>CM077081.1:135913775-137113775 GCA_039513925.1 Platanthera zijinensis
GAATGTTCATCTTGAAACTTGTGTCTAGTGGAAAGTTCCTAAAGGTTTGGGTTTTGGTTATATATGAATAAAGATATCTAAGGATGTATGCTTGGGTTTTGAAGATTTGAGGGAAGTATTCGTGGGGTTAGTGGAACATGAGCAAAATTGCTGAGGAATAGATATATAGTGGAAAGAGTTACTATTTTTACGTTGAGAGTAGCATCGTTGGTTGGGTAATAATTTTGGCAGAACAAAGGTCATACGTTTTCATCCGTAGGATGGTTAGACCGAGTAAACATTCACAATGGAGGAGATGCTCTGGAAAGTGGTAGGGATGGGGGTTGAGTGGGGTGGAATGAGATATGATCGTGTTTGCATATAATAATAGTTATCATGCTAATATTCAGATGGCTCCCTTTGAAGCTTTATACGTTAGGAGTGTCGTACTCCTTTAGCTTGGCCCGAACAGGCTAATCGAAGTTGTATAAGCGTAAGGAGGTCAAGATTCAAATTTGAATATACGTACCATTCGAGAAAGTCTATTGGTAGCCCAAGATAGGCAAGCTAAATACTACAATGCCAAGCCCCGAAACGTGGAGTTTACGGTTGGCGATTGGGTATATTTGAAGATCAAACCATTCAAAGCATGTCCAGGATTCGACGCTTGAAAAAGTTGAGTCTGAGGTATCTTGGTCCGTTTAAAGTGGTTGAACGGAAAGTGAAGCTGCCTACCATTTAGCTCTTTCGGCAGAGCTAAGTGGCTTGCACGATGTGTTTCACATATCTATGCTGTGGAAAGCTGTGAGAGAGCCAACTAAAGTTATTACGGATGATCGAGTACTAGTCGATCATGGCTGACAAAGATGGTAAGCCCATTCGGATCAAGGATACAGAGATCAAGCGGCTAAGGAACAAGACAATCGGATGGTCAAAGTCCGTTGGGACAATTGTGGTCGAGAAGAAGTGATATGAGAGCGTGAGAAAACCATGCGTGATGAGTTTCCCGAGTTGTTTGTAAATTTATGTTGTAACATTTTTTTAATGTTGTAACTTATTTGTTGCTGTTTTTATTTACTTACAGATGAATAAAATTTTGGGACGAAATTTTTGTAAGGAGGGGAGGTTTGTAACACCACAAAAATGAGAAAATAGAATTTTTGGTGGCTATCGTGGGAGACAGTGGTATCACTGGAGATAGCACTCGACACTTTCAAAGAAGCATTGAGTGGACTCGACGCACTCGAAGCTTTTAACAAAGCGTTGAGTAGGCTCGACGAATACCATCGTACGACGATAGTGAGTATCGCTGGCAAAAGCAATAGCACTCGACGCTCTTAACGCACTAGATGCTCTCAACGCACTCGACGAAGTGTTGAGTGAGCTATTAGAGTGGCGATAGTGGGTATCACTAGGTGATACTGCCACGTATGGTTGGACACGTGTCGGATGGCAGAAGGCACCCGAGGAGCGTAGTTGACTGGGGTAAATGTTTCCATCGACGATATCGCCCAAGCGATAGCGGATATCGCAAGGTGATAGCGTAAATTTTTTACTTATCAACTGAAATCGTGGCCTTTGCTTTCTTTGATGAAAGGATCATGTGGCTAGGTTTATTCTCTAGGCTGCTTAACCAGAGAAGAGGTGGAGAGAAGATTTAATTCTCTTCTCTCACTCTCTATCATCCTTCTCATCAAGTTCTTGGAAGAAAGGAAGAAGACGGCTGAAGGCTGAATCTTTGCTAGCTAGGGGAAGGAGATCATGTGGTAAGATTCAAGTGCCAAAGTAAGATCCATGAAGAGGAAAGTGAGGCACTCCTTTCGATTCGGATAGAAGACTTATTTATGGCTCCGAAAAGATCTACAAGGGTAACGATCTTCCATTCTTGGACAAGTGAAGTCCTCTTTTTGCATATGGATGGAATCCCCCACCAAAAGGTAGAGAATCGAGGAATTTCGATGGGTTGATACGTGATATCCCCAAGTGGTTTTGAATATAGAATCCGGAAATCGCAGTACATAATAGGCACGGGAAGCCCATCCGGACGGGTTGGTCTGGAATAGAGATTTTTTATTTTGCGTGTCAGAGAAGACTCAGAGTATAAATGAGTAGTTTACATGGTCTGTGGGTTGTACCTGTGAAATGAGAGTAGCAGGAAGTACTGAGGGTAGCTCTAGGAAAACACCCAGAAAATACCACAAATTGCATAAAAGTTGGATTCGCTAGGGGACATCGAGTATCGCTGGTGATAACTCTTGGTGAGTTGTGTTTGCTGTGAAAGTCCAGTTTTTGGCACTATAGGATGCTGTAGGGTGTTAGCTGGACGGATGTTCCAATTATGGCTGAGTCTGGAGACAGAAGAGAGTTTTGTCGCTAACGCCAGGCGATAGTGACTATCGCTGGAGATATCTTCCATATAACTTATGACATGTCAGGCCTGTCTCGTGGAGACTAAAGGGTTAGCAGGTGAGCTGTGAGGCTGGTTTGCCCAGCTATGGCCGTGAGTGCCATTGTGTATCGATTGTAGTTTCTGGTCCTATGGACCTGGTGGGCGGCATTTGAAGTTGAGAGATTAAAGAGCCCAACTAAAGAAAGGGCCAGAGAGCAGAATGGGAAAGGGGAGGCTGACCCGCGTCTTGTAGTTCACCTTGATGGCTGGGATCATTGGCATTAGCATGGAGATTTGAGCAATGGGATGTGCTTGAACTGTACCTGCGTTATGTAATTCAGACTAGAATGCCTAAATTAACTGTCTTTCATCATTGCATAATGAGAGTCTTAGGCCCCGTGCTAGAAATACTAGAATGCTCATGTGAAGCATCAAGTCCGGGACTGTGGATGGTGGGGGGTACCTGGAGAAATTTGGTATACTGAGAATGTGCTCTGATTGCACGGAACAATTGGCCATTGAAGCACTCATTTATGATATATTAAATGGTGATTGAGTGCACCTACTTGTGATATATCTGTTGTATTAATGATATGCATGCAGGGAAGGAATACCCCTACCCCGGGAATGGGGTAGGGTTATTATAAATTGGTCGGCTGAAAGATGACCGTTTCCTTATTTGCCTCCCTTGTGGTGTATTATCCACGTGCATTTGTTGGAGAGCTGAGCGGTAAATAGCGGGTTGTTGCCTTTGTTGCTATGTCGCCCCTTAAGGCCAAGCGTAGGCTTTATAGTGTTTTCATGTGTGGACGACCTGCGTGCTGATGTATGAAAATACTTGTGTAAAAAGGAAACCGTTGTAAGGCCTTAAGGCCAGTTTGACTTTGGTGTATTTTTGTAAACATTCCTATTTAGTTTTTATTAGTGAACATTTGTACTGCTTGAGTTCAATGTTTAACCCTGAAGCTTCCGCTAGAATGCTCTAAGTTAGGATGTGTAGTTTTGATATTAACATGTAACTCTGTCGGCTGTCGGTGGATATGGCATTGGGCTGCGGCCGGACTCTCTGTTATATTTCATATGACGGATGGAGGTGTTACACGCCATGGCCACATTTATAACATCCTAATTGGTGCTAGATCCCTCGCACACGTTTTGAGTCAAGAGAGTTGACTCGGGCTAGGAGTGCACTGGTAACAGGCTTTGAGTGTTCATGGCGCTTCTAAACAAGCGTCGAGTGCATCGAATGGTGGGCAGGCGTCGAGTGATGCTCGACGCATAAGATAAAGTTTGACTTAGAATAATTCTGGACTCGAAAGTTTGAGTACGTCGACTAGACTCAAAAGCATTGACTGTGTCGACTTGACTCAAAAAGATTGAGTGCATCGACTGGACTCAAAAAGCATCATGTGATCAGACGTCTTTCAACATAGCGTTGAGTGATGCTCGACGTATTCAACGCTTCGACTAAGATTATTTTCGGTCAGTGGGATTCGTCGAAATTTATCGAGGGATCACGACTCCTTTTGATGAAGCGTCGAGTGATACTCGATGCAATGACGCTTGGACTTCAATATTTCATCCAGTGGATTCAATCAAAATTTGTTAAGTGAATCATGATGCCATTCGACGAAGCGTCGAGTGATACTCAACCTATACAAAGCTTGGACTTAAAATTTTTCTGCTAGTGGGATTCGTCGAAATTTGTCGAGTGATCCACGACGCCTTTCGATGAAGCGTCAAGTGATACTCGACACATACGATGCTGGACTTAGAGTAATTTTGGCCAATGGAATTATGAAGGATTTGTCAAAAAATTCGAGTGATCATGACCCCTTTTGACAAAGCGTCGAGTGATACTCGACGCATAAGATGAATTTAACATAACAGATTTTCGGCCAGGCTGTGTTTGCGGGTTTATACTTATGGGTTGATCTGGGTTCGGGATATGTGCTGAATGACTATTTATGGCCGATCTTTTCAACTTGACTTATTTTATGTAATAATGGGTGGTCCAATGATAGAATGACACGTGTGAAGTAACCTTAACCCTAATATTTCCTTATAAAAATGAGTTGAGCTTCCTACCCTCTCTCTTGGTGCTAGATATTTAATAATGAAATAGGAGAGATATCGGCTCAAGAGAGCTTGACATTGGTGTGAAATGAAGATCTCCTAGAAAGAGATCACGCTAGGACCTTTGTCCTAGGGTTTTTTGTCCTCAACCTTTCCTCTCTTCATTCTGAAGACGATGGACTTAGTTTCGTGAAGAATGGTGG
Source organism: Platanthera zijinensis (assembly GCA_039513925.1). Classification (NCBI taxonomy): domain Eukaryota; kingdom Viridiplantae; phylum Streptophyta; class Magnoliopsida; order Asparagales; family Orchidaceae; genus Platanthera; species Platanthera zijinensis. Next base: position 135,918,423 of record CM077081.1, read on the forward strand.
TCTATTATTGGTGAATAAGGGAGGAGGAAAGTAATGTACTTTGTATGATGGCTAGAGGAAGAAGACGAATCGATGTCATTCGTTTGACTTTAAGATGCGTGCAAAAATCTGTTTTATATATGCAGTAGATTTCATGCTCGATTTAAGCCATGGTCCGAGCACTTCTACATTTGGAATGAACACAAAAGTTGTATCCCTCGGAAAGACCTTTTCAACGGATGGTTGCTTGTTATTGGGGGAGTCCTGGAGCCCTGGGAATGTTTAGTCGAAGTGGTTGTGTAGTAATGTATTAGGTACAAGCTTGATTGTGATTTGTCTAATAACATAAGACTAAAAAACACTTTTTGTCTAAGTAAGTTATGTGTTAGCTTAACATCCGATTTATGGGCGAGGTAGGAAGATCGTAGCCAAATATATGTTGGATTGGTGAATTTATTTATATGTACCATCATAAGTAAATGGCTTTGGATGAGCCTTGGTTGTATAATGATTTATTCATGAAATCCGGTAAAGACACATTTAATAACAAAGCATTGAATATTATAAATTTTGGAAGGGTTTTGTGAAGCATGATGCATGAATGTGTAATCTATAGAGATGCGATTATTTACATTTACTGGATGAACATGTGATGTATTCCTTGTACGGTTATGTCAATCTTGTAGAAGCTTAAGTGTTTGATGAAATAAAATTTGGGGAAAGATGTATTATTTGATATGCAGGTGCCTGCTAAATTATAGAAATAAGTCTAGATGAGAAAATGCCCATGGCCAAGTGACGTGTTAGTCACTTATCTCAGCTAATGAAGATACGATGTGATTAACATCTAAGAGGATTAGTCTCCCATGATAAGGTAGGCCTTGAGTGCTTTTTAGCACTAGATTAGTATGATGTTAAAGGACTCAGTGTGGAGCCCTTATGTTCTTTTGATCATGGGTTTGGTATGATTAAAAGGTACTCAGTGTGGAGGCTTTACGTGCTTTTGAGCACAGGATTGGTAATGATGAGAAGGGACTCAGTTTGAGCCCTTTGATGTTTGATGTCATGGCCAGGGAAAATTGCACGCGGTGTGTGTTAACATACGGTATCATAATTCTGGGTTAAGGATAGTGTGGCAGGCTTACGGGCTCACTAGTCATCACACTGACAGTAGTTGGCAGATAGACCTTGGGCAGTTTGGCTTGGTTCTCAGTGCTCATTCCCGGGGCTCCTTCCATGCCAATGGAAGGTTGGGCTTGGTCCTTTGGTGATACGCTCCCAGAGGCGCCTTCCATGCAACGATGATAGGCTAGTTTGGGCTGTGTTCTTGGTGCACATCTACCCGAGAACCCTCTGAGCTGTAGTACGCATAGGCTCCGCTATTGTGTTCTTAGCATTGAAGCGTACGAATGCCTAGGCCTGGTATTGTGGATACCCGCCTAGTAGTGGAGATGTGCACTCTACTATCACCGTTTAGCCACGACGGATGATTCCTGAGAGGTTTGCTACCTGCTCGAAAAGTGGGAACTAAAGGACAATGTCAACATAGCAAAACAGAGTGCGTGAGTTGCATGGGTGCATCATAAATCATCATTGCATTGCATTGCACCACATAAGATCCTTATTATATAAATCTGTATGGACACTTTTATATGATGATTTACTTTTTATTAAGCCGATCTTTAACTTATAAATCTATATAGGCATTTTTATAAGTTAAGTTACATTTTTTTGTAGAATTATATTTTGCAGTTGCTTACTTTTACCTTTACTAAATTGTTAAGTGTAGAATAATACTACTACTTGTTATATTCTATTATTGCTACTCTGATAATGAATAGAAATATACCACCTGCTTGTACTCACAGTTTATGTATATACTGTACCATTCTTTCTTTCTCTAACCCGGTGCCTAAGAGTCGCTGGGGTGAGCAGATTTGATAACCACTTAATCTTTATGACTAACGATTACTACGCCTACCAATTTAGGAGGAAACAAAGCGGATAGAGTAGCAAAAGTAGGATATGTAGGAGGGCAGCCATGCCAGGGGGACAGGACCTGATACAGTGATACCCTTGCTGTCGTCGGTGACTAATATGAGTATGAGCGTTGTGGTGTAGCCTTCGTGCAATTGTTTGTGTACTCTGATTCTAAAGAAGTTGAATAGCTTCTTATTTATTGATGTACTATTTTGGACACTTGCTTATGTGATATTATGACTTATATGCTCTTCTTTTTTGTTAGGTTGGAATTGCGATATCGGATTGCCCGACAGGATAGGCGGCTTGTGTTACAAATTAGCCCATGTGTTGATGCTACTGCAAGGCGGCTGTTCTGGGAATAAGACTCCCCTTGGTTGTGTCGTGTGTTCTGGGAGGGGGGTATTACAAATGGTATCAGTTTGCATCGATCCAACAATAAAGAAGTCATTGAATGTGGTGTTACCCCCGCTCGATTATTCGGTTTGCGGACAAACCAGAGTAGTAGAAGCAGTAGTGTGTGCCATTCATGATTCACACTAAGTATGTCCACCCGTTACCCTACGTTTAGCCAACCTAACCATAAATACATGTTTTGTACGTATATTCTAGTACATATAGAGCCAATGGGAATTCATGTTCCTCCGATCCCTACTACGTTCCAACAATCAAAGTTGGGGCGGACCCTAACTGCAATCTTGGATGTCTTCAGGTCTAAGCAGGCTCCGATGCAGCAATAGGCTTAGGGATCTAATTGGTTGAGTACCTTTTGAGCGTTTTCTCCTCACTTCTACCATGGGACTGAATCGATCGTTCATACAGAGGACTGGCTAGATACTGTACAAAAACTGATGGTCAGAATGAGATACCTAGCCAGTATGGCTATTCCCTTAGATGTGTCTATCCAAGAGTCACACACAAAAAGGTGGTGGAAATCCCTTATGGGCTCAACTTTTCAAGGATGTGTATACACCGACATCAGTTGGAATGAATTTTCTGTGGGCTTCTTAAAACATTTTGTTCCCTCCACTACTTGAGATGAGCATGAGGAAAGATTCTGCAGTTGAAATAAGGATCGAAGTCAGTCGTGGAGTATCAATGGGAGTTTAAGCACCTTGCCAGGTTCGCTGACTCCTATGATTTGGATGATCGCAAATATGTGAAGCGATTCTACAAAGGTTTGCGAGATCCCCTACGTCAAGCACTTTTTAACGGACTCGAGCCTGGCGGAGATAATAGACATGGAAAAAAGATTATAAGCAAATAATCTTGGGGTTCAGGCTAGTTGTAAGAGACCCGCTGAGGGTGTAATGGAAGCAGGACTCAGCTTTAGATGGTGATCGAATATTAGAGGTAGAAGAGGAAACATAAGTCGTAGCGGTCGTTTCCATAAGAATTTTAGGATGGAACGTCAGGCCCCGCAACAAACATTACCTCCACCCCCATACTTCCAACCCCATCAACAACCGAAAGGGTCATTCGAGTAAGTCTATTTCCAATGTCATAAGCAGGGCCATATCTGGAATTTCTGCCCACAACTAGGTGGAAATGCTCACACTGTTCCTCTAATAGCTTAGTGAGGATGAGGGCAAGTTTGTGGTCGAGGATGAGGACCACGAGGAAGGATTCCTGGACCTGATACATAACAGATGTTTGCTTTGGATATAACTTAGTAGCGAAATACTCATGACATGATTGCAGGTATGTCATAATCTAATTGATGTTATGAACATTCGTCCTTAGCTTGCCTGAGTTTGTGTTAGGGATCTAGCGTTGAGATTATTATAACTTGATATTTATGAAGCGTGATAGTTAGTTTGAGACTAGCCCACACTCTATTTGATACTGGTGCCACTCATTTGTTTATCTCAGTGGACTTTGCAAAATATTTAAATGTCATGCAATATTTCACTTGTATCACTCGGAGAGTACACCTCCCAGACGGCTCTGAGATGAATTCGTCTGCCAAGTGTGACTTGGAAGTGTATTTTGGAGGAAACATTTTTGAAACCCCTATGATGGTGTTGGGGATCCTAGAATTTGATCGGATTCTGGGCATGGCAAGGTTGGATTGGCACCTATCCATAATTGATTGTGCATCGAATCAAATCACCTCTAGGCATGGGGACTCATAGATCATTTTCTAAGGTATTATATTTGCACCCCAAATGTTGTTGTCTTCAATTATGGCCCTTAAGGCCCATATAAAATGGGATTAAGTGTATATGATATGTTTCGAACTAAAAGAGATGGAGATGATTATGAAATATGTGCTAGTAGTGTGGGATTTCCGAGAAGCTGTTGGGATTACCCCTACATAGAGAAGTGAACTTTCAGATTAAACTAGTACCGGTGCCAAGCCCATCTCTCTGACCCCTTACAAAATGGCTCCAAATGAACTCGCTGAGTTTAGAGTTTGGTTGTAGGAGTTAGTAGAATCAGGTTCATTCACCTCAGTTAATCACCCTGGGGGCCCTTGTTTTGTTTGTTAAGAAGAGATGGATCACTACAGTGTACATAGACAACTGGGAACTCAACCGATTGACGGTGCGGAACACCTATCCTTTACCTTGGATCGAAGAGTTATTCGATCAGTTGTGGGAGCACATTGGTTTCCCAAATTGGATTTACGCTCGGGGTATTATCAGTTAAGAATATAAGAGAAGATATTCTGAAAAACACATTTAGCTCGAGATATGAATTATATGAGTTCACAGTGAGTTTGGGCTCACGAACACCCCTTCTACATTCATAAGTTTGATGAATATGGTTTCGAGTCGTATCTAGATGTTTTTGTCATCATATTTATTGATGACATTTTGTCTACTCAAAAATAGAAGAGGAGCATGCTGAACACTTGGCATTGGTTTTGAAGAAACTAAAGGAGCACTACTTGTTTGCTAAGTTCAACAAATGTGAGTTTTGGCTCCGAGAATTTGCTATCTTGGCCATGTAATTAGTGGTGCTAGATTATAAGTAGACCCGGCCAAGGTGCGTGTTGTGAAGGAGTGGTCACTTTTGAGGTTAGCGCCGAAGTGTGAAGCTTTCTTGGAATTGCTGGGTACTACTGCAAGTTTGTTGAAGGATTTTCAAAGATCGTGTTAGACCCCCTCAGGGAACACAAGACACAGCCGGGGGGAGTTTTATGCCTAGAACAACTGTCTTGCAGTATCGCCAACACAAGGTGTAACGCCCCCGATTTTTTGGCGGCTATTTTATTCTCGTTTGGCGTTTCGTTGACGCGTTTTCATGGCTTGTGCCATTTGTGGAGTATGGTTTAGCTCCTTAGAACTGAGTGGCCTATTTTGTAGCCTATGGGCAAGGACTCCCTAGCAAGCCTAGTCATTTTGGGTGACCCGGTGTGGCCTCTTGGGGATGCTTGTGTTTTTGCTTTAGGTATGTATAACTCGAGTTCTGTTCGTCGGAAGTTAATTTCGACTTCGCCGATGTGTTTGTAGCGTGGGTATTTAGCTACGGTGCGAATTTCGTCAAATTCTGAGGTAGTTCAATTTTCGCATCGTTTTGGGTGTGCTATTAGTAAAATCAAATTAGAAATTTGATTTTAGCTGAGTGAATCGGCATTTTCAGGCAGCGGTTAGGCTGATTAGGTGTGTTAAGACTTATTTAAAGCCTTAATTAGAAGTTGGCGGGCCACTCTCCTCCTTCCCTAGATAGAAAACCGTCTGCTCCTGTTCGCGGAAATCAAAGGCGGAAACGGCAGACTGCCCTAGCTTTCGGATGGTGATTCTGGGAGTGTTCGTGGATGGATTTCAATTCCGAAAGCGGCGTTGTCTTGCTCTCGCTATGATGTACATTTCGACGGTAATAAATTTGATTTTCGTGGAGTTTTTGGAGATTTGGGATTTCGGTCTTGTGGTTTTCCGCCATTAAAGTACGGGAGTGTGCTTTTAGGTGCTGCTGCTGCTAGTGTCAAGTAAAGAGGAGGAATGCTGTCAAGGCTTCGCCGGAAATCGAGGCAAGTGGTATTCTTGCCCTTGCCATTGTTGTTCTCTTGAAATTCTGAAAATTCCCGGTTAGCCCTAGGGTAGAAGCCAAGCATGTTCTCTTTTATCTTGCTGAATTTAGGGCTTAGATTCTCCTATGAGCCCCCACTACTTTGTGCTGTTGGTTCTCAACCCGCCGGCGTAATGCCATCAGTTAAACTCCAGATTGCTGTCTGGTTGGTGGCTTGCGGGTGAAGTTGAGAGAGAGTGAGAGAGGAGTGGGTGCCTTCTATTTTTGTTGGAAAGAGCTTTTTTTTTGGATTCTGTCTGGCCGGCGTTTTGTGTGGTGCACACACTCAAAGCCTTTGTGGGTTGGAGTTGAGTGTGGTGCATACACTCAATGCCGCAGCTGTAGCAAGTCAGAATTTTTGCTTAGTACTAGGGCGTTGAGTGAGGTGGACTCACTCAACGCCGCAGCCCCTACTAGCGGCTAAGTACTTTGGCGTTGAGTGAGTCGACCTCACTCAACGCCATTTCCGTTTTGGCATTGAGTGAGGAAAGCTCACTCAACGCCGCGTTTTTCCTCAAAAACTAAGTGTTTTGGCGTTGAGTGAGTCGACCTCACTCAACGCCATTTCGGTTTTGGCGTTGAGTGAGGTGGACTCACTCAACGCCATCGCTTCTGTGCAACCAAGTACTTTGGGGTTGAGTGAGGTGTGCTCACTCAACGCCATAGCCTTTTCTAAGGCTAAGTACTTTGGCGTTGAGTGAGTTGACCTCACTCAATGCCATTTCTGGTTTGGCGTTGAGTGAGGTGGCCTCACTCAATGCCGAAGGCAAGTTTGCGGCCAAGTCCCGTGGCATTGAGTGAGTGTAGCTCACTCAACGCCATTTCTGCTTTGGCGTTGAGTGAGGTAGACTCACTCAACGCCACAGCCACTTCTCGCAGAACTTTTGGCATTGAGTGAGACGACCTCACTCAACGCCATTGTTGTTTAGAGTTTGAGTGAGGTCAGCTCACTGCATGCCGCAGATTTGTCTTGTTGCGGCTAAGTGTCAGGGCATTGAGTGAGTGAACCTCACTCAGTGCCATTGCTATTTTGGCGTTGAGTGAGGTGGACTCACTCAACGCCGTAGTTTTCTTTTGCGGCTAAGTGTAAGGGCGTTGAGTGAGTGAGCTTCACTCAACGCCATTGCTGTTTTGGCGTTGAGTGAGGCCAGCTCACTCAACGCCACTTTCTCTATTTATGGTTAAGTACCAGGGAGTTGAGTGAGTGTGCCTCACTCAATGCCATGGCTGTTTTGGCATTGAGTGAGGTTAGCTCACTCAACTCCAGAGAATCCTTGCGGGAGGCGTTGAGTGAGAACCTCACTCAACACCATGCCTGTTTTGGTGAGTGAGGCTAGCTCACTCAACGCCAGGGTTGTTCTTCTAGAGGGAGTTGAGTGAGTGAACCTCACTCAACGCCATGGCTGTTCTGGCGCTGAGTGAGGCTAAATTACTCAACGCCAAGGTCTGGTTAGGCGTTGAGTGGGTCCCACTCAACGCCAAGCCATGTTGAGTCATTTCAACACTTTTTCCCTACCTTGATTTTCTCTCCCGAGTGAATTCCTTGATTTCTTTTGTTTTCTTAGGTTCCTTGTCGGCCATGTTTTACTTTCCTAAAGGCCGAATCGTGGGTCATGGTAGTAGTGGTGGTTTGAAGCTCTTCATGGGGGAGGTGTTGTGTAACTTAGCCTTGGCCACCCTTTTCTTCTATCTTGCACCAGGTACGGGCTGGGCAAGGGTGTGGAAGGTCCCTAGTGCTTTCACATGTAGACCCTTGAGCTTATTGGCGTGGAAATGGTGGTTGGGGGACTGAGTTTGCCTCTAACCCGGATCCATGTTGTTTGTTTTTTCTACTACCATCCCCCACACCTTAAGGTGTTAGATGTTTCTTCCTTGGTATATTGCAGCATTTTGGGCTCTTGGCAGCTTAGTAAACTCTACAGGAAGTAGTTTCTGGGCAGGTTGATGTGTGTTCCTCGCACCTGGCATTTCTTTTTGTCTTGCCTTGGGCAGTTGTGACCTTTTACTGCTTTGTTTTCCTCTTTCATTTATCATCTGATTAACACTTTCGTGCAGTTTTCCTTGTTTGTTTGCTGAGGTATTCTTTCTTCTTTTGAATGCCTAAGGTTCTGAGCAGTAGCCAGTTTTGTGGCTAGGTTGCTGTGGTGTTGCTAGTGGTCTCTTGGACTTTGGAGACCCTTCTGTATTTGTTTAGTGAGGTAGTTTTCTGTACTTTTCTTACAGACATACATATTTGCCAGTGGGTTCGTGTCAGGTTGTTGGCGCCCACTGGTAGTTTTTACCTTTGTACTAGATATATTATTTTTGCTGCTACCATTTTCTGGAGATAGTCTACTTACTCTGAGGAGGATTTTTGCTAGGTTGCTAGTTATTTTTAAAACTACAATTATTATTATAAGTATAGCTCATGATCAACATGTTTTATAAAACTCAATCACTATTTTCCAAACAACGTATAAAGATCGTTTTCCTATATAAGTGGTCCTCATGGGGCTCTTATGCACTCCTTAGGATGTCAATCCCGAATAAAGTATTTTCCGCAGCGTATAAGTATAGTTTTTTTAAAATGTGGACTAGGTGATCCACCGAGCCGAGGGATACGACCTCTAAAATATTACTAATTTTCTAATCATTAAACTCATGAATTTCTTTCATAAAGTAAAGTAGATGGTTTTGCCAGAGCGTCAGCAGTTATCCCCTGCTTGACATGGCATCATGACGCGTGTTTTCTCATACTCTGATAATTCCTAAATTCGTAGAAAATGCGGGTTGTGACAGTTGGTATCAGAGGGAGGTTGCTTGACACAGTTTGTCGGGCAACCTTTCTTTGATTGCTTTAGTAGTTCAGCATCATTTCATTCACACACCGATATGTAGTCAACATGTCTTGGCAAAAGCACGAACACTACACTCATGGCATAACATGAAGTATACGGGGCATATTATGTAGTATGGGATGCATAATATGTGTTCGTATATGGATCCACCATAGGGGCAACATGTGAGGTTATGTAGTATGGGATTCATAACCTCACCACATGGCTGCGACTAGCTCATTTTATTTTTCGTTACATGAGAATGTTATTTAGTATGGGATTCATAACATTTTCATGTGTACGCCACTCATAACATGCATTAGGGCCTTTTAGAAAGCATAGCACAAACATGCATGGCATAACATTGCATAAGCACAACGTGCCAAGCTAAAGACTGGCAGGATGACATATGTACACACATAAGCTTTCAAGTCAAAAGTAATACAAATTCATGCATTCCCGATCTAGGCACATGAATTAGCATGGTGGTGGTTAACCATCTTAGGTTAGGACATAACATCAATTTTTGTAAAAAGATAAACTCTAAGAGAAAGTTTAGCAGCTTTAAGTTTATATCTATATATGTATTGTATGTACTTGTAGTTGGGTCTAGCCGTTGTACTAGGATCTAACAAGTGTTGTTATGATTCTAGGATGGCGATACGTCCTGCGACTCGATCGACTCCCCTGTCTGAGGGTGAGTATCTAGAGCTCAGAATGACACGGTGATCGAGAGCCTGCGGCAGAGTAGCGATGCCATTAGCAGGAAGATGGTAGAGATGCAGGCCCAGATTCAGTCCCTGGTGGCGGTTGTGGCAGGTCAGACTCAAGGAGTGCAAGGCCCTGCAGTGGGGTTAGCTGTCCCTCGTCCTCCTGCACCCTTAAGACCTCCAGTGGTGGTGCCAGCAAAGATGGCCCTTCATCTCGCAGTTTCAGAGGCTAAGCCCTCCCACTTATGACGGGAAGGCAAACTTTATGGTCAGAGACGATTGGCTGATCTCCATGGAGGAGATGTTCTCGTACTCTGGGATTGCAGATGACCAGAGGGTGATGATAGCCTCCTATTAGCTAAAAGGATTGGCTAAGAGGTCGTGGCTGAGAGAAAAGAAGAGCTTGGTAGCTGGATGCTCTTGGGAAGTGTTCAAGGAGATGCTGTTGAGGAAGTTCTTACCCTCGTCGAGCGTGACCGCCTCATGAACGACTTCCTCCATCTGAAGCAAAGGCAACTCACGGTGGGTGAGTATGAGATAGAGTTCAGCAAGTTGAGCTGTTTTGCCCCTGGATTGGTCAGCATTGAGGCTGATCGAGTTAAGCGATTTCTCGGTGGCTTGAGGAGCGAGGTGCAGTAGTTGAACAGTGCTTATAGGTCAGAGACTTATACAGGAGTAGTGGAGGATGCTCTTAAGGTGGAGGCTATTAAGACCGCGAAGAGCAGAGGCCAGCAAATGAGGAAGGACAAGAGGAATTCTGCGGAGGAGAAGAAACCCCAGGTACCCTGTGCGGCTCTGGGAAAGAAGAGCAAAGTGGTGTGCAGCTTCTGTGGCCGTCAGGCCACCCTGTCGAGAGATGTTTCAAGAAGGCAGCAGCTCAGAAGAAGGAGCAGGTTCATGCGATTCAGGGTGCTCCTAGGAGAGATGTCTCCTGTTCTATTTGCAAGCGACCCGGGCATGATGCTGCCCAGTGCTGGTCTAAGGATAAGGTCTGCTTTCAGTGTGGCAAAGAAGGACACATCAAGGCTAGGTGTCCTCAGGTCCAGCCTGCTCTTCATACAGTTCCACTACTGCCATTACATCCACCTCAGCGTGTGGACAAGGGCAAGGGAAAGCTGAACGTGATCTCTTCCGAGGAGGCTCAAGCTTCGACTAAGGTCATCTCAGGTTAGTTGTCTTTCCAGCCTGAAGGTTTTGTTCTTGTTTTGCTAGAATGTTTGCAGTATTATTGTGGTAGTTGTTTTGTTTTTATATGCCTCCTATAAGGAAATTTAAGGTGAAGAACGCGCTGGGCGCGCGTTCTGTTTGTTTGACTCCGGCGCTACCCACTCGTTCGTGGCTAGAGCCTTTGTGGAGCGACATCGGTTGACCTTTAGATCAAGTTCGAGATACCTTCCGTGTCAAGTTCCCCTCTGGTGAATCTGTGTTGTCAGATTTGGGCATGTTAGATTGCCCTGTTTTGTTGGGGGACTTCCTTGCAAAGGCATACCTGAAGATGATTGATCTGGAGGACTTCGATGTTATTTTGGGCATGGACTGGCTGTTTAGGTATGATGCAGTCATTCAGTGCAAAGGGAAGCGCTTGGACTTCATCAGGGACGACGGTCAGCCCGGAAGCGTGTATGCTGATCTATGTCAGGATTCTCCTGTTGTCTCTGCGGTATGTGCTCAGAAGCTATTTCCTTCGGATTGTTTTGCTTGTTTGGTCTCGGTGGTTGGGACCGCTGTTAGTGTACCGCGCTTTGAGGAGATTCTAGTTGTTCGTGGTTTCGCCGATGTTTTTCCTGATGATCTTCCTGGCCTTTCTCCCGAGCGGGATGTTGAGTTTGTGATCGATCTGGAGTCGGGTACGCGTCCTATTGCTAAGGCGCCGTACCGGATGGCCCCTCGTGAGTTAGAGGAGTTTCGAGTCCAGTTGGATGAGCTGTTGGAAAAGGGATTTATCAGGCAGAGTTCGTCGACTTGGGGTGCTCTTGTGCTATTTGTGAAGAAGAAAGATGGGTCAATGTGGCTTTGCATCAACTATAGGGAGTTTAACAAAGTCACAATTATGAACAGGTACACTCTGCCGAGGATCGATGACTTATTTGACCAGTTCCGCGGTAGCAAAGTGTTCTCCAAGATCGATCTTCGTTCAGGCTATCATCAGCTCAGGATCCGTGAGGCAGATATTCCACGGTCTGCGTTTAGATCAAGGCATGGACATTTTGAGTTCTTGGTGATGTCGTTTGGTTTGACCAACGCACCATCAGCCTTCATAGATATGATGAACCGGGTGTTCAAGGATTTCATGGACAAGTTCGTGGTGGTCTTCATCGATGACGTGTTGGTTTATTCTCGCAGTGTTGAGGAGCATGAGCAGCATCTGCGCTTGGTTCTATTGAGTTGAGGAACCACAAGTTATTCGCCAAGCTGAGCAAGTGCGAATTTTGGTTGCCTCAGTTTCATTTCTAGACCACATGGTGAACAAGGATGGGATCTCGGTCGACCCAGAGAAGGTCGCAACAGTGATGGATTGGAGTAGGCCGAATATGCCTAAGGAGATCAGGAGTTTCCTAGGGATGGCTGGCTACTACAGGAGGTTCATGGAGGTTTCTCTTCCCTAGCTGCACCTTTGACCAAGCTGACTCAGAAGAACTTGGGTTTTGTTTTGAGCGAGAAGTGCGAAGAAGCCTTCCAGGAGTTAAAGAGGAGATTGTGCACTGCTCCTGTTCTGACCCTTCCTACTGAATGGGTGGATTATGATGTTTATGTAGATGCTTCGCATGTAGGTCTGAGTTGTGTGTTAATGCAGGTTGGAAAAGTGATTGCCTATGAATCAAGGAAACTGAAGACTCATGAGATGAATTATCCTATGCATGACCTCGAGTTCGCAGCGGTTATCTATGCGTTGAAGCTGTGGAGACACCTACTTTATTGGGCTTAGTGCAAGATCTTCACCGACCATAAGAGCCTGAAGTACGTGTTCACACAGAAGGAGTTGAATCTGCGCCAGCGGTGGTTGCTAGAGTATGTGGCCGATTATGATGTAGATATCCAGTATCATCCAGGCAAGGCCAATGTGGTGGCCGACGCCTTGAGCCGAAAGACGATAAAGATCTTTAATCTCACCACCGATCGTTTAGTGGAGGAGTTCTTCCTTATGGATATATCTGTGGGATGTTGTGGCTTGCAGAGTAGTGTATCAGTGGCAGAGCCGTCCTGGATTTCTTTGACAAGACTGCACCAGAAGGACGATCTGGATCTTCTGCACTTATTCACCAGGACCGAGAAGGGGGAGGTGCCAGACTTTTCTATCGATGATGAGGGTACTTTGAAGTACCGCGACAGATTTTGCATCCCCGCTGTGTTGGGCATCAGAGGTATGATTTGCAAAGAGGCTCATGGATCCAGCGTTGCCTACCATCCAGGATCTACGAAGATGTATCGTGACCTAAAGCAAATTGCCTGGTGGTATGGCATGAAAGGAGATATAGCCCGATTTGTTGCGGAGTGCCACACTTGAAAGCATGTGAAGGCCGATCATGGAATGCCTGGTGGCAAGTTGACTTCGTTAGAAATCCCGACTTGGAAGTGGGAAAGTATATCTATGAACTTCATTACGGGTTTACCGCGATCCCCGAGGGGATTTTATTCTGTCTAGGTCATAGTGGATAGACTGACGAAGTGTGCTCACTTCGTGCCATATAAGATTGATTACCCGATGAATAAGATAGCGAAGTTGTACTTGATTGAAGTCATCCTGCTGTATGGTGTGCCTGTGAGTATCATTGCTGATCGAGACTCCCGGTTTACTTCTCGTTTTTGGCAGAGTCTTCAGGAGGGTTTGGGTACGGATCTGAGGTATTCTACTGCTTACCACCCGCATACCAATGGGCAGACGGAGCGGGTGAAACAGATAGTTGAGGATATGATCCGATGCTACATTTTAGATCACGATGGAGCGTGGGATGAGCGGCTGCGACTTATGGAATTTTCATACAACACTAGTTATCAGAAGCTTGCAGATGGCTCCTTTAGAAGCCTTGTATGGGAGGCGCTGCAGAACTCCGTTATTTTGGCTGAGGCTGGTGAGAGGCCTTTGTTGGGTCTATATGCGCTTGAGGAAATGGAAGTCGCAGTGAAGCTTATTCGAGAGAAGATTCGAATAGCTCAGGAGAGGTATGAGAAGAACGCCAATCGGCGTAGGTCTGCCTTGGAGTTTTTTGTAGGGGCCTTGTATTTCTTAAGGTTTCCCTGATGGTGGGTGTAAAGAGGTTGGGTAAGAATCGGAAATTGGACCCGATGTATGTGGGCCTGTTTAAGATTATGGAGCGGATTGGTGTGTCAGCTTACAGGTTGGATTTGCTAGCAAACTTCCCAGGTGTTCATAATGTTTTCCATGTAAGCCAATTACGGAAGTGTGTGCGCAGCAGTGGGAAAGTCTTGGACGTTGTGCCCTAGTTGGAGCCCAACCTCTCTTTTGTTGAAGTGCCGGTCCGTATTTTGGATACTCAGGAACAGGTGCTGCGAAAGAAGTCCATTCTGATGGTGAAAGTTCTATGGAAGAATCAGGATTTGGAGAGCGCGACTTGGGAGCTAGAGTCGTCCATGAGGAAGGCTTACCCTCACCTGTTTCCCTGATTTGATCAGTATGTTTCCCTTCTTGTAACTCCTGTTTATTACCTTTTCCTTCTTTAATAGGAGTGTTGTGCGTAAAGTTTCGGAACGAAACTTTCTTTAGGGGAGTGACTGTAACGCCCCCAATTTTTCTGTGGCTATTTTATTCTCGTTTGGCATTTCAGTGACGCATTTTCGTGGCTTGTGCCATTTGTGGAGTGTGGTTTAGCTCCTTAGAACTGAGTGGCCTATTTTTTAGCCTATTGGCAAGGTCTCCCTAGCAAGCCGAGTCGTTTTTAGTAACCCGGTGTGGCCTCTTGGGGGATGCTCTTGTTTTGTCTTTAGGTGGGTATAACTCGAGTTTTGTTCATCGGAAGTTAATTTTGACTTCGCCGATGTATTCGTAGCGTGAGTATTTAGCTACGGTGCGAATTTCGTCGAATTCCGAGGTAGTTCGGTTTTCGCGTCGTTTTGGGTGTGCTATTAGTAAAATCAAATTAGAAATTTGATTTTAGCTTAGTGAATCGGCATTTTCAGGCAGCGGTTAGGCTGATTAGGCGTGTTAAGACTTATTTAAAGCCTTAATTAGAAGTTGGCGGGCCACTCTCCTCCTTCCCTAGACAGAAAACCGTCTGCTCCTGTTCGCGGAAATCGGAGGCGGAAATGGAGGACTGCCCTAGCTTTCGTACGGTGATTCCGGGAGTGTTCGTGGACGGATTTCGATTCCGAAAGCGACGTTGTATTGCTCTCGCTCATATCTACGTTTTGACGGTAAGAAATTTGATTTTCGTGGAGTTTTAGGAGATTTGGGATTTCAGTCTTGTGGTTTTCCGCCATTAAAGTACGGGAGTGTGCTTTTAGGTGCTGCTGCTGCTAGTGCCAAGTAAAGAGGAGGGAAAGCCATCCAAGCTTCGCCGGAAATCGAGGCAAGTGGTATTCTTGCCCTTGCCATTGTTGTTCTCTTGAAATTCTGAAAATTCCCGGTTAGCCCTAGGGTAGAAGCCAAGCATGTCCTTTTTTATCTTGCTGAGATTAAGGCTTAGATTCTCCTATGAGCCCCCCTACTTTGGGATGTTGGTGCTCAACCCGCCGGAGTAATTCCATCATTTAAACTCCAGATTGCTGTCTGGTTGGTGGCTTGCGGGTTAAGTCGAGAGAGAGAGAGAGGAGGGGGTGCCTGCTGTGTTTGTTGGAAAGAGCTTTTTTTTTGGATTCTGTCTGGTAGGCGCTGAGTGTGGTGCACACACTCAAAGCCTTTGCGGGTTTGGCGTTTAGTGTGGTGCATACACCCAACGCCGCAGCTGTAGCCAGTCATAATTTTTGCTTAGTACTAGGGCGTTGAGTGAGGTGGACTCACTCAACGCCGCAGCCCCTGCTAGCGGCTAAGTACTTTAGCATTGAGTGAGTCAACCTCACTCAACGCCATTTCCGTTTTGGCATTGAGTGAGGCAAGCTCACTCAACGCCGCGGTTTTCCTGAGAAGCTAAGTGTTTTGGCGTTGAGTGAGTCGACCTCACTGAACGTCATTTCGTTTTTGGCGTTGAGTGAGGTGGACTCACTTAACGTCGTCGCTTCTGTGCAGCCAAGTACTTTGGCGTTGAGTGAGGTGTGCTCACTCAACGCCATAGCCTTTTCTGAGGCTAAGTACTTCGGCGTTGAGTGAGTTGACCTCACTCAACGCCATTTCTGGTTTGGCGTTGAGTGAGGTGGCCTCACTCAACACCGAAGGAAAGTTTGCGGCCAAGTCCCGTGGCGTTGAGTGAGTGTACCTCACTCAACGCCATTTCTTCTTTGGCGTTGAGTGAGGTAGACTCACTCAATGCCACAGCCCTTCTTCGCGGCCAGAACTTCTGGCGTTGAGTGTGACGACCTCACTCAACGCCATTGTTGTTTTGGCGTTGAGTGAGGTCAGCTTACTCAACGCCGCAGATTTTCCTTGTTGCGACTAAGTGCCAGGTCATTGAGTGAGTGAACCTCACTCAACGCCATTGTTGTTTTGGCATTGAGTGAGGTGGACTCACTCAACGCCGTAGTTTTCTTTTGCAGCTAAGTGTAAGGGCATTGAGTGAGTGAGCTTCACTCAACGCCATTGCTGTTTTGGCGTTGAGTGAGGCCAGCTAGCTCAACGCCACTTCCTCTGTTTATTGTTAAGTACCAGGGCATTGAGTGAGTTTGCCTCACTCAATGCCATGGATGTTTTAGCATTGAGTGAGGTTAGCTCACTCAATGCCAGAGTATCCTAGCGGGAGGCGTTGAGTTAGTGAACCTCACTCAACGCCATGCCTGTTTTGGCATTGAGTGAGGCTAGCTCACTCAACGCCAGGGTTGTTCTTCTGGAGGTCGTTGAGTGAGTGAACCTTACTCAACGCAATGGCTGTTCTGGCGCTGAGTTAGGCTAACTCATTCAACGCCAAGGTTTGTTTAGGCGTTAAGTGGGTACCACTCAACGCCAAGACGTGTTGAGTCATTTCAACACTTTTTCCCTACCTTGATTTTCGCTCCCGAGTGAATTCCTTGATTTCTTTTATTTTCTGAGGTTCCTTGTCGGCCATGTTTTACTTTCCTAAAGGCCGAATCGTGGGTCGTGGATAGTAATGGTGGTTTGAAGCTCTTTATAGGGGAGGTGTTGTGTAACTTAGCCGTGGCCACCCTTTTCTTCTAACTTACACCAGGTACGGGCTGGGCAAGTGGGTGGAAGGTCCCTAGAGCTTTCACATGTAGACCTTTGAGCTTGTTGTCTTGGAAATGGTGGTTGGGGGACTGAGTTTGCCTCAAACCCGGCTCCATGTTGTTTGTTTTTTCTACTACCATCCCCCACAGCTTAGGGTGTTGATGTTTCTTCCTTGGTAGATTGCAGCATTTTGGGCTCTTGGCAGCTTAGTAGATTCTGCAGGAAGTAGTTTCTTGGCAGTGTTGATGCTGTTTCCTCGTACATGGTGCATTTCTTTTTGTCTTTCCTTGGGCAGTTGTGTCCTTTTTCTGCTTTGTTTTTCCTCTTTCATTTATCATCTTATTGACACTTTCGTGCAGTTTTCCTTGTTTGCTTACTGAGGTATTCTTTCTTCTTTTGAATGCCTCGGGTTCTGAGCAGTAGCCAGTTTGGTGGCTAGGTTGATGTGGTGTTGCTGGTGGTCTCTTGGACTTTGGATACCCTTCTGGATTTGTTTAGTGAGGTAGTTTTCTGCACTTTTCTTACAGACATACATATTTGCTGAGGGGTTCGTGTCAGGTTGTTGGCGCCCACTGGTAGTTTTTTACCTTTATACTAGATATATTACTTTTGCTGCTACCATTTTCTGGAGATAGTCTACTTGCTCTGAGGAGGATTTATGTTAGGTTGCTAGTTATTTTTAAAAGTACAATTATTATTATAAGTATAGCTCATGATAAGCATGTTTTATAAAACTCAATCACTATTTTCCAAACAACGTATAAAGATCGTTTTCTTATATATAGTATAAATTAAATATAGAGTCTTGTATAGCATAAGCGGTCCTCATGGGGCTCTTATGCACTCCTTAGGATGTCAATCCGGAATAAAGTATTTTCCGCAGCGTATAGGTATAGTTTTTTTTTAAATGTGGACTAGGTGATCCACCGAGCAGAGGGATACGGCCTCTAAAATATAACTGATTTTCTAATCATTAAACTCATGAATTTCTTTCATAAAGTAAAGTAGATGGTTTTGCCTGAGCGTCAGCAGTTATCCCCTGCTTGACGTGGCATCATGACACGTGTTTTCTCATACTCTGATAATTCCTAAATTCGGAGAAAATGCGGGTTATGACAGTTGATATCAGAGGGAAGTTGCTTGACAAGTTAGTAGGACAACCTTTCTTTGATTGCTTTAGTAGTTCAGCATCATGTCATTCACACACCGATATATCATCAGCACGTCTTGGCAAAGCACGAACACTACACTCAAAGCATAACATGAAGTATACGGGGCATATTATATAGTATGGGATGCATAATATGTGTTCGTATATGGATCCACCATAGGGACAACATGTGAGGGTTATGTAGTATGGGATGCATAACCTCACCACATGGCTGCGACTAGCTCATTTTCTTTTTCGTTGCATGAGAATTTTATGTAGTATGGGATGCATAACATTTTCATCTGTACGCCACTCATAACATGCATTAGGGCCTTTTTGAATGCATAGCACAAACATGCATGACATAACATTGCATAAGCACAACGTGCCAAGCTAAAGACTGGCAGGATGACATTTGTAAACACATAAGCTTTCAAGTCAAAAGTAATACAAATTCATGCATTCCCGATCTAGGCACATGAATTAGCATGGTGGTGGTTAACCATCTTAGGTTAGAACATAACATCAATTTTTGTAAAAAGATAAACTCCCAGAGCAAGTTTAGCAGCTCTAAGTTTATATCTATATATGTATTTGATAGTTTGACTTTCAAGGCAGCCTAAACACTTAGAGGGGGGGGGGGGTGAATAGGTTCTGCTTTTCTTATAAAAACTTCTAGACAGAATTCAATTCAATAGCTAACACAATTGGCACAGCAATCACAGAAAATAAAACATCACAGATTGCACAATGTTTTATAGTGGTTCCCCAAGGTCTGGGTACATCCACTTTCCCCCTTCACCTATCTAGCAGTATGCTAGATTCGGCCAAACTTCCACTTATCTCAGATCAACAGATCCTACAACTCAGAACCCAACTGGTTCCTACAACTCAGGCAAAACTGCCCTACCTCAGCCTTGCCCTAAGGCCTACAACTCAGAGAATATCCTTCTCCTACACTCAGGCAAACAGCCCTACCACTCAGAGTTCAACACTCCTACACTCAACCTTTATAACATAGGCTTACAACTCAGATCTGTGTAAACAGATCCTACAGAAATATAGAAAAGATTATTAAACTGTCTTGCCAAAGTTGAGAGAGAAAAGGCCAAGACAATTCTTGATCAGCTGATGCAATCAACTGTATCTGAGCCTTCTTCAAAGCTTCTTGAAAATGAACTTAGCTGAGTTGATTCCAAACAGCTTCTTGAGAATCCACTGGTGGTTTCTTTCTTCTTCTTCTAATTCTGGCTTGATCTCTCTCTATCCAGCACTTTGAAAGATTCTTCTGAATTCTGATTAGAACTCTTCTTAGATCTATCCTTAGATAGTCTTCTTAGATCTCCCGGAGAAGATCTTCTTAAGTGACTAGCACTTTCCTGAAATGAATTGGATTATGATCCTTCTCTTCCTTTTTGATTCAAAGTTATTCAAAAGGACTATCTGTTGTTATTGTTCTCCTTCTGAATCTGTCTATTTATAGACATTCTTCATGGTAACCGGCTGATCCGGTTTCTAACCATTTTCTGACAAGTCTGACAGCTTCAGTTAACCGGTGGTAACCCACAGCTGTCAAGTCTTCAAACAAGTCCTGTGCCTTAGTCTGGAACCACAAGTTGTTGAAACAGTCTGTCAGAAAGTGTCGAGACCATCTGTCTATCTGTGTCGACACAATTGACTTTGGTGTCGACACAGTCTTCAGTGATGTCGACTAAGTTGCCTTTGAGTCAACACAGCTTCTTCTGAAAATAACTTGGTCTTGACTCTTCAGTGTGTCGACACAAGTCCTGTATGTCGACACAGTTGTTGTAGAATCATAACTTAGTAAGTGTCGACTTAGCCTTCAGGTGTCGACACATTCATTCTTTAAATCTGCTTTAATGTGTCGACTTAATCACAATGTGTCGACACATTCTGCTGGTGTCGACAAACTTGAGGTCGACTATTTTCTTCTGTGTCGACACATTCAGCTGATGTCGACAATCTTGAGATCGACTATACTCTTCTGTGTCGACACATTCTCCCAATGTTGAGGTCGACGCTTTTCTTCTGTGTCGACACAAATTCCCAGAGTTGTGTCGACTCTTTTCTTCTGTGTCGACACAAATTCCCAGTGATGTGTCGACTTACTTTTTCTGTGTCGACACTTTTTCCCAGTGTAGTTGTAGACTAACTGCTATGTGTCGACACTGCTTCCTAGTGTTGTGTCGACTATTTTCTTCTATGTGTCGACACTGCTTCCTCTGTATCAACACTTGGACTTAGAATTTTTCTGCATACTTTATCAATTCTACACCTGCACATGTCAACTTAAAACAACATCAAATACACCTTGATGTATATCATTGAGCTAGGTTGGGCTTCTTCAAATCAGGTACACATTTTCCAATGTACCCAACAATCTCCCCCTATTTGGAGAAGTCATAACCCCTATAGCCAATGATATACACCATTTATAAACAGTACTAAATGATGATTAATGACATAACAGGAATACTTTAATATAAACAAAACATAAAAACAATTCATCACAGAATGCACATTATAATATGCCAAACAACATCTTGTTTATAACTGGGTAATGTTTGATTACAATGTTTTACATTTAATGATTACATCACAACATTACAAAACACTATAAAAGAACTTAAAACATAATCAGGATTGATCAGGCTCTCTAATTATAATCCCTTTGCCAGATTGAATTGTAGCTGTCACAGGAGCTTCTGATTCTTCAGCTATCTTCTTTCCTTTAAGATCAGCTTTCTTCTGAGCTTCTTCCTTGATCCTTTGCCTTTCAAAATAATGAAAAGGCTTTGGGAAGTATTTGCTTGGCTCCTTAGCATCTGATGGCAGTCTTCCCAGCTTAGCTTTCCTTCTGAATTGTACTATTGCTTCTTGTCTTGCCTCATACTTCTGCCATTCTTTTCATTGTACCACTTGCCTCTCTCATGAACTTTATCTTGTACAGCTTTCCATGCAGTGAGTATTATGTTCCTTGAAGTAGGACTCCACTGCTCATAATCTGGCTTAAGTACAGCCTGCTCTCTGAATTTCTTCTTTGCTAATAGAGCATCTTGCTGTTCTTTCAGAGTAGCCTCAGGCTTATCAACCTTTCCAAAGACAATATTAGTAACCTCCTTTGGAGGACTATACATTCCTTGAACTTTCTGATCAATCATGTCAAAATCTGGAGGGGGGTAAATGACTTGGGCAACCTCAGGTTGATTGCCTTCAAGTAGATTTGATTGTATTCCTGATTCAGCCACCATAGCATCATCACACAATGGGGGATATCCCAAAGTGGCTCGGATACTATTGGTCACCCATTTGGAGTGCTCTGAGCCTGCATGAATTAGCATCCTCTCCCCCTTTATGGCTTCTCTAGATACATGATCTCTGAGATCTTCCTTTTGAAATCTGATTTGGCCATCCAAATAATTCACACCTTCTCTAAAAAATGGTTTTAACTTGTTAAGCTTTTCAGATATTTCTTTTTGAGAGGTTGAGATGGCTGTCTTAACAGAAGCAATGGCAGCTTGAAAATTCTTATCAAATTCGTCCCTTTCTTTGGCTCTATCTGCAGGCAGACCTGGACCAATCTTCTTTACTTCCTCAATGATCTCATTATGAGATTCAGTTAAATTATCATTCATTCTTAGCTGGTTTTCCAAAACATAGCTTTGCTTCAAAGCAATGTCATCCACCTTTGTAGTAATAGCCTCCTGTTGTTTAGCTAGATAAACCACAGCATTGCCACCCTTGTGGAAGCAATCTGTCATTTCCTTTTTATGCATGTTGACCTGAAACTGGATGGACTTTATATCCTGAGCTAAGTCAAACTGAAGTGACTTGCTATTTTCATCAACATACTTTTCCATAGCCATCCTTTGTTCATCCAATTTTACTTGTAGATCTATCATAAATTTGTTGTAATCAAAGGCTGGAGATACTTGTAGAGGTGTGGTCTGTAAAGCCTGCTTATAATGCTTGCTTCTTCTCTTAAATACAACAAGTTTTCTTTTCTTTGCCACCCTGGCATCTTCAGTTTCTGTTTCAGATGAAGTATCTACATGAATTCTTTCTTGAGGATGATGAATTGTATCTGTTCCAGGGGCCTGTTGCTCAGTTTCAACATCCACTGGCTCACCCTCAACCTGTGGCTCAACTTCAGCTTCCTGATCAATGTCCATACCTATGGAATTCTCAATATCTGGTCCACCTCCTACTTTATCAGCAGTAGTATCAATATCAGGGAATAACTCCTCCATAGTAAATTCTAGTTGAGCTGTAACTTCTGCAGCAGTTAAAACTTGAGACGAGTTTAACTGTGCTTCCTCTTGTACTTGCACTTCAGTATTTGTAGTATCTGGAGTAGGAGTGGACACTAGCTCCCCCTGAACCTGTGCAGTAATAAGAATATGAGCAATGTATTTTATAGTAAAATACATTAGCTCCCCCTATACCTGAGCAGGAGTAGATACCTTTGGAGCAGGAGTGGAAATTGGCTCCCCCTGCATCTGTGCAAGTGTTGACACTTCCTGAACTATAGTTGAGTCAAGCTGTTTTTCAACCTGTGTCCTCAGTGGGTCTTCTTGTAATTGTTCAGATTCTTGATTTTGTGTAGGTGATTTCACAGGGGTGTCTAGCCTGCTCTCTTCAGGCACATCCTTGGACAGCACCCTATCCCACCTAGAGAACAGTCTCATATCAATTCTTCTCATATGATTAATCTTACTCCCTTGCAGTTACTGCATCACTTCAGGAATCACTCCAGTGAAGTACAGGCTCATGATCTTAGCCATGTTAGGCTTCTTGATTCCTTCTTTGATCTTGTCAAAGATCACTCCTGACCAATCAGTAGGAATAGTAAAAACAATCCTGGTCATCAGGCTGAACATATAGGCAGAAATCCTATCATGTCCACCTGTCTTGCAGAGGATTACTTTCCCAACTACTTCTGACAAGAACTTCCCTTGCTGATTCATACCCTTCCTGTTGAATGCAGCTCCAATCTTCAATCCTGAGTCCAGTCCACACCATTGAAGGGCTTCCCTTGTCTTAGATATAGGAACTTCCTCTTCATTCTCAACTACTTGCAATTGAAAGATCTTTCTTAAACTTCTTTGATTAATCTTCACCTTAGTCCCTTGAACAGTGGACTTAATCTTGAGGCCAGTAGAGTGGACTGATGCAGAGATAAAGAACTCGTGCACCTCCTTCTTCCAGATTTTAGTAGGTTCTGAGATGAGAAATTCTAACCCTGACTCAGAGAGGAGGGTGATAACTCCTTGAACATCTGGCGGCGCCTCTGCAAAGGCCTGGCGCACCAACTCATACCCTTCATTTATGTTGTCTTCAATCCTTGGCGCCATCGGTTCGTCGAGAAAGCTTGAGAGAAGAGAGAAAGATAGACCGTCGACACAGGGTTCTAGTCTCGAAAACCTTGGAAGCGTGTCGACAGAATGAGTTTTTGACCTATTTATAGCCTCAGTTGAAAGAAGTTCAAAAGGCGCCAAAAACAGTCAAAATATGTCGACACAGACGGAATGTGTCGACACAAACTTCTATTGTCTCGACATTACTTCAGCCTACTATGTGTCGACACCAATTTGTGGTTATGTCGACACCTTAGATAAACAGAAATTCTGTGTCGACTCTAAGGATAAGTGTCGACACATATTCTGTAAGTGTCGATACAATTTTCCTGGTTGAGTCGACATTACATTTCTGGTTAAGTCGACAATATAACTCTTAAGTGTCGACACATATTCTCTGTGTCGACACAATATTTCTGACTTGTCGACATAATTTCTCTGTGTCGACACATTATTACTGAATGTGTCGACACATTCTTACTTAGCCAATTTCTGTAACTTCAATGTGTCCTTTTTAACACTTGATTATGTTGTTATTACTTTTACTTACTTATATACCACTTCAATAGCATTGTTAATGATTTTGGTAATACATTAATCAATGGTTAACATACCTAATTCAATTTTGAATTTATTGAATTTGGTTTCATCTAATGGCTTAGTAAATACATCTGCTATTTGATAATCTGTTTTTACAAATTCCAATGAGATGTCTCCTCTTTCTACATGTTCTCTAAGAAAATGGTATTTGATTTCTATATGCTTAGTTCTACTATGAGAAACTGGATTATTAGCAATAGAAATAACACTCTTTGAATCACATAAAAGGGGTGTTCTACTTACCTGAATACCATAATCCTTAAGCTGATGCTGCATCCACAATAGCTGTGCACAGCAGCTTCCAGCAGCAACATACTCTGACTCAGCTGTGGAAATTGCCACACTGGTCTGCTTCTTACTACTCCAAGATATTAGTCTTCCTCCCAGGAATTGACAAGTACCTGTAGTACTCTTTCTATCCTCTCTACATCCTGCAAAATCTGCATCTGAATAGCCTATTAGTAGAAAATCTCTATTCCTAGGGTACCAAAGACCTAGAGTAGGAGTGCCCTTTAGATATCTCAGAATCCTTTTGACTGCAGTATAATGAGATTCTTTAGGGCAGGCTTGGTACCTAGCACAGACACATGTTGCATACATAATGTCAGGTCTACTAGCAGTGGGATATAGTAGAGACCCAACTATTCCTCTATACAATGATTCATCAACAGGTTTACCTGTCTCATCTTTGCATATAGGCATACTAGTTCCCATAGGAGTTTTCATGGTGGAGGATGACTCCATACCATATTTCTTAATTAATTCTTTGGTGAAATTAGACTGGGATATGGACAATCCATCATCAGTCTGTCTTACTTGGAGTCCCAAGAAGAACTTAAGTTCACCCATACTGCTCATCTCAAACTTCCCTTGCATAAGTTTGGCAAACTTTTTACAAAGGTTGTTTTCAGTAGATCCAAAGATTATGTCATCAACATAGATCTGGACTAAGATGATCTTTCCTTTGGATTCCCTAAGGAATAGAGTTTTGTCTATCTTTCCTCTTGAGAATTTATTCTCAATGAGGAAGGTAGACAGGGTTTCATACCAAGCCCTTGGAGCTTGTTTTAACCCATACAAAGCTTTCCTAAGCTTATACACATAATCAGGTTTAAGAGAATCTATAAAACCTGATGGCTGCTCTACATATACTTCTTCTTTAAGATCACCATTCAGAAATGCTGACTTCACATCCATCTGGTATACTTTGAAGTCTTGGTAGGCTGCATAGGCAAGGAACATTCTGATTGCCTCTAGCCTTGCTACTGGAGCAAAGGTTTGATCAAAGTCAATTCCTTCTTCCTGCCTGTATCCTTTTGCAACTAGCCTTGCTTTATTCTTCACTATTATCCCACTCTCATCTAGCTTGTTCCTATAGATCCACTTAGTGCCAATTATATTGTGGCCTCTTAGTTTAGGAACAAGCTCCCAAACTTTGCATCTTCTGAATTGATTCAGCTCCTCTTGCATAGCATCAATCCAGTGCTGGTCTTGGATAGCTTCTTCAAACTTCTTAGGTTCCATCTGGGACAAGAAACTTGAATGCAAAACTGTGCTTTGATTTCTACTTCTAGTTTGCACTCCTTGTCTTGGATCACCAATTATCTGATCAGTTGGATGATCTCTCAGATATCTTATAGCTGGAGGAAGATTCCCTTCAGGTTGAGCATCTCCAGCTTCTTCATTCTGCTGAGCCTCCTGGTTTTCATCAGCTTCCATTATCTCTTGTACTCCCCCTGGACAGTAGCCTTCATTTTCCAATGCTCCATCTTCCTTTAAAGCTTCAGCAATGGAGAGCTTGTCCATCTTCTTGCTTATACCTGTTGAGTCATTTGATCTACAAGACAACTCACTATTGATTAATCTTGTTTCATCAAATACAACATGCACAGATTCTTCAACAACTTGAGTAGTTAAGTTAAAGACTCTATAGGCCTTACTATTTGTGTTGTACCCAACAAATATCCCATCCTGGGATTTGGCAGCAAACGTAGTCAAATATGACTTGCCATTGTTAAGTATATAGCACTTGCAACCAAAGATCCTAAAATAGGATAGATTTGGTTTTCTGCCTTTCACAATCTCATAGGGAGTCTTTCTGTGGCTTTTGGTGATAGAAGCCCTATTGATGACATGACAAGCAGTGTTAACTGCCTCAGCCCAAAAATATTCTGGGAGAGAGGTGTCACTCAATAGAGTTCTACCAGCTTCAATTAATGTTCTATTCTTTCTTTCAGCAATTCCATTTTGCTGAGGTGTTCTTGGTGAGGAGAACTCTTGGAAAATCCCAAAGTCTTTACACTAGTTTGTTATGCTTTCAGAATGAAACTCAGTACCATGGTCACTTCTGATTTTGACCACTGTACTATTCAGTTCATTCTGAATTTGCTTTACAAAATTAAGTAGTACACTTGGGGTTTCAGATTTTTGTCTTAGAAAGAACACCCATGTAAATCTAGAATAGTCATCTACAACCACAAAAGTGTAGACCTTCCTACCTAGACTATGAACTGGCATAGGACCAAAAAGATCCATATGCAAGAGGTATAAGCACCTCACAGAGTCCTTGTTTTCAAGGCTTTGAAATGAGGATTTTGTCTGCTTGCCCTTTTGACAAGCTGAGCATACCCCTTCTTTTATACACTTAACTTGAGGCCCATTCCTTACTAGTTCTTTACTAATGAGTTGGCCAATTGTCTTGTAGTTTAGATGAGCCAATCTCTTGTGCCACTTAACAAAATGGGAAGCATTGTCATCAGCTACAAGACAAATGGGGGAAGCCTTATTTTCACATTCAAAATTAAGGCAATATACATTTCTCTTCCTATACCCAGTCAAAATGATCTCTTGATCACTTGACCTTTTGATATGACATCCATCCTTACCAAATGAAATGTCATATCCTAGATCACTCAGCTGGCTTATGCTTATTATATTATGTTTCAAACCTTTTACATAGGCCACTTGGGTGATAGTAATTAGGTTAGAAGAAATGTTACCAAACCCTTTGATGACTCCCTTTTCAGATCCACCAAAGATCACTTTATGTCCATCTTTGACAGATGAATACTCCTTCAGCAGCCCCTTTGTTCCAGTCATGTGCCTGGAACAACCACTATCCAAGTACCATAGAGTGGCATGGTTACTTGGATTCACCTGCAATACAGAATTACTTACCCTTAGAACCCAAGTAAGTCTTGGGTCCTTGGTTCAGGTTAGCATTAATAAAGTTATCATAACTTCTTCTAACAGGTAGACTCTTATTCTTTATAACACTTGTGTTATACCAGCAGTCCAATGCAAAATGACCCCTCTTGCCACAGCACCAACATTCAAACTTATTGTATCTAGATCTAGATACATCCTTGTCAGAAGAATTTCTGTTCATTGCTGGTGCTGTTGCAACTTCACCTACTGATTTCTTAAAACCATTGGGTTTATGACCATAGGTAAGCCTGCTTGCCTTAACACCCTTGTTCTTCAGAACATTTGTCTTAATATGATCTTGAATGTCTTCATGATCATATATGTTAGAAGGCACTTTCTCCTTACTAAACTTTATGGGGACTGAAAGGTTTAGTGGCTGAATAGGGGCTTTGCCTTTCCTCTTGAATCTGCCAGCCCTGGAGTTACCTTTAAATCCTAATCCAGCCTTACCCTTCTGAGTGACAAATTCATCTATCAAGGGTAAGACAGATTTTGGCTTAGAGTAACTAGCCACTAAATCCCTTTCAATTCTAAGTCTGGCCTCCAGACTCTT
The DNA here is from genome assembly GCA_039513925.1 of Platanthera zijinensis. Classification (NCBI taxonomy): domain Eukaryota; kingdom Viridiplantae; phylum Streptophyta; class Magnoliopsida; order Asparagales; family Orchidaceae; genus Platanthera; species Platanthera zijinensis. The sequence goes on from CM077081.1 coordinate 135,946,080, forward strand.
TACTTGATCATTAGTATAATTAATTGTGCCCATCTGAATAATAGTTATATTCTTCAGCTTGGCAATTTCATTTAATTTTTGATCAAGGACTTTTTCTAACTCAGTTGTTGCTACCCTTAGTTCAGCAATTTCCTGAGCCTGTGTTTTAACCAGATTCTTGCTTTTCTTAAGGGCCTGCAACAAGTCCCCATACTTGTCTATCAATTGATAGACATCTCCTTCAGATCCAGATGCATCTTCATCACTTGATGCAGATGTAGCTGATTCTTCACTTGTATTACAAACAGATGTACAGGAAGGACAGTTTACCTCATTAGGACCAGACTGATTCTGGCATATGTCCTCTTCTGATCTTGTCATCAAACCCATGCATTGATGTTCATTGATGGAGTCTAGCAACTGCATAAACTCCTCTTCCTCAGATGCAGCATATAGTCCAATATATGCTTCAGCTTCAGATCCTGATTCTGAAGTTGACTGGTCTGACAGACTTTTATCTTCCTTTGCTACAAAGGATTTCTCCTTCTTGCCTTTCTGATAAGTCTTCTTCTTTTCTGAAGATTCCTTCCTTTTGTCAGGACAATCAGCCACTACATGTCCAGGCCTATTGCAACAATAGCAGACAATCTTTGAAGTAGTGGCTTTGCTGGGCTTTGATCTGCTTTTCTCTTTCCTCGATGACCTTCTCTTCTGATAATAGTCATCAACTTGCTGTGATGTGGAAGGCCTAGACTTCCATTGCTTCTTTTTTAAGAACCTTTGGAATTGCCTTGTGAATGCAACAAAGTCTGCATCTGAATCACAGCTTTCTGAACCCTTATTTGAATTTTCAGAACTATCTTCTTCAACTCCTTTAGGAGGAGATGGTGATTTCCTCCTACTCTTTCTAGTGGCTTCAGCATTAAATGCCACAGTCTTTTCTCTATGCTCTCCTCTTGAGTTTCTTTCCTCCTCCTTCCTTACCATAAGTTGCATTTCATAGGATAGCAACTTTCCAAACAGGGTTGGAGGAGATATCTCTGCCAATTTAGCCACTTCTCTTATGGCACAGATCTTTGTATCACAGTCCTTTGATAAGGATCTTAAGAATTTGTCATTCAGTTCATAGGTACTGAAGACTCTTCCATAGGAGATTAGCTCATTCACAATTCTATAGAATTTCTTATAGCACTCAGTTATGCTATCAGATTTTCCTTGTCTAAAGCATTCATACTCCTGATTTAGCATAGACTTTCTGTCCAGCCTTACTTCTTCAGATCCCTCCATGTAGACAATCAATGTGTCCCACATCTCCTTGGAGGTCTTGCAGTGAATCAGATTTTGAAATGTTGAATCATCTATGGCACTAACAATGATGTTCTGTGCCCTTTTGTCCATGGTTGCCAAGATGATTTCATCCTTGGTCATTTCTGAATAAGTCTTTGGTATTTGGATATTTGCATCAAGAACAGATATCTTCATTGGAATGAAGGGGCCTTCCTGTACTGTGATGTAAATCCTTGGGTCAGATGCCTCCATAAACAATCTGACTCTCTCTTTCCAGATCCCAAAGATTTCCTTCTTGCATATGGGTAATTTCATAGACCCCAGCTCCTTATGATTCTCTCCAGAACCCATCTTCTTGATTCTTGAATCTGCCTTTCAGATCTACCTCAGACTGTTAAGTCCTTTTTGAGGAACCTCCCTCTGATACCACTTGATAGTTTGACTTTCAAGGCAGCCTAAACACCTAGAGGGGGGGGGTGAATAGGTTCTACTTTTCTTATAAAAACTTCTAGACAGAATTCAATTCAATAGCTAACACAATTGGCACAGCAATCACAGAAAATAAAACATCACAGATTGCACAATGTTTTATAGTGGTTCCCCAAGGTCTGGGTACATCTACTTTCCCCCTTCACCTATCTAGCAGTATGCTAGATTCGGCCAAACTTCCACTTATCTCAGATCAACAGATCCTACAACTCAGAACCCAACTGGTTCCTACAACTCAGGCAAAACTGCCCTACCTCAGCCTTGCCCCAAGGCCTACAACTCAGAGAATATCCTTCTCCTACACTCAGGCAAACAGCCCTACCACTCAGAGTTCAACACTCCTACACTCAGCCTTTATAACATAGGCTTACAACTCAGATCTGTGTAAACAGATCCTACAGAAATATAGAAAAGATTATTAAACTGTCTTGCCAAAGTTGAGAGAGAAAAGGCCAAGACAATTCTTGATCAGCTGATGCAATCAACTGTATCTGAGCCTTCTTCAAAGCTTCTTGAAAATGAACTTAGCTGAGTTGATTCCAAACAGCTTCTTGAGAATCCACTGGTGGTTTCTTTCTTATTCTTCTAATTCTGGCTTGATCTCTCTCTATCCAGCACTTTGAAAGATTCTTCTGAATTCTGATTAGAACTCTTCTTAGATCTATCCTTAGATAGTCTTCTTAGATCTCCCGGAGAAGATCTTCTTAAGTGACTAGCACTTTCTTGAAATGAATTGGATTATGATCCTTCTCTTCCTTTTTGATTCAAAGTTATTCAAAAGGACTATCTGTTGTTATTGTTCTCCTTCTGAATCTGTCTATTTATAGACATTCTTCATGGTAACCGGCTGATCCGGTTTCTAACCATTTTCTGACAAGTCTGACAGCTTCAGTTAACCGGTGGTAACCCACAGCTGTCAAGTCTTCAAACAAGTCCTGTGCCTTAGTCTGGAACCACAAGTTGTTGAAACAGTCTGTCAGAAAGTGTCGAGACCATCTGTCTATCTGTGTCGACACAATTGACTTTGGTGTCGACACAGTCTTCAGTGATGTCGACTAAGTTGCCTTTGAGTCAACACAGCTTCTTATGAAAATAACTTGGTCTTGACTCTTCAGTGTGTCGACACAAGTCCTGTGTGTCGACACAGTTGTTGTAGAATCATAACTTAGTAAGTGTCGACTTAGCCTTCAGGTGTCGACACATTCATTCCTTAAATCTGCTTTAATGTGTCGACTTAATCACAATGTGTCGACACATTCTGCTGGTGTCGACAAACTTGAGGTCGACTATTTTCTTCTGTGTCGACACATTCAGCTGATGTCGACAATCTTGAGATCGACTATACTCTTCTGTGTCGACACATTCTCCCAATGTTGAGGTCGACGCTTTTCTTCTGTGTCGACACAAATTCCCAGAGTTGTGTCGACTCTTTTCTTCTGTGTCGACACAAATTCCCAGTGATGTGTCGACTTACCTCTTCTGTGTCGACACTTTTTCCCAGTGTAGTTGTAGACTAACTGCTATGTGTCGACACTGCTTCCTAGTGTTGTGTCGACTATTTTCTTCTATGTGTCGACACTGCTTCCTCTGTGTCGACACTTGGACTTAGAATTTTTCTGCATACTTTATCAATTCTACACCTGCACATGTCAACTTAAAACAACATCAAATACACCTTGATGTATATCATTGAGCTAGGTTGGGCTTCTTCAAATCAGGTACACATTTTCCAATGTACCCAACAGTATTGTCTGTACTTGTAGTTGGGTCTAGCCGTTGTACTAGGATCTAACTAGTGTTGTTATGATTCTAGGATGGCGAGACGTCCTGCAACTCGATCAACTCCCCTGTCTAAGCGTGAGTCATCTAGAGCTCAGAATGACGCGGTGATCGAGAGCCTGCGGCAGAGTAACGATGCCATGAGCAGGAAGATGGTAGAGATGCAGGCCCTGATTCAGTCCCTGGTGGCGGTGCAAGGCCCTACGGGGGGGGGGTTAGCTATCCCTCCTCCTCCTGAACCCTTAAGACCTCCAGTGGTGGTGCCAGCTGAGATGGCCTTCATCTCGCAGTTTCAAAGGCTAAGCCCTCCCACTTATGACGGGAAGGCAGACTTTATGGTCATAGACGATTAGCTGATCTCCATGGAGGAGATGTTCTCGTACTCCGGGATTGCAGATGACCAGAGGGTGATGATAGCCGCCTATCAGCTTAAAGGTTTGGCTAAGAGTTGGTGGCTGAGAGAAAAGGAGAGCTTGGTAGCTGGATCCTCTTGGGAAGTGTTCAAGGAGATGCTGTTTAGGAACTTCTTACCCTCGGTCGAGCGTGACCGCCTCTTGAATGACTTCCTCAATCTGAAGCAAAGGCAACTCACGGTGGGTGAGTATGAGATAGAGTTCAGCAAGTTGAGCCGTTTTGCCCCTGGATTGGTCAGCATTGAGGCTGATCGAGTTAAGCGATTTCTCGGTGGCTTGAGGAGCGAGGTGCAGCAGTTGACCAGTGCTTATGGGTCAGAGACTTATGCAGGAGTAGTGGAGGCTGCTCTGAAGGTGGAGGCTATTGAGACCGCGAAGAGAAGAGGCCAGCAAATGAGGAAGGACAAGTGGAAGTCTGTGGTGGAGAAGAAACCCCAGGTACCCGGTGCGGCTCCGGGAAAGAAGAGCAAAGTGGTGTGCAGCTTCTGTGGCCGGTCAGGCCACCCTGTCGAGAGATGTTTCAAGAAGGCAGCAGCTCAGAGGAAGGAGAAGGTTCATGCGATTAAGGGTTCTCCTAGGAGAGATGTCTCCTATTCTGTTTGCAAGCGACCCGGGCATGATGTTGCACAGTGCTTGTCCAAGGATAAGGTTTGCTTTCAGTGTGGGAAGAAGGGACACATCAAGGCTAAGTGTCCTCAGGTCCATCCTTCTCTTCATGCAGTTCCACTACTGCCATTACCTCCACCTCAGCGTGTGGACAAGTGCAATGGAAAGCTGAACGTGATCTCTTCCGAGGAGGCTCAAGCTTCGACTCAGGTCATCTCAGGTTAGTTTTCTTTCCAGCCTGAAGGTTTTGTTATTGTTTTGCTAGAATGTTTGCAGTATTATTGTGGTAGTTCCTTAGTTTTATATGCTCTTATAGGTAAATTTAAGGTGAAGAACCGCTGGGCGCGCGTTCTGTTTGACTCTGGTGCTACCCACTCGTTCGTGGATAGAGTGTTTGTGGAGCGACTTCGGTTGACTTTAGATCGAGTTCGGGATACCTTCTGTGTCAAGTTCCCCTCTGGTGAATCTGTTTTGTCAGATTTGGGCATGTTAGATTGCCCTGTTTTGTTGGGGGACTTCCTTGTGAAGGCATACCTGAAGATAATTGATCTAGAGGACTTCAATGTTATTTTGGGCATGGACTGGCTGTTTAGGTATGATGCAGTCATTCAGTGCAAAGGGAAGCGCTTGGACTTCATCAGGGACGACGGTCAGCCCGGAAGCGTGTATGCTGATCTATGTCAGGATTCTCATATTGTCTCTGCGGTATGTGCTCAGAAGCTGTTTCTTTCGGATTGTTTTGCTTGCTTGGTCTCGGTGGTTGGGACCGCTGTTAGTGTACCGCGCTTGGAGGAGATTCCAGTTGTTCGTGGTTTCGCCGATGTTTTTCCTAATGATCTTCCTGGCCTTCCTCCCGAGCGGGATGTTGAGTTTGTGATCGATCTGGAGCCGGGTACGTGTCCTATTGCTAAGGCGCCATACCGGATGGCCCCTCGTGAGTTAGAGGAGTTGCGAGTCCAGTTGGATGAGCTGTTGGCAAAAGGATTTATCAGGAAGAGTTCTTCACCTTGGGGTGCTCCTGTGCTGTTTGTGAAGAAGAAAGATGGGTCAATGCGGCTTTGCATCGACTATAGGGAGTTGAACAAAGTCACAATTAAGAACATGTACCCTCTGCCGAGGATCAATGACTTATTTGACCAGTTGCGCGGTAGCACGGTGTTCTCCAAGATCGATCTTCGTTCAGGATAACATCAGCTCAGGATCCGTGAGGCAGATATTCCACGGACTGCGTTTAGATCAAGGCATGGACATTTTGAGTTCTTGGTGATGTCGTTTGGTTTGACCAACGCACCATAAGCCTTCATGGATATGCTGAACCGGGTGTTCAAGGATTTCCTGGACAAGTTTGTGGTAGTCTTCATCGATGACGTGTTGGTTTATTCTCGAAGTGCTGAGGAGCATGAGCACCATCTGCGCTTGGTTCTATCGGAGTTGAGGAACCATAAGTTATTCGCCAAGCTGAGCAAGTGCGAATTTTGGTTGCCTCGGGTTTCATTTCTAGGCCACGTGGTGAACAAGGATGGGATCTTGGTCGACCCAGAAAAGGTCGCAGCAGTGATGGATTGGAGTAGGCCGAATATGTCTAAGGAGATCAGGAGTTTCTTAGGGTTGGCTGGCTACTACAAGAGGTTCGTGGAGGGTTTCTCTTCCCTAGCTGCACCTTTGACCAAGCTGACTCAGAAGAACGTGGCTTTTGTTTGGAGCGAGAAGTGCGAAGAAGCCTTCCTTGAGTTAAAGAGGAGATTGTGCACTACTCCCGTTCTGACCCTGCCAACTGAATGGGTGGATTATGATGTTTACGTAGATGCTTCGCATGTAGGTCTGGGTTGTGTGTTAATGCAGGTTGGAAAAGTGATTGCCTATGGGTCAAGGCAACTGAAGACTCATGAGAAGAATTATCCTATGCATGACCTCGAGTTCGCAGCGGTTATCTATGCATTGAAGCTGTGGAGACACCTACTTTATGGGGTTCAGTGCAAGATATTCACCGACCATAAGAGCTTGAAGTATGTGTTAACACAGAAGGAGTTGAATCTGCGCCAGCGGTGGTGGCTAGAGTATGTGGCCGATTATGACGTAGAGATCCAGTATCATCCAAGTAAGGCCAATGTGGTGGCCGACGCCTTTAACCGAAAGATGGGAAAGATCTTTAATCTCACCGCCGATCGTTTATTGGAGGAGTTCCTCCTTATGGTTATATCAGTTGGATGTTGTGGCTTGCAGAGTAGTTTATCAGTGGCAGAGCCGTCCTGGATTTCTTTGACCAGACTGCACCAGAAGGACGATCCGGATCTTCTGCACTTATTCACTAGGACCGAGAAGGGGGACTGGTAAGACTTTTCTATCGATGATGCGGGTACTTTGATGTACCGCGGCAGATTTTGCATCCCCGCTGTTGGGGGCATCAGAGGTATGATTTGCAGAGAGGCTCATGGATCCAGCGTTGCCTACCATCCAGGATCTACGAAGATATATCGTGACCTAAAGAAAATTGCCTGGTGGTATGGCATGAAAGGCGATATAGCCCGATTTTTTGCGGAGTGCCACACTTGCAAGCGTGTGAAGGCCGATCATGGAAGGCCTGGTGGCAAGTTGACTTCGTTAGAAATCCCAACTTGGAAGTGGTAAAGTATATCTATGGACTTCATCACGGGTTTACCGCGATCCTCGAGGGGATTTGATTCTGTCTGGGTCATAATGGATAGACTGACGAAGTATGCTCACTTCGTGCCATATAAGATTGATTACCCGATGAAGAAGATAGCGGAGTTGTACTCTAATGAATTCATCCGACTGCATGGTGTGCCTGTGAGTATCATTTCTGATCGAGAATCCCGGTTTACTTCTTGTTTTTGGCAGAGTCTGCAGGAGGGTTTGGGTACGGATCTGAGGTATTCTACTTCTTACCACCCACAGACCAATGGGCAGACGGAGCGGGTGAACCAGATAGTTTAGGATATGATCCGATCTACATTTTAGACCATGGTGGAGCGTGGGATGAGCGGCTGCGACTTATGGAATTTGCATAAAACAACAGTTATCAGGAAAGCTTGCAGATGGCTCCTTTTGAAGACTTGTATGGGAGGCTCTGCAGAACTCCGTTGTTTTGGGCTTAGGCTGGTGAGAGGTCTTTGTTGGGTCCTGATGCGCTTGAGGAAATGAAAGTCGCAGTGAAGCTTATTCGAGAGAAGCTTTGAATAGCCTAGGAGAGGTACGAGAAGAACGCCAATCGGCGTAGGTCTGCCTTGGAGTTTTCTCTAGGAAACCTTATATTTATTAAGGTTTCCCCGATGGGGGGTGTAAAGTGGTTTGGTAAGAATCGGAAATTGTACCTGAGGTATGTGGGCCCGTTTAAGATTATGGAGCGGATTGGCGTGTCAGCTTACAGGTTGGATTTGCCAGCAAACTTCCCAGGTGTTCATAATGTTTTCCATGTAAGCCAACTGCGGAAGTGTGTGCACAGCAGTGGGCAAGTCTTGGACATTGTGCCCCAATTGGAGCCCAACCTCTCTTTTGTTGAAGTGTCGGTCTGTATTTTGGATACTCAGGAACGGGTGCTGCGAAATAAGTCCATTCCAATGGTGAAAGTTCTATGGAAGAATCAGGATTTGGAGAGCGCGACTTGGGAGCTAGAGTCGTCCATGAGGAAGGCTTACCCTCACATATTTCCCTGATTTGACCGGTATGTTTCCCTTCTTGTAACTTTTGTTTGTTACCTTTTCCTTCTTTAGTAGGAGTGTTGTGTGTAAAGTTTCGGGACGAAACATTCTTTTAGGGGAAGTGACTGTAACGCCCCTGATTTTTCTGTGGCTATTTTATTCTCGTTTGGCATTTCGGTGACACGTTTTTGTGGCTTGTGCCATATGTGGAGTTTGGTTTAGCTCCTTAGAACTGAGTGGCCTATTTTGTAGCCTATGGGAAAGGTCTCCCTAGCAAGCCGAGTCATTTTGGGTGACCCGGTGTGGCCTCTTGGGGGATGCTTGTGTTTTGGCTTTAGGTGGGTATAACTCGAGTTCTGTTCGTCGAAAGTTAATTTCGACTTCGCCGATGTATTCATAGCGTGGGTATTTAGCTACGATGCGAATTTCGTCGAATTCCGAGGTAGTTCGGTTTTCGCGTCGTTTTGGGTGTGCTATTAGTAAAATCAAATTAGAAATTTGATTTTAGCTGAGTGAATCAGCATTTTCAGGCAGCGGTTAGGCTGATTAGGCGTGTTAAGACTTATTTAAAGCCTTAATTAGAAGTTGGCGGGCCACTCTCCTCCTTCTTCCCTAGTTAGAAAACCGTCTGCTCCTGTTCGCGGAAATCAGAGGCGGAAACAACGGACTGCCCTAGCTTTCGGACGGTTGGAGTGTTCGTGGATGGATTTCGATTCCTAAAGCAGCGTTGTCTGGCTCTCGCTCAGATCTACGTTTCGACGGTAAGAAATTTGATTTTCGTGGAGTTTTAGGAGATTTGGGATTTCGGTCTTGTGATTTTTCGCCATTAAAGTACGGGAGTGTGCTTTTAGGTGTTGCTGCTGCTAGTGGCAAGTAAAGAGGAGGGAAAGTCGTCCAAGCTTCGCCGGAAATCGAGGCAAGTGGTATTCTTGCCCTTGCCATTGTTGTTCTCTTATATCTTGCTGAATTTAGGGCTTAGATTCTCATATGAGCCCCCCCTACTTTGTGCTGTTGGTGCTCAACCCGCCGGCATAATGCCATCAGTTAGACTCCAGATTGCTGTCTGGTTGGTGGCTTGCGGGTGAAGCCGAGAGAGAGAGAGGAGGGGGTGCCTGCTGTGTTTGTTGGAAAGAGCTTTTTTTTGGATTCTATCTTGCCGGCGTTGAGTGTGGTGCACAAACTCAAAGCCTTTGCGGGTTTGGCGTTTAGTGTGGTGCATACACTCAATGCCGCAGCTATATCCAGTCAGAATTTTTGCTTAGTACTAGGGCATTTAGTGAGGTGGACTCACTCAACGCCGCAGCCCCTGCTAACGGCTAAGTACTTTGGCGTTGAGTGAGTCGACCTCACTTAACGCCATTTCCGTTTTGGCGTTGAGTGAGGCAAGCTCACTCAACGCCGCGGTTTTCCTGAGAAGCTAAGTGTTTTTGCGTTGAGTGAGTCGACCTCATTCAACGTCATTTCGTTTTTGGCATTGAGTGAGGTGGAATAACTCAACGCCGTCGCTTCTGTGAAGCCAAGTACTTTGGCGTTGAGTGAGGTGTGCTTACTCAACGCCTTAGCCTTTTCTGAGGCTAAGTACTTTGGCATTGAGTGAGTTGACCTCACTCAACGCCATTTCTGGTTTGGCGTTGAGTGAGGTGGCCTCACTCAACGCCAAAGGCAAGTTTGTGGCCAAGTCCCGTGGCGTTGAGTGAGTGTACCTCACCCAACGCCATTTCTGCTTTGGCGTTGAGTGAGGTACACTAACTCAACGCCACAGCCCTTCTTCGCGGCCAAGACTTCTTACGTTGAGTGAGACGACCTCACTCAACGCCATTGCTGTTTTGGCATTGAGTGAGGTCAGCTCACTCAACGCCACAGATTTGTCTTGTTGCGGCTAAGTGCCAGGGCGTTGAGTGAGTGAACCTCACTCAATGCCATTGCTGTTTTGCCGTTGAGTGAGGTTGACTCACTCAACTCCGTAGTTTTCTTTTGCGGCTAAGTGTAAGGGCGTTGAGTGAGTGAGCTTCACTCAACGCCATTGCTATTTTGGCATTGAGTGAGGCCAGCTCACTCAATGCCACTTTCTCTGTTTATGGTTAAGTACCAGGGCGTTGAGTGAGTTTGCCTCAATCAATGCCATTGTTGTTTTGGTGTTGAGTGAGGTTAGCTCACTCAACGCTAGAGTATCCTTGCGGGAGACGTTGAGTAAGTGAACCTCACTCAACGCCATGCCTGTTTTGGCGTTGAGTGAGGCTAGCTCACTCAACGCCAGGGTTGTTCTTCTAGAGGGCGTTGAGTGAGTGAACCTTACTCAACGCCATGGCTGTTCTAGCGCTTAGTGAGGCTAACTCACTCAACGCCAAGGTCTGGTTAGGCGTTGAGTGGGTCCCACTCAACGCCAAGCTGTGTTGAGTCATTTCAACACTTTTTCCCTACCTTGATTTTCGCTCCCGAGTGAATTCCTTGATTTCTTTTATTTTCTGAGGTTCCTTGTCGTCAATGTTTTACTTTCCTAAAGGCCGAATCGTGGGTCGTGGTTAGTAGTGGTGGTTTGAAGCTCTTCATGGGGGAGGTGTTGTGTAACTTAGCCGTGGCCACCCTTTTCTTCTATCTTGCACCAGGTACGGGCTAGGCAAGGGTGTGGAAGGTCCCTAGTGCTTTCACATGTAGACCCTTGAGCTTGTTGGCTTGGAAATGGTGGTTGGGGGATTGAGTTTGCCTCTAACCCGGATCCAGGTTGTTTGTTTTTTCTACTACCATCCCGCATAGCTTAAGGTGTTAGATGTTTCTTCCTTGGTAGATTACAGCATTTTGGGCTCTTGGCAGCTTAGTAAACTCTACAGGAAGTAGTTTCTGGGCAGGGTTGATGCTGTTTCCTCGCACCTGGAGCATTTCTTTTTGTCTTGCCTTGGGCAGTTGTGACCTTTTACTGCTTTGTTTTTCCTCTTTCATTTATCATCTGATTGACACTTTCGTGCAGTTTTCCATGTTTGCTTGCTGAGGTATTCTTTCTTCTTTTGAATGCCTAAGGTTCTGAGCAGTAGCCAGTTTTGTGGCTAGGTTGTTGTGGTGTTGCTGGTGGTCTCTTGGACTTTGGAGACCCTTTTGTATTTGTTTAGTGAGGTAGTTTTCTGTACTTTTCTTACAGACATACATATTTGCTAGTGGGTTCGTGTGAGGTTGTTGGTGCCCACTGGTAGTTTTTACCTTTGTACTAGATATATTACTTTTGCTGCTACCATTTTCTGGAGATAGTCTACTTACTCTGAGGAGGATTTATGCTAGGTTGCTAGTTATTTTTAAAACTACAATTATTATTATAAGTATAGCTCATGATCAGCATGTTTTATAAAACTCAATCACTATTTTCCAAACAACGTATAAAGATCGTTTTCCTATATATATTATAAATTAAATATAGAGTCTTGCATAGCATAAGTGGTCCTCATGGGGCTCTTATGCACTCCTTAGGATGTCAATCCTGAATAAAGTATTTTCCGCAGCGTATAAGTATAGTTTTTTTTAAATGTGGACTAGGTGATCCATCGAGCCCGGGGATACGGCCTCTAAAATATAACTGATTTTCTAATCATTAAACTCATGAAATTCTTTCATAAAGTAAAGTAGATGGTTTTGCCAGAGCGTCAGCAGTTATCCCCTGCTTGACATGGCATCATGACGCGTGTTTTCTCATACTCTGATAATTCCTAAATTCGAAGAAAATGCGGGTCTTGACACAAGGGTCGACCTGTACCACAAGACGCCTATCCTGCCGGCTAAAACCAATATCATCATTGCCAACCCAATATAAGAATATAAGTAGAAGTCAAAATCCACATCAATATATAGTCCAAAACAAGTACATAAAATAAAAAGAAGCAACCAAGGCTTCTATAATATCAGATTACATTATGCCAAGAATGCTACAAAATGAGTCTATTAAAAAGTCCCATCAGTCACTGATGACAGCGATGGTATCGTCACTTCAGGCCCTGTCACCCTGGCCTGGCTGCTCTCCTGCATAACCTGCTGCTATGGGATTTTCTCCTAAAAAGGAAAACGTAGCAATCGTTAGTCATAAAGACTAAGTGGCTATTACATCCGCTCCCCCGACAACTCTTAGGCATCGAGCGGAGAAAGGAAAAAGGGTATAATATATATATATATATATATATATATATATATATATATATATGCAAGCAGTTGTAAAAAACAAGTAACAAAATGCTAAATTATATCAGGGTAATCATTAATATAATAGAAGTAACTACAGTAATTTATACTAGCAGTTCTACCATCAACAACAGTGTACAGGAATGAATAAATAACAAGAAGTATCTCAACTTATATGAATGCCCATACAGACATATAAGTAAAAGATCGGGTTAATAGAAAAGTAACTCATCATATAAGAGTGTCCATACAAACTTATATGATAAGGATCTTATGTGATGCAATGTTATATTATGAATGACTTCTGATGACTCACCCATACTCATACACATGCAATAACTATATCGACACAGACCTGTAGTTCCCACTTTTCAAGCAGGTAGCTAACCTCTTAGGCGCCATCCGTCGTGGCCAGACGGTGATAGTGGAAATGGATTTCCACTACTAGGCGGGCATCCACACTACCAAACCTAGGATTTCGTATAGCTCAACGCTAAGAACACAATAGTGGGGCTTACATACGTACTACGGCTCAAAGGGGACTTGGGTATATGTATACCTAGAACACAGCCCAAACTGGCCTACCAGTGTGGCATGAAAAGGGCCTCGGGAATGAGCACCAAGGACACAACCAATCCGTCCACCTGGCATGGAAAGTGCCTCGGGAATGAGCACTGAGGACACAGCCAAACCATACAAAGTCTATCAGTCAACTCTCATCAGTGTGACGACTGGAGAGCCCATAGAACTGCCACACTATCCTTAACCCAGGATTATGACACCGTGTGTCAACTCGCACTACATACAATCCAACATCTAGGGGCTCCACTGTATAGACCCCATCCGTTAAATAACATATGATAGAAGGTCCGGCCGGGGCCCCAACCCATATGTCACAAACAGGCGGCAAGGTTACATGATAATACCAATTCATATTCGCATCCTAACCTAAAGCATGCTAGCAGAAGCTTAAGATTAAAATTGAACTCAACAACCACGAATGTCCACTATAAATAAACAACCACATTTATATATCACCCCGAAGGAATGTACAACAAATACACAAAAGTATGGCCTTAAGGCCTTACAGTTAAGCTTTTTAAGTGTGGATTACAAACATCGACGCGCAGGCCGACCACACATGAAAATAACAAAGCCTTCGAGGGCCAGCAGAAGTAGCAACAACAACAAGGGCTTCAGCCCGCTATTTCCTGCTTGGCTCTCCAGCACCTGTACAAAGAAAGCCCACTAGAATGGTTGCAAACAAGGCAACGGTCAGCATTCAGCTTACCAATTTATAATGACCCTACCCCTTTCCCGAGGCAGTGGTATTCCTTCTCTGCAGGCATAGCATATGACGAGTAGATATATCATATAATGTGCACTCACACACAAACAATATATCACAAACGTTGGCCACGTTGCCCGACACTCCGTGCACTAAGGGCACATTCTTGGTGTACCGGAAATACTAGGGTCCCACCACCATTCAAGGTCCGAAACCCAACGGTATTGAGCATTTAGTCTTAATGGCGCGCAGGCCTAAGACTCTCATTTTGCCACCGAAGAAAGCCCAATGCCTTGTCACTCTCTTGTCAAGCCGACATAATGAAGGTCTAGCTCCACCCTTACTCGTTGCTTAAGTCACCATACCATAGCTCAATACCACCATACCCATGGCCCAACGGCAGACGCGGGTCAACGTCATCTTTCCTGTTCGACACCAACCCTTTTAAGAGCTCGCAGCTCACAATAGCCACACTATCCACCAAGCACTGGCTTCACAATCAAAAAAGGGGAGCTAATGCCAGCATTTCTCGCGATCGCTTGACGGGTTCAGCAGAAGCTCTCATTCTGCACCCAAACTCAACCCAAACATAGCATAAAGCACAAGAATCATGGGGGTATTTTCTTGGAATTACACTCCAGTACTTCATGTTACTACCCTTGACAGGCACAACCCATCGACGCCATAACATACACGTTTATACGCGGAGTCTTCTCCGGTGCGTAAAATGAAACATCACCAATCCAGACCAACCTGTCCAGATGGGCTTCACACAGCATGCTTATTCCGTACTACACATTTCTGAATTTATATGCAAGACTGGGGATTTCAAGAATCAACCCAAGGAAATCCCTCAAAATCCACCCTTTGGTGGCGGAAATCCATGCATATGCTAAAACAAGGACTTCACATGTCCAAGGAAGAAAGATCGTTACCCTTGACGATCTCTTTGGAGCCATGGAAAACTATCCAGATGAAAAGCACCGCAACGGCCTTGCCTCCACAAATCTGGACTTAGCTCGCGATTCGGGGCTCTAAAGCTCCACCGATAGTCGGATTCCTTCTCCTCCTTCTTCCTTGCCCTCCCCACTCTCTTAATCATTAGAAAGAGAAATGCTTGATAGAAATGAGAGTTTATCCTCCAACTCTCAGTCTTAACACAACAGGGATAGCTCTGGGTCGTCGGATCCTAATTGAAGGAAATGAACGGCCATGAATCTCCCTGAAACTCATTTTCACGGGCCGAACACGGCTTGTGACACGCCCACGTCCCAGGCCGTGTGCCTTAAGCCCAAAGAAACTGACTCATCCAAAATAGGACACGGTCGGGCGTGTCACGCGTCGTGTGCCTAAATACGGCTTCGGGCACACCCGTGTCCAACTCTTGTTCAACAAGCCTCACAAACCTGGCCAAAACCCGAGAAGGACACGACCATTGACACGCTCGTGTCACAAGACGTGTGCCCAACTCGACTTGCCTCTCGAGGAATGTCGTGTGCATTTCATCGAGTGCATTTTGTCGATCTCAGCAGAATACGGCACTGGACACGCCAGTGCCACAGGCCGTGTGCCTCACTTGAGACCTACTCGAGATTCACTCGAGTCTACCCTGCGCCACACTCGAGTACTCAGAGCAGGACACGGCCTTGGACACGCCAGTGTCCTACGCCGTGTGTCTCACTCGAGGCCCACTCGATACCCACTCGAGACCGTCCTGCGCCTTACTCGAGTACACATGGCAGGACACGACCTTAGACACGCCTATGTCCCAGGTTGTGTTACTCAACCTACACAGTCCCCTCAAAAACTCGAGATTTGGGGCGTTACAAACCTCCCCTCCTTATAAGATATTTCATCCCGAAATTTGTAGACAGGACTCAGGAAATAGTAATCAAAATGTTTACAACATTTTGTACAAAACTGTTATACAAGTTTAGACAAATAGCTCGGGAAATTCAGCATGCATGGTTTGTTCTCGCTCCCATGTTAGCTCTTAACGGCCACAGTTGTCCCTTCGGACCTTAACAATCCTAATTTTCTTGTTTCGCAACTACTTCTCGACTATATACCCGATCCGAATGGGCCTAACCTTAGTCGTTAGCCCAAATTCGACCGGTACGCGATCATTAGCAATCACTTGAGCTGGATATTTTATGGCTTTTGGAAGCACTTATATGTGGAACACATCAGGTAATCCACTCCATTTTGCCGAAAGAGCTAGTCGATAGGCAGCTTCTCCAATTCGCTCCACCACTTCAAATAGACCAAGATATCTCAGACTTAACTTTTTCAAGCGCCAAATCTTGGACACGCCTTTGAAGGGCTTGATTTTCAAATAGACCCAATCGCCCACCACAAACTCAACGTTTCGGTGCTTGGCATTATAATACTTTGCTTGTCTATCTTGGGCTATCAGTAGCCTCGCCCGAATAGAGCATATCGTCGAATTAGTTTCTTCGACTTCTTTATGCCCATATAGTTTATATTCGCCTGTTTTCGCACAAGCTAACGATGTATGTTATTTCCGACCCTACAATGCTTCAAACGGTGCAATACTTATGCTCGCTTGGTAGCTATTATTATAGGCAAACTCTGGCATATATAGGCGATCCTCCCACCTATTTCCAAAATCCAAGGTGCACATTCAGAGCATGTCCTCCATAGTTTTGTTGGTCCTCTTAGTTTGGCCATCCATTTGGGGATGAAAGGCCGTACTGAACGTTAACTTTGTTCCCAAAAACTAATGGATTAGCCACCAATCATTCGATGTGAAGCGCCACTCACAGTCACTTACGATGCTACAGGAAGCACCGTGCAATTGTAGAATTTGCTTAACAAAAAGTTTCACCAAGACTTCCACTGAATCGTCCCTCTTATTCGGAAGGAAGTGAGCCACTTTAGTCAACCAGTCTACGATCACCCATACAAAATCGTTACCGCGTTGAGATTTTGGCAAACCGTGCACGAAATCCATTGAAGTAACATCAAACTTCCATTACAGAATGGGTAACAACTTCAGGAAACCTCCGGGCTTCTGGCATTCAGCTTTTACTAAGGCACATGTTTGATTTTTAGCCACATAATGTGCGATGTCTTTCTTTAACCCTAGCCACCGGAACAGCTTTTTCATGTTCTTGTAAATCTTTGTGCTCCCTGGGTGAATTGAGTATTTTATAAAGTGAGCCTCATACATCAATTCTTCCCTCAACTTACCCATACTTGGGACGCACAAACGACCCTCTTTCCTCAAAAGGCCGTCATCCCAGGAGAATTGGTCATTTGAACCATCCACTGCATAGTGTTGTAGACTTTCATCCAGTTCCGTTACTCGCTGAACCCTGTCCTCAAGGTCAAACTGTACCTCCGTCTAGTTCAAGCACGCATTTGCTGTGGAATTCTTGTCAGCACAAGAAATCTCTAACTCTTCCAACTCCTGGATCAGACACTCATCATGCATCTGTAAACAATTTGTCCTTGACAGAGTCCTATGACTCATGGCATCTGCGACCACGTTTCCCTTCTCGGGAGTGTAGGGAATATCAAAGGTGTAGTCCCCGAGGAACTCTATCCACCTTCGTTGTTGCATATTGAGATCCTAATGATCCAATAGGTACTTTAGGCTCTTGTGGTTCATAAATATATCCACTTTTACGCCATATAGATAATGATGCCATAATTCAAGTGCAAAAATCACCGCTGCCAACTCCAAGTCGTGGATGGGATAATTTCACTCTTGCACTTTAAACTGGCATGAGCCATAAGCGATCACCTTACCAAACTGATGAAGAACGTAGCCTAAGCCGCTCCCTGAAGCATCACTAAAAATCTCATAGCCATCTATACCACATGGCGATGTCAGAACAGGCGTCGTGGTCAAACGAATCTTTAGCTCTTCAAAAGCTCGCATGCACTCCAGCGTCAAACGAACTTCTAATCCTTCCTCGTTAATGTGGTAAGAGGTAAAGCGATCTGTGAGATGTTTTCTACAAAACGTCTATAGTAGCATGTCATTCCAAGGAAACTCCTAACTTCGGCCACCAAAGATAACACTGGCCACTCCTGTATGGCTCTTATCTTTGACGGATCCACCGCAATGCGCTCTCCACTTACCACATAGCCAAGAAAAGCCACAGACGACAGACAAAACTCACACTTTGAGAACTTGGCATAGAGCTTATTTCTCCGCAGGTTATGCAACGCCAACTGTAAATAGTTTGCATGGTCAGCTTCAAATTGAGAGTATACCAAGATATCATCAATGAAGACGATCACAAACAAGTCTAAGTACTCTCGAAACGTTCGGTGCATTAGGTCCATGAACACCGATGGCGCATTACATAGCCCAATTGGCATTACAGTGAACTCATAATGACCGTAGCGTGTTCCATACACTTTCTTAGGAATGTCACCTTCCCGAATCCTCAATTGGTAATAACCAGATTTTAATTCCAATTTAGTATAGACGATTGATCCCACTAGCTGATCAAAGAAGTCGTCTATCCGTGGAAACAGATACTTATTTTTCTCTGTCAGCTTATTCAATTCACGATAATCAATACACAACCGCAAACTACCGTCCTTCTTTTTCACAAAGAGAATAGGTGCGCTCTAAGGTGACATACTTGGGCATATATATCCGTGTTCCAGCAACTCTTGCAGTTGAACTTTCAGTTCTGCCATTTCCTTGGGCGCTACTCGATATGGCGAGCGGGATACAGGTTTTGCACCTAGAACCAGCTCAATAGTGAAGTCAATCTCCTGATGGGGTGGTAACCTTGGAAGATCTTTAGGAAACACATCAACGAACTCTGATACAATCGAAACATCATTCACACTGGCCTTTGGCTCAACAGCCTGAATAAGCTTGAAGAATAACTCTGCGCCCTTCTGAACAGCATTGACGACTTGGAGTGCAGACATCAAGATCCCGCTCACTCCTCGCATACCAGCGAACTTAGTATCAAGCTCGGTATTCTATCCTAGTGTGATCTCCTTTAAATTACAATCAATAAAGGCACGCTGCTCCGAGAGCCAGTCCATACCAAAGATCATATCAAATTTTGATATCGGTAGCAGAGATGCGTTCAAGCAGAAATACCGACTTCCTATTTGAACTTCCATGCAGCAAGTCCTATCCGCACACATCAGACATCTGTTTGGTAACAACACCTTCACTCTATCTGTCGTCATATGACTAGGTACTCTGATTCGTGCTACGAACTCCTTTGATAGAAATGAATGTGAAGCACCCGTATCAAATAGTGCTCTCACAGGATTGTTATGAATCAGGACAAAGCCTAAGACAAGCACATCATACACATGCTACACACAAGGTATGCAATATAAAAAGTACCCAATCAATATCTTAGATCGTACCTGTGACGATGTCAATTTGCTTTATGGCCTCCTGCTGGCCAAGATTATAAACTCGGGGCTGCACTTGGGATGCAGAGGACTCCACCACTTCCTTTCCCTTATCAGCATAAGACGCTCCCGTCTTCTTTTCCATCTTTGGCGGACAAATCCGACAGTGCTCTCGCCGAATTGTTCCGAATCAGGACAAAGCCTAAGACAAACACATCATACACAAGCTACACACAAGGTATGAAATATGAAAAGTACGCAATCAATATCTTAGATCGTAACTATGACGATGTCACTTTGCTTTATGGCCTCCTTCTAGCCAATATTATAAACTCGGGGCTCCGCCTTGGATGCAGAGGACTCCACCACTGCCTTTCCCTTATCAACATAAGACGCTCCCATCTTCTTTTCCACCTTTGGCGGACCTACCCAACAATTACAGGCTATATGCCCCACTCTACAATATGTAAAGCAGGTACGAGACTCTTGCCCCGAAGTTTCCCCCGACACAACTGTAGAAGGACCTTGCCCAAAATACTTAGATATCTTGCTCCATTTCCTTTGGTAGCTCGATTTTCCAGAACAGGGTGCTTTGAACTCAGACTTTGTCACAGCCAAGTCCTTTTTTCCTGGCACCCACTTACTGTCCTTCTCCAACACACACGCCGTATCCACCAATGCCTGAAACCCCTGGTTCACCGAACTTGAGAGTAGGAACCTCAACTCATCCCGCAACCCTTTGTAGAACCGATTGGTCTTACGTTGTTCATCAATGAAGATAGACCCCGCATAGCGCCCCAACCGCGTAAACTCATGCAAGTAAGTATCCACACCACTTTCACCTTGCGTTAAACGCTGGAACTCATTCTCCATGGTGATATATTGTGCTGCTGGCAGGTGCTTTGCCAAGAATAGTCACGAAAACTCCTCAATCGAGACTTCGGTTAATTGTCTGCCTGCTAAGTGATGCGTCTCTATCTCGTCCCATCATAGTCGAGCTTTTCCTTCCAATAAGAAGGTGGCACAGGTGACCTTCTGATCTTCCACCATCCTTATCGCCATCAATATTCGCTTGACACGCGACAACCAATCTTCCACCTGCGTTAGGGGTCCCACACCCGTAAACATCGAAGGATTGAAGCTCATAAATGCTTCAACTGCCGTTCAGCTGCTCGAGGCTCAACAACCTCAATAGGTTCTGGTCTTACACAAACCTGTTCTGGCACCATTGTCAGTTGCGCCTGCCCAGTAGGTTGTGCATGAATCATTGCAAATAGCGCCTCAACAACTAAGCGTACTGTTTCCACAGAAGGAGGAGGTTTAGGCACCTCAGCTGGTATCGCACTCTCATCAGAACGCTGGGGCTCAGACTGCCCAACACCACTGTGAATCACCTATAGGTGAACAAGACACACTTTAGCGACCTTGCACAAGCAATAACAACAAAATAGGAACACGCAGGTTCCTCAAACAGGTGTATGTACATTCCTTTGTGGACATTCTTGAGTTCATAAATGTTAAAGCGGGTTGCACTTACATGTACTCGCCACCCCATAAATGAATTCGACCACGAATTCGAACGAGAAAGACCGAGACAAGATGATATCAAATTGTAATGACCCCATCCGTTAAATAACATATGATAGAAGGTCCGGCCGGGGCCCCAACCCATATGTCACAAACAGACCGCGAGGTTACAGGATAATACCAATACATATTCGCATCCTAACCCAAAGCATGGGAGAAGAATCTTAAGATTAAAATTGAACTCAACAACCACGAATGTCCATTATATATAAATAACAACATTTATATATCACCCCGAAGGAATGTGCAACAAATACATAAAAGTTTGGCCTTAAGGCCTTACAGTTAAGATTTTTAAGTGTGGATTACAAACATCGGGGCGCAGGCCGGCCACACATGAATATAACAAAGCCTTCGAGGGCCAGCAGCAGTAGCAGCAGCAACAAGGGCTTCAACCCACTATTTCCCGCTCGGCTCTCCAGTACCTGCACAAGGACAGCCCGCCAGAATGGTGGTAAACTAGGCAACGGTCAGCATTCAGCTGACAAATTTATAACGACCCAACACCTTTCCTGGGGCAGTGGTATTCCTTCCCTGCAGGCATAGCATATCAAAAGTAGATATATCACATAATGTGCACTCACGCACAAACAATATATCACAAACGTCGGCCACGCAGCCCGACGCTCCGTGCACTCAGGGAACATTCTTGGTGTACCAGATATACAAGGGTCCCACCACCGTTCAAGGTCCGAAACCCAAAGATATTGAGCATTTAGTCTTAATGGCACGCAGGCCTAGGACTCTCATTATGCCACTAACAAAAGCCCAATTCCTTAGTGCTCTCTTGTCAAGCCAACATAACGTAGGTCCAGCTCCACCCTTACCCGTTGCTCAAGTTGCCATACCATAGCCGAATACCTCAGTACTCAAGGCCCAACAGCAGATGAGGGTCGGCTTCACCTTTACTGTTTGGTACAAAGCCTTTTAAGAGCTCGCAACTAACAATAGCCACACTGTCCACCAAGGAATAGCTTCATAATCCAAAAAGGGGAGCTAATGCCAGCATTCCTAGCGGTTGCTTGGCAGGTTCAACAGAAGCTCTCCTTCTACACTATAACTCAATCCAAACATAGCATAAAGCACAAGAATCATGAGGGTATTTTCCTGGAATTCCACTCCAGTACTTCCTGTTACTACCCTTCACAGGCACAACCCATCAACTCCATAACATACACGTTTATACGTGGAGTCTTCTCTGGTGCGTAAAATGAAACATCACCAATCCAGACCAACCTGTCTAGATTGGCTTCACACAGCATGCCTATTCCGTACTACACATTTCTGAATCTATATGCAAGACTGGGGATTTCAAGAATCAACCCAAGGAAATCCCTCAAAAGCCACCTTTTAGGGAGGGAAATCCATGCACATTCCAAAACAAGGACTTCACATGTCCAAGAAAGAACGATCGTTACCCTTGACGATCTCTTTGGATCCATGGAAAACTATCCAGATGAAAAGCACCACAACGGCCTTGCCTCCACAAATCTGGTCTCGGCTCGCGATTCGGGGCTCTGAAGCTCCACCGGTAGCCGGATTCATTCTCCTCCTTCTTCCTTGCTCTCCCCACTCTATAACTCTTTCGAAAGAGAAAGTCTTGATAGAAATGAGAGCTTATCCTTCAACTCTCAGCCTTAACACAGCAGGGATAGCTCCGGGCTGTCAAATCTTAATTGAAGAAAATGAACGGCCATGAATCGCCCTGAAACTCATTTTCCTGGGCCGAACACAGCTTGTGACGCGCCCGTGTTCCAGACCGCGTGCCTTAAGCGACAAAGAAACTGACTCATCTAGAACAGGACATGACCCTGTGATACGTCCTTGTCATAGGCCGTGTGCCTAGACAATACTTCGGACACACCCGTGTACAACCCATGTTCAACAGGCCTCACAAACCTGGCCAAAACCCGAGAAGGACACGACCATTGACACACCCGTGTCACGGGCTGTTTGTCCAACTCGACTTACTTCCCGAGGAACGTCGAGTGTATTTCGTCGTCCTCAACAGAACACGGGCCTGGACAAACCCGTTTCATAGGCCGTGTGCCTCACTCGAGACCTACTCGAGATCCACTCGAGTCTGCCCTACGCCACACTCGAGTACTTAGAGCAGGACACGACCTTGGACACGACTATGTCCTAGGTCATGTGCCTAACTCGAGGCCCACTCGAGACCATCCTGCGCCTTACTCAAGTACACAGGGTTGGACACGGCCTTGGACCCGCTTGTGTCTCAGGCCGTGTTACTCAGCCTACACAGTCCACTCAAAAACTCGTGGTTTGGGGCGTTACATCAGCAATGAGTCCCTTTTTATTATTAACATCCCGTGCTCAATAGCACGCAAGGGCTCCAATGGTGATTTTATAGTTTTAAAATAATTCCAAATTATATCCCAAAATAGGCAAGTGTACCTATCAAAATATAGTATAGAAAATGTCATCTTTTCGTGGGGCTTGTCGAGTAATCTTACTTATAAGGGAGAGCTTTTTTTTTATCGGAAAAAACGCGGGTTTTGTGAATTAAGAGAAAGAAAACGTTTAAACTAATAAGGAGAAATTCGATGATGGGAAAACTAGCACTTGATCTAGAATCCCCTTGAATTAAAATAAACCTTCATGAAAATAAAGTATGCAAGTCTCTTAAATTACTCACTCGACCGTGGAGGTTCCCAATGTACGAAGTATCTCTATCGAGCTCATGCTTTTGACTAACCTTAGGTTGATCGATTAAGACCTCTCGGCCAGTCAAAACCCCTAAGCTTGCTTTAGGAGGTGAACCCCACTATTGGATTTGACTCCAATCCGGAAGATTTATGTCCTCCTCTCTCGAGGAGTGCATGCAACTGCTTTTATCTTTTAGTGATCTCCTTGTATCCACAACCTCTCGGTCATTTAGGATACGGATCTTAGATCGAAGAACATATCCGTGAAATATGTATTCGACATAATAAAATTCAAAGATAAATCGTTAGTAAGCAAAATAAAGAACTTGACATTTTTGATAAAATTGAAAATCTTATTTCATTCCAAGGTTCATCATGATCAGGTGAAAATTTGGGTTTAGCTACTCATCATGATTAGGGAATCACAAAATAGGAAAGAGAGAGACATGATTGAGTAGAAAATAACTTAAATTAAAACTTACAAAGTATAAGATCTAAACTAGAAATGGAAATTGCAAGAAATAAAGCAGAAAATTCCAAACTCCAACTCCAAAAATCTCCCCCCTAGTCTGTGAAATTGTCTGGAATAAATAAGCAAAATTGTTGGAGCGTCACGCCCCTAGGTCATAACCGTGACCTAGGGCATGTAAGGCTTAGAACCGTTGTCTTCAAAGCCCGGGAACGTTCGAGAAAAAATGCCAAAAGTTGTTAAGTGGCGGGTCACACCCCTAAGTCACGCTCGTGACCTAGGGCATGTATTGTTGGTTATTGGAAATGGCGGGAAGCAGAAATGGCAGGAATAACTCTAATAGTTGATGGAAGGGTCACACCCCCTAGTCACGCTCATGACCAGGGCGTGTAAGCTGGAACAGAAGTCTTGCGGGAATGGTTGTTTGATGTTGGAAAATGCTTATAATCACGCCCTGGGTCATGCCCGTGACCCAGGCGTGTAGTTTTAATCCGACTTGGCAATCATTCCTGAAGTTCCTTTGGGTGGCACGCCCCGTGCTTGGGTCAACGCCAAGATGACACGCTCGTGTCATCAGGGTTGATGAGTCCAAGTTATAAACATATTTTTTGACTCATCTGGGCTACTTTTCTCATTGTTGCACTATACTTAAGAGTCATATTTGTTATTATGTCCATTCCATGATAAGTGTACTTTTGGCCCGCTTTCAGTGTGATTTCATAGTTATTATTCTTTTGCCCTACTTGATGTTTTGATGTGTTTGAAGACGTTGGTACGCCTGTCTCGGTGGCTCTTTTGTTATTGTTGTAGGTACAATAGTTGTGAGCGTGTTTCGGATTGTTTTGGAAAGTTTTTAGCCTAAGGGCCACTAGTCATGCATTTTTACACGTGCACGATCACAGGACTCCTTAGTGCACGACCACTGGTCGTGCACGGTCTGTACATCAAATTCCCAAATTGTCCAGGAACACTGCGTACGATCATTGGACCTATAGCGCACGACCACTGGTCGTGAGACATTGATCGTGCACACTATTCTCCACTTTTCCAAGTTCTGTCTCGGGAATTCGCACGAGCATTGGACAAAGTGCGCACAACCACCGGTCGTGTGCCACTGCTCGTGCGCGTTACCCAAATTTTTCTTGAGTTTTGTCTTTTCTAATCGCACGATCATGGGATCCAGTGCGCACGATCACCGGTCGTGCACCACTGATCGTGTGCATATATATTATTTTTTTGTCTGGTGCAAGTATCTTTGGATCAGAGCGCACGATCATCAACCATCAGTGCGCACGACCACTGGTCGTGCGCAACTGATCGTGCGCTCTGAATATTTGTCATTGTATTTAAGCTCGTGCATCACGATTTAGGTCAACACCTTCCATTTTTCACTTCGCTGCTGCGCGCCAGGCACCGTTTTCCACCCCCACAGGTCCTTCACTCATCTCCATCCTCCGGGAAGCTTTCTCCAGCGATCCGAAGCCATCTTCAACTCTTTGGAGAGTTTCTGGCCACCAGCAGCTTGCAAAAAGACTCTTCGGTAGAACTCATTTGGGCAAACAGGAGAAGAGATTGATGGAAGGGGAAGAAGACGGAGGAAAATAAGTTGATTGGCTACCCATTTACCTCCAAAAGCAACCAACGGTCTTAGTCGAGAAGTGGACTGACAACCCACCGCTTCGGCCAAGAACCACAGCTAGGATTCCCTCCTATCGGTTTATTCTACCTTTTTCTCATAGTGAAGTGTAATCTTTAGCTTGTGATGAACTTGAACTTACTTTATTTGTCTATAAATGAAGTTTGTTTTGGCTAGTTGCATTCTTGTTGTAGCTATGTTGTACTCGCCTCCATCCACATCCATCCACTCGAGCACTAGAACCACACTAGCAAAGGCTAGTGTTGGTAGTCGAAGAGGTGATTGCAACCCTCACTTTCCGCACTTGTGATCATTCCATCCATTTGCTCTCCGTCCATCCGCCTAACGAAGCAAGGCATAGCGGCCTGCACTAATTCCATCACCAAGCGAATCGTTTCTTACGACCCGCATTAGTTTTCTTTTTATTTTGATAGCTTTAGGAATCAAAAACCAAACCCCTTATTATTTCGTTTTACTCTTAGTAGCGATCTTCATAGGACGCTATCACGATTCCCAACTTGCATTCCCTAGAGATCGATATTCGGGGAAGCTATTCCCAAATTTATTACTTGACAGCGACCGGTACACTTGTCGACGCATCAAGTTTTTGGCGTCGTTGCCGGGGAATGCAGGCGTATTGATGATTCGTCTTGTGTTCAGAGATTTATGAAGAGTTGCTTTTTTTTGAATTTGTTTTATTCCAGTCTATTTTTGTTTTTTTATGTCGGTTGGAATTGTTAAATTATTATTGAGAATCTATGTAAGGTAGTTAATCCTGGAATTTAGTGATCTCTGTAATGTGGGTCAATTTTAATATCCGTTGCCGCTGGTGTGGAGATATCTCTCATGCAAGTGATAGATGTCCTACAAAGTATGGTAGCAAGTCGCTCAAGGATCTTGATATGGAGCACCAATCTCGTTTGGTACTCAATATGGTAGACAGGAGTCAGTTAGCTCTCATCCGCGCTTCCTTTGTCGTACTACTTTTTTTCGGCATCAGTACCCATTATACCGACAAGGCTGTCTAAGCGGTGTTTATTTTTTCGGAGTTGGGATCACTCTTTGAAGGAGTGTGCTGCTTATTTGGCGAAGTTGGAGGAGGATGATGAACTGGATATTCAGATTATCTCCACTCCGACAACTTGCAGCACCCCCTCCGTATATGGGTACGTACTAGCGCCACCTTCAGATTTTGAAGGGAGAGATATTGGTATAAGCACATACACGTTTATCAATCTAAACCATGACCCGGATGTTTTTACTCCTGATGTACAGATATTATCTTGTATAGTGTCTGTTAGTAGTGAGGAGCCTGTGCTTGACCTTTTTGCGAGCACTGCTCCTCTATCCTTTACCTTGCATAACATTCTTTCTAATTCTTACATTGTTGTGGAGGTTGATTCGCAGGGAGAAGCTGGTGTTTGTAGCATTATGCTATATCCAATCGAGGAGGACATCTGTATTGCCGAGGTTGCTTCCTCAATCCCATGTAAGGAAATCCAAGGCGAGGACGAGGCAGATGCAGCTCTAGCACATACTTGTACCAGCCTAGACAGCAGTGTCGGTTTACCCCCAATTCCGCCGATGGGAGATGACACCGGGATCATCCCCAAGATTAAGGTTACTTTTTGTCATTCTTCTAATTTATTTCCTAACCCCGCTCTCTTGCCTACTTCTCTGCAAGACCACATTGTGGAACCGGTCCACTTAATGCAAGGGCTTGTAATGCAGCTTAGCATTGGTGGAGATTGGGTGCAGGTGGAATCAGATTCGTAGAGCTTCACAAAATTTATTCTACCCATGCTTGATTATCAAGACAGGTATAACTACACAGGTATGTGGGTATTTGTTCTGTCGCCATTTCGGTACCCGCTACTTAAATGTGAACTTGAACAACTGCCTGTGCACTTCAAATTTCATACACCCATCAGTTAAGAGAGTGCATGGTCCTTGAATAAGTCCTGTTGGGAGACAATAAACCCATCAGTTATCTAGATTAGTATTCCTTTTGTTTTAAATATATGTACTTTTTGTTTCTAGTTTATAATTGTAGTTTAATTTAACTGTCGAAAGGGTTGTGGTAGCCCAGCTGCGTGATGAGCTCTATTGTGTACCCATGTGGTCAACATTGTGATTTTGACTATGAAATAGGGTGCGTGAAAAACTTCTCCACGCATTACCTCTGGTCATGCGCATTATTTAACAGCGCACGACTATCGGTCGTTCGCCAGCCCTGTTTCTTTAAAAACCAAGTCAGCCGACCACTATACGTACGCCCTAGATATCTCGCTTTGTTCCGCTGAGCGTGCGTCGTTCCTCATCAATCCGCTTCTTCTCCGGTGAGATCCGCCCCTTCTACGGTAAGCACTTGCAATTTCTGGCCTCTTTCATCCTTGTTGAGCTGCAATGGAACCGGGAAGCCGCCATGTGGTAAAGGCCTACCAATGCTCCGACCATTCTTCGGCAACTCCAGCATAGATTTTGGGGAGAATGGCAACTTTTTCAAAGGCAGAGCACACCCAGCACTATAATTCCTTGAAGTATAAGTCATTCCTCTCTCAGCGGCTTGTTGATTGGAATGAACTCCGTTCGATCGGTGACGATGGTGCGTTAGCAGAGGCCGTACACCTTCTCTACTCCTTCGATAATTGGAGCAAATTATTCGAGTGCCACGAGCTTGGGTATTGGGAGCTGACCCTAGAGTTCCTGTGAACATTTGATTAGGGGACAATGTTAGATAACCTCCGCTTACCTACTTGTTCATTCAAGATGTTGGTCCATGTCTTCACCGCCACGTTGCCTGAGCTCACTATTCATGTCGACGTCTAAACCGAGGCTGAATCATCCCGGATTAAGTTTTCGTAGCTGTGCATTGATTTTCCGGAAGGCATCACTCCGCATGCCGCTTGGGGTTCTTTGAACGGGTGGAATGAGGAGTACGTCGCCCGAAGGGCCAAGTCGATAAAGATTGTTTCCCCCGCTCTAAGGTATATACAACACTTACTCAGTCACTCGCACACCACAAGGGCCTTGAGCAAGAATGTGGTGGGGTGGCAGGATTTGATTTCCCTATTTAGCATGCAGCAGCAGTACCCCATTCATCTTGGGTATATGCTGTCCCATTTCTTCCGTCACGAGGCAACTTATGGCCTTGTGGGTGCGATCGGGGGAGCATACTACATTACCTTCATCGCGAAGAGTTTGGGGATTTGGAGCCAGCTACCTCCAATGGAGCAGGTCGCTACTCCCACCATGATCACCTGGGCTAATTTTGTGAGTTGTCATTTTTTGCGAGTGGTTTGGAGGAAGGCTAGACGGAAGTTTGTTGTCAACATGCTTGGTGATGCGCCTGGTGGAAGAGATAAGGAGGAAGATGAGGGAGAGCCGGCTGAGTCTTCCGCCATGGGTAGGCGGAGAGTGGCAGAGCCACAACAATAGAGTCAGCAGCAGCAGCAGCTGAGACCTCAAGTAAAGCATGAGGGGCAGTCTAGCCGCCAGTACAGCCTAGCTCAGGAGCGGAGCGTTCCATATTTGTCTGAGCGCCTTGCTGATTTGGAAGCCTCATAATACTGGATGCAAGACTTTATTTATCAGCAAGCGGTGAGAGGCGGGCTGAACATTCGACCACTTCCTGCTCGTTTCGCTCCATCCGTGCCTACTCATCATCCGTCTCCCATCGAGATCCGCGACAACGATAGCGAGGAGGAGTGAGGGGAGTTCACCACAAAGCTAGTCTACCACACCTTCTGATCTTCTCATGTTTTATTAATCAGTAGAATTGTAATATACTTTATTTAGCAGGTTTAGACATGAAATAATTATATTTTTATGGGCGCCCATCTGGGTGCCGAATCTTATTTTTTATATATATTATGCTTAAGATAGGTATTTGGTCCACCTTAAGGACGGTAAAGAAAAGTGGCTTATGGGATACAAACCAATTTCTTTGCTTAATTATGCTGCTATGAATATATATATATATATATATATATATATATAGTATTTGTGCTGTGCTTGGAGGAAATGTCTTTTGCAGGTGGAGATCATTTTGGGCCACGGACTTTCTGCTGAATTTAACGCCAATCTTCTGGTATGTTCATTTGCTGAGCATGGGTAACCTCTCCCCCAACTCTTATTTATTTGATTTTATTACAAATCATGGTTAGGTTGCTTAGTTTAAGTCTGGTGGGGGAGAGTTATGCGAGTTACCTGTGCACATGCACTGCTATCACTTTCATACCATAAGTATTTTTATTTTTTCTATTTTCATGATTTCTTGTTCGCATTGCACACACTAAATCACCCACTTTAGCGCGATCTTATCCACACATGCGACTCGGGTCAAATGCATTGCTTTGTGTAAACTTTAAAATAGTGGTGCTGGCTTAGGATTTTAGGATAAAGTATGTAATGCCCCTGATTTTTCTGTGATTGTTTAATCTTTGTTTGGCATTACGTTGATGCGTTTTTGGCGTGTGCCATTGTTAGAGCATGCTTTTATCTCTTAAGGTTTTCTGAGTTGCTGGGTTGTAGCCTGTTGTAAGATTCCCTAGCGAGTCGGAGTCTGTTTTGGTGACTCGGTGGAGCCCCTCTTGGAATGCTTGTGTTTTGGCTTCGGGAAGTATTAGCCCAAGTTTTGCTTGTCGGATGATGATTCCGACTTCACCACTAGATTCATAGCGTGGGCGTTTAGCTACGGTGTGAATTTCATTAAATTCCGAGGTCTTTGGGTTTTCCCGTCATTTTGAAGTTTTATTAAGTAATTAATATAATAAATTATTATATTGATTATTATTATTATTATAGTGGCTATAGTGGCTGTAATTAATATAATAGTGCTGATAGTGGCTATTATAATAGATATTATATATAGCATATTTTGGTCTTAGCCCTATTCATCTTCCCCAAAACTGACGGCTGGCTTCTTGCGGAAGGAGGCAAGCGACGGACAACCCTAGACGTCCGGCCGCCAATTTCTTGTTAGTTAGAGCCCGGATTTCTCGTGTAAAGGCAGATCTGGACTGCTCTCGCCCGGATATACCTCCCTAGGGTAAGTATTTCAAGTTCTGGGTTTGTCTTGGTAGCTAGGGTTTTGCGGGTTAGCTTGTCTTCCCTCTAAAAGCTCCAGGTCTTTTCTTAGGTGGCTGATCTTGCTGTCGTTGCCGAGTGAGGAGTGTAGCTGCCGATTCCTGTAAGGTGGAGGCAAGTGGTGCTCTTTGCCCTTGCAAAGTTGATTTTATTCATCTTATTCTCTTTTGGTAGCTATTTTTTGTTCTCTTCTTAGAACTTAAGGCTGCTGTAGATCTTATCCAGAGTTAGTCTACTATATAGCTCATCTAGGCTTAGTTTTAGTCAGTTGTAGATTTTGGCTTTGGTTAACTTGCTGTTAAGGTAGAATAAGTCCAGCTAGTCCTTGAAATAAGAGGAAATTGGCTGTTTTTTGGGAAGTTGTAGCATAGCAAGGTAAATTTGGGTGGAAAATTATAGTTGCTAACTCTCTGTGAGCAGGCGTTGAGTGTTAGCTTAGGGCCGAAGTTTACTTTTAGGGCTAAGTGTAAAAGCGTTGAGTATGCTGTGCACACTCAACGCTTAGCTTTTCGGTTTGGAGGCTAAGTAAAAAAGCATTGACATTGTTGAGTGAGGTGAGCTCACTCAACGCCATCTGCCTTGATAGGTTTTCTAAGTCTCTTGCTGTTGAGTGAGTTGAGCTCACTCAACGCCGTCTAGTCAGGAAGATTTTCTAAGTCAAAAGCGTTGAGTGTGGTGAACTCACTCAATGTCGTTGGCTGTTTAGCGTGGACAACGTTAAGTGAGCTGAACTCACTCAATGTCGTCTGCCTTGTTTAGTTCCAAGTCAAAAGCATTGGGTGTGGTGAACTCACTCAACGCCATTGGCTGTTTAGCATTGACAGTGTTGAGTGAGATGAACTCACTCAACGTCGTCGTCTAGTGATAGATTTTTGCGGCTAAGTCTTTTGGCATAGAATGAGTGGAGCTCACTCAACGCGGCATCGGGTAAACTCGATGCCTTCCCTGCTTAATGTTTGGCGCTAAGTGAGTGGTACTCACTCAACGCGGGGTCGAGTGAACTCGACGCTTTTTCCTTAGGCTGGTGTTTTCTCCCGATTTTGTTAGTGTGGGTTTTATTTCGGTTTGGTGATTTTTTCGGCTAGTTTTGAAGGTCAAAGCATGAATCATGGAAGGTGGTTACTCAGGTTTTCTTGATAGGGATGTTTAGGTGTATAGCCGTGGCCACCACTGATTTAGGCCCGGTTTGGGCCGGTGTGTTGGACCCCAAGGCTATACCAGTAGCCCCTGAGTTATTTGGATCTAGTTTTTTGGATGAGGGATGTTTTAGGTCACCAACCCAGACCCATGGTTTTGCCAATTTTAATAATTCACAAGTTAGGACTGTTAGTTCCTTTCCCTTTTTAAAATTACTATTTTGGCATATGTTTGCCTTGTTGCTGCTACAGGTTTTTAGCAGGGCATATTGCTAATTCTCGCACTTGGTGCACTTTGATTTTTCCTTGGACAGTGTCTTACTTTTGCTGTCTCATTTATTTCCTTTTACTAAGTTTGATAGCATTTTATTGTAGGGTTTGGTAAACCCCTTCCTTTTTATTGCGTATGATCTAATGCTCCAATTCTATCCGATTATATTCTTGCTGAGGTGTTCTTTCTTTAAATGCCCCAGGTTCAGAGCAGTAGCCGGTTGAGCGGCTTGTTTTCTTTTGGGGGCTTGCTAGTGATCTCCTGGGTTGTTGAGATCCCCCTTCCTTAGTTTATGACGTAGATGTTTTCTTATTTCATTCTGTATAAACATGCATACTCACCAGTGGGTTCATGTCAGGTTGTTGATGCCCGCTGGTGGTTTTCTTTGGTGATGCTAAGTATGTGACTTAAATTGCTATTTTTGCCTTTATGGAGGTTGTTTACTTGTTCTCTGGGAATGCTTTATGCTAGGATGCATCTTAGGTATTTTAACTCATAAAAGAATTACTATATGTACTTCATACATGCCATATTTCTAAACCTAAAGTACTATTTCCCAATGTAACATAAAGACTATTTTCATATTATACTAAATTTAGAGTCCTGTATTTCATGAGTTATCCTTCGGGGACTTTTAAGCTCATGTAGGATGACAAATCACCTTAACCAAGGTATTTTCCGCAGCGTATAAATATATTTTTACTTGTGGACTATTTGATCCATTGTGCCGAGGGATACGTCCATCCAACTTAATTGGATTTCTTTCATAATAAATCATGATTTTTTGTTAAACCTTAGAGTCTACAGTTTTGCCTGAGCGTCTGCAGTTATCCCCTGCACGGTGTGGTATCACGGCGCGTATTTTCCCCTACTTTGATATAATTTTATAGATGAGGAAATGTGGGTCGTGACAGAGTAGTGCGAAACTCATGCAGTGCTCCTAATCGAATACTCATAGTCTATGTAGAAATAGTAGAGATTCAATTTTTCTTTATGCTAGTAGATTTATACTTTTTTTGCCGATGAAAATATTGTTTGTGCTACTCAAAAACGTTAAATCTGGTGAAATCGAACAGTGGTGTAGGGATGTGTGTATCCTTCGCTGGACTAGTTTTGCTCGAGTCGGGAGGAAGGATCAACTTTCTCGGTGGCTAAGAACTTGCCCCAATATAATCTCGAAGCATTGGTTCATGATTAGTCAAGCGTGAGCGTGACGTAGACCACCAATTTGGCTAGTTTGAGCCTTGTTTTCCTTGTCTTAACTGCTAACCATTGCAAGCCAAGTTTGTGCCTACCCCTCCTTTGATTTAGCTCCTCCTTCATTCACCAAAGCCTAAAGCCAATCCCCCTATTGCAACCAAATCCATGAGCTACAGTAAATTTAAAATTTTGACAAGGTGTGATGTGTGGAATTCAAGGTATGTGGTGGAATGAATTCATGAAATTTCTACTTACTAATATTGGGGATTGTAAAAAAAAAAGGAAAGAATGGAAAAATAATTTTTTTTAGAGAATTACAATGAGAAATGGAATCCCCAACAGGTTTATCTTGATATTAGTCGGGTTAGGCCGTGTACACACCTGGTTTTCAAGCTATGTCTGGGGGTGTGTCACACGTGCAATTCTGAGGGGTTGTTTTGGTTTAGCTTATTGTTTGCTCACTTGGGTTGCGTGTAGCCTCCTTGTTTATCTTTGACTAACAAACCTTGGCCTAAGCCCCATGATTCTCCTAAATTCCTACGGATTCACGCTTGAGTGGAACTAGCACCATGGAGAGAGTGTGATCGGGCATGCATATGGTCACCGACATTGGTGGATTCCTTTGGAGGTGATCCTGAGCCCCGGTCTTTGGCTAAGCTCACCTTAGTGACATGCCTACTTTCTTCCTACATATGACCGAACGATTCTCCAGAATTCCAATTTTGAGTAGATACAATATTTATTTACACCCGTCGAAAAGTATAAATTCTATAGTATAGTTAAAAAGTTCATTTATTATATTTTCTATGCCCATGATATATTTGATTTCTCTCAATACTGTATCCGGAAATTACAAAGCAAGCTAACTATTTTCTAGTGCACGGAGTGATGATTTGCTAGGGATGAGCAAATGTTTAAGTCTGGCGGTGTGATGAGTCCAAGTTATATACATATTTTTGGACTCATCTGGGCTAATTTTCTTGTTGTTGCACTACACTTTAGAGCCATATTTGTTCATATTTGTTATTATGTTTATTCCATGATAAGTGCACTTTTGGCCCGCATTCAGCGTGATTTCATAGTTATTATTCTTTTGCCCTACTTGATGTTTTTCTTTGTATAGAGACCGTGGTACGCCCCTCTCGGTGACTCTACTGTTATTCTATAGGTACAAAGGTGGTGAGCGTGTTTCAGATTATTTTGGAAAGTTTTTAGCCTAAGGGCAACTGGTCGTGCATTTTTATACGTGCACGATCACTGGACCCCTTAGCGCACGACCACTGGTCGTGCGCGGTTTGTTCATAAAATTCCCAATCATTCCAGGAACACTGCGCACGATCATTGGATCTATAGCGCACGACCACTGGTCATGAGCCACTGATCGTGCGCATTACTCTCCACTTTTACAAGTTTTGTCTGGGGCATTCGCACGAGCATTGGACATAGTGCGCATGACCACCGATCGTGCGCCACTTCTCATGCGCATTACCCCAATTTTTCTTGAGTTCTGTATTTTCTAATCGCACGATCATGGGATCTAGTGCAGACGACCACCAGTCATGCGCCACTGATCGTGCGTATATATATTATTTTTTCTGTCTGGTGCAGGTATCTCTGGAGTAGAGCGCACGAACATCGACCATCAGTGCTCACGACCACGAGTCGTGCGCTACTGATCGTGCGCTCTGAATGTCTTCTGTTGTATTTAAGCTCATGCTATGCGATTTATGTCAACACTTTCCATTTTTCACTCCGCTGTTGCGCGGTAGGCGCCGTTTTCCACCCCATGGGTCCTCCATTCATCGCCATCCTATGGGAAGCTTTCTCCGGCTATCCGAAGCCATCTTCAACTCTTCGGAGAGTTTCCTGCCACCAGCAGCTTGCAAAAAGACTCTTCGGTACAACTCATTTGAGAAAACGGGAGAACAGATTGAAGGAATGGGAAGAAGACGGAGGAAAACAAGTGGATTGATGACCCATTTACCTCCGAAAGCAAACAACGGTCCGAGTCGAGAAGTGGACTGACAACCCACCGCTTCGGCCAAGAACCATGACTAGGCTTCCCTCATATCGGTTTATTCTACCTTTTTCTCATAGTGAAGTGTAATCTTTAGCTTATAATGAACTTGAACTTACTTTATTTGTCTATTAATGAATTTTTTTTTGGCTAGTTGCATTCTTGTTGTAGCTGTATTGCACTCGCCTCCATCCACATCCATCCACTCGAACACTAGAACCACACTAGCAAAGGGGAGTGTTGGTAGTCAAAGAGGTGATTGCGACCCTCACTTTCCGTACTTGTGATCATTCCATCCGCTTGCTCTCCGTCCATCCGCCTAATAAAACAAGGCATAGTGGCCTGCACTAATTCCATCACCAAGCGAAGCGGTGCTTACGACCCACATTAGATTTCTTTTTGTTTTGATAGCTTTAAACCAAACCCCTTGTTATTTCGTTTTACTCTTAGTAGCGATCTTTATAGGATGCTATCACGATACCCAACCTGCATTCCCTAGAGATCGATATTTGGGGAGGCTATTGCAAAATTTATTACTTGACAGCGACCGGTACACTTGCCGACGCATCAAGGGTCACGCCTGTGACCGGGCCGTATATTTGGAAAATTTGCCCTTTTTCTCCTGATAAGCCTTGCAAGAAAAAAACATTATTATTAGTCCAAATAAGTATGAAACATCAAAAGAAGTTAATTATATACTTTTTAATATAATATTGATATATAATAACTAAATATTAGATTAAATACTTATCTAAAATAGAGAAATAATTAGAGTTATCAAATACCCCCATACTTATCCATTTGCTAGTCCCAAGCAAACAACTCTTCATAGGGAGTAGAAAAATTTTAATGCTAGAAAAGAAAATTGAACCTAAGGAGTAAAATTATAAAGTCTTATGCCTACACTTGTAGCTATATTTGAAGAAAAATCTACTTAACATACAAATTAGTTTTTACTTTTCTTAGAATGTGTTTCCATTATTGTTTTTACTTTTAGATTGAAAATCCGGTAAATCTTAAAATCATATTTAGGGAGAAAGTAGCGTGCGTACTAAGATGACATTGCACAAATCGAAGATCGAGATTCCCTCCAAAGAAATCCATCAATGTCGATGGCCATAGGCTTTCCCTTTCACACTCTCGCCACGACACTTGTTTAACTTATAAGCACAAATCAATAGGACTTAACTAGGTTGAAACATAAGCTTAGGTTTTCGGTGAGGAAAATCAAAGATAAAAAACGATGGCTAGTCACACAAAAACCTAAAGAGAGCTTGCACAAAATAAATTGTCATGGATTTAAGAACGCAGCCAATTCCCAAATCCATATGTTTCTTTTCCTTATTTTTTAAATTTCTCATTATGTTGAAGATTTTTCTACTTCCTCTTATTTTGTGTTCTTTTATAGTTTTTTTTGAAGGGGAGGGAAAAATAAATCAACTCTTTTTTTAAAAAAATTAGCCACCAAAATAAAATGGCTTCTAATCACACACAAATCGTTTTTGTATATATATTTTCAAGCTCAGTCTTAGGTGTGCAATTAGGATGCTTTTTAGGCTTTGGTAAAGTGCTTGGTTGAGCTAAAACAAAAATAGTGTAATAGGCTCAAATTGGCTTAGAAAAGATAAAACGTTAGGTATGGGTGCAAAGGATCAAACTTGCCAAAATAAGTGCCTAAATCATATTTATGCTAATGAGTTTAACTTATGCAAAGTCTGGAGAATAGCTAGAGGGCAAGTTCTAGACATCAAGAAAGAATACCTCTTTCTTGATCCGAGAAAGAATACCTCTTTCTTGATCTGCTAATGAGTGGGGGATGCATCAAGTTCTAGTACGGTTTCATTACTGATTTTCGACCAAAGGTGAGAAGGTTGAAATCGGAAGGGAAATCAGTATGAAGATCGAGATAGGCGGGAAAATGGGAAAATTCCTCTTAGAAAAAACCCATGCCGACATTGAATTGGCGGATGGTGAGCTGATGCATCACCCCACCCATGTAAAAGACGATAAAATCGTCATTCGCCGCCCAATGGAACTCAAAGGAAGCCAAGAACTTGACGGTGAGCTCAAGGAAAGCGGGCTCCGAAATAGAGAAGAGGGAATTCCATCCAGGGGTGGATATAAATTCCCTAACTAACTCTGTCGCTCTAAAGGTCGCGAGGATCGCTTAGTCCAAAATCCAGAATATGCCAAAGGGTTTGGCGCGAATCGTTCGATCCAGTCCTGCTGGGTGGAGTTTTTAAAGAGGATCATGGCTTCTGCCGTGGTAGGATCTGCGGGGGTGTCAGAGGAATAGGACGAGGAATGAGGGTGGTGGCAAGGCATGGTGAGAAAAAGGAGAGAATTTCGACCAAAGAGGGAAGGGAAGATAAGAGTGAAGGTTGTAAGGTGTGGAGAAAAGAGAAGGGGGAGAAATCAAATTTATAGGTGGATTTCAGGTCGGACACGCTCCCCTATCACGCCTATGACAGGGGGCGTGTACTAAAAAATAATAAAAATAAAAAAATAGGCAGGGAATCCGAGGCTCGCTACCTCCGATTCGCGGGTCATGCCCCAGAGTCATGCCCGCGACTCTGGGGCGTGGCGGATAAAAATTTAAAATATATATAGAGAATCTGAGGCACGACCGGGTCAGTGCCTCAGATTCGGGGTTCACACCCCAGAGTCACGCCAGGGTCACTCTGGGGCGTGGCAGATAAAAATAAAAAAACCAGAGATTCTAAGGCACGACAGGGTCAGTGCCTCAGATTAGGAGACATGGGCCTGGGTCACGCTCGTTACCCATGTCCATGGCCATTTTGATTTTTTAAATAAGATTTAATTTTTTGTTGTTTTACGCAACCGTCAGAAAGTTCCCGTATATGTCATGCCCGTGACTACCTTAGTCACGCTCGTGGCATGCCCGGAAGACGGATAGAAAAAAGCACTCTATGAACCCAGTCTCAAGTTTCACAAGATGGACTAAAAATGCCTCTATCACGCCCGTGACCCACAGGTCACGGCTGTGACATGGGCATGTACGAACAAAATTGAAGAATTTTTTTTTCTATTTTTTTAATTTTCATATATTTTTTATATTTTTGTGACAGAAATAAAATAAACTATATAAAAATTACCGACTTGAAGAAATCACATGAACTTGACATTCGAGCTCGATCCATCTTCATACAACAATGAACCTTCAAACCTGCAGAAACTTAAATATAATTTTTTTTTAAAAAAAGATTACCATGGTGTGCCTCCCACGAGCGCTTTGTTTATGGTCATTGAGCTCGATCTTTGCGGTATGCGCTTACTATGGATTGACAAGACTATATTGTCCAAGCGTTCATTAATATTATCACCAGAGAAAAATAATTTCAACCGGTGCCCATTTACTTTGAATTCGCCTCTTTCCGGATGCGAAATGAGTACCATCCCGTAAGGCCAAACCTCCTTAACAAAAAAGGGGCCGGACCAATGGTACTTAAGCTTACCCGAAAATAAGCGTAAGCACGAGTTATAGAAAAGGTCTTGGTCCCCCAGTTGGAATTCCTTTAGGTGCTTAATTTTTCTATCGTGATAAAATTTGGTGGGCTCCTTATATAATTTATTACTCTCGTAAGCAAAGGAGCGCCACTCATCGAGCTCGTTAATTTGGAATTTATGGAGCACGGAGGAAAACTTTTCTTCAAGATTTAAAAATTTAAGTGCCCAAAAGGCACGATGTTCAAGCTCAACTGATAAATGGCATGCTTTCTTATAGACTAATCGATATGGCATACAACCGATAGCGGTTTTGTACGTGGTTCGATAAGCTCATTGAGCATCATCAAGCTTGACAGATAAATCCTTCATATTAGTAGAAACCATTTTTCTGATATGCGTTTAATCTCACAGATAACTACTTCCACTTGCCCATTAGTTTGAGGGTGATAGGTGGTGGCTAACCTATGTGTAATGTCATATTTAGATAAAACCTTAGCTAATTGTGTAAGACCCCCCCTTTTTTTATCTTTTTCAACCACCGGGGTCTTAGGCCCAGAATCGCCGCTTTGCGGTGACACCTTCACGTCCTGAAGGGTCATCACCACAAGGCGCCGATTTTGCCGGCCAATTCGATCACAGAAAGGTAGCACAATAATAGAAGTAAGAGCAATGCAGTCCACAATAATAGATCACATATATAGAATAAAAATCTCCACGAAGGGAGTGTCCACAGAAAACATCAGAGTACTATAAATGCGGGCTTATGCCCGATACATCATGTCCTCACTACAATATCACTCATGCGGAAGCTAAAACAGAAACTACTCAGGGTCAAGACTCACGGTCCCGGCTGTATGAACTCCGGAGCTAGACTGCCCCATCTCTAGGCGCACCGATCTCTAGGGCTGCTCCTCCATGCTGGGCTCCACGATCCCCTAAATGATGCGGTTCGAAAACCGTTAGTCATAAAGACTAAGCCTTATCATCCCCTACCCCTTCCCCCATGGCTCCTAGGTACCGAGCGGAGAGGAAGAAAGGGAAGGACATGAAGGTAGAGATTAATCAAGAAACAGATGGCAACGGAACTAATCTAATAAGTTGTATTCGGTGAGCGGTTAATATAATTGTTATAATAGGTTTAGCAGTAAGAAAAGCAAATATTTGAATTTAACCTTCACTTATGCGAGAACACATAAGCAAAAGGGATCTTTTGCAAGGCTCCCGTCGTATAAGTGTCCCATACCACTTATACCTTGGGGTGTCGGTTATCAAACAGCAATGGTTGTTATATATTAAAATTAACCTTTGATTTATAAACTTGCCCACACAAGCTTATAGACCAAGGGGTCGTTTTGCAGGTCCTAATGTATAAGCATCCCATACCACTTATACTTTAGGTGTCAGGGTTAAATGAATCGATTATGCTATAACATGCTAGTGGGTATGATGAAACATGCAAGTGCAACTCACACACCCGACTCTGTGCACACAGACCTTTAGTTCCCCCTTTCGGATTCGTTACCTCCCAGGATACCTCCGTAGTGGCGGACGGAAGCGGTGGGTTGGGCCTCGCCCACCTCAAAACCAGTAAAAGCACCACTGGTCTGACCTATCGTACGCCTCAACGCTTGGTGCACTAAGCGGACGCCTGCGTACTCTTGCCGGCTGGCGCACCGGACTTCTGTTGGCGAAGTGCTAATCACCCCGCCGAGTCAACGATATCGGTGTCGGTGCAATCGAATTCCCCGATATCGTAAAACCCACCACCTTAACTTTTCCTATTTTATGCACATGCAAGTTTAATCGTAAACACACAAAAACCGAGCCGAAGCCCCCCGGACCAAAACGTCCGTCTCCAAACCAACCGAGCCGAAGCTCCCCAGACCAAAACGTCCATCTCTAAACCAACCGAGCCGAAGCTCCCCGGACCAAAACGTCCGTCTCCAAACCAACCGAGCCGAAGCACTCATCAATCTCCCTGTGCCAACAGTGTTTGTGAAAGGTGCAGCCCTAGTTACTAAGTTACTCTTGTCGGTTTGTTATTACAGTTTACGTTAGCCCAGGACTGCCCCCGGTACTCCCCGTGGAGGGCTCTCAAGGGGCACTAGGAACCAAGACAGCGGCATTACGGCCCGAAGTTCCCTTTCGCAAGGCACTTATTGTTATTGGTTGATCTCCCTTAACCCGATTCCCTTCTTATATTACGTTAGACTATCCTAGGGTGATTTTTAACCTTCCTCTCTTCGGGAAAAGCGATCTTTCGCCGAACCCGAGCACCCCTTAACTCTAGCTATCACCACTTCTCGCTACTCTTTATATCTCCCTATTGTGATTTCCCCCAATATTACCCACCCAGACAAAAATGATTAACTCTAATGACTTCCTCAGATCATGTCCTATTGCATTTCACAATTTCTATATTCAGACCGACCTAGACTTCATGTCGAACCGGTTATGCAATGATCCAATACTTATCCAAATTCACTAAATTATTTACTGGAGACTTACCATGATATAAATGACCTAAATCCAAAAAATGGAAATTTTCCTAGTCTATTTGGCATTTAATTACATTCCTCGAAAATCCCAAGGCTACCGGTTTGGACATGAACTACCCTAAGTAATCATGCAAGATGTCCAGCAAATTTATGATAAATAGTAGGTTATCTCAATAGGTTAAATCCTAAGTATCATAATTTTTCTATCATCAAAAGGGCATGAAAACTATTTTAGAAATAATCTCTAACTTCTGTTGTTTATGAATCAAGTACAGAAAATATTCTTCCAAAAATTATAAATTATTTATGCCATGCAGATAAAGGCCTAAAATTAGCACTGGCCAAGTTTCATAATTTTGCAGCAAGTGTTTTATCCATAATTAATTTTTAAACAATAAAACCCCTTTCTAACATCTGTGAACAAAGTACTAGATTTACTCAACATAAAATTCTATAAAAATTCAGGGATCAATGTTCTACTAGTCAAGATCTAAATCAAGAATTTTAACTGATTATAATTAATTTAAAACCTCCAAATATTTGAAACAATAAATCGGGCTAATAATCTTTTAACACCTGAAGTATAATATTTGTTAATCATAAAATTCCAGGAAAATTACCATAAGTCTAAAACATCCTAAAACTCCCTCCTCCCGAGTTTCATAATTTTTAGATTAGATTTAGTGCTTAAAATAACTAAATTACATGTTTATCCTAATCCAAAATCCCAACTTCCGAGGTACCTAATTACCTCCAATTCCTTCACTATTTCAACCAGAGGGTTTTCAGCATATCGTCCCACTCTCCTCCAAATTTCAAGGGCATACAAGAGCTTTTGCTCCTATGTCCTTCACAAACCTCAAACTCCCACCCACTGGATTTGAGCCGACCTCTTAGGGTGAAATCCACCATAATCCACACCATGTTACCCAAGAGGGTAGACATAGACTCAACAATCAGTGGCCACAACACCAGCCTCATTTGAGGAGATTTGTCTACTCCATTTCTAATCGTACTTTTCCCCATAGTATCCCTCACCAAGACCTATCTATGACTTGATACTTACCTATTCAAAACTCGACCAATTAAGTGGAAATTATATACAGATCTTAACATTGATGCCAGGGACCACCACTCAAAATTTGGGGGAGTTTAGACTTATTTTCATCTCCTAATTAATTTTATAATGTTTATTAAAATTTTACAAAAAACTTTAGGCAAAAGTTCTCCAAAAATTCTCATTTTTGGTCTGCCGTTAGGTTTTGCTAAGGTTAACCCCCTGCCCAAATTTCAGGTCATTTGGACAAGGGACGAAGAGTGGGCATCCGTTTTAATTTCTGCCCAACTCTAGGTACAGCCCCCACTAAAACGGGTGCTGCGCCCGAACCGCTTACCCAAACGAGTTGAAACTAATTTTAAATTAATCTAGACTCGAAGGTCTACGACTTTTGTGACTGGTCACTTTTCCTAAAACGGCCTCTATGTGCCTCGTTTTGCAGCATCAAAATGTGCCCATCTAATTATATTTTCCTTATAAATAATTTACATAATTTATATATTATAAAACAATTTTTACTGTTCATCTTCTACAGAACCCGAAAACCAGACACAGAAAACCATTTTTCCTGTATGCATTCCGTGATCCGTCACCGGCCGTCCGGTCACTTCCCTGGCCAGCCACCACCACCACCACCTCCGTTGAGGCGATGGCTAGCGGTCGGCGGTGGTTTGGCCGCCGGAGGTGGCGGTTTCCGGCGAACTCAAAAATACCTTTTTCATTGTTTCCCATGGAAACGAGAGATGGGTCCGGCTCCGTTGAGCGCGAACTTCCTTTCTAAGAATCCTAAGATCTACCCACGAAAGAGAAGAAGCAGAGGAGGACCTTATTCGTGGTTTGGAGGCGAGAAGAACGACGGGGTGTCATGGCGCAGTGGTGGCATAGGCGAACTTCTCCTACAGCAAGAACAAAGATCTGATCCGTTTGCTTGAACGTGTAAACTTCTCCTCTTGATCCAAGTGGGCTTTTATAAGTCAGAAAGTGGGGAGGTGAAAGGGTAAAGCCTTAATGGCCATGAAGGCTCCTCTTAATAGCCTTTCGGTTACAGTGAAGGGATAAGAAACGGTGGAAGATGAACAGGTGTGACCAGTTGGCGGTTTCCTATTGGACCAACACTTCCTCCTTTATTATATAATTATAGAAGGAAAAATGACCCGTAATTACTCCTGGTGTAACTTCCCACACCAGCATTTATTTCCACG
Organism: Platanthera zijinensis; assembly: GCA_039513925.1. Taxonomy (NCBI): domain Eukaryota; kingdom Viridiplantae; phylum Streptophyta; class Magnoliopsida; order Asparagales; family Orchidaceae; genus Platanthera; species Platanthera zijinensis. The sequence goes on from CM077081.1 coordinate 135,989,397, forward strand.
CGTGTTAGAATAATTTCGGGCCTGAACCGTCGTTTCGGCCAATGTCACGGGCGTGACACATAGGTCACGGGCGTGACAGGCGCGGGTGACAATTTTGGGGTCGACGATCGTCGAACTGAGATCGACGGTCGTCGAAGGATGGTCACGCCCTAGGTCACGGGCGTGACACTTAGGTCACGGGCGTGACAGGCCCGAACGGCAATTTTGAGGTCGACGATCGTCGAACTGAGATCGACGGTCGTCGAAGGCTGGTCACGCCCTAGGTCACGGGCGTGACACTTAGGTCACGGGCGTGATAGGCCCGAGTTCAATTTCGACGATCGTTTTATGGGGATCGACGATCGTCGAAGGAGTCACGCCCCTGGTCACGGGCGTGACACTTTGGTCACGGGCGTGACATGTCCGGGCTGCCAGATCGACGATCATCTCATGGAGATCGACGATCGTCGAAGGGGTCACGCCCTAGGTCACAGGCGTGACACCTTGGTCACGGGCGTGAGATGCCCGGGCTGCAAGTTCGACGATCGTCTCGCGGAGAACGACGATCGTCGAAGTAGTCACGCCCAAAGTCACGGGCGTGACGGGTCGGTCACGGGCGTGACCAACCCGTGACCCGAAACCTCGATCGATTTATTTCAATTTTTTGGGCTTCACAGGGTTCTGTCACGACCAACCGACTCCTAGGGGTCTAGCCGGAAATGGGATGTTACAAATTGTGTGTTACAAAAGTGGGTGCCCCTATCACTAACTATCTCCCGCGGGACTCAAAATCGTGAAAAGAGTTTTTAAAGAAATTGGGATACGACTTGGGCGTCATTAGTGGGAAGGGCTTGCGCTTGCGCCCACTGTGACACATAGTCGATCGCTACAAAAATATATTTATTTCCAAAGGATATTGGTAACGGTCCAACAACGTCGATCCCCCATAAATCAAAAACTTCTAAAAGTTATCTAGTGTCAAATAACTTCACCTATGGGGGGGGGAATAGGTTATTTGCAGTCTTTTGCGGAATTTAAAATAACCTGCACAAGAAAACTACCGCAACATAGAAAAGCACAAAAGCAATTATAGTGGTTCCCCGATTTGGGTACGTCCACTCTCCCCCTTCGACCTATCTCCCAATAAGGGATGACTCGGTCACTTAACCAAACGGATTGAAATCCAATCCTCACACTATGGAAGAAAACCTTCCACCCGAAGGAGTCACTACTCCACCACGGGTTGCACCCAACCCTTACAACAAGGAATCACTATTCCTTTACAACAATACGAAAATTATAATGTATAAAAAATACAAACTTCAAGTATGGAGAACCCGATGTCCCTCTTCATTCGTTGATGCGTTCTTGAGGAAGATGAAGAGTCCACGACCGGAGCACTCTCTTGGAGAGGATCTTCCCAAGATCGGCAATAGCAAATGATTGCGGCGGCGATGCTTTGTAGATCCAAACTTCTTGACGAGTCAAGCAAGGTCTACCAATGATCTCAATCGGATCGGTCGTCTCAATCGATTCAGAAAGAAGATCTAACATCGTTCAACAAATCAAGAGACAAGGGATCTCGAGAGAGAAGCGTGAGATGCACTACTTGGCCTCGGTTCTGTCGACGAGCGATCAGAGAAGGTCTAATATCGGCGACGGCGACAACTTTGCGAGCGGCGACGGCGACGGAATATTATTCACGATCTGCTAGGTTACGCTCGGCGGCTGTATGCCTTTTTCGTTTTCTCTGTTTAAATGCCTCCGTAACTTAAAAATAGGCGAGTATATATACTGTAGATCATCCCTACAAGACCGTTGTGGGCCATACAAGAAGAAACCCTAAGCCCGGTCTTATCAGTGCCTGTTATCTTGGTTCGGTCCAGCGAGCAGATAAAAATCACCTAAGGCAAATTCGGCGGGAATCATTTGTGATTCCCGTAGAAGTCGGCGGGAATCACTCATGATTATCGTCGAATTATCCATGGTAGAATTTCAGCTGAAACGCTTGCCATCCGGAGGGAATCGACGAGAATCAAGACCATTCTCGACGAATCGGCGAGAATGCAAAGTCATTCTCGACGATTCGGCGAGAATCAGTTAATGATTCTCGTCGATTCTGACTTAGCAGAATTCTTTAAGGCGAACTGTCAGCCGGTTGCAGTCGGCCGGAATCGGCGAGTGATTCTCGACGATTCGGCGGGAATCACTAGATTCTCGTCGAATCGGCGAGAATCACTTAGTGATTCCCGTCGATCCTGACTTAGCTGATTTTTCTACTTTCTTCCCATGACTTGGTCTTTGACCCATCTTTTCTCCTCCTCTGCTCTTGAATTATCTCAACCCTGTACTTTAAAATAAGTACACTCTAATAGAGAGAGCACACATGAGTCAACACACTGATCTGCTCAACGAGGGATTACGTTGCTCAGACCCGTGTATATTAACCCACTGCACCCTGACATTGGTGTGTACTTAGCATAGAATAGCTACAAACACAACTTGAAAGAAAATGATCAAATACATTGTCAATTCAACTTAGCTTGTTCAGGGGATTATTCAAATAAGGTACATTGTGGATACAATACCCAACAATCTCCCCCTATTTGAAGAAGCCTAAACCCTACAAGCTAAGGTGAATAAAACAGATGGTAATAAAACATAAACTGAATAATTCAGTTGAGAGTGAAATTCATTACCATTTTCCTAAGAGCATACTTAACGTTGGCAGCCATCTTGGCCTTAGCCGAGAGGGTATTCTCCCCCTTTTCGGCTTCTGCAAATCTGGGACTTCACTTGGAGCCAACTGCACCCCCTCAGATCTTGCATCCGTGCTCGAGCTTGAGTTCCTTGCCGATGCTCCAACTTGATTCAAGAGCCTGGAGCCTTACAGTTTTTACTCTTCATAGTTCAGCATGCTGAGTTCAGTTTTGAAGAAACTAAACTTGGCCTCGTCTAGGGGCTTTGTGAAGATATCTGCAACCTGCTAATCCGTGGGGACATAGCAGAGAGGTATGTCTTTGTTATCCACATGCTCCTAAATGAAGTGATGCGCACTTCAATATGCTTTGTTCTACTGTGCGACACAGGATTGTTCGCAATTGCTATTGCGCTCGAGGAGTCGCAATACATTGGAATTTCGCTGAACTGCAAGTCATAATCTTTGAGCTGATTTCTTATCCATAGAAGTTGTGCACAACAGCTTCCTGCTGAGATGTACTCAGATTCAGCCGTGGAGGTTGTGACACAATTCTGCTTCTTACTATTCTAATAAATAAGTCTTCTTCCGAGGAATTGGCACGTCCCGGAAGTGCTTTTCCTATCATCCCTGCTTCCTACAAAGTCAGCATTTGAAAAGCCTATCAGCTCGACATCATTGTTTCTTGGGTACCACAAGCCAAGATTTGGTTAAGGTATCTAAGAATTTGATTTGTAGCGACATAATGAGATTCCTTAGTGTTCACCTGATATCTGGCACATACGCATATGGAAAACATAATTTCCGGTCTTCTGGCAGTAAGGTAGAGCAGGGATTCAATTATGCTTCTGTATTTGGTTTCATCAAAAGGTTTCCCTTTCTCATCCTTGTCCAGAGACACAGTGGATCCCATTGGAGTCCTTATAGAGGTTGCATTCTCCAATCCGAATTTCTTGAGAAGTTCATTTGTGAACTTCGTCTGAGAGATGAAAATTCCATCCTCAGACTGTTTCACTTGAAGTCCCAAGAAATACTTTAGCTCTCCCATGCTGCTCATTTCAAACTTTCCTTGCATAAGTTTAGAAAACATTTTGCAAAGATTATTGTCCGTAGAGCCGAAAATTATGTCATCGACATAGATTTGCATCAGCAAGATCTTGCCTTTGACTTCCCTAATAAACAATGTCTTATCTATTTTTCCTCTCGAGAACTTGTTCTCAAGAAGAAAACTAGACAAAGTCTCATACCAAGCTCGAGGAGCTTGTTTTAAGCCATATAATGCTTTATTAAGAAAATAAACAAGATTAGGGAATGTAGGATTAACAAAACCTGTGGGTTGCGCGACATATACTTGCTCTTTCAATTTTCCATTGAGGAATGCAGATTTAACATCCATCTGATATACAGTGAATCCTTTGTGCGAAGCATACGCCAGGAACAATCTGATCTCCTCGAGCCTTGCAACTGGTGCAAAGGTCTGGTCGAAGTCAGTCCCCTCCTCCTGTCTATAACCTTGAGCCACCAGCCTGGCCTTGTTCTTTATGATGACACCATATTCATCCAGTTTGTTTATGAAGATCCACTTGGTGCCGATCACATTATTGTTCTTTGGTCTGGGAATAAGCATCCAGACGTTGCGTCGTTCAAATTGATGCAGTTCATCTTGCATCGCCAATATCCATGCTGCATCTTTGTTCGCTTTGTCGAACTTCTTTGGCTCAACCTGTGACAGGAAACTAAGGTGCAAAATCTCGTTAATTGTACCTCTCCGAGTTCTGACACCGTCACGAGGATCTCATATGATCTGATCTCTTGGATGATCCATCACGTGTCGGAGCTCTAGGAGTCTAGCATCTTGAGCTCTGATATCTTCTCGGGCTTCTCCTTCTTCTAGGAGATTTTCTCCATCCTGATCTTCAACTTCTCAAGTTGGCGATGAGGTGGAGACCTTGACGTACTTGGGAGTTACATCTTTAGCGGTCTCATCGAGACTTAGCTGTTCAAGTCTTGCACCTGCATCTTCAATAATGCCACTGGAAGAATTTGATAGTTTTACTTTCAAGACAACCTAAACACCTAGAGGGGGGGGTGAATAGGTTCTAATTTCTTGTTTATACTTCTAGGCAGAATTCAATTACAAATTAAAACATCTAGCACAGCATTCACAGATAACTAAGCATCACAGATTGCACAATGTTTTATAGTGGTTCCCTAAGGTCTGGGTACATCCACTTTCTCCCTTCACCTATCTAGCAGTATGCTAGATTCGGCCAAACTTCCACTATTCTCAGATCCTCAGATCCTACAGCTCAGAACCTGGATAGGTTCCTACAACTCAGGCTCAATAGCCCTACCTCAGCCTTGCCTCAAGGCCTACCACTCAGAGAATAACCTTCTCCTACACTCAGGCAAATAGCCCTACCACTCAGAGATCACCTCTCCTACACTCAGCCTTTATAACATAGGCTTACAACTCAGATCTATGTAAACAGATCCTACAGAAATTTGGAAAAGATATTTTAATGTCTTGCCTTTGTTGAGAGAGAAGAGGACAAGACACTTCTTGATCAGCTGATGAAATCAACTGAATCTGAGCTTTCTTCAAAGCTTCTTGAATCTGAACTTAGCTGAGTTGATTTCCAAACAGCTTCTTGAGAAACCACTGATGGCTTCCTTCTTCTTCTTCAAGATGACTGGATCCCTCTCTATCCAACACCTTTTTTGATACTTCAGACTTCTTCTTCTTCTTAGATCCACTGATGAAGATCTTCTTTAGAGCTTAGCACTTTCTTGAATTGAAACTATAACAGGATCGTAATCCTTCTGTTTCTTCTTCTTAGATCTTCTTCAGTTATCTTTCTTCGTTTTTAATTTCCTTCTGAATGTGTCTATTTATAGACTTTCTTCATGGTAACCAGCTGATCCGGTTTCTAACTGTTTTCTGACAGGTCTGACAGCTTCAGTTAAACGGTGGCAACCCACAGCTGTCAAGTCTTCAAACAGTTCCTGTACCTTAGCCTTGGACAGCAAAATGTCGAGACAGTCTGTTAGAAAGTGTCGAGACCAATCTGTCTATCTGTGTCGACACAAGTGACTTTGGTGTCGACACAGTCTTTGATGATGTCGACTAAGTTGCCTTTAAGTTGACACAGCTTCTTCAGAAAATAACTTGGTCTAGACTCTGCAGTGTGTCGACACAAGTCCTGTGTGTCGACACAGTTGTTGTAGATTCAGAACTCAGTATGTGTCGACTCAGCCTTCTGGTGTCGACACATCAATCTTCAATTCTGGCAAAATGCGTCGACTCAGTCTTCTGGTGTCGACACAAGCATAGTCGACTTCTGTCAATATGTGTCGACTCAATCTTCTGGTGTCGACACATCCACCCAGTGTCGACACAGTTGAGGTCGACTATCTTCTTTTGTGAGTCGACACTCTTTCTCTGGTCGACTATCTTTCACTAGTCGACTATCTTCCACTAGTCGACTATTTTTCACTGTGTCGACACTGCTTCCCAGTGCTGAGGTCGACGATTTTCTTTATGTGTCGACACTGCTTCCCAGTGTCGACATAAGTGTGGTCGACTATCTTTCTCTGTGTCGACACTGATATTCTGGAGTGTCGACACAAATATTCTGAAGTGTCGACACAATTTCTTCAGGTGTCGACATGTGGACTTAGAATATTTTTCTGCATTCTTTAATACTTCTTCACCTGCACATGTCAACTCAAAACAACATCAAATACACCTTGATGTATATCATTGAGCTAAGTTGGGCTTCTTCAAATCAGGTACACATTTTCCAATGTACCCAACAATCTCCCCCTATTTGGAGAAGTCATAACCCTATAGCCAATGATATACACCATTTATAAAAAAGTATAAACTGATGATATATGACATAACAGGAATACTTAATATAAACAAAATAAAAACAATCCATCACAGAATGAACATTATATGATACCAACCAACATTTTGTTTATAACTTGATAATGTTTGAATACAGAGATTTACATTTAATGATTTAATCAAAACATTACAAAATACTTTGAAAGAACTAAAAATTAAGACTGATCAGGCTCTTTAATGACAATCCCTTTGCCAGATAGAACTTGAGCCTTCACAGGAGCTTCAGAATCTTCAGCTGGCTTCTTGCCTTTTAGATCAGCCTTCTTCTTTGCTTATTCCTTGAGCCTTTGCCTTTCAAAATAATGAAAGGGCTTTGGGAAGTACTTGCTTGGCTCCTGAGCATCTGGAGGCTGCCTACCCAGCTTGGCTTTTCTTCTAAACTGGACTATTGCCTCTTGCCTGGCTTCATACTTCTACCATTCCATCTCATTGAACCACTTGCCTCTCTCATGTTGTTGGTCTTTGACATCCTTCCATGCAGTGAGTATTATATTTCTGGAAGTAGGACTCCACTGCTCAAAGTCTGGCTTAAGTTCAGCCTGCTCTCTAAATCTTTTCTTAGATAGTAGAGCATCTTGCTGGACTTTCAAAGTAGCCTCAGGCTTATCAACCTTCCCAAGAACAACATTAGTAACCTCCTTTGGAGGACTATACATTCCTTGAACTTGCTGATCAATCATATCATAATCTGGAGGAGGGTAAATGACTTGGGCAACCTCAGGTTGATTGCCTTCAAGTAGACTTGTTTGTATTCCTGACTCAGCCACCATAGCATCATCACACAATGGTGGATATCCCAATGTGGCTCGAATACTATTGGTCACCCATTTGGTGTGCTCTGAGCCTGCATAAACTAACAACCTCTCCCCCTTTATGGCTTCTCTAGAAATATGATCTCTTAGATCTTCCTTCTGAAATCTGATTTGGCCATCCAGATAATTCACACCCTCTTTAAAGAATGGTTTTAACTTTAGAAGCTTGTCAGATATTTCCTTTTAAGAGGGAGTGATAGCAGTTTTAACAGAATCAATAGCAGCTTGAAAGTTCTTATCAAATTCTTCCATTTCTTTTGCTCTAGCTGCAGGCAGGCCTGGAACAATCTTTTTCAATTCCTCAATGATCTCATGATGAGATTCAGTTAAATTGTCATTCATCCTTAACTGATTTTCCAAGACATAGCTTTGCTTTAAAGCAATATCATCCACCTTAGGGATGATAGTCTGCTGTTGTTTTGCCAAATACACCACAGCATTACCTCCCTTATGGAAGCAATCTGTCATCTCCTTTTTATGCATATTGACCTCAAACCTAATAGATTTTATATCTTGAGCTAAGTCAAACTGCAGGGACTTATTGTTCTCATCAACATATTTTTCAATGGCCACTCTGTGTTCATCCAATTTCACTTGTAAATCGACCAAAAACTTGTTATAATCAAAGTCAGAAGGAGTGTGATGTGTTGTAGACTGTAGAGCCTGCTTGTAGCTCTTGCTCCTTCTCTGAAAGACCATAAGTTTTCTCTTCTTAGCCACCCTGGCTTCTTCACTCTCAGAATCAGAAGTGCTATCAATTTGAACTCTTTCTTTGGGAGGAGGAGGAACAGCTGCTTCAGTGCCATGTTGTACAGTCTCAACATGCACAGGCTCCCCCTCAATTGCTTGCTCCACTTCCATTCTATCAGTAACTATTTCATCATTTGGAAATAACTCCTCAAGAGTATATTCCTTCTGGGCTGAAACATCTGCAGTATTCAAATTTTGAGATGTATCAATTTGAGCATCTTCTTGCACTTGCTCAGACAGCTTCTCCCCCTGTACTTGTTCAGTATTGGGGATGTCCTGGGCAGGTGAGGACACTTGCTTTCCCTGGACTTGTACAGAAATTGAAATATTAGAAATGTCTTTTGTAGGAAAATACACCAGCTCCCCCTGCACCTGTACCTGGTCATGAGTAGATACAGTCTGTGTAGGTGAATAGACTTGCTGAGCTGGTATTCTTACTTCTTCTTCTTGAATTGCAGGTATTGTGGCATCCTGAACTTGTGTAGAAGCAGGCTGATCCTCAACCTCTTGTCTTACTTGCTCTTCTTGTTGGTGCTCAGTACTGGTAGCATGACCTAGGGATTTCTCAGGTGAATCCTGCCTTTCCACTTCAGGCATCTCTTTGGTCAGCACCCTATCCCATCTAGAGAACAATCTCATGTCCATCCTTCTCATGTGATTAATTTTTGTTCCAGGTTATTGTTGCATAACATCAGGAATCTCCTTACTTAGGTAGATACTCATTATTCTAGCCAGATTTGGCTTCTTGATTCCTTCCTTAATCTTTTCAAAGATTACAGTTGACCAATCCGTTGGAATTGTAAACATAATCCTGGTCATTAGGCTGAACATATAGGCAGAAATCCTATCATGTCCACCTGGCTTGCACAGAATAACTTTTCCAACCACCTCAAACAGGAACTTGCCCTGTTGATTCATTCCTTTCCTGTTGAATGCTGCTCCAATTTTCATGGTGGAATCCAATCCACACCATTGAAGAGCCTCCCTTGATTTAGAAGCAGGGACATCCTCTTCATTCTCAATTATAGGTAATTGTAGAATTGTTCTTAACTTACTTGGTGTAATCTCCACTGGTGACCCATGAACTGTGGATTTTATCTCATGACTCTCAGAGTCTACAGATGCAGAAGTGAAGAACTCATGCACCTCCTTCTTCCATATCTTAGATGGTTCGGAGACCAGAAATTCTAATCCTGAGTCGGAGAGGAGAGAGATAACCCCGAGAACATCTGGAGGAGCAGCAGCAAAGGCCTGGCGCACCAACTCATATCCTTCATTCACATTATCTTCAATCTTTGGCGCCATTGATCAGTCGAGAAAGCTTGAAAGATGAGAGAAAGAGAGAGAGAGGGAGAATGTCGACATAGGGTTTCGAAAACCTTGTAAGCGTGTCGACAGAATGAGCTTTTGACCTATTTATACCTTTTGTTTAAAGAAGATCAAAAGTCGCCAAAAACAGACTATAAGTGTCGACACAGATGGAATGTGTCGACACAAGCTTCTATTATCTCGTCATCAAGTCCGTCTATTATGTGTCAATACCAATTTGCTGTTATGTCGACACCAGAGATATTTAGTAGAGCTTCAGAAATTCTGTGTCGACTCTTAGTATAAGTGTCGACGCAAAATCTGTAAGTGTCGACACCACTATCCTGGTGAAGTCGACACTACATTCATGGATAAGTCGACAATAAGATTCTTAAGTGTCAACACATATTTTCTGTGTCGACACCACATCTCTGACTTGTCGACATTACTACCCTGAGTCGACACATTATTACTGAATGTGTCGACACCATCTTACTTAGCTAATTTCTGTTTGTTCAACACAACTTATAAGTACTACAAAGTACTTGATACTACTTCAATGTGTCTTTATATCACTTGAATGTCTTGTTACCACTTCAACTTCATTGTTGATGATTTTGTGATTGCACTAATCAATGGTTAACATACCTAATTCAATTTTGAATTTATTGAATTTGGTCTCATCCAGGGGCTTAGTAAACACATCTGCTATTTGATAATCTGTTTTCACAAATTCCAATGAGATGTCTTCTTTTTCTACATGTTCTCTAAGAAAATGGTATTTTATTTCTATATGCTTAGTTCTACTATGAGAAACAGGATTATTAGCAATAGAAATTGCACTCTTAGAATCACACAAAAGAGGTGTTCTACTTACTTGAATACCATAATCCTTAAGCTGATGCTGCATCCATAATAGCTGTGCACAGCAGCTTCCAGCAGCAACATACTCAGACTTAGCTGTGGAAATTGCCACACTGGTCTGCTTCTTACTACTCCATGATATTAGTCTTCCTCCCAGGAATTGACAAGTACATGTAGTACTCTTCCTATCCTCTCTACATCCTGCAAAATCTGCATCTGAATAGCCTGTTAGTTGAAAATCTTTATTCCTAGGATACCAAAGACCTAGATTTGGTGTGCCCTTAAGATATCTCAGAATCCTTTTGACTGCAGTATAATGAGATTCTTTAGGGCAGGCTTGGTACCTAGCACAGACACATGTAGCATACATAATATCTGGTCTACTAGCAGTGAGATATAGTAGTGAGCCAACTATTCCTCTATACAAAGTCTCATCAACAGGTTTACCTGCATCATCTTTGCATATAGGCATACTTGTTCCCATAGGAGTTCTCATGGTGGAGGATGACTCCATACCATATTTCTTAATCAATTCTTTGGTGAACTTAGACTGGGATATGGACAAGCCATCATCAGTCTGTCTTACTTGGAGTCCCAAGAAGAATTTCAGTTCCCCCATACTGCTCATCTCAAACTTCCCTTGCATAAGTTTGGCAAACTTTTTACAAAGGTTGTTTTCAGTAGATCCAAAGATTATGTCATCAACATAGATCTGTACTAAGATGATCTTGCCTTTGGATTCCCTAAGGAATAGAGTTTTGTCAATTTTTCCTCTTGAGAATTTATTCTCAATAAGGAAAGTAGACAGGGTTTCATACCAAGCCCTTGGGGCTTGCTTTAACCCATACAGAGCTTTCCTAAGCTTATAAACAAAATTAGGTTTAAGAGGATCTACAAAACCTGATGGCTGCTCTACATATACTTCTTCTTTAAGATCACCATTCAGAAATGCTGACTTCACATCCATCTGGTATACTTTGAAGTCTTGATAGGCTGCATAGGCAAGGAATATTCTGATTGCCTCCAGCCTTGCTACTGGAGCAAAGGTTTGATCAAAGTCAATCCCTTCTTCCTGCCTGTATCCTTTAGCAACCAATCTTGCTTTATTCTTTACTATTATTCCTCTTTCATCTAGCTTGTTCCTATAGATCCATTTTGTGCCAATTATGTTGTGGCCTCTTGGTTTAGGAACAAGCTCCCAGACATTGCACCTTCTGAATTGATTCAGCTCCTCTTGCTTAGCATCAATCCAGTGCTGGTCTTGGATAGCTTCTTCAAACTTCTTAGGCTCCATTTGTGACAGGAAACTTGAATGTAGAACTGTGTTTTGATTTCTGCTTCTAGTTTGCACCCCCTGTCTTGGATCACCTATTATCTGATCAGCTGGATGATATCTTAAATGTCTTGTAGCTGGAGGAAGATTTCCTTCTGGTTGAACATCTCCAGCTCCTTCATTTAGCTGAATCTCTTGGTTTTCTTCAGCTTTTATAGTGTCTTGTTCTCCCCCTGGACAGAAGCCTTCATTTTCCAATGCCCCATCTTCCTTTGATACTTCAGTAATTGAGAGCTTGTCCATACTTTTGCTTATACCTGTTGAGTCACTTGATCTACAAGACAACTCACAGTTGATTAATCTTGTTTCATCAAACACAACATGCACAGATTCTTCAACAACTTGAGTAGTCAAGTTGAAGACTCGATAGGCCTTATTACTTGTGCTGTACCCAACAAATATCCCATCCTGGGATTTGGCAGCAAACTTAGTCAAATATGACTTGCCATTGTTAAGTATATAACACTTGCAACCAAAGATCCTAAAGTAAGATAGATTTGGATTTCTGCCTTTCACAATCTCATAGGGAGTCATTTTGTGGCTTTTGGTGATAGTAGCCCTATTGATTACATGACAAGCAGTGTTAACTGCCTCAGCCCAAAAATATTCTGGGAGAGAGGTGTCACTCAATAGAGTTCTTCCAGCTTCAATTAATGTTCTATTCTTTCTTTCAGCAATTCCATTTTGCTGAGGTGTTCTAGGTGAGGAGAACTCTTGGAAAATCCCAAAGTCTTTACACAATTTTGTTATGCTTTCAGATTGAAACTCAGTACCATGGTCACTTCTGATTTTGACCACTGTACTATTTAGTTCATTCTGAATTTGCTTTACAAAGTTAAGTAATACACTTGGGGTTTCAGATTTTTGTCTCAGAAAGAACACCCATGTAAATCTTGAATAGTCATCTACAACCACAAAAGTGTAGACTTTCCTACCTAGACTGTGAACTGGCATAGGACCAAAAAGATCCATATGCAAGTGGTATAAGCACCTCACAGAATCCTTGTTTTCAAGGCTTTGAAAGGAGGATTTTGTCTCCTTGCCCTTTTGACAAGCTGAGCATATCCCTTCCTTTATACACTTAACTTGAGGTCCATTCCTCACTAACTCTTTGCTAAAGAGTTGGCCAATTGTCTTATAGTTTAGATGAGCCAATCTCTTGTGCCACTTAACACAATGAGAAGCGTTGTCATCAGCTACAAGACTGATGGGAGAAGCCTTATTCTCACATTCAAAATTAAGACAATATACATTTCTCTTCCTATACCCAGTCAATATGATCTTTTGATCACTTGACCTTTTGATATGACATCCATCTTTAACAAATGAAATGTCATATCCTAAATCACTTAGCTGGCTTATGCTTATTAGATTATGTTTCAAGCCTTTTACATAAGCCACTTGAGTGATAGTAATTAGGCTAGAAGAAATGTTACCAAACCCTTTGATGACTCCTTTTTCTGATCCACCAAAGATCACTTTAGGTCCATCTTTGACAGATGAATACTCCTTCAGCAGCCCCTTTGTTCCAGTCATGTGCCTGGAACAACCACTATCCAAGTACCATAAAGGGGCATGGTTACTTAGATTCACCTGCAACACAGAATTACTTACCCTTAGAACCCAAGTAAGTCTTGGGTCCTTGGTTCAGGTTAGCATTAATAAAGCTACCATAACCTCTTCTAACAGGTAGATTATTGTTCTTTATAACACTTGGGTTATACCAGCAGTCTAGTGCAAAATGGCCTCTCTTGCCACAGCACCAACATTCAAACTTATTGTATCTAGATCTAGATACATCCTTGTTAGAAGAATTTCTGTTCATTGCTGGTGCTGCAGCAACTTCACCTACTGATTTCTTAAAACCATTGGGTTTATGACCATAGGTAGGCCTGCTTGCATTTACACCCTTGTTCTTTAGAACATTAGTCTTAATATGACCTTGAATATCTTCATGATCATATTTGTTAGAAGGCACTTTCATCTTACTAAACTTTATGGGGACTGAAAGGTTTTGTGGCTGAACAGGAGCTTTGCCTTTCCTCTTGAATCTGCCAGCCCTGAAGTTACCTTTAAATCCTAATCCAGCCTTACCCTTTTGAGTGACAAATTCATCTATCAAGGGTAAGACAGATTTTGGCTTAGAGTAACTAGCCACTAAATCCCTTTCAATTCTAAGTCTGGCCTCCAGACTCTTCACTTGATCATTAGTATAGTTAATTGTGCCCATCTGAATAATAGTTATATTCTTCAGCTTGGCAATTTCATTTAATTTTTAATCAATAACTTTCTCTAACTCAGTTGTAGAAACCCTTAGTTCAGCAATTTCCTGAGCCTGAGATTTAACCAGGTTCTTGCTTTTCTTAAGGGCCTGCAACAAGTCCCCATACTTGTCTATCAACTGATAGACATCTCCTTCAGATTCAGATGCATCTACATCACTTGATGCAGATGTAGCCGATTCTTCACTTGTACAACAAACAGATGTAATAGAAGGACATTGTACCTTATTAGGACCAGACTGATCCTGGCATATGTCCTCTTCTGATCCTGCTATCAGCCCCATACACTGATGATCCTTTTGTTCGTTGATGGAGTCTAGCAACTGCAGAAACTCTTTTTCTTCAGATGCAGCATATAGTCCAATATATGCTTCAGCTTCAGATTCTGACTCTGAAGTTGACTGGTCTGTTAGACTCTTATCTTTCTTTGCAACAAAGGATTTCTCCTTCTTGCCTTTCTGATGAGTCTTTTTCCTGTTTGAAGACTCCTTTCTCTTATCAGGACAGTCAGCCACTACATGTCCAGGCCTATTGCAACAATAGCAGACAATCTTTGAAGTAGTGGCTTTGCTGGGCTTTGATCTGCTCTTCTCTTTCCTTGATGACCTTTTCTTCTGATAATAGTCATCAACTTGCTGTGATGTGGAAGGCCTAGACTTCCATTGCTTCTTTTTCAAGAACCTCTGGAATTGCCTTGTGAATGCAGCAAAGTCTGCATCTGAATCACAGCTTTCTGAACCCTTATCTGAACTTTCAGAACTATCTTCTGCAACTTCCTTAGGAGGAGATGGTGATTTCCTCCTATTCTTTCTAGTGGCTTCTGCATTGAATGCCACAGTCTTTTCTCTATGCTCTCCTCTTGAATTCTTTTCCTCCTCCTTCCTCACCATAAGTTGCATTTCATAGGATAGCAACTTTCCAAACAGGGTGGTAGGAGATATCTCTGCCAATTTAGCCACTTCTCTTATGACACAGATCTTTGTATCCCAATCCTTTGTTAAGGATCTCAAGAATTTGTCATTCAGTTCATAAGTACTGAAGACTCTTCCATAGGACATAAGCTCATTCACAATTCTATAGAATTTCTTGTAGTACTCAGTTATATTATCAGATTTTCCTTATCTTAAACTTTCATACTCCTGATTGAGCATAGATTTCCTATCCTGCCTTACTTCTTCAGATCCCTCCATGTAGACAATCAATGTGTCCCACATCTCTTTGGAGGTCTTACAGTGAATCAGATTCTGAAATGTTGAATCATCTATGGCACTAACAATAATGTTCTGAGCTCTTTTGTCCATGGTTGCCAAGATGATTTCATCCTTGGTCATTTCTGAATAACTCTTTGGAGTTTGGATATTTGCATCAAGAACTGATACCTTCATTGGAATGAAGGGCCTTCCTGTACTGTGATGTAAATCCTTGGGTCAGATGCCTCCATAAATAGTCTGACTCTTTCTTTCCAAATTCCAAAAATTTCTTTCTTGCATATGGGTAATTTCATAGACCCTAGCTCCTTATGATTCTCACCAGAACCCATCTTTTTGAATCTTGATACTGCCTTTCAGATCTACCTCAGACTGTTAAGTCCTTTTTGAGGAACCTGCCTCTGATACCACTTGATAGTTTTTCTTTCAAGACAACCTAAACACCTAGAGGGGGGGGGGGTGAATAGGTTCTAATTTCTTGTTTATACTTCTAGGCAGAATTCAATTACAAATTAAAACATCTAGCACATCATTCACAGATAACTCAGCATCACAGATTGCACAATGTTTTATAGTGGTTCCCCAAGATCTGGGTACATCCACTTTCCCCCTTCACCTATCTAGCAGTATGCTAGATTCGGCCAAACTTCCACTATTCTCAGATCCTCAGATCCTACAGCTCAGAATCTGGATAGGTTCTTACAACTCAGGCTCAACAGCCCTACCTCAGCCTTGCCTCAAGGCCTACCACTCAGAGAATAACCTACTCCTACACTCAGGCAAATAGCCCTACCACTCAGAGATCACCTCTCCTACACTCAGCCTTTATAACACAGGCTTACAACTCAGATCTGTGTAAACAGATCCTACAGAAATTTGGAAAAGATATTTTAATGTCTTGCCTTTGTTGAGAGAGAAGAGGACAAGACACTTCTTGATCAGCTGATGAAATCAACTGAATCTGAGCTTTCTTCAAAGCTTCTTGAATCTGAACTTAGCTGAGTTGATTTCCAAACAGCTTCTTGAGAAACAACTGATGGCTTCCTTCTTCTTCTTCAAGATGACTGGATCCCTCTCTATCCAACACCTTTTTTGATACTTCAGACTTCTTCTTCTTCTTAGATCCACTGATGAAGATCTTCTTTAGAGCTTAACACTTTCTTGAATTGAAACTACAACAGGATCGTAATCCTTCTGTTTCTTCTTCTTAGATCTTCTTCAGTTATCTTTCTTCATTTTTAATTTCCTTCTGAATATGTCTATTTATAGACTTTCTTCATGGTAACCAGCTGATCTGGTTTCTAACTGTTTTCTGACAGGTCTGACAGCTTCAGTTAAACGGTGGTAACCCACAGCTGTCAAGTCTTCAAACAGTTCCTGTACCTTAGCCTTGGACAACAAAATGTCGAGACAGTCTGTTAGAAAGTGTCGAGACCAATCTGTCTATCTGTGTCGACACAAGTGACTTTGGTGTCGACACAGTCTTTTATGATGTCGACTAAGTTGCCTTTAAGTTGACACAGCTTCTTCAGAAAATAACTTGGTCTAGACTCTGCAGTGTGTCGACACAAGTCCTGTGTGTCGACACAGTTGTTGTAGATTCAGAACTCAGTATGTGTCGACTCAGCCTTCTGGTGTCGACACAGCAATCTTTAATTCTGCCAAAATGCGTCGACTCAGTCTTCTGGTGTCGACACAAGCATAGTCGACTTCTGTCAATATGTGTCGACTCAATCTTCTGGTGTCGACACATCCACCCAGTGTCGACACAGTTGAGGTCGACTATCTTCTTTTGTGAGTCGACACTCTTTCTCCGGTCGACTATCTTTCACTAGTCGACTATCTTCCACTAGTCGACTATTTTTCACTGTGTCGACACTGCTTCCCAGTGCTGAGGTCAACGATTTTCTTTATGTGTCGACACTGCTTCCCAGTGTCGACATAAGTGTGGTCGACTATCTTTCTCTGTGTCGACACTGATATTCTGGAGTGTCGACACAAATATTCTGAAGTGTCGACACAATTTCTTCAGGTGTCGACATGTGGACTTAGAATATTTTTCTGCATTCTTTAATACTTCTTCACCTGCACATGTCAACTCAAAACAACATCAAATACACCTTGATGTATATCATTGAGCTAAGTTGGGCTTCTTCAAATCAGGTACACATTTTCCAATGTACCCAACAGAATTGCTGTGAAGCAAGCTTCCTTCATCAAAAACAATATTGATGGACTCCTCTACCACTAGGGTTTTCTTATTGAAGACCCTATATGCCCGACCATGGCTTCTATAGCCCATGAAGATGCCTTCGATGCATTTTTCTCCGAATTTAGTACGTGGGTACTTCCAATTATTGAGTACATAGCATCTGCAACCAAAAGTCCTCAAATAGGACATGGTCGGTGTCCTGCCTTTCAATAGCTCATAAGGCATCTTGCGATGATTCTTGTTGATCAATGCTCGGTTCTGCACATGACAAGCCGTGCTGACAGCCTCTGCCCAGAAGTACTCTAGAAGAGAGGCATCATTCAACATTGTCGTACATGCTTCAATGAGCGTTCTATTTCTCATTTCCACAACTCTGTTTTATTGCGGAGTACGCGGGGAGGAAAACTCATGAAAGATACCAAGTTCTTCACAAAATTCTGTCATAGAACCAGACACGAATTCTATTCCATGGTAACTTCTAATTTTGACCACTGAGCAGTTAAGTTTGTTCTGAATCTGCTTGACAAAACTTGTGAAGATATCAAACGTATCTGACTTTCGTTTCAAAAAGAACACCCACGTAAACCGAGAGTGATCATCAACAATCACTAGCGTATATGATTTGCCTCCTAAGCTATGAACTTGCACTGGACCGAACAAGTTCATATGTAGAAGATAAAGACATCTGGAGGAGTCTTTATCTGCAATGCCCTTAAAGGTAGCCCGAGTCTGTTTGCCCTTCTGGCATGGAGGACAAGGGCTATCTTTGATGCACTTAATAGTAGGGGCATCCCTTACCAAGTTATTAGAAAACAACATATTAATTGTCTTGAAAATAATATGTGCTAATATTTTGTGCCATTGTTCACAAAGAGACGCACTGCCTTTTGCTACTAGGCATACGGGGGTAGAAGAATCTACGCTAAGAAAATCTAAACAAAATATATTTCTGCTCCTAATGCCAGTTAATACCGTCTCCGAAGAGGCACACAATATTATCAAGCATTTATCCTTAAAGAACTTAACGTCATATCCTTTATCACACAACTTACTTACACTTATCAGGTTATGATTTAACCCTTCAACATATGCCACGTCGTTTATAGAGATTATACCATTAGAAATCATACTGTAACCTCTGGTGACTCCTCGATCTGATCGTCCAAAGATGACTTTGGGTCCATTTTCGACTGGAGAGTAATCACGCAGCAGGCTTCTAGTCCCAGTCATATGTCGGGAACATCCACTGTCCAAGTACAAGATAGGCGTTTTGGTGGCCTTTGGACATACCTGCAAAACAGAATCAGTTTCCCTTAGGAACCCAATCGAACTTGGGTCCTAGATTCCTTGTTAGCATACTCCCCCTCTGGTGGTTAACGAGTGGTCGGCCTCTCATTGCTAACATGAGGAGTCTCGTTGTATCTTGGATTAAACCAGCAATCCACGACAAAGTGACCAACTTTGCCACAACACCAATAGTCAAATCTGTTGTACCTTTTCCTAGTCTCCTGCTTCACCCTTGGAACGGTGGGTCCAGCCGGGGCCTTGGATCTAGAGGTGGAGGCATCATGATGACAGCAGTCACATGATTTCTTCACCTCCTGTTCCTTCAGTATAACATGCTTGGCTTTTGGTGCCTGCTTCCTATTATGGCCGCTAGAGAAGTGGCCATAATCCTCCACTTGGATTTCCTCATAAGGTGCCTTGAAGAAACTCTCACCGTAGTTGTGGGGGAAGGCCCAACCATCATACCTGCTCTTGGTCTTTTCAACCGAGGGCCGAAAGAAGTGGCCATAGGTTTACTCAAAGTATTGTTCATTACAGGGAAATCCAGGCTTTCTGAATACAACAGGTTCGAGTGGGGCCTTTCCCTTTTCTGCAGTAGAGGCCTTCTTAGCAGCCTTATTTTTCCTCTTCTTTCTATTTCTCCTAGATGATTTACCAGGCACACCCACATGCCCTAAGCCAGCCCCCTTAGCCTGAGCAGAGAATTCTTCAACCAGGAGAAGAACGGTCTTGGGCATGGAGAAGCTTTTGACAATCTTCCTTTCTGCCACAAGCTGTTCTTCCAACTTGTTGATTTCTTCCTGTTTTAGGTCAAGGAGCCTTAGAGACTCTGAGTGCTCAGAAGTTAGGCCCAGGTGTTTCTGTCGGAGAGAGATCATGCTAGTGATCTCTTCTCTTAGAGACACACACTCAGCCTTAAGGAATTTGACTTCCTTTTTTTGAGCCCTCAACCTCTTATGGCATTCCTTAAAGGTATTGAGCAAAAGCTCATACTTTTCGAGGAGCTCAGCTTCACGGGCAGATTTGCTGTCCTCGAGATCATCATCAGGAGACTTATAGTCAGAGTCAAAGAGGGGGTACGATCTTTTACCTTCCCAGTAAATGGGGGTAGTCTCCTTCTGAGTCAGAGCGACCCACTAGCCCGAAGTAGGCTTCCTCATCATCAGTGGAGTCTGAGGAATCAGACTCACTCAGTGTCTTTGGCTTTTTGGCTATATAGCTCCTCTCCTTCTTCTTATCTCTAGAGGACTTATGCTCCTCTCCCTTCCCCTTATCTCTCTTGCCTTGGTGGCAGTCGGCGATGACGTGACCTGGCTTATTGCATCCAAAGCAAATAATGTCATTTGAGCGATGTTTGTTCTGTTTAGATTCATACCTGTCAGAAGAATAATTATTCTTTTGATGTCTGGAGGAGGAGACGTCTCTCTTTCTTTAATTCCTCAACTTGAGGAACTTCTTGAACTCACGAGTGATGAGGGAGAAGTCTTCTTCAGATAGCTCTGAGCCGGAAGAGCATGGCTCAGAGTCTTATTCCTCATCCATTTTCCGAGAATGGGACGAGGCTGCACCCTTGCCTTTCCTTGAGTGATTGGCTTTTAGGGCCACAGTCTTCTCTCGGGCAGCGGCTTTCTCAGCTTCTTCTTTAGCTTTTCTGGTGTTAAGCTGAAGCTCATAGGACAGAAGTTTCCCAAACAGAATCTGGGGATATGTTTCTGCCAGCCTGCCAAATTCTCTGATGCCGCAGATCTTGGTGTCCCATTCCTTAGTAAGGGATCTAAGGAATTTGTCATTTAGTTCACCATCGGTGAACACTCTGCCATAGCCCTTCAGGGCATTGACGATCTTCAGGAAGTTCTCGAATGTCACTCCGATTTCTTCCTTGGGACCTTGCCTGAAGGCCTCGTACTTCTGGTTCAGAAGGGATCTTTGATCATCCCTTACTTAATCAGTGCGTTCCATCAGGATGATTAGGCAGTGCCAAATGTCCTTGGCAGTCCTGCAGTTGCTGAAAACCTGTATCATGGAATCATCGACGGCGCTTACCAGAATGTTCTGAGCTTTCTTGTCAAGTCCGACAAGCACCATCTCATCCTTATCAGTTTCAGAAAGTTTCTTGGGCACTTTCTTGGTTAGATTAATGGTGGAGGCCTTAGTGGGGATATAAGGTCCCTCCTCCATTATCATGAAGAGTCGTGGGTCGACTGCTTCCCTGTAGTACCTGATCCTTTCCTTCAAGATAGGAAAGTTCAGCTTGGTGCACACTGGGATCTTCCCTGAATACTTGAGTCCTTCCATTTAAGAGATCTTCTGTCTTCTTGACACTAGAACCGGGATCTTACTTAAGGTCTTAACATTATTGACGAGCAACCTCCCTTTGATACCACTTGAAAGCTATCAAGTGTCAACTAACTTCACCTATGGGGGGGGGGGAATAGGTGATTTGCAGTCTTTTGCGGAATTTAAAATAACCTGCACAAGAAAACAACCACAACACAAAAAAGCATAAAAGCAATTATAGTGGTTCCCCGATTTGGATACGTCCACTCTCCCCCTTCGATCTATCTCCCAACAAGGGACGACTTGGTCACTTCACCAAACGGATTGAAATCCAATCCTCACACTATGGAAGTAACCCTTCCACCCGAAGGAGTCACTACTCCTCCACCACGGGTTGTACCCAACCCTTATAACAAGGAATCACTATTCCTTTACAACAACACGAAAATTAGAATGTATAAAAAATACAAACTTCAAGTATGGAGAACCCGATGTCCATCTTCGTTCGTTGATGCGTTCTTGATGAAAACGAAGAGTCCACGACCGGAGCACTCTCTTGGAGAGGATCTTCCCGAGATCGGCGGCGGCAAATGATTGCGGCGGCGATGCTTTGTAGATCCAAACTTCTTGACGAGTCAAGCAAGGTCTACCAACGATCTCAATCGGCTCGGTCGTCTCAATCGATTCGGAAAGAAGATCTAACTTCCTTCAACAAATCAAGAGACAAGGGATCTCGAGAGAGAAGCGTGAGACGCACTACTTGGCCTCGGTTCTGTCGACGAGCAATTAGAGAAGGTCTCAGATCGGCGGCGGCGATAAGTTTGCGAGCGGTGATGACGACGGAAGATGATTCGCGATCTGCTAGGTTACGCTCGGCGGCCGTATGCCTTTTTCATTTTCTCTGTTTAATGCCTCCGTAACTTCAAAATAGGCGAGTATATATACTGTAGATCATCCCTACAAGACCGTTTTGGGACCCACAAGAAGAAACCCTAAGCCCGGTCTAATCAGCGCCTGTTGTCTTAGTTCGGTCCAGCGAGCAGATAAAAATCGCCTAAGGCAAATTCGGCGGGAATCATTGGTGATTCCCGTCAAAGTCGGCGGGAATCACTCATGATTCTCGTCGAATTATCCTTGGTAGAATTTCAGTTGAAAAGCTTGCCATCCGGAGGGAATCGGTGAGAATCAAGACCATTATCGACGAATCGGTGAGAATGCAAAGTCATTCTCGACGATTCGGCAAGAATCAGTTAATGATTCTCGTCGATTCTTACTTAGCAGAATTCTTTAAGGCGAACTGTCAGCCGGATGCAGTCGGTGGGAATCGGCGAGTGATTCTCGACGATTCTGCGGGAATCACTAGTGATTCCCATCAAATCGGCGAGAATCACTTAGTGATTCCCGTTGATTATGACTTAGCTGATTTTTCTACTTTCTTCCCATGACTTGGTATTTGACCCATCCTTGCTCCTCCTCTGCTCTTTAATTATCTCAACCTTATACTTGAAAATACGTACACTCCAATAGACATAGCACACATGAGTCAACACACTGATCTGCTCAACGAGGGATTACGTTGCGCAGACCCGTGTATATTAACCCATTGCACCCTGACATTGGTGTGTACTTAGCATAGAATAGTTGCAAGCACAACTTGAAGGAAAATCATCAAATACATTGTCAATTAAACATAGCTTGTTCAGGGGCTTCTTCAAATAAGGTACATTGTGGATACAATACCCAACAACTTCTATTTCTAAAAATGAATTTAAAGGCATTTCATCATGACGGGAAATATTACCTGAGCTTTGGCATTGTACACAATGACTTACATGAGCGTGAGCATCCTTGAAGATGCTTGGCCAATAGAAGCCCGCTTCAATTACTTTTTGAACCATCCGATTAGCTTTGTAATGCCCACCAGCAGGTCCCTGGTGGCAATGTTTTAAATTTGGGCGCCTTCCTTGTGAGAAACACACCTCCGCACTACTTTGTCCGCGCAAACATGAAAAAGACAGGGATCCTCCCAAAAATAATTTTTCAAAACTGAAAAGAATTTCTTCTTCTCTTGATGAGAAAAACCCATTAGGGAGGAATCTCGCAACAAGATAATTTGCGAAATCGACAAACCAAGGATTGGGGAGAGTAATTGCCTTATGAATAGCGAAAAGGCGCTCCTCGGTAAATGTGTCATCAATATCCTCCTCTATGAGCTCCTCCGAATCGGGATTTTCCAACCGAGAAAGGTGATATGCCGCAAAGTTTTCCTCTCCTCTCTTGTCGCGTATCTCCAAGTCAAATTCTTGAAGAAGCAAGATCCACCTAATCAATCGCGGCTTTGCATTAATTTTTATTAGTAAATATCACAAAGCCGAATGATCGGTAAAAACATTAATTTTTGACAAGGTTAGATATGAGCGAAATTTATCAAAGGCGAAAATTACGGCCAATAATTCCTTTTCGGTGGTCGTGTAATTTTCTTTTGTGGTGGTTAGTGTTTTGCTCGCATAATAAATAGGATGAAAATTTTTATTGATGTATTGTCCTAAGACCGCACCAACGGCAAAACTACTAGCGTCACACATGATCTCAAAAAGAAGTTCTCAATTGGGAGCTATCATAATAGGAGCATTAATTAATTTTTCTTTAATAATAGAAAAAACATACAAACAATTGTCATCAAAAATGAACGACGCATCTTTTTCTAATAAATGAGTAAGGGCTTGGTTATTTTAGAAATATCCTTAATAAACAGGCGATAGAAATTGGTATGCCCTAGAAAACTTCGAACGACCTTAACATTTGAAGGGGATGTAGTTTTTTTATAGTTTTAATTTTAGCTTTATCTACCTCTATGCCCTTACTCGAGATTTTATGCCGAAAACTAACCCTTCTCGTACCATAAAATGACACTTCTCCAAGTTTAAAACTAGGTTAGTGTCCTCACATCTTTGGAACACACGGGAGAGGTTTTTCAAACTTAAGTCGAACAAATCTCCAAAAACGGAGAAATCGTCCATGAAGACTTCCATTATATCCTCCATTAGATCATCAAAGATTGCTAACATACACCATTGGATGGTTGTCGGTGCATTGCATAAACCAAAAGGCATCCTTCGATAAGCGAAGGTACCGAACGGACAAGTGAAGGTTGTTTTATCTTGGTCTTCGGGCGCAATTGGGATTTGAAAATATCTCGAGAGACCATCAAGAAAACAATAAAACAAGTGCCCGGATAACCGTTCAAGGATTTGGTCGATGAACGACAAAGGAAAATGATCCTTACGGGTTGCATCATTTAATTTTTGGTAGTCGATGCAAACATGCCATCCTGTAACGGTTCTAGTAGGGATTAATTCATTTTTATCATTAGGCACTAACGCTAACCCTCCTTTCTTGGGCACCACTTGGACCGGACATACCCAAGTTCTATCCAAAATCAAATAGATGATGCCCGCATCTAATAATTTTTTGACCTCAACCTTAACTACCTCCTTTACATTATGATTTAGTCGGCGTTGAGGTTGAATAGTTTTGTGCGAGTGCTCTTGCAATAAAAGTTTATGGGTGCAAAAGGAGGGATTAATCCCACTTAAATTTGTAATCTTCCATGCAATTGCACGACGATGAAGTATTAAAATATTTGACAATTTCAATTTCTCTTCATCGGTCAAAAAGGCCGACACAATAACGAGAAGCTTTGAATCCTCCGATAAAAATAAATACTCCAAATGACAAGGCAATTGTTTTAATTCGAAAGTGGGAGGTTCATCATAAGATTTTTGAAACGATCACTACCTACTTCCAAAATTTCAAAAAGAGGTGCGTGAGTGATCGAATCGTTATCACTATTTTCATGAGCAATTAAATTAAGATTTTCAAAATCGTTTTCATGATCAATAGATGAAAATTTCTTTTCAGAAAAAGAAATGGTGTCTTCTTCTGGAGAAGTCTCCAAAACGTAACACGAGTCGTCGTTAGAGAGAGAATTTTTTATAGACGGGTCAATAGTAAAGGTAACTTCCTCATCTCCGACTCTAAGGAGAAGTTTACCATTACTAACATCTATAATCGTGCGTGAGGTGGCAAGAAAAGGGCGACCAAGAATTAGTGGTACCTCAGTGTCCTCTTCGATGTCAAAGATGACGAAATTTATCAGAAAGATAAATTTGTCAACTTTGACAAACACATCCTCAATAATCCTTATAGGGAGATTTATAGACCGATCCGCCAATTAAATGCTCATTCTTGTGGGTTTAAGCTCTCCTAATCCCAATTTCTTAAGTAAAGAATAAGGAATTAAATTGATAGAGGCCTCTAGATCGGCTAATGCACGTTTTATTAGTAAATTGCCAAATAAATAAGGAATACAGAAACTACCCGAATCGGGTATTTTCTTAGGCATTTTATTAAGTAAAACTGCCGAACACTCATCGTTCAATTAAACCGTGGAGATATCCTCAAGTTTATTTTTATTGGATAAAAGATCCTTGAGTTACTTGACATACTTCGACCGTTTTGCTATCACTTCGCAAAACGGTAGATTTATTTGAATTCTTTTAAACATATCTAGAAATTTGTCGTGATGCTCATCCATATGGTCTTTTTGCATTCTACATGGATAGGGAAGAGGCGGTTGATAAGCCTTTGGTTTATTGTCATTAAAAGGCTTAGGAGGAGGAGAAGGTGAAGAAATTAATACCTCTGTATCAACCGGATTTAAAGAAGTAGTTACCTCCTTCCCGCTCCGTAGAGTGATGGCTTTAGCTTGCTCCTTTGGGTATGGCTCTGTATTACCTGGTAATTCTCCTTATTGGCGATCGGAGAGCATTTTAGCAATTTGACCAATTTGATTCTCCAAATTAAAAAGGGATTCGGTGAGATTTCAGATATTAGCATCATTAGTAGCCGTATATTTGGTGAACAACTCCTCAAGATTGGGAACTTTTGGACCTTGTTGTGGAAAATAACCGGGTGGAATTATGTGTGGTGGATGCGCCGCATTCTCTGGATTACTCCAAGAGAAATTGGGGTGATTCCTTACATTCGGGTCATAAGTATTACCATAATTATGAACACCTGAATTATAGGATGGTCGATTCGGATTACCCATGTAATCCACATGTTCGGCACTAGTGGAAGGTTCCCAGGTAGGAGTAGAAGAGGAAGTACGCATCCCTTCTAAATTTTTATTAAGCATCTCAACCTGGAGAGATAAATTAGAAAATTTATCAATTTCGTACATATCGGCCGGTTTTGGTGGTTTAGACCGGGGTGTACTCCATTGATACGTATTCATGGCCATACCTTCTATATGTTCTTGGGCGGCCGCTGGTGTCTTATTGTTTAATGTTCCACTGGCGGTGGCAACGATATGTTGCCTCGTTTGAGAATTGAGACCATTATAGAAGGTTTGAATTTGCAACCAATCAAGGATTGCATGATGCGGAAAATGGAGAAGCATTTCCTTAAATCGCTCCCATGTATTATTTAACGTTTATGTATCCCCTTGGGAGAAATTTGTAATATCATTGCGCAACTTGGCCGTTTTAGCGGGCGAAAAATATTTTGAGAGAAAATTTTTTGTCATTTCATCCAATGTAGTGATGGAGCCTCTTGGTAGAGAGCCCAGCTACTGATTAGCTTTAGTGCGCAAGGTGAAAGGGAGAAGCCTTTACCGGATGGCATCACAAGAAACCCGATTAATTTTAAAAATATCACATATTTCTAAAAAGTTAGAAATATGTGTGTTTATGTCCTCATCTTGAAGCCCATCAAATTGTACATGTTGTTGTATCATTTGAATGATGTTCGGCTTTAATTCAAAGTTATTGTTCGCAATAGCGTGATAGACAATACTCGATTACGACTCATCCAAATTTGGTCGGGCATAATAGGATATAGTCCGTTCTTCAGCCATATTTGGATTTGGGTTACAAGAAATAGAAGAAAATTGAGAAGAAGGGAAGTGGAAGAAGAAGAAGAAGACGAAGATGACGAAGAATAAAAAGTGTCACCTATGGATTCCTCAACCAAATTTTGAGAATTAAGTTCACGGAGTCTTAGGCAGCGTCGTAATCTTTGCTTGATCTACGGATCCAAGTCAAATAGATTTGACGTATTCTCTCAGGTCATACAGTAAAATTTTAAAAAAGGTAAGAGTTTTAAGATTAAAAATTTATAAAATAAAATTTCCCAGACTTCCCAAGCTACCTAATGACGGGTTCGCAAGGTACTAGGCGGAATTGCGAGATGAAAACCCGACACGGCCCTTTCGTAAGAAATTATAACATAAAAATTAAAGATAAAATTTTTAAAGAAAACAAACAAAATATATATACTTTTTTATTTTTAAACATAAAGAAAATGATAAAATTAATAGAACATTGTTTTCAAAATATCAACAAAAGTGTCCCCGGCAACGGCGCCAAAAACTTGATGGTGATTTTATAGTTTTAAAATAATTCCAAACTATATCCCAAAATAGGCAAGTGTACCTATCAAAATATAGTATATAAAATATCGTATTTGCCCGGGGCTTGTCGAGTAATCTTACTCACAAGGGAGAGCTATTATCTTATCGGACAAAAAGTGGGTTTTGTGAAATACAAGAAAGAAAATGTTTAAACTAATAAGGAGAAATTTGATGATGGGAAAACTATCACTTGATCTAGAATCCCCTTGAATTAAAATAAACCTTCATGAAAATAAAGTATGCAAGTCTCTTAAATTACTCACTTGACCGTGGAAGTTTCCAAAGTACAAAGCGTCTCTCTCGAGCTCATGCTTTTGACTAACCTTAGGTTGATCGATTAAGACCTCTCGGCCAAATAAAACCCCTAAGCTTGTTTTAGGCGGTGAACCCCATTGTTTGATTTGACTCCAATCTGGAAGATTTATGTTGTCCTCTCTCGAGGAGTACATGCAACTCCTTTTATCTTTGAGTGATCTCCTCGTATCCGCAACCTCTTGGTCATTTAGGATACGGATCTTAGATCGAAGAACGTATCTTTGAAATATGAATTTGACACAATAAAATTCAAAGATAAATCGTTAGTGAGCAAAATAAAGAACTTGACATTTTTGATAAAATTGAAAAGCTTATTTTATTCCAAGGTTCATCATGATCAAGTGCTAATTTTAGTTTAGCTACTCATCATGATTAGGTCACATAATACTGAAGAGAGATACATGATTGAATGTAAAACAACTTAAATTAAAACTTACAAAGTATAAGATCTAGACTAGGAAATGGAAATTGCAAGAAATAATATAGAAAACACAGAACTCCAACTCCAAAAATCTCCCCCTTGGCTCTGAAATTTTTTGGAATTTATAGGCAAAATTGTTGGAGCATCACGGCCCTAGCGCATGTAAGGCTCGAAACCATCGTATTCATAGCCTGGAATGTTGGAGAAAAATCGCTAAAAGTTGTTAAGTGACGGGTCATGCCCCTAAGTCACGCCCGTGACCTAGGGCGTGTCTTGTTGGTTATTGAAAGTGGCAAGAAGCAGAAATGGCGGGAATAACTCTGATAGGTGATGGAAGGGTCATGCCCCCTAGTCATGCTCGTGACTAGGGCGTTTAAGATGGAACGATAGTCTGGCGAGAACGGCTGTTTCATGCTGGAAAATGCCTGTAGTCACGCCCGTGGCACAGGCGTGTAGTTTTAATTCGACATGGCAATCGTTACTTAAGTTCCATTGGCTAGCATGCCCCATGCATGGATCCACTCCAAGATGACATGCCCATGTCATGAGTGTCACGCCCGTGACCGGGCCGTGTATTTGGAAAATTTTCCCTTTTTCTCTAGAAATTCTCCTGATCAGCCCTGTAAGAAAAAATATTATTATTAGCCCAAATAAGTACGAAACATGAAAAGAAGTTAATTATCTACTTTTTAATATAATATTGATATATAATAACTAAATATTAGATTAAATACTTATCTAAAATAGAGAAATAATTTGAGTTATCTGGCTCAACACCGAGTCCCTTATCGACAAATCATTTTAGTGTGGCAAACACACACGCACTTCCAACCCTTCCATATTTTCATACCACACAAGGTTCGTCATTTACACAGGTGGCAAGCTACCTTATTCAACACACCATACCCACATTACTACCCGTAGGGAGACACGACTCTAGGAAGTGGAATATATGCACATTCCATTAATAATCCTATCACATGGCCATGCATTAACCTCATTCAATTCCTTCTTAAAGTTAAGCATTCGCAGTCAAATATGCTTCCACAAGAATATCATTTGTACAATCAAACATATCAATTTTTTTTGCTAACTAGCTTACCTAAATCATTTGTTTGTCAACCTCTTTCAAATCGTCGGTACAATCATATTCCATCAAACCATTTGTTTATCACGATTACATATAGTCTAAGTTTACCAAAACCTCAACCTTATTTACCTTCTTAAAAATCTACCCCCTCATGCCTTTATTTATCACAAATATACATAAATCAAGTTTAGCAAATCTCAGTGTTAATTTACTACGACCTCTCTACCAAATTCAAACTCGGATTTACCTAACCCGAGAACAACATGTACTTAAGACATTAGTGTGTAGCAACTTTGACTGGACATTCCTGAGTCTACAAGAGACGTATGAAAATGTGTAACCATCCGTTGGAAAGGTCTTTCCAAGAGCTATGATTTTTGTGTTTAATCAAAAGCCTAAATCTGGCTGTAACATGCCCGAAAATGGCCTTGAAGTTCGCTGCACATAGAAAATAGATTTTTGCATGCATCTTAAAGCAAGATGAACGACATCGATTCATCTTCTTCCTTTAGAAATTTCATCGAAACTATATACAGAACTTCCTCCCTTATTTACCCTCAATAGACCATTTATCTTCACAAAACCAAGTCCACATTCTTCACAAAGAAGTAAGGAGAGGTTGAAGACATCACATCTCTAGGGCACAAGCCCTAACTTGGTCTCTACCTAGGAGATATTCATTTCACAAGTCAAACACTTTTGAGTCGACATCTCTCCTAGAAATACTATAGATCTAGCACCAAGGGAGAGGGTAGGAAGCTTACTTCGTTTCTAATGATTCTGGTCATGGATCTCGTCACTCTCCATGGCGTCATCTTCTTTTACATTGGTGTTGTCCTTCACGGAAGAAGAGAAGGGAAGATTTTCCTCTAGAAATCGCCTATAGCAACTCTTCTCTCCTGACGGTTTAAACACAAGTAATGTTTGGCAAAAATGGCGAAGTGACGGCTAGGTTTTCCTGTAAATCATCTTTTATAATGAGAAATTAGGGTTAAACTGCTTGCCACGTGTCACCATGTTACTGGACCGCCCATTATTATATAAATTATGTCCTTTTGAAAAGTCGCGTCAATTTAAGTTGCTTAGCACCAATCCCGAAATCTGGTTCAGCCAGTGTATAGGAATCAGAAATAGTGGGCCAAAAATATGCCAGGTCAAATTCGTCGTGATAGCATACCCACTCGACGAATCGTCGAGATTCGTCGTGATCACTCGATGCCTTATATATGTACAATACTTCTAAGTTAAAATCGTCGAGTGTACCTCCTTTACTCGACGAATCGTCGAGTTGCGTCGAGTGCATTCAACGCACTCGATGCCTTCAGGCCTGAAGAATAGCCAAGTAAAAAATTGTTGAGTATGCAAACCTTCACTCGACGAATAGTCGAATGGCATCGATTGCACTCAACGCACTCGACGCATATAGGCATCAAAACAATTTTAAGTAAAAGCATTGAGTGGCATTGAGTCCACTCAACACCGCTTTGACTTCACTCAACGCCATAACTTAATTCGTCGAATGGCATTGAGTGGTGTTGAGTCAACTCAACGTCGCTTTGATTTCACTCAATGCTACAACTTTTAGAAACTATTCTAAGTAAAATACGTTGAGTGGTGTTGAGTCCACTCAATGCCTCAGTTTAATCCATCGAATGGCGTTGAGTGGTGTTGAGTCCACTCAATGCCTCAGTTTAATCCATCGAATGGCGTTGAGTGGTGTTGAGTCCACTCAATGCCTAAGCTTTTTCTTCGAATGGCGTTGAGTGGTGTTGAGTCCACTCAATGCCTCAGTTTATTCGTCAAATGGCATTGAGTGGTGTTGAGTCCACTCAACGCCTCAGCTTATTCATCGAATGGCGATGAGTGTTGTTGAGTCCACTCAAAGCCTCAGCCTATTCGTTGAATGGCGTCGAGTGCACTCAACGCACTAAACGCAATGAGTCCAGAAAATATTCTAAGTAACATTTGCTCTATTTGTCGTGTCCAGTTGACTCCCTCGACGCTTCCCAAGCCTGAGTCAATACTCTTGACTCAAAATGTGTGCGAGAGTCCTAACACGAAACGGGATGTTACAAATCCTATAAACAAAATAAAAGATTTCATCCTCGAAATCAGGCTAAGGCTTTGGATGAGTAGAGCATGAAAAACAAAATAAGCTTTTAAATATACCTTGGGAAAACAACTCCGGATAGCGTTTTTGTATCAAGTCCACCTGCTTCCAAGTGTATTCTTCATTCCCGTGATAAGACCATTGGACCTTTACCAATGGTACACTTTTCTGCCGCAAGCTCTTTGTCTCGGTGTTCACTATCCGCACCGGCTCTAGTCAAACAGTTCTATTGGTTGTTATCGCTCCATCTGCGGTGGGGACATATTGGCGAGGCCATAGTAGTGCCTTCGGAACGATGACACATGGAAGACATCGTGCAGATTTTCTAGCTCTGGTGGTAGCTCTAGCCGATAGGCCATAGGGCCAATTCTTTCTAATATAGTATAGGGCCCCACATATCTCGGGCTAAGCTTCTTCATACCCCTCACTCGTGACACTCTGTGCATCGTCCTAATCTTAAAGAATACTTTGTCTCCCACTTGAAATTCCACCATTTGATGTTTCTTATTATGGTATTTCTCCTACCAATTTTGAGCCTCAAGCATGCGGTCTCGTATCAACCTAACTAGTGCATCGATGTCATCAATGTACTCTATCCCCAAAACTATTGGATCTTCATAATGTACCCATGACAATCTAGTTCTACACTTTCTCCCAAAAAGTGCTTCGTGGGGAGCCATCCCGATGCTAGCTTGATGGCTGTTGTTATATGAAAATTCTACCAGTGGTAAGAGCCTTTCGCACGATTCTCCTCTATCCAATACACATAGTCTCAAAAGATCTTCCATTATCTTGATGGTCCCATCCTTCTGAGGATGAAAAGCTGTACTGAAGGTAAAGCAAGAGCCCAGATATGCTTATACTGCCTTCCACTACATAGAGGTAAAGCGGCCATCATG
The DNA here is from genome assembly GCA_039513925.1 of Platanthera zijinensis. NCBI lineage: Eukaryota > Viridiplantae > Streptophyta > Magnoliopsida > Asparagales > Orchidaceae > Platanthera > Platanthera zijinensis. Next base: position 136,021,630 of record CM077081.1, read on the forward strand.
ATCGGAGACTATCGTCATAGGCATGCCATGGTACCATGCAAATTGCTCCACAAAGAGACGCGCAGAAACACCCGCATGTGCCTCCTTCTTCATAGGGATAAATATGGCGACCTTCATCAACTGATCTACAATAACCCAAACTGAATCGTTCCCAGAGCGCAAGCGAGGCAACAAGTGAACAAAGTCCATGGAGATATTCTCAAACTTCCACTCGAGGATGGGCAATGACTGTAATAATCCTCTGGGGCTCTTGTACTCCGCCTTCACCTTTTGACAAGCCTCACAGTGTGTAGAAAAATACATGACCGCACTTTACATCCCCAACCAGAACATGGTCTTTCGCAAGTCACTATACATCTTGGAAATCCCGGGGTACACCGAAATACTTGGAACAATGTGCCTCTCTCAATATATCATCCCGGATTTCCCCGCCCTTGGGGATGTAGATTCGGCCACAAAAATGCATGAGGCCGTCCTTTAGTGTATAATCTTCTGTAGTTCCATCTTCAATTGACCTAATTATAAGGGCCAGAGAAGCATCCTTCCCTTGCTCTGCCCAAATATGATCTCGAATGTCACATACTATACTCATAGCAGATATATACTCAGTATACTCCTCAGAATGATCTTTATACACCAACATGATCTCCATCTCCTCGAGCATCCGAGCTAATTCCATACTCATTAACCGAGAATAAGGTCTTGATTCTTGTACCTTTCTGCTCAACGCATCAGCTACAGAGTTTGCTTTTCTGGGGTGGTAATTCAATGTAAACTCATAATCACAAAAAAATTCCAAGCACCGTCACTGCCTCAGATTCAAATCCTTTTGAGTATGAACATACATAAGGCTCTCATGGTCCTAGAAGATCTCATAGTGGATGCCATATAGAATGTGCCTCCAAACCTTCAAGGCGAACACCACTTCCCCCAATTCCAAATCATGAACTGGGTAATTGGCTTCATGCTTCTTTAGTTTCCTCGAAGCATAAGCAATCACATGCCCGTGTTGCATCAGTACTGCTACAATCCCTTGATATGATGCATCAATGTAGACTTGAAATCCTTCCTTCCAAAATGGAAGGGCTAGGATGAGTGTGGAGGTAAGTCTACCTTTTAGCTTTTGGAATGCAGCTTCATACTGGGGTGTCCAATCATATGGCATGCCTTTCTTTGTCAGAGCAGTGAGAGGAAGGGTTATCTTTGAGAATCCTTTCACAAACTTATGATAATACCCAGCAAGTCCAAGGAAACTCCGTACATCGGCCGCTGACTTTAAGGGCAACCATTCTTTCACAGAACGCACTTTGGTCGGATCCACAGCTAGTCCAACACCACAAATCACATGGCCTAAGAAGGCAACTTCTCGGAGCTGGAATTCACACTTGCTAAACTTAGCAAACAAGGCATGCTCCTTTAAATTCTTCAGCACCAAGGTCAAGTGCTCCACATGCTCCTCCTCTATCTTCGAATAGAATAAAATGTCATTAATGAATACGAGGACGAGGACATCTAAGTATGGCTCAAACACTCTGTTCATCAGGCTCATAAACGTTTAAGGGGCATTCGTGAGCGCAAATGGCATCACGGTGAACTCATATAAACCATACCTTGAGCTAAATATCATTTTCTGGATATACTCCTCTTGTATCCTCAATTGATAATACCCCGAGCGCAGATCCAACTAAGAAAACCAACGCAATCCTACCATCTGAGCCAAAAACTCATTGATCTGTGGTAAGGGATAGGTGTTCTGCATCGTCAGTCAGTTAAGTTCCCGATAGTCTATATACAATCTTAATGTTCCATCCTTCTTCTTAACAAATAGATCATGGGCTCCCCAAGGTGATGAACTGGGGCGAACTAACCCTAACTCTACCAATTCTTGCAGTTGAACTCTAAATTTGGCGAGTTCCTTTGGGGCCATTCGTACGGGGTCCTAGAAATGGGTTTGGCACCCGGTAATAACTTAATTTGAAAGTCCACCTCTCTATGCGTGGGTAATCCTAGCATTTTCTCAAGGAAAACCTCAGGGAAATCCCGCACTATTCGCACATCTTTCAAATCAACTACCATTTCTTTTAGTTCAAAACAGATCAGATATACTTCATCCCCTCTCACATGGGCTTTTAAGGTCTGAATTGAAGATAATAATATATGGGGTGCAAGTCTAATACCTTGAAAGATGACCTCCGAGTCTCCATGCCTCAAGGAAATTTGTTTATCCGCACAATCAATCCTAGCGCGACACCAATCTAACCATGCCATGCCGAGAATGAGGTCGAATTCTGGCATTCTCAATAGTGTTGCAGGGGTTTCAAAGATATTTCCCCCAAGAAATACCTCCAAATCACACTTTGCGGATGCAGTCATCTCAGAGCCATCCGGGAGGAGTACTCTCAGAGTAATACCGGTGAAGTATTGCACTCCTTCCCTGTCTTTAATGAAATCTACCAACACAAATGAGTGTGTGGCATCGATATTAAATAAAGTGTAAGATGGTTTCCCATCAACCATCATGGTGCCTAAGTACTAATTATACTGACTCACGCTAGACTCTTAGCATATCTTAGACTTTTTAAAGGGGAATGCTTATAACACAGTAATTAAATAAAAACATACTGACAATCATGTCCTGAGGATTCCTCTCTTGCGCCATGTCCAACGCAAACATTTGATGCCGAGCAGGCCTGGGGTTCCTTCCTCGTGGTCCTTGTCCTCGACCTTGCATATGTCCCCATCCTTATGGAGATGCCATAGGAAGAGTAGGGGGAGCATTTCAACCTAGCTGTGGGCAGAAGCACCAGATGTGGCTTGGCCGGTTGCACTGGAAGAAGGCACGCTCATATTTATCCATAGGTTGCGGATACATCTGTGGTGGTGGAGGTAGTGTTGGCTCCGGAGCCGGACGCTCAATCCTAAAATTCTGACCAAAGCGACCCCCGTCTCTATTGTTTCCTCATCCTGTGTTGTCTTGCCTCCTTCTATAACTGGGGCCTTCTTCCTTTACCCCTTCAGCGGGTCTCTTACCACTCCCCAAATGATCTGTCTACAGCCTTTTCGCCATGTCGATGATCTCAGCCAAACTCGAGTCTACTATAAACAAAATGGCTTACCTCAGGGGATCCCGCAAGCCTTTGTAGAATCGCTTAGCATACCCCCTGTCATTCAACTCGTATGCATCAAAAACTTGGCGAGATGCTGAAACTCTCACTGATATTCTGTAACTATCTTGGATCCCTGTTTCAGCTGTAGGAATCTTTCTTCAAGTTCATCCCGAATGATAGAAGGGATGAAGTGTTCCAAGAAGGCTTCCGAAAAATCACTTCAACTAATCTTTGTATTGTAACACCTCTGACCGTCAAGAAGAATATAATATAGGGTCCGGCCGGGGCCCCACACCATATTCCACAAACAGGCGGAGATGCTACGAAATAATATCATAACCAACGCATCCTAACTCAGAGCATTCTAGGGGAAGCTTCACGGTTGAATTATTGAACTCAAGATAAAGAACATTGTCCACTAACATAGGAATGTATATATACATCAAAAGAGTCTGGCCTTAAGGCCTTACAACAGTTTCTCTTAACAAGAGTGTGGTTTACAGACATCGGCACGCAGGCCGGCCACACATGAACAAAAGAAACAACAAAAATGCCATCGAGGGCAGCAACGCAGCTTTGGGCTTCAGCCCGCTAAGTCCCGCTCGAGCCAGCTCCTCCAGCACCTGTAAGAACCAATCCACCAAACGGTGGCAAAACAGGGCAACGGTCAGCATTCAGCTGACCAATTATAACGACCCTGCCCCTGGCACGGGGCAGCGGAATTCCATCCCTGCATAGCAACCATCCACATGATATATAGCCATTCAAGCAAGACGTGCATGCCCGCACCGTCATATATCACAAACGTCGGCACGACGGCCCGACGCTCCGTGCACTCAGGGCACATTCACACCGTTCAGAGGTCCCAGACATAACGGCGCACTATGAGCATTCTAGTCTGATCGGCTCACCGGCCGTCGACTCTCACTATGTGATCCTAACAGGGTCTTAAGCACCCAAGGTTAGACAACCATAACGCGGGTACAGATCCACCTTTCCCATTGCTCACATCGTCAGACTCATGCCTGGACTGATGCGGGTACAGCTTCACCATGCCCGTTCCACCATTTCCTAGTTGCAGCCTCACGGCTCAACTTTCCACCCAGTAGCACTCACGGCCACAAGAGAGTCCAACTCTCATAATTTCCTGGACTTCCTCCAGTACTTTTATCCATCATGCATACAAGCAATAATCACGGAGCCTTCTCCGATATGCAACCAAGCATCACCAATCCAGACCATGTCCAGATGGGCTTCACACAGCATGCCTAGATCCGTACTCCAATTCCGGACTATAACAAGGGGGACTTCACATATCTACCCCAAGGGACACCACAACCCACCGCACACTCGCGGGGAAGGGTTTTCCCTATGCAATGCAGGAATTAAGGACTTCACATGTCCAAGCAGGAAATCGTTACCCTAGGAGTTCGCTTCGGAGCCATGGAGAGAAATTTGAGACGGATGAAAACCTTCGCAGCAGCGTTGCCTTCGCAAATCCGAACTCGGCTCGCGATTTGGACCACCGTAGCACCACCGGCAGCCGGGCTCCACTTCCCTTCTTCCTCCTTGCTCTCACCTCTCTCTTAAACTTTAGAAAGAGAAGATGAAAAGAAGAATGAGCTCTTTTTTCCTCCTTTCCCGGCCTTATCAGCCCAGGAATGATCTCCTGCCACAGGATTCTACTTAAAGAAAATGAAGGGCCAAGATCTACTGAAAATTCCCTTTACTTTTGGCCGTTACGGCCTGTGACACGCCCGTGTCACAGGCCGTGTACCCTTAAGCGGCACACGCGGCAGTCGCACCGACTGAAATATTCGAGAACACGGGCATCGACACGCCCGTGTCGAACCTGACACGCCCGTGTCGAACCTGACACGCCCGTGTCAGTCATGAGACATGCCCGTGTCTCCTACTACACGGCACTCACCGATCTCCAAAACCAGTACACGGGTCGGAACACGGCAACTGACACGCCCGTGTCCATCCTGACACGCCCGTGTTCCCGGCCGTGTTCAAGGCCGTGTTCGGCTCTGACTTGAATAGGCCAATTTCGAAAATTAATTCGAACACGCCCTGGGACACGCCCATGTCGATGGCCGTGTCCCAGGCTCGACGATCGTCGACTCTCAAACGTCGACTAGCCTGAACACGCCCTGGGACATGCCCGTGTCCCAGGCCGTGTCTAACAGCCTCCAACCCAAAATTGTTTGCAAGCATATTTTGAGATTTCTGGGGTGTTACAATCCTCCCCCCCTTAATAAAATTTCGTCCCGAAATTTGAAAAAAATAGGGAGAAAATACCAAAACATTTATATGTTTCTATTACATATACAACGAGCGAACAAGTTATGAAAATAACTCGGGAAACTCGGCTCGCATGGTCTGCTCGCGCTCCCTTGTTAGCTCTTCTCGGCCACAATTGTCCCACCGGACTTTGACCATCCCGATCACCTTGTTCCGCAACTGTTTCTCGGCTCGATCCTCAATCCGTATAGGCTTCACCTTTGTCGTTAGCCCATACTCAACTGGCACTCGATCATTGCCAACTATTTGAGCTGGATCCTTGACTGCTTTGCGTAGCACCGAGATGTGAAACACGTCATGCAATCCACTCAATTCCAATGAAAGAGCTAACCGATAGGCAGCTTCCCCAACTCGCTCCACCACTTCAAACGGACCAAGGTAGCGCGGACTTAGCTTTTTCAACCGCCGAATCCGAGATACGCCTTTGAAGGGCTTAATCTTTAAATAGACCCAGTCACCCACCGCGAACTCCACGTTCCGGTGCTTAGCATTGTAATACTTGGCCTGCCGATCTTGGGCTATTAGGAGCCTCTCTCGAATAGAGCGTATTGTTGAGGTAGCATCCTCGACTTCCTTTTTGCCTAAAAGTTTAGTCTCGCCAGTTTCTGCCCAAGCTAGCGGTGTACGACACTTCCGACCATACAGCGCTTCAAATGGGGCCATGCCTATACTCGCTTGATAGCTATTATTATAGGCAAACTCCACCATAACAAGATGTTCTTCCCATTTCTTACCGAAGTCCAGGGCGCACATACGGAGCATATCCTCCATCGTTCTGTTGGTTCGTTCAGTTTGGCCATCCGTTTGCGGGTGAAAGGCCGTACTGAATGCTAACTTCGTGCCCAACATCTGATGAACTAATCTCCAATCCTTTGAAGTAAAGCGCCCATCTCGGTAACTTACGATGCTCCGGGGAACACCGTGCAATCGAACTATCTGCTCCACATAGAGCTTTGCCAACGTTTCCACTGAATCGTCCCACTTGTTTGGTATAAAGTGAGCCACCTTTGTCAACCGGTCTACAATCACCTAGATTGAGTCATGGCCATGCTGAGATCTCGGCAATCCATGCACGAAATCCAAAGAAATATCCTCAAACTTCCATTGTGGAATCGACAACGACTTCAGGAAACCACTCAGCCGTTGACATTTTGCCTTTACCAAAGCACAAGTACGACATTTAGCCACATACGCGGCTATGTCCTTCTTTAAACCAGGCCACCAGAACAGTTTCTTCATGTCCTTGTACATTTTTGTGCTCCCAGGGTGAATTGAGTACTTTGTAAAGTGCGCTTCATATAACAATTCTTCCCGCAATTTACCCGCACTAGGGACGCACAATCGGCCATCTTTTCGTAATAAACCATCATCCCAGGAGAACTGATCACCAGATCCCTCTTTTTCATAGCGTTGGAGACTTTCATCCAACTCCATTGCCCGCCGAACCCTGTCAGCAAGGTCATATTGAACTTCCAACCAGCTCACTCATGCTTCAGTCGAAGAATCTCTTTCTACACAAGATATCTCCAGAGCTTCCAACTCTTGGACTAACCACTCATCATGTATCCGCAACCAATTTGCCCGTACTGGAGTCCGACGACTCAAGGCATCAGCGACCACATTTCCCTTTCCGGGAACATAATGAATGTCGAAGGTATAATCCCCAAGGAATTCCATCCACCTCCTTTGTCGCATATTCAACTCCTTTTGATCGAGCAGATACTTTAAGCTTTTATGATCGGTATAAATATCTACTTTCACGCCATATAGATAATGCCGCCACAACTTTAGCGAAAAGATCACCGCCGCCAACTCCAAATCATGGACGGGGTAGTTACGCCCATGCACTTTCAATTGACGTGAACCATAAGCGATCACCTTGCCAAACTGCAGGAGAACGCCGCCTAAGCCGCTTCCTGACGCATCGCTGTATATTTCAAATCCATCTGTACCACATGGCGACGTCAAAACAGGCGCCGTGGTCAAACGACTTTTCAGCTCCTCAAAAGCTCGTGCGCACTCCGGCGTCCAAACGAACTTCTGATCCTTTCTCGTCAACGTAGTCAGAGGCAAAGCAATTCGGGAGAAGTTCTCCACGAACCGTCTATAGTAGCCCGCCAGTCCAAGGAAACTCCTGACTTCGGCCACCGAAGACAACACTGGCCAATCACGAATGGCACTTATCTTAGCCGGATCCACCGCTATGCCCTCTCCACTTACCACATGGCCTAGAAAAGCCACCGACAAGAGCCAGAACTCACACTTTGAGAACTTGGCATACAGCTTATTCCTTCGCAAGGTATGCAATACTAATCGCAAATGGTTTGCATGATCTTCCTCTGATTGTGAATATACCAGGATATCATCAATAAACACAATCACAAACAGATCCAGGTATTCGCGGAACGTTCGATGCATGAGATCCATGAATACCGAAGGCGCATTACACAAGCCGAACGGCATCACTGTAAACTCATAATGACCATAGCGTGTGCCAAACGCTGTCTTGGGAATGTCACCTTCCCTAATCCGCAACTGGTAATACCCGGACTTCAAATCCAACTTCGAATAGACGGTCGAGCCCGCTAGCTGATCGAACAAGTCATCGATCCGAGGAATTGGATACTTGTTTTTCTCCGTCAGCCTATTTAGTTCGCGATAATCAATACATAGTCGCAAACCACCGTCTTTCTTTTTCACAAAAAGAACAGGCGCGCTCCAAGGTGACATACTTGGGCGTATATAACCCTGCTCCAACAACTCTTGCAACTGAACTTTCAGTTCGGCCATTTCTTTTGGCGCTACCCGATACGGCGAACGGGCCACGGGTTTTGCACCCGGCACCAGCTCGATAGCGAAGTCAATTTCACTTTGGGGAGGTAACCCCGGAAGGTCCTTTGGAAACACATCAGCATATTCCGACGCAACAGGCACTTCACTCACACTGGCCTTCGGCGCCACCGCCTCTATGAGTGTGAAGAACAACTCCGCACCCTTCCGAACTGCCTTAACAACTTGGAGAGCGGATAACAACATCCCACTCATCCCTTGCATACCAATGAACTTGGTCTCTTGTTCGGTATTTTGCCCAAGTGTGACCTCTTTTGAAGTGCAATCAATACAGGCACGCTGCTCTGAAAGCCAGTCCATACCAAAGATTATATCAAACTCTTTGATCGGCAATACTAGTGTTTCCACCTTGAACTCCCGACTTCCTATCTTAACCTCAAGACCGCAAGATCGATCCGCGCACATCAAACATCCGTTAGGCAACAACACCTTTACACTGTCTGTCGTGGTCCGGATAGGCACCCCGACACGCAAGACAAAGTCCTCAGACAGAAACGAATGTGAAGCACCTGTGTCGAACAGTGCTCGCGCTGGATACTCTCGTATAAGGACAAACCCTATAACATGACAATTAAAATAAGCACAACACACCAAAAGTAAAAACATTAAAACTTAAGCGCACCTGTGACGACATCAGCCTGCTTAATGGCCTCCTATTGTCCAAGGTTGAAGACCCTGGGCTGCGCGTGCGAGGCAGAAGACTCCACCACATCCTTCCCCTTCTCCGCATAAGACGCTCCCGTCTTCTTATCACCCTTTGGAGGACCAAATCGGCATTCACGTGCGAAGTGTCCAACCTTCCCGCACGTAAAACAAGCACGAGCTCCATTCCCAGATGTGTCCGTCACAGTCGCAGAAGGATCTTGTTCAGAAGACTTAGACTTCTTATTCCATTTCCTTCGGTAGCCAAACTTGTCCGGACGCGGCGGCTTAAACTCCGGCTTCACAACCGCCAAGTTTCCTTTTGCTTTCCCCTGTTTCATGTCCAGCTCCAAAGAACGAGCCGTACAGACTAAGGCTTGGAATCCCTGACTCACAGAACTCGAGAGCAAATACCTTAGCTCATCTCGCAGTCCCGCATAAAACCGACTAGTCTTACGCTCTTCTTCGGCGAAGATCGTGCCCGCATATCTTCCCAAACGGGTGAACTCATGCAGGTAGTCATCCACACTTTGATCTCCCTGTGCTAACCGTTGGAACTCCATTTCCATCGATATCCTTTGCTGCATCGGCAGATGTTGTGCTAAGAACAACCGAGAGAATTCTTCCATTGTAATCTCTGCCAATTGCCTGCCGGCCAAGTGATGCAGTTCAATCTCATCCCACCACAATCGCGCCTCTCCTTCCAGTTGGAAAGTGGCTAACATGACTTTCTGTTCCTCCTCAACCCTGATAGCCCTCATAATTCTCTTGATTCTTGCAAGCCAATCCTCTGCTTGGGCCGGTGTACCCGCCCCATGAAACTGCGGAGGGTTAAAGCTCAAGAATTGCTTCCATTGTTGATCTGCTACCCGCGGATCAACTTCGGCTTCTACTGGTTCTTGCCGTACCCCAGCTGGCGTTGGCACCACTGCAGGACGTGCTTGCCCAGTCTGCTGAGCATTCATCACAGCAAGTACCGTTTCCGTGATGAGACGGACTGTTTCAGCGGATGGAGGAGTTGTGGGCACCTCGGCTGGTGCCGCACTCTCAACAGAACGTTGTGGTTCGGACTGACCCGCAATACTTCTGGTCACCTATATGTGTAAATTACACAGGTTAACGACCAATATAACGGCAATCATACAAAGAGAATACACAAGTTCAACAAACAAGTGTATTTGCATTCCTAAGTGGACAATCTTGAGTTCAAATTAAGTGTTATAACGACAGCACGAACACGTGCTCGCCACCTCTCAAAAGAATTCGTCCGCGAATTCGGAAGAGATCGACCAACAAGCTGATACCAAATTGTAACACCTCTGACCGTCAAGAAGAATATAATAGAGGGTCCGGCCGGGGCCCCACACCATATTCCACAAACAGGCGGAGACGCTACGAAATAATATCATAACCAACGCATCCTAACTCAGAGCATTCTAGCGGAAGCTTCACGGTTGAATTATTGAACTCAAGATAAAGAACATTGTCCACTAACATAGGAATGTATATATACATCAAAAGAGTCTGGCCTTAAGGCCTTACAACAGTTTCTCTTAACAAGAGTGTGGTTTACAGACATCGGCACGCAGGCCGGCCACACATGAACAAAAGAAACAACAAAAATGCCTTCGAGGGCAGCAACGCAGCTTTGGGCTTCAGCCCGCTAAGTCCCGCTCGGGCCAGCTCCTCCAGCACCTGTAAGAACCAATCCACCAAACGGTGGCAAAACAGGGCAACGGTCAGCATTCAGCTGACCAATTATAACGACCCTGCCCCTGGCACGGGGCAGCGGAATTCCATCCCTGCATAGCAACCATCCACATAATATATAGCCATTCAAGCAAGACGTGCACGCCCACACCGTCACATATCACAAACGTCGGCACGACGGCCCGACGCTCCGTGCACTCAGGGCACATTCACACCGTTCAGAGGTCCCAGACATAACGGCGCACTATGAGCATTCTAGTCTGATCGGCTCACCGGCCGTCGACTCTCGCTATGTGATCCAAACCGGGTCTTAAGCACCCAAGGTTAGACAACCATAACGCGGGTACAGATCCACCTTTCCCGTTGCTCACATCGTCAGACTCACGCCTGGACTGACGCGGGTACAGCTTCACCTTGCCCGTTCCACCATTTCCTAGTTGCAGCCTCACGGCTCAACTTTCCACCCAGTAGCACTCACGGCCACAAGAGAGTCCAACTCTCATAATTTCCTGGACTTCCTCCAGTACTTTTATCCATCATGCATACAAGCAATAATCACGGAGCCTTCTCCGATATGCAACCAAGCATCACCAATCCAGACCATGTCCAAATGGGCTTCACACAGCATGCCTAGATCCGTACTCCAATTCCGGACTCTAACAAGGGGGACTTCACATATCTACCCCAAGGGACGCCACAACCCACCGCACACTCGCGGGGAAGGGTTTTCCCTATGCAATGCAGGAATTAAGGACTTCACATGTCCAAGCAGGAAATCATTACCCTAGGAGTTCGCTTCGGAGCCATGGAGAGAAATTTGAGACGGATGAAAGCCTTCGCAGCAGCGTTGCCTTCGCAAATCCGAACTCGGCTCGCGATTTGGACCACCGTAGCACCACCGGCAGCCGGACTCCACTTCCCCTTCTTCCTCCTTGCTCTCACCTCTCTCTTAAACTTTAGAAAGAGAAGATGAAAAGAAGAATGAGCTCTTTTTTCCTCCTTTCCCGGCCTTATCAGCCCAGGAATGATCTCCAGCCACAGGATTCTACTTAAAGAAAATGAAGGGCCAAGATCTACTGAAAATTCCCTTTACTTTTGGCCGACACGGCCTGTGACACGCCCGTGTCACAGGCCGTGTACCCTTAAGCGGCACACGCGGCAGTCGCACCGAATGAAATATTCGAGAACATGGGCATCGACACGCCCGTGTCGAACCTGACACGCCCGTGTCAGTCATGAGACACGCCCGTGTCTCCTGCTACACGGCACTCACCGATCTCCAAAACTAGTACACGGGTCGGAACACGGCAACTGACACGCCTGTGTCCATCCTGACACGCCCGTGTTCCCGGCCGTGTTCAAGGCCGTGTTCGGCTCTGACTTGAATAGGCCAATTTCGAAAATTAATTCGAACACGCCCTGGGACACGCCCGTGTCGATGGCCGTGTCCCAGGCTCGACGATCGTCGACTCTCAAACGTCGACTAGCCTGAACACGCCCTGGGACACGCCCGTGTCCCAGGCCGTGTACACCCGACACGCCCTGGGACACGCCCGTGTCCCAGGCCGTGTCTAACAGCCTCCAACCCAAAATTGTTTGCAAGCATATTTTGAGATTTCTGGGGTGTTACATGTGTACACCCGGCCTTTAAAGGTTGAGTCCATGAGGGACTTTTACCACCTCTTGGCGTAGGATTCCAATACTAACATAGCTAATGTCATAACCATATTGGCTGGACATTGGATTGCCACCATTAATTCTTACACTGAGTCGATTCATTCCTCCGTACGTACGACCGACATTATCCCTTGATAGGCAGGTGGAGAGAGAGCACGGAAGATGCTTAACCAATTAGAGCTCGGGTCTTGCTATTGCATCAGAGCATGTTGATCCCTAAACGTGTCCAAAATAGCCATGAGCGTTTGTCCTACATCCGACTATTGAAACTGAGTGGTTACGTAAGGGGCGAGGGTTCCCTATACTGGCTCTACATTAGCCGAGATCTACACAAAAGGTACAAACCATAGGTCAGGTTGGCGAATCATAGGGTCATGACTGGACATACTTAGTGTGAATTATATATGGGCACACCACTGCTTCTGCTAAGTTAGTTTGTCCGCAAACTGACCAATCAATCTGGGGTGGCACCATTATTCCTTGACTTCTTTAGTTGATGATCGTTGTAAGATGATACCATTTGTAAGACCCCCCCCCCTATCAGAACACAAGACATGGCAGATGGGAGTTTTATGCCCAGAACATCCTCCTTTCTGTAGCGCCAACACAAGGGTCAACCTATACTACAAGACGCATATCCTGCCGGCTAAAACTAATATTATCATTGCCAACCCAACATAAGAATATAAGCATAAGTCAAAATCCACATCAGTATATAGTCAAAAAAAATACATCAAATAAAAAGAAGCAACCAAGGCTTCTATAATATTTGAGTACATCATGCCAAGAAGGCTACAAAATGAATCTCTCAAAAACTCATATCTGTCACTGATGGCAGCGATGGTATCGTCACTTCAGGCCCTATCACCCTGGCCTGGCTGCTCTTCTGCATAACCTGCTGTTGGGGGGTGTCCTCCTAAAAAGGAAGACGTACCAACCGTTAGTCATAAAGACTAACTATCACATCCGCTCACCCGACGACTCTTAGGCACCGGGCGGAGAAAGGAAAAAGGGTACAGTATATATATGAAAGCAGTAGTACAAAACAAGTGACAAAATGCTAAACTATATCAGGGTAATCATCAATATATCTGAAGTAACTAGAATAATTTATACCAGCAGTTCTACCATCAACAACAATGTACAGTATGAATAAACAACGGGAAGTAACTCAACTTATATGAATGCCCATACAGACATATAAGTTAAGGATCGGCTTAACAGAAAAGTAACTCATCATATAAGAGTGTGTAACATCCCATTTCCGGCTAGACCCCTAGGAGTTGGTCTGTCGTGACAGAACCCTAGAAGCCCAAAAATCTAAATCCATCGACCAAGACTTCGAGTCACGGGTTGGTCACGCCCGTGACTGACCCGTCACGCCCGTGACCTAGGGCGTGACCCCTTCGACGATCGTCGATCTCAGGAAGAAGATTGTCGAGGGAAGATTTTGCATCCCGGGCCTGTCACGCCCGTGACCTATGTGTCACGCCCGTGACCTAGGGCGTGACCCCTTCGACGATCATCGATCTCAGGAAGATGATCGTCGAGCGCATATTTTTGCAGCCCGAGCCTGTCACGCCCGTGACCCACGTGTCATGCCCGTGACCTAGGGCGTGACCTACCCTTCGATGATCGTCGATCTCCGGAAGACGATCGCCGAGTGCAGAATTTGCATCATGGGCCTGTCAAGCCCGTGACCGATGTATCATGCCTGTGACCTAGGGCGTGACCCCCTTCGACGAACGTCGACCTCAGTTCGACGAACGTCGACCTCAACTCGACAAACGTCGACCGTAAAACACCTGTCACGCATGTAACCTACGTGTCACGCCCGTGACGAAGGCTAAAATGTTGGTTCAGGCCCGAAATTATTCTAACACGCGTTATAATAAATTCTGGTATGGAAAGTTACACCAAGAGTATTAAATGGGCCGTTTCCTTCTCTAATTTCTTAGAAAAATAAGGAAGTGTTGACCCAATAGGAAATCGCCACCTTGATCAGTCATTTCATCTTCCAACTTTTCCTCTCCCTCCACCGTAACCGAAATATTATTAAGAGAGAGAGAGCATTCATGGCAATGAATGCTTCACCCTTTCCCCTCCCCACTTGGAGATCTATAAAAGCCCCCTTAGAACAAGATGAGAAGGTTACACTCTTGACCAAACGGATTCAGATTATTGATCCTTCTGTAGGAGAAATTCGGGAACGCCACCACCGCGCCATGACAATCCGACGTTCATCTCGTCTCCAAACCGCGAACAAGGTCCTCCTCTACTTCTTATTTTCTGGGTAGATCTTAGGATCTTAGAAATGAAGTTCTTGCTCAAAGGAGTCGGACCTATCTCGCGTTTTCGTGGAAAACTATGAAAACTTTATTTTTCGGGTACGCCGGAAACCGCCACCTCCAGCGGCCAAACCACCGCCGACCGATAGCCATCGCCTCGACGGAGGTGAAGGTGGTGGTGGCTGGCCAGGGAAGTGACCGGACGGCCAGTGACGGATCACGAAAGAGCTACAGGAATTATATATTTCTGTGTTCAGTTCTATGTTTTGAAGAAGATGAATAGTAAAACATTTTTATTATCTAAAATTATATGTATGATATATAAAGGAAATATACATTAAATGGTCCATTTTGATATGGCAAAACGAGGCACTTAGAGGCCGATTTATGAAAAATGACCAGTCAAGAACGTCGTAGGCCTTCGAGTATAGATTAATTTAAAATTTATTTAAACTCGTTTGGGTAAGTGGTTTGACCGCAACACCCGTTTTAGTAGAGGTTGTACCTAGAGTTGGGAAGGAACTAAAATGAATTCCCATGCTTCATCCCTTGTCCAAATGACCTGAAATTTGGGCTGGGGGTTACCCTTAGCAATACCCAGAGGCATCCAAAAATTGGAATTTTTGGAGACACTTTGCCTAAAGTTTTTGTTTTAATTTAATTAAGTTAGAGGAATTTATTTAAGTGGTCAAATGAGCTCCAAACCCTCCCAAATTTTGGTGAGTGGTCCCTGGCTATAAAACCTAGTTCTGTACAAAATTTCAACTCATTTGGATGAGTTTTGGATAGGAAGTCACCTATTCTTAACTAGGCATTAATGAGGCTTTTTTGAGAAAAAGTGCACTAGAGGTTGGAATGGCCAAATCACCTCAGCAGAGGCTGGTATTTTGACCACTGACTTAGAGGGGTTATTATAACCCACTTGGTGAAAATGGTGTGATTTAGGGTTTGTTTACCCTAGGATCCAAACTCAAACCCTAAATGGAGGGTTTTGAGGGTTGTGAAGGACATTGGGGCAATTGCTCTCGTATTGCCTTGAAACTCTGTATAGTTGACATTAACATGATGAGAATCACCTGGATGAAATCTTGGAGGATTCGGAGACAGGTAGATAACTCAAAACCCTAACCTTAGCTTTAGGGTAAAATACTAATTAAGTATAATATGACACTAAAAATTATCTAAAAGCTGTGAAAGTCGGATAGAGTAAGTTTTGAGGTGGGTAGAATCTATAGCAATATTACTGGAATTTTATGATGTCTATTTCCAGCACTTCATTTGTAACGATTGTTATAGCCCCAATTGATGTTTTAATTATTTTAATCTTTCTGTTTATTGAAACCCCATGAAATCTTGGAAGTAAATGTCTTAGGACATAATGGATCCCCCTGATTTTTTGTATAATTTTTAGTTGTGTTAATCTAGTACTTCTTTCACAAATGTTAAAAAAGGGTTTTATGCTTTGAAAATTAGTTATGGATGATATGGTTGCTGGAAAATTATAAAACTTGGCCAAAGCTATTTTTAAGATTGTACTTGAATAATATAATTAATTTATAATTTTTGGATGGATATTTTCTGTACTTGATTCATAAATAAAGGAAGATTGAAAATATTGCAAAAATAATTTTAGTGCCTTTTTAATGCTAAACAAAATTGTGATACCTTGGATTTACTATATTGAGATAGCAAAGTATTTATAATAATTTTGTTGGACATCTTGCATGAGTACTTAGGGTCGTTAATGTTCAAACCGGTAGCCCGCGGAATTTTCGGGGAAATTAATTAAATGCCAGATAAATTAGGAAAATTATAATTTTCTGATTATAGGCTAATCAAATCAGGATGTATCTCCAGTAAATAAGTTAGGGCATTTGGATGAGTATTGGATCATTTCCTAACCGGTTCGACATATAGTCTAGGTTGGTCTGCATATAGCAAAATGTTAAATTGCAATAAGACATGATCTAGGATAGTTGTTGGAGCTAGTCATTTAGTCTAGGTGGATATGTGTGGATGATTTTGTAATAGAATGATAGGAAGAGTAGTGAGAAGTGGTGATGGCTAGAGTTAAGAGGTGCTCAGGTTCGACAAAAGATCGTCTTTCCCGAAAAGAGGAAGGTTAAAAATCACACTAGGTTAGTCCATCGTAACATGAGAAGGGAATGGGTAAGGGAATTCAACCAATAACAATAAGTGTCTTGCGAAAGGGAATGATGGGCTTCAGCTACCATCATAGTTCCTAGTGCCCTTTGAGAGCCCTTCAAGGGGAATACCGGAGGCAGTCCTAGGTTAACGTAAACTTTATTAACAAACTGATAAGAGTAACTTAGTAATTAGGGTTGCACGTTTCACAAACACTATAGCACAGGAAGATTTTTTGGAGCTTCGGCTCGATTGGTTAAGAGACGGACGGAATGGTCCGGGGAGCTTCGGCTCGGTTGGTTAAAAGACGGAAGTTTTGGTTAGGGGAGCTTCGGCTCGGTTTTTGGTTGATTACGATTAAACTTGCATGTGCATAAAAGGAATGAAAATTAAGGTGTTGGGTCCTCGGTATTGGAGGGTCGATGCACTGATGCCAATACGCTGACTCGGCATGTGTTGTTAGCACTTCACCAACAGAAGTCCGGTACGCCAGCCGGCAAGAGTACGTAGGAGTCCGCTTCGTGCACCAAGCGTTGAGGCGTACGATAGGTCTGACCGGTAGTGCTTTACTGGTTTAGAGGTGGGGGAGCCCCAACCCACTGCTTCCGTCTGCCACTACGGAGGTATCCTGGGAGGTAACAGCTCTGAAAGGGGGTACTAAAGGTCTGTGTGCACAGAGTCGGGTGTGTGAGTTGCACTTGCATGTTCAATCATACCCATTTGAATGTCATAGCATAATCGATTCATTTAACCCTGACACCTAAAGTATAAGTGGTATGGGACGCTTATACATTAGGACTTGCCAAACAATCCCTTGGTCTATAAGCTTGTGTGGGCAAGTTTATAAATTAAGGTTAAATTCTATAATTATATGCTGCTGTTTGATAACCGACACCCCAACGTATAAGTGGTATGGGATACTTTATACGATGGGAGCCTTGCAGAAGATCCCTTGGCTTATGCGCTTTCGCACATAAGTTAAGGTTACTTTTCCTACTTTCTGTTTCTGCCTTATTTATTATAGATTTGCTAGATTAGTTCGTTGCCACCTGTTCCTTTGATTTAATCTCCACCTTCATGTCCTTCCCTTTCTTCCTCACCGCTCGGTACCTAGGAGCCATGGGGGAAGAGGTAGGGGATGATAGGGCTTAGTCTTTATGACTAACGGTTTTCGAACCGCATCATTTTAGGGGATCGTGGAGCCCAGCACAGGGGAGAAGCCCCAGGGACCGGTGCCCTTGGAGATGGGGCAGTCTAGCTCTAGAGTTCATACAGCCAGGACCGTGAGTCTCGACCTTGAGTAGATGTTTTTTTTGCTTCCGCATGAGTGATTTGTAGTGAGGACATGTTGTACCAGGCTTAAGCCCATATTCTATTACTCTGATGTATTATTCTGTGGACACTCCCTTCGTGGAGTTTTATTCATATATATGTGATTTTCATGTGGACTTGCTTGTACTTCTTTTTTCTACCTTCCTGTGATGGAATTGGCCGGCAGAATTGGCGCTTTTTGGTGATGACCCTTCTGGGCGTGAAGGTGTCACCGCAAAGCGGCGATCCTGGGCCTAAGACCCCGGTGTTTGAAAAGAAAAAAAGGGGGGGGGGTCTTACAAGTGGTATCAGATGAAACATCAATCTGAAAAAGGTAGCAGTCCACTAACCCTAGGTCACCCCCGCTCGAGTTTAGTTTTGGGACAAACTAAGCAGCGGAAGCTGTGGTGTGCCCATATGGGGATCACATATAAATTGTCCACTTTTAGTAAAAAATTGAACGTTTTCTCAGTATGGGTTTTTGTTACGCAGCCTCCAGCACAGCCTACGCCATAAGGTGGAGTTCAACAGGCTCAGGACGTTGCACCACCTCCACCAGTCCCCACTCCTTTCCTTCAGTCAGACATGGGACAGACTCTGACTGCCATTCTGGAGGCTTTCAGGGCCCAGCAGGTTCCGGTCCCGCAGCCAAATCCGGGGGCCAACTGGTTGAGCATCTTCCGAGGACTTTCTCCCCCGTCCTACTTGGGGACAGAGTCGGCGGTTCGGACGGAAGAGTGGCTGGATATTATGTACGAGATGCTGACCGGGATACGGTGTCCCTAGGAGGAGAGGGTGGCTCTAGTTGTCTATTGCCTGGAGTCCCATGCCAAGAGGTGGTGGAAGACTCTGCAATACACGACGTTTGCCGATAGGGAGGTTGCAGAGGTTACCTGGGAAGAGTTTAGGGCCGCGTTGCTGTAACATTTTATTCCACAGTCGGCCAGGGATGAGTTGGAGGAGCGGTTCTTACAGCTAAAGCAGGGCACCCGGACAGTGGTGGAGTATCATCGGGAGTTCGACCACTTGGCTCGATATGCAGATTCTTACTAGCTGGACGAAGCAGGGTACATCAAGAGGTTCTATAAGGGCTTGCGGGAGGACTTGAGGGAGGCTTTGTTGTTTGTATCCAACGGGCCTATCTCCCGGATTTTTGAGATGGCAAAAAGGATTGAGGCTGATTGGCACACCACTCGGGGCTGGAAGCGACAAGCAGAGGATCAGGGCCGGAGAGCTAGAAATGACCAGCGACGAGGTGTTATACAAGAGGGGAGAAGGACAGAGGACCAGCCTCGTCAGGAAGTGAGGATGGATCCGAGGGAGCAGGTGATATTGGCCCCTCGACCTCTTCAGATGCAGGAGATGCCGAGACCCGGTGGAATGGTGTATCTTCCACCAGAGTGCTTCCATTGTTATCAGATTGGGCACATCCGAAGGAACTGCCCCATGAGGGGGCACCACCTCAAGCACCACAGGGTAGCCCACCTGCTCAGCATTTCAGAGGCCGAGGACGCGGCCGAGGTCTTGGATACCAGGGGGAGATCGTAGATAGGAAAAAGAGCAGGATTATGCTTTTGATCTTGCGCAGCCTCGAAATCCAGAGCAAGTCATAGCAGGTACGCTGCAATGCTTCGTTATTTTCATAGAATTTCTCTCTCAGTTGTTAAATCTTAGAACCGCACTAGATAGAGTAACAAGGAAAGAAAACTTGTTATAGATCCCTAAGACATCTAATCACCCGAGGTATAGTCTTCATCAGCGGCAAGCCTGCCCGCATGCTTTTCGATACTAGAGGTACTCACTCCTTTGTGTCGAAAACATTCGTAGAAGGACTGGAAGGAGTGGAGCGATTCACAGGCTCGAAGATGAGTGTGCGACTACCGGATGGATATGAACTCCTTACCTCGGACCACTGCAATATGGAGGCAGAAATTGGTGGAAAAGCGTTCGAGGCTCCAGCGACAGTTTTGAAGCTGACGGACTACGATCTGATCCTGGACATGACATGGCTGTACTGGAACCATGCCCAGATTGATTGCCAAGTGAAGATGATCACTGTGAGACACGGGGACACTTACATTGTCATCGAAGATATAAGACCTACCTCTCGTATACTATTATCTTAGGTACAGGCCGTTAAGGCCCATCTGCAGGGAGAGGAGGTTTATCAGATTCTATTTGAGATGGCGGAAGTCAAGGAGTCTGTGACAGACATCCCGCTGGTGCAAGATTTCGCTGACATCTTTCTAGAGAAACTGCCAGGACTACCTCCGCATCGAGAGCAGGGCTTCCAGATACAGCTTGTGCCGGGGGCCAAGTCGGCATCTAGGGCCCCTTACAGGATGGCCCCGAAAGAATTGGAGGAGTTCCGAAGTCAGTTGCAGGAACTAGTAGATGCAGTGTTTGTCCGACCGAGCTCATCACCATGGGGAGCTCCGGTATTGTTCGTCAAAAAGAAAGACGGGACACTCAGGTTGTGCTTCGATTACCGAGCACTAAACGGGCTGACGGTTCGGAATACCTATCCACTGCCGAGGATAGACGAGCTGTTCGACCAGCTGGAGGGGGCGCACTTATTTTCAAAATTAGATTTGAGGTCAGGCTACTACCAGCTTCGGATTCGAGAGGAGGATATTCAGAAGACTTCTTTTAGTAGCAGATATGGATTATTTGAGTTTACGGTGATGCCCTTCGGGCTCACGAATGCACCTTCGACATTCATGACCCTCATGAACCAGGTTTTCAAGGAGTACCTAGATGTGTTTGTCATTGTGTTTATCGATGACATCCTCATCTACTTGAGAACGGAGGAGGAGCACACTCGCCATTTGGCACTGACCCTACAAAGACTGCGGGAGAATCACTTATATGCAAAGTTCAGCAAATGTCAGTTCTGGTTGAGGGAGGTGGGCTTCCTAGGCCATATTATCAGTGGAGCCGGATTGGCAGTGGATCCGGCAAAGATTAAGGAAGTTCAAGATTGGCTGCAGTTGAAGACAGCCACCAATGTACGAAGTTTCCTAGGACTTGCCGGTTATTACCAGAAGTTCGTGGAGGGGTTCTCTCAAATTTCCCTCCCACTCACATCTTTGACGAAGAAGGAGGTACCTTTCGTTTGGACCCCGCAGTGCCAAGCGGCTTTCTAGGAGCTGAAGGATCGACTCACCTCGGCTCCCATACTTACTCTCCCCTCGGGGAGGGAAGGTTTTAAGGTGTACACCGACACTTCCTACCATGGTATGGGAGCTGTAGTGATGCAGAAGGGCAGTGTGATTGCATATACGTCTCGCTAGTTTAAGAAGCACGAGCAGAACAACCAGGTGCACGACCTTGAGATGAGAGCGGTCATTTTTGCTCTGAAGGTCTGGTGTCATTATCTTTATGGAGTCCACTGCGACATCTACTCCGACCACAAGAACCTGAAATACGTGGACACACAGAAGGAGCTGAATATCAGGCAGAGATGCTAGGTGGAGTTCTTAGCGGATTACCAGTATGAGATGCACTACCATCCGGGGAAGGCAAATGTGGTGGCCGACGCGTTGAGTCGGAGAGCTGCCACTTCAGAAGTCGGGCCCCAGGTTATGTCCATGGAGTTAGTCCGGTCCTTCAAAGATATGCAGATATCCCTGGTATCCAAGAATGATCCAGAGCTGTATAGGAAGTATCTAGCATCGATGGTGGCCATAGATGATATTCGGGACCGCATCCGGGACGGACAGAGGACAGATGCATGGGCAGAGCCGATATTCCACGCCTTGAAGGAGGGTTCGACGGGAGATTATTTCCTAAGAGATGGATTGCTACATTTCAGAGGCAGAGTATATATACCTGCAGGAGGCCGGATTCGGGAGGACATCATGATGGAGGCGCATTGTAGCAGATATTCTATACACCCAGGGATCACCAAGATGAACTTAGATTTGAAGAAGATGATGTTTTGGCCAGGGATGAAGAAGGACATTACGTACTTCGTAACTCATTGCCAGGCATGCCAGTTGGTGAAGGCGGAGTGTAGGAACCCCGCTGGATTGATACAACCACTCCCGGTGCCGGAGTGGAAATTTGAGGACATCGCGATGGATTTTATTCATGGACTCCCCCGATCACGGACTGGAAATGACTTGATTTGGGTAATCGTCGATCGGTTGACGAAGGTGGCCAGATTCATTCCGATCAGAAAGGATGACTCTATTGGAGTACTAGTGCGGAGATTTGTGGAGCAGTTCGTTCGATATCACGGGGTGCCCAAGACTATCGTGTCGGATCGGGATGGTCGGTTCACCTCCAAGGAGTGGAGATCCATGCAGGCTTACTTAGGAATGCGATTGATCTTCATCACTGCATTCTATCCCCAGACGGATGGGCAGACGGAACGCACCAATCGGACGTTGGAAGATCTTTTGAGGCTATGCATTTTGGACCACGGGGAACCATGGGAGAAGCTCTTACCCCTAGTCGAGTTCTCCTATAACAACAGCTACCAGTCTAGCATCAAGATGGCGTTTTATGAAGCCTTGTATAGAAGGAAGTGCAAGACCCCGCTTTCCCTGATTCAGGACGAGGATCCAAAGGCGTTGGGAATGGACTTTGTTGATGACACCGAGGCTCAGGTGAGACAGATCAGAGACAGGATGTTAGAGGCGCAGAGCAGACAAGCTAAGTACAATGACGCCCGGCATCGTCAGGTGGAGTTTCAGGTGGGGGACTGAGTGTTTTTGAAGATCCGGCCCATGTATGGAGTTTCACGGGTGCGTGGTCGGAGTAAGAAGCTCAGCCCTAGGTATATGGGCCCTTACGGGATCTTGGAGCGGAGAAGGGCCCTAGCTTACAGGCTGGAGATGCCACTAGAGCTGGCATCTCTGCACGACGTCTTCCACATTTCTTCGCTGAGGAGGGCTCTACAACGCCCAGAGTAGCAGATTTTGACCACCGAAGGGCCGGTAGCTTCAAACCGATCTGTTCACTTGGAGCCGGTTAGGATCGATGACAAAGGAGTACGGATCTTGCGCCGCAAGATGATCCCCTTAGTAAAGGTTCTGTGGAGGAACCATGGTCAGGAGGAGCACACCTGGGAACTGCAGGACCTGATGAGGCAAAAATACCCGAAGTTGTTTAGTCAGGTATACCTCACCACCTCTTGGAATACTATAAATTACCTTCTTGTATTGAACCGGTAGGACTAGATAAGGGAAATTGAGAACCTAGGCATGCGCAGGAAAGAAGGGGCTAATCTTTTGTTTATTGGGGAGACTGCCTCCGTTTATCAAACAAATAACCTCGCTTCGACTCAATAGAAAAACCATATGGGATGTTACAAGTTTACTTTATTCCAGTAGAAATCCCCGTAGGCTTAACTTCAATTTCGGGGATGAAATTTTTGTTTTGTTTATTGGGATTTGTAACATCCCATTTTCGGCTAGACCCCTAGGAGTCGGTCTGTCGTGACAGAACCCTAGGAAGCCCAAAAATTGAAATCCATCGACCAAGACTTCGAGTCACGGGTTGGTCACGCCCGTGACCAACCCGTCACGCCTGTGACCTAGGGCGTGACCCCTTCGACAATCATCGATCTCAGGAAGACGATCATCGAGCACAAATTTTGCATCCCGGGCCTGTCATACCCGTGACCTACGTGTCACGCCCGTGACCTAGGGCGTGACCCCTTCAACGATCGTCGATCTCAGGAAGAAGATTGTCGAGCGCAGATTTTTTACAGCCCGGGCCTGTCACGCCCGTTACCCATGTGTCACGCCTGTGACCTAGGGCGTGAACCCCCCTTCGACGATCGTCGATCTCCGGAAGACGATCGCCGAGTGCAGAATTTGCATCATGGGCCTGTCACGCCCGTGACCGATGTGTCGTGCCCGTGACCTAGGGCGTGACCCCCTTCGACGAACGTCGACCTCAGTTCGACGAACGACGAACTCAACTCGACGAAAGTCGACCGTAGAACACCTGTCAATCCCGTGACCTTCGTGTCACGCCCGTGACGAAGGCCGAAATGTCGGTTCAGGCCCGAAATTATTCTAACACGCGTTATAATAAATTCTGGTATGGAAAGTTACACCAGGAGTATTAAATGTGACGTTTCCTTCTCTAATTTTTTAGTAAAATTAGGAAGTGTTGACCCAATAGGAAATCACCACCTGGATCAGCCATTTCATCTTCCACCTTTTCCTCTCCCTCCACCGTAACCGAAATATTATTAAGAGAGAGAGAGAGCATTCATGGCCATGAATACTTCACCCTTTCCCCTCCCCACTTGGAGATCTATAAAATCCCCCTTAGAACAAGATGAGAAGGTTACACTCTTGACCAAACGGATTTAGATTATTGCTCTTGCTGTAGGAGAAGTTCGGGAATGCCACCACCGCGCCATGAAAATCCGACGTTCATCTCGTATCCAAACCGCGAACAAGGTCTTCCTCTACTTCTTCTTTTGTGGGTAGATCTTAGGATCTTAGAAATGAATTTCGTGCTCAAAGGAGTCATACCTATCTCGCGTTTTCGTGGAAAACCATGAAAAATATATTTTTCGGGTACGCCGGAAACCGCCACCTCCGGCGGCCAAACCACCGCCGACTGATAGCCATCGCCTCGACGGAGGTGGTGGTGGTGGTGGCTGGCCAGGGAAGTGACCGGACGGCCAGTGATGGATCACGGAAGAGCTATATGAATTATATATTTCTGTGTTCAGTTCTATGTTTTGAAGAAGATGAATAGTAAAACATTTTTATTATATAAAATTATATGTATGATATATAAAGGAAATATACATTAAATGGTCCATTTTGATATGGCAAAACGAGGCACTTAGAGGCCGATTTATGAAAAATGACCAGTCAAGAACGTCGTAGACCTTCGAGTATAGATTAATTTAAAATTTATTTAAACTCGTTTGGGTAAGTGGTTTGACCGTAAAACGAGGCACTTTGCCTAAAGTTTTTGTTTTAATTTAATTAAGTTAGAGGAATTTATTTAAGTGGTCAAATGAGCTCCAAACCCTCCCAAATTTTGGTGAGTGGTCCCTGGCTATAAAACCTAGTTCTGTACAAAATTTCAACTCATTTGGATGAGTTTTGGATAGGAAGACACCTATTCTTAACTAGGCATTAATGAGGCTTTTTTGAGAAAAAGTGCACTAGAGGTTGGAATGGCCAAATCACCTCAGCAGAGGCTGATATTTTGACCACTGACTTAGAGGGGTTATTATAACCCACTTGGAGAAAATGGTGTGATTTAGGGTTAGTTTACCCTAGGATCCAAACTCAAACCCTAAATGGAGGGTTTTGAGGGTTGTGAAGGACATGGGGGCAATTACTCTTGTATTGCCTTGAAACTCTGTATAGTTGACATTAGCATGATAAGAATAACTTGGATGGAATCTTGGAGGATTTGGAGACAGGTAGATACCTCAAAACCCTAACCTTAGCTTTAGTGTAAAATACTAATTAAGTATAATATGACACTAAACATTATTTAATAGCTGTGAAAGTCGAATAAAGGAAGTTTTGAGGCGGGTAGAATCTATAGCAATTTTACTGGAATTTTATGATGTCTATTTCTAGCACTTCATTTGTAACGATTGTTATAGCCCCAATTTATGTTTTAATTATTTGAATCTTCTTGTTTATTAAAACCCCATGAAATCTTGGAAGTAAATGTTTTAGGACAGAGTGGATCCCCCTGAATTTTTGTATAATATTTAGTTGTGTAAATCCAGTACTTCCTTCACAAATGTTAAAAAGGAGTTTTATGCTTTGAAAATTAATTATGGATGATATAGTTGCTGAAAAATTATGAAACTTGGCCAATACTATTTTTAAGATTGTACCTGCATAATATAATTAATTTATAATTTTTGGAAGGACATTTTCTTTACTTGATTCATAAATAAAGGAAGATAGAAAATATTGCTAAAATAATTTTAGAGCCCTTTTAATGCTAGAAAAAATTGTGATACCTTGGATTTACCATATTGAGATAGCAAAGTATTTATAATAATTTTGTTGGACATCTTGCATGAGTACTTAGGGTAGTTAATGTTCAACTGGTAGCCCGCGAAATTTTCAGGGAAATTAATTAAATGCCAGATAAATTAGGAAAATTGTAATTTTCTGATTATAGGCTAATCATATTAGGATATATCTCCAGTAAATAATTTAGGGCATTTGGATGAATATTGGATCATTTCCTAACCGGTTCGACATATAGTCTAGGCTGGTCTACATATAGCAAAATGTTAAATTGCAATAAGATATGATCAGGGATACTTGTTGGAGCTAGTCATTTAGTCTGGATGGATAGGTGTGCATGATTTTGTAATAGAATGATAGGAAGAGTAGTGAGAAGTGGTGATGGCTAGAGTTAAGAGGTGCTCGAGTTCGACAAAATATCGTCTTTCCCGAAGAGAGGAAGGTTAAAAATCACACTAGGTTAGTCCATCGTAACATGAGAAGGGAATGGGTAAGGAAATTCGACCAATAAAAATAAGTGTCTTGCGAAAGGGAACGATGGGCTTCAGCTACCATCATAGTTCCTAGTGCCATTTGAGAGCCCTTCACGGGGAATACCTGGGGCAGTCCTAGGTTAACGTAAACTGTATTAACAAACTGATAAGAGTAACTTAGTAATTAGGGTAGCACGTTTCACAAACACTATAGCACAGGAAGATTTTTTGGAGCTTCGGCTCGATTGGTTAAGAGACGGACGGAATGGTCCGGGGAGCTTCGGCTCGGTTTGTTAAAAGACGGACGTTTTGGTCCGGGGAGCTTCGGCTCGATTTTTTGTTGATTACGATTAAACGTGCATGTGCATAAAAGGAACAAAAATTTAAGTGTTGGGTCCTCGGTATTGGAGGGTCGATGCACTGATGCCAATACGCTGACTCGGCATGTGTTGTTAGCACTTCACCAACAGAAGTCCGGTACGCCAGCCGGCAAGAGTACGTAGGAGTCCGCTTCGTGCACCAAGCGTTGAGGCGTACGATAGGTCTGACCGGTAGTGCTTTACTTATTTAGAGGTGGGCGAGGCCCAACCCACCGCTTTCGTCTACAACTACGGAGGTATCTTTGGAGGTAACGACTCCGAAAGGGGGAACTAAAGGTCTGTGTGCACATAGTCGGGTGTGTGAGTTGCACTTGCATGTTCCATCATACCCACTTGCATGTCATAGCATAATCGATTCATTTAACCCTGACACCTAAAGTATAAGTGGTATGGGACACTTATACATTAGGACTTGCAAAACGCCCTTTGGTCTATAAGCTTGTGTGGGCAAGTTTATAAATTAAGGTTAAATTCTATAATTATATGCTGCTGTTTGATAACCGACACCCCAACGTATAAGTGGTATGGGACACTTTATACGATGGGAGCCTTGCAGAAGATCCCTTAGCTTATGCGCTTCCGCACATAAGTTAAGGTTACTTTTCCTTCTTTCTGTTTCTGTCTTATTTATTATAGATTTGCTAGATTAGTTCCACTGCCACCTGTTCCTTTGATTTAATCTCCACCTTCATGTCCTTCCCTTTCTTCCTCACCGCTCGGTACCTAGGATCCATGGGGGAAGGGGTAGGGGATGATAGTGCTTAGTCTTTATGACTAACGGTTTTTGAACCGCATCATTTTAGGGGATCGTGGAGCCCAGCACAGGGGAGCAGCCCAAGAGACCGGTGCGCTTGGAGATGGGGCAGTCTAGCTCCGAAGTTCATACAGCCGGGACCGTGAGTCTCGACCTTGAGTAGATGTTTTGTTTTGCTTCCGCATGAGTGATTTTTAGTGAGGACATGTTGTACCGGGCTTAAGCCCATATTCTATTACTCTAATGTATTATTCTGTGGACACTCCCTTCGAAGAGTTTTATTTATATATATGTGATTTTCATGTGGACTTGCATGTACTTCTTTTTGCTACATTCATATGATGGAATTGGCCGGCAGAATCGGCGCTTTGTGGTGATAACCCTTCAGGGCGTGAAGGTGTCACCGCAAAGAGGCGATCCTGGGCCTAAGACCCCGGTGTTTGAAAAGAAAAAAAAGGGGGGTCTTACAGAGTGCCCATACAAATTTATAGGATAAGGATCTTATATAATGCAATGCTATGTTATAAATGAATTATGATGACTCACCCATGCTCACACACATGCAATTGCTATGTCGACACAGACTTATAGTTCCCACTTTTTGAGCAGGTAGCTAACCTCTCAGGCGCCATCCGTTGTGGCAAGACGGTGATAGTGGAACGAGCTTTCCACTACTAAGCGGGCATCCACACTACCAAACCTAGGCCTTCGTACGCCTCAATGCTAAGAACATAACAACGGTGCTCACATGCGTACTATGGCTTAGAGGGGTCATGGGTAGATGTGCTCCATGAGCACAACCCAAACTGGCCTACCGGTGTGCATAGAATGGGCCATGGGAATGAGAACTAAGGACACAGCCAATCCGTCCACTTAGTACGGAAAGGGCCTCAGGAATGAGCAGCCAGGACACAGCCAAACCATCCAAAGTCTATCAGTCAACTCCCGTCATTGTGACGACTGGCGAGCCCGTAGACCTGCCACACTATCCATAACCCCAGATTATGACACCACGTGTCAACTCACACTGCATGCAATTCCATATCTAAGGGCTCCACACTAAGTCCCTTTTTATTATTCACATCTCGTGCACAACATCACGCATGGGCTCCACACCGAGTCCCTTATTAATACATCATTCTAGTGCGGTAAACACACATGCACATCAAAACCTTCCACATTTTCATAACACACAAGGTTCGTCATTTACATAGGTGTCAAGCCACCTTATTCAACACACCACACCCACACTGCTACCCGTTGGGAGACAAAACTCTAGGCAGTGGACTATATGCACATTCCATTAATCAACTTATCACATGGCCATGTATTAACCTCATCCAATTCCTTCTTAAAGTCAAGCATTCACAGTCAAACATGCTTCCACAGTAATATCATTTGTATAATCAAACATATCAATTTATTTGCATACTAGCTTACCTAAATCATTTGTTTGTCAGCCTCCTTCAAACCATTAGCACAATCATATTCCATCAAACCATTTATTTATCACGATTACGTATAGCCTAAGTTTACCAAAACCTCAACTTTATTTACCTTCTTTAGAATCTACCCCATCAGTCCTTTGTTTATCATAAACATCCATAAATCAAGCTAAACAAATCTCAATGTTAATTTACTACGACCACTGTACCAAATTCGAACCCGGATCTACACTAACCAAAGAACAACAAGTACTTAAGACATGACTATACAACAACTTGGATTGTATATTCCCAAGTCTACATGACTCGTATAAAAATGTGAAACCATTCGTTGGAAAGGTCTTTCCATGGGCTACGATGTTTTTATTTAGTCAAAAGCCTAGATCTGGCCGTAACATACCCAAAAACGGCCTTGAAGTTCGATGCACATAGAAAACAGATTTCTGCACGCATCTTAAAGTAAGATGAACGACATCGAACATCTTCTTCCTTTAGACATTTCATCAAAACTATATACAGAACTTCCTCCTCCCTTATTCATCTTCAATAGACCATTTCTCTTCAAAAAACCAAGTCAACCATCTTCACAAAAAAGTGAATAGAGGTTGAAGACATCACATATCTAGGGTACAAGCCCTAACATTGTCTCTACCTAGGATATCTTCATCTCACAAGTCAAACTCTTTTGAGTCGACATCTCTCCTAGAAATAACTACAGATCTAGCACCAAGGGAGAGGGTAGGAAGCTCACTTTGTTTCCAGTGGTTCCGACCATGGATCTCGTCACTCTCCTTGGCGGCATCATCTTTTACGTTGGTGTTGTCCTTCACAGAAGAAGAGAAGGCAAGGTTTTCCTCCAGAAATTGCCTCGGGCAACTCTTCTCTCCTGACAGTTTAAGCACAAGTAATGACTCAACAAAAATGGCGAAGTGACGGCTAGATTTTCCCGTAAGTCTTCTTTTATAATGAGAAATTAGGATTGAACCGCTTGCCACGTGTCACCGTGTTACTAGACCGCCCATTATTATTTTAATTATGTCCTTTTGAAAAGATGCGTCAATTTAAGTTGCTTAGCGCCAATCCCGAAATCTGGTTCAGCACATGTATTAGAATCAGAAATAGTGGGCCAAAAATATGATAAGTCAAATTCGTCGTGTATAGCATACCCACTCAACGAATCGTCAAGATTCGAAGTGATCATTCAGCGCGTTATATAAGTACAACACTTCTAAGCGAAAATCGTTGTGTGTACCTCCTTTACTCGACGAATCGTCGAGTGGCATCGAGTTCATTCAATGCACTCAATGCCTTCAAGCCTCAAGAATAGCCAAGTAAAAAATCATTGAGTATGCAAACCTTAACTCGACGAATCGTCGAGTGGCATCGAGTGCACTCAACTCACTCGACGCCTATAGGCCTTGGAACAATTCTAAGTAAAAAAGTGTTGACTGGTATTGAGTCCACTCAATGCCGATTTGACTTCACTCAATGCTGCAACTTAATTCGTCGAATGGCATTGAGTGGTGTTGAGTCCACTCAATGCCGCTTTGACTTCACTCAACGCCGCAACTTCCACAAACGATTCTAAATAAAATACGTCGAGTGGTGTTGAGTCCACTCAACCCCTTAGCTTAATACGTCAAATGGCGTTGAGTAGTGTTGAGTCCACTCAACGCCTCAGCTTTTTTGTCGAATGGCGTTGAGTGGAGTTGAGTACACTTTGTAACACCCCAAAATCTCATTTATGAGTGGGCTGTGTAGGCTGAGCAACACAACCTGGGACACAGGCATGTATGAAGCTGTGTCCTACTCTTCTTGATACAACACGACAAGGGACACGGGCGTGTCCAAGGCCGTGTTCTGCTCTGTATACTCGAGTGTTGCGTAGGGAAGTCTCGAGTGTGACGCTGGGCGGTGTCGAGTGTGGCACACGGCGTATGACACGAGAGTGTCCAGGGCCGTGTCCTGCTGAGCTCGATGAAATGCACTCGATGAAATGCACTCGACAATCCTCGATAGGCAAGCCATGTTGGGCACATGGCCTGTGACACAGGCGTGTCAAGGGTCGTGTCCTTCTCTGTGTTTGGCTAGGTCTGTGAGGGCTGTTGAAAATAGGCTGGACATGAGCGTGTCCGAAGCCGTGTCTAGAACACGGCCTATGACACGGGCGTATCACAGGGCCGTGTCCTGGTCTGGTAGAGTCGGTTTCTTTGCCGCTTAAAGCACACAGCCTGTGACATGGGCGTGTCACAAGCCGGATTCGGCCCAGGAAATTGAGTTTTAGGGCGATTCGTGGCCGTTCATTTCCTTCAATTAGGATCCAACGGTCCAGAGATCTCCCTGCTGTTATAAGGCCGGGAGTTGAAGGATAAACTCTCATTTATAAAAGGCCATTCTCTTTCTAAAGTGTTTGAGAGTGGGGAGAGGAAGGAAGGAGGAATAAGAGGAATCCGGCTGCTGGTGGAGCTTCAGAGTCCCGAATCGCGAGCTGAGTCTAGATCCGCGGAGGTAAGGTCGTTGCGGTGCTTTTCATCCGGCTAGTTTTCCATGGCTCCAAAGAGATCGTCAAGGGTAACGATCTTCCTTCTTGTACATGTGAAGTCCTTCTTTGGCATGTACATGGATTTCCCCCACCTTTATTGAGGGATTTCCTTTTGGTTGATTCTTGAAATCCCCAAGATGTCTTGCATATAGATCCGGAAATTTATAGTATGGAATAAGCATGCTGTGTGAAGTCCATCAAGAGATTGTTCTGGATTGGTGATGTTTCATTTTGCGCACTTGAGAAGACTCCGCATATAAACATATATGTTGTGGAGTCGATAGGTTGTGCCTGTGAAGGGCAGTAACAGAAAGTACTGGAGTGGAATTCCAGGAAAATACCCTCGTAAGTCATGTGTTGTATGCTATATTTAGGTTGAGTTTGGGTGCAGAAAGAGAGCTTCTGCTGAACCCGCCAAGAGACTACGAGGAACTCTGACATTAGCTCCCCTTTTGGATTGTGAAGCCAGTCCTTGGTGGATAGTGTGAATATTGTGAGCTACGAGCTCTTGAAGGCTTAGTGCCGAACAGGAAAGGTGAAGCCGACCCACGTCTGCCATTTGGCCATGAGTAATGTTGTATTCGGTGATGGTATGGGGACTTAAGCAATGAGTATTGGTGGAGCTGTACCTGCGTTATGTCGACTTGATAGGAGAGCGTCAAGAAATTGGGCTTTCATCGGTGGCATAATGAGAGTCGTAGTCCTACGCGCCATTAATACTAAATGCTCAATACAGTTGGGTTTCGGAGTTTGAACAATGGTGGGACCCTGGTTCGCTGGTACACCAAAAATGTTCCCTAAGTGCACGGAGTGTCGGGCCGCGTGGCCGACTTTTGTGATGTATTTATTGTGCATAGGTGAACATCTTGTGATATATCTACTTGTGAATTGCTATGCCAGCAGGGAAGGAATACCACTACCCCGAGAAAGGGGTAGGGTCGTTATAAATTGGTCAGCTGAATGCTGACCGTTGCCTTATTTACCACCATCATGGTGGGCTGTCCTTATGCAGGTTCTGGAGAACCGAGTGGAAAATAGAGGACTGAAGCCCCTGCTGCTGCTACTGTTACTGTCCCTCGAAGGCTGAGTGAAGAACTTTATTATGTTCATGTGTGGCCGGCCTCCGCGCCGATGTTTGTAATCCACATTTGTGAAGTTTTATTGTAAGGCCTAAAGGCCAAACTTTTGTGTATTTGATGTACATTCCTTCGGGGTGATATATAAATATGGTTGTTTATATATAGTGGACATTCGTGATTATTGAGTTCAATATTAATCTTAAGCTTCCGCTAGCATGCTTTGTGTTAGGATGCGAATAAGTTTTGGTATTAACCTATAACCTCGCCGCCTGTTTGTGACATATAGTGTGGGGCCCCGGACGGACCTTCTATTATATGTTATTTAACAGATAGGGTCGTTACAATTTGGTATCAGCTTGTCTCGGTCTTCCTCTTTCAAATTCGGGGTTGAATTCTTTTTTTGGGGGGGGGGGGGTGGCGAGCACGTGTAAGTGCAACCCGCTTTTACATTTTTGAACTCAAGAATGTCCACTAAGGAATGCAAATACACCTGTTTGAGGAACCTGCGCATTCCTTTTTTGTTGTTATTGCTTGTGCAAGGTCGCTAATGTGTGTCTTGTTTACCTATAGGTGACTCATAGTGGTGCTAGGGAGTCTGAGCCCCAGCATTTTGAAGATAGTGTGGCACCAGCTGAGGTTCCTATACCTCCTCCTTCTATGGAAATAGTACGCTTAGTTGCTGAGGTGCTGATTGCAATGATTCATGCACAGCCTACTAGGCAGGCGCAACCGATAATGGTGCTAGAACGGGTTGGTGTAAGGATAGAACCTGTTGAGGTTGTTGATCCTCGAGCAGCTGAACGACAGTTGAAGCAGTTTATGAGCTTCAATCCTCCTACATTTACGGGTGTAGGGACCCCAACGCAGGCAGAGGATTGGTTGTCGCGCATCAAGCGAATATTGACGGCGATAAGGATGGAGGAAGATAAGAAGGTCACCTTGGACACCTTCTTGTTGGAAGGAGAGGCTTGGCTATGGTGGGATTAGATAGAGTTGCACAACTTAGCGGACAGGCAATTAACAGGAGTCTCGATTGAGGAGTTTTCATGACTATTCTTGGCAAAGCACCTACCAGCAGCACAACGCATCGTCATGGAAAATGAGTTCCAGCGTATAATGTAAGGAGAAAGTAGCGTCGATACTTACTTGCAGGAGTTTACAAGTTTGGGATGTTATGCGGGGTCTATCTTCGCTGATGAACAACGTAAAACCAATCGGTTCTATGAAGGGTTATGCGGTGAGTTGAGATTCCTGCTCTCATGTTCGGTGAACCAGGGGTTTCAGGAATTGGTGGATACGGCTTATGTATTGGAGAAGTATATGAAGCAGGTGCAAGGAAAAAAGGACTTGGTTGTGAAAAAGTACGAATTCAAAGTGCCCCGTTATGGAAAATTGAACTACCAAAGAAAATGGGGAAAGAGATCCAAGTCTTCTGGGCAGGCTCCTTTTACAGTTAAGTCGGGGGAAACTTCGAGGCCAGAGTCTCGTACCTGCTTACACGTGGTAGAGTTGGGCATATAGCCCGTGAATGTCGGGTTGGTCCACAAAAGGTAGAAAAGAAAACGGGAGCGTCATATGCTGATAAGGGAAAGGAAGTATGGAGTCCTTTATATCCCAGGCGCAGCCCCGAGTTTATAATCTTTGCCAGCAGGAGACCATAAAGCAAAGTGACGTCGTCATAGGTAAGATCTAATATATTGATTGCGTACTTTTCATATTTCATATCTTATATGTAGCTTGTGTATGATGTGTTTGTCTTAGGCTTTGTCCTGAATCTGAACAATCCGACGAGAGCACTATTTTATACGGGTGCTTCACATTCATTTCTGTCTAAGGACTTCATAGCACAAATCAGAGTACCTAGTCATATGACGACAGATAGTGTGAAGGTGTTATTACCAAACGAATGTGTGATGCGTGCGGAGAGGACTTGCTACGTGGAAGTACAAATAGGAAGTCAGTATTTCTATTTGAACGCATCTGTGCTACCGATATCGGAATTTGATGTGACCTTTTGAATGGACTGGCTCTCGGAGCAGCGTGCCTTTATTGATTGCAATTCAAAAGAGATCACACTGGGCCAGAATACCGAGCTTGAGACTAAGTTCGCTGGTATGCGAGGCGTGAACGGGATTTTTATGTCTGCTCTCCAAGTCATCAATATTGATAGGAAGGGAGCGGAGTTATTCTTCACGCTTATTCAGGTTGTTGAGCCAAAGGCCAGTGTGAATGATGTTTCGATTATATCGGAGTTTGCTAATGTGTTTACTAAAGAACTTCCTGTGTTACCACCCCAGTGAGAGATCGACTTAACTATTGAGCTAGTGCCAGGTGCGAAACCTATGTCCCGCTCGCCATATCGAGTAGCGCTAAAGGAAATGGCAGAATTGGAAGTTCAACTGCAAGAGTTGCTGGAACATGGCTACATACCCCCAAGTATGTCACCTTGGAGCACACCTATAATTTTTGTGAAAAAGAAGGACGGTAGTCTGCGGTTGTGTATTGATTATCACAAATTAAATAAGCTGACAGAGAAAAACAAGTATCTGATTCCATGGATAGATGACTTTTTTGATCAGCTAGTGGGATCAACCATCTATTCTAAACTATACTTAAAATCTGGTTATTACCAGTTGAGGATTCGGTAAGGTGACATTCCCAAGACAGCGTTTGGAATACGCTACGGTCATTATGAGTTCACTGTAATGTCATTTGGAATATGTAATGCGCCATCAGTGTTCATGGACCTAATGCACCGAACGTTCCGAGAGTACTTGGACTTGTTTGTAATCGTCTTTATTGATGATATCTTGGTGTACTCTTAATTTGAAGCTGACCATGCGAACCATTTACGGGTTGTGTTGCACACCCTGCAGAGAAATAAGCTCTATGCCAAGTTCTCAAAGTGTGAGTTTTGACTGTCGTCAGTGGATTTTATTGGCCATGTGGCAAGTGGAGAGGGCATTGCGGTGGATCCGTCAAAGATAAGAGCAATATGGGATTGTCCAGTGTTGTCTTCGGTTGTCGAAGTCAGGAGTTTCCTTGGACTGGCAGGCTACTATAGACGTTTTGTCAAAAACTTCTCACGGATCGCTTTGCCTCTTACCACATTAACGAGGAAGGATAAGAAGTTCGTTTGGATGTCGGAGTGTGTGCGAGCTTTTCAAGAGCTAAAGGGTCGTTTGACCACGGCGCCTGTTTTAACATCGCCATGTGGTATAGAAAGTTATGAGGTTTATAGTGATGCTTCAGGGAGCAGCTTACGCTGTGTTCTTCTTCAGTTTGGAAAGGTGATCGCTTATGGCTCACGCTAGTTGAAAGTGCATAAGCGAAACAATCCCGTCCATGACTTGGAGTTGGCGGCGGTGATTTTTGCACTAAAAATGTGGCATCATTATCTATATGACGTAAAAGTGGATATATTTACAGACCATAAGAGCCTAAAGTACCTATTGGATCAGAAGGATATCAATATGTGACAACGAAGTTGGATGGAGTTCCTCGGGGACTACACCTTTGATATTCACTACACTCCTGGGCTTGGAAAATATGGTCGCAGATGCCTTGAGTCGTAGAACTCCGTCAAGGGCAAATTGGTTGCAGATACATGATGAGTGTCTGATCCAGGAGTTGGAAGCGTTAGATATTTCTTGTGTTGACAAGAATTCCACAGCAAATGCATGCTTGAACTGGACGGGGGTACATTATGACCTTGTGGACAGAATTCGGCGAGCAACAGAACTTGATGAAAGTCTGCAATGCTATGCAGTGGATGGGTCAAATGACCAATTCTTCTGGGATGATGGCCTTTTGAGGAAAGAGGGTCGTTTGTGCGTCCCAAGTATGGGTAGGCTAAGAGAAGAATTGATGTATGTGGCTCACTTTACAAAATACTCAATTCCCCAAGGAAGCATAAAGATGTATAAAGACATGAAAAAGCTGTTCTGGTGGTCAGGGTTAAAGGAATACATAGCACATTACGTGACTAAATGTCAAACATGTGCCTTGGTAAAATCTGAATGCCAGAAGCCCGGAGATTTCCTGAAATCGCTACCTATTCCGGTACGGAAGTTTGATGATATTTCGATGGATTTCGTGCTCGGTTTGCTGAGATCTCAACGCGGTAACGATTCAGTTTTAGTGATCATAGACCAGTTGAGTAAAGTGGCTCACTTCCTTTTGAACAAAAGGGACGATTCAGTGGAAGTTTTGGCGAAAATTTATGTTGAGCAAATCGTACGATTGCACGGTGTTCCCCGTAGCATCGTAAGTGATTGTGACGGGCGCTTCACATCGAATGATTGGAGGATAATCCATCAGTTGTTGGGAACAAAGTTAACATTCAATACGACCTTTCATCCCCAAACAGATGGCCAAACTGAGAGGACCAATAGAACGATGGAGGATATACTCCAAATGTGCGCCTTGGATTATCGAAAGAGGTGGGAAGATCACCTCTATATGGTAGAGTTTGCCTACAATAATAGCTACCAAGCTAGCATAAATATGGCACTGTTTTAAGTTTTGTATGGTCGGGAATGCTGGACACCATTAGCTTGGGCGAAAACAGGCGAATATAAATTATATAAGCGTAAGGAAGTCGAAGAAGCTAATTCGACGATACGCTCTATTCAGGAGAGGCTACTGATAGCCTAATATAGACAAACAAAGTATTATAACGCCAAACACTGAAATATTGAGTTTACGGTTGGCGATTGGGTCTATTTAAAAATCAAGCCATTCAAAGGCGTGTCCAGGATTCGGCGCTTGAAAAAGTTAGGTCCGAGATATATTGGTCCGTTTGAAGTGGTGGATCAAATTTGCAGAAGCTGCCTATCGGCTAGCTCTTTCGGCAGAATTGAGTGGATTGTATGATGTGTTCCACATATCAGTTCTTCGAAAAGCCGTAAAAGATCCAACTCAAGTGATTGCGAATGATCGCGTACCGATCGAATTTGGGCTAACGACGAAGGTTATGCCCATTCAGATCGAGGATAAAGCCAATAAATAGTTGCGGAACAAAATAATCGGGATGGTCAAGGTCTGATGGGACAACTGCAGCTGTGAGGAGCTAATATGGGAGTGGTAGCAGACCATGCGTGCTGAATTTACCGAACTGTTTGTCTAAACTTGTATAACAGTTTGTGTTTTATGTTGTACAAAACATAATTTGTTGTAACAACATTTTGTTGAAGAGTTTCCTGAGTACTATATACAAATTTATGGATGAAATTTCTTGTAAGGAGGGGAGGATTATAACACCCCAATAACTCATTTATGAGTGGGCTGTGTAGGCTATGCAACACAGCCTGGGACACGGGCGTGTCCGAAGCCGTGTCCTGCTCTGCTTGATGCAACACGGCCAGGGACACAGGCGTGTCCAAGGCCGTGTCCTGCTCTGTGTACTCGAGTTGTGCGTAGGGCGGTCTCGAGTGTGGCGCTGGGCGGTGTTGAGTGTGGCACACAGGCCGTGACACGGGCGTGTCCAGGGCCGTGTCTTTCTGAGCTCGACGAAATGCACTCAATGAAATGCACTTGACAATCCTCGAGAGGCAAGCCATGTTGGGCAATGGCCTGTGACACGGGAATGTCAAGGGCCGTGTCCTCTATATTTAGCTATGTCTGTGAGGGCTATTGAACACGTGATCGACACGGGTGTGTCCGGAGTTGTGTCTGGAACACGGCCTGTGACACGGGCATGTCACAGGGCCGTGTCCTGGTTTGGAAGAGTCGGTTTCTTTGCCGCTTAAAGCACACGGCCTGTGACATGGGTGTGTCACACGCCGTGTTCGGCCCAGGAAATTGAGTTTCCGGGCAATTTGTGGCCGTTCATTTCCTTCAATTAGGATCCAACGGGCCAGAGATCTCCCTGTTATTATAAGACCGGGAGGTTAAGGATAAACTCTCATTTATCAAAGCCATTCTCTTTCTAAAGTGTTAGAGAGTGGGGAGAGCAAGCAAGGTGGAAGAGATAGAATCCGGCTGTCGGTGGATCTTCAGAGTCCCAAATCGCAACCCGAGTCCAGATCCATGGAGGCAAGGTCGTTGCGGTGCTTTTCATCCGCCTAGTTTTTCATGGCTCCAAAGAGATCGTCAAGGGTAACGATCTTGCTTCTTGGACATATGAAGTCCTTCTTTGGCATGTCCATGGATTTCCACCACCAAAAGGTGGATTATTGAGGGATTTCCTTTGGGTTGATTCTTGAAATCCTCAAAAAGTATTTCATATAGATCCGGAAATGTGTAGTACAGAATAGGCATGCCATTTGAAGCCTATCTGGATAGGTTGGTCTTGATTGGTGATGTTTCATTTTGCGCACCGGAGAAGACTCTGTGTATAAATATGTATGTTATGGAGTCGATGATTTGTTCCTGTGAAGGGCAGTAATAGGAAGTACTGGAGTGGAATTCCAGGAAAATACCCTCGTAAATCATGTGATGTATGTTATGTTTAGGTTGACTTTGGGTGCAGAAAGAGAGTTCATGCTGAACCCGCCAAGCGACCGCGAGGAACGCTGGTATTAGCTCACCTTTTTGATTGTGAAGCCAGTCCTTGGTGGATAGTGTGACTATTGTGAGCTACGAGCTCTTGAAGGGTTAGTGCTGAACAGGAAAGGTGAAGCCGACCCACGTCTGCCGTTTGGCCATGAGTACTGCGGTATTCGGTGATGGTATGGAGACTTGATCAATGGGTAATGGTGGAGCTGTACTTGCGTTATGTTTGCTTGACAAG
Organism: Platanthera zijinensis; assembly: GCA_039513925.1. Lineage (NCBI taxonomy): Eukaryota > Viridiplantae > Streptophyta > Magnoliopsida > Asparagales > Orchidaceae > Platanthera > Platanthera zijinensis. The sequence continues at coordinate 136,061,052 of CM077081.1, forward strand.
AGAGCATCACGAAATTGGGCTTTTGTCGGCGGCATAATGAGAGTCTTAGGCCTGCGCGCCATTAAGACTAAATGCTCAATACAGTTGGGTTTTGGACCTTGAACGGAGGTGGGACCCTGGTTCGCATGTACACTAAGAATGTGCCCGAAGTGCACGGAGCATCGGACCGTGTTTCTGGCATTTGTAATGTATTGATTGTGCGTGAGTGCACAACTTGTGATATATCTGCTTGTGAAATGTTATGCCTGCAGGGATAGAATACCACTGCCCCGAGGAAGGGGTAGGGTCGTTATAAATTGGTCAGCTGAATGCTGACCGTTGCCTTGTTTGCCACCATCATGGTGGGCTGTCCTTGTGCAGATGCTGGAGAACCGAGCGGAAAATAGAGGGCTGAAGCGCCTTCTATTGCAGCTACTACTGCTGTCCCTCGAAGGCTGAGCGAAGAACTTTATTATGTTCATGTGTGGCCTGCCTGCACACCGATGTTTGTAATCCACATTTATGAAGCTTAACTGTAAGGCCTTAAGGCCAAACTTTTGTGTATTTGATGTACATTCCTTCGGGGTGATATATAAATTTGGTTGTTTATATATAGTGGACATTCGTGGTTGTTGAGTTCAATATTAATCTTAAGCTTCCGCTAGCATGCTTTCAGTTAGGATGCGAATATGTTTTGGTATTAACCTGTAACGTCGCCGCCTGTTTGTGACATATGGTGTGGGGTCCCGGCCGAACCTTCTATTATATGTTTTTTAACGGATGGGGTCATTACACACTCAACGCCTCAGCTTATTCGTCGAATGGCATTGAGTGGTTTTGAGTCCACTCAATGCATCAGCTTATTCATCGGATGGAATTGAGTGGTGTTGAGTCCACTCAATGCCTCAGCTTATTTATCGAATGGCGTCGAGTGCACTCAATGCACTCGATGCCATGAGTCTAGAAAATATTCTAAGTAACATCTGCTCTATTCGTCGAGTCCAGTCGACTCACTCGATTCTTCCCAATATTAAGGCAATTCTCTTGACTCAAAACGCATGCGATGGGCCTAGCGCTTAACTGTATGTTACAAATCGTGCTTCCTCTCACTTATTTGACAAAGAGAGGTGTGCCATATGAGTGGGCACCCCATTTTGAGGTTACATTCCAAGAGCTAAATGATCGACTTACCTCCACACCAATCCTAGCCCTTCCATCTGGGAAGGAAGAATTTCAGTTTTTCATAAATGCATCCTATCAAGGTATGGGAGCAGTATTGATGAAACATGGGCATGTGATTGCTTACACTTCAAGATAGTTGAAGAAGCATGAGATTAATTACCCAGTGCATGATTTAGAATTGGGGGCAGTTGTGTTCGCCTTAAAGATTTGGAGACACTATTTATATGGCGTCCACTGCGAGATCTTTTCAGACCATAAGAATTTGAAATATCTTCATACTCAGAAGGAGTTGAATTTATGGCAGTGGCAGTGGTTAGAATTCTTGTGTGATTATGAGTTTACATTGAACTACCACCCCGACAAACAAACCCTGTAGTAGATGCATTAAGTAAAAAGATACCAGCATCGAGCCCCAAGTCTCGAATGATGGGTTTTGAATTTTCTCAAGTGCTCGAGGAAATGGAGACTACGGTTGTGTGTAAGAATCATTTCGACACATACGAAATACTTAGCTGCCTTGACTATACTATGTGACATCCGGGAGTGGATCTGGGTAGTGCAAGGGAAGGATGTTGCTTTGGCCCCTATGTTTAAGGCTATTGAGAGTGGATCAGCATAAGAGTATAGTCTAAAGAAAGGCCTCATTCATTTCAATGGCAGGCTCTATATTCCCAAAGGCGGTGGAATCCAGGAAGACATCTTGAGAGAGGCTAATTGTACAAAGTATTCAGTACATCCCGGGATTGCCAAGATATATATTGACTTGCGGAAGACCATGTTTTTGGCATAGAATAAAGTGAGCTGTTAGGTATTATGTTACGCACTGTGAGGCTTGTCATAGGGTAAAGTGGATTATAATACTGTAGGAGAATTATTACAGTCATTACCCATCCCCGAGTGGAAGTTCGAGGAAATCTCCATGGATTTTGTCTATGGGTTGCCTCACTTGCGCTCTGGGAATGATTCAATTTGGTTAATTGTAGATCGCTTGATGAAGGTTGCCAGGTTCATTCCAATGAGGAAGGAGTCACATGTTGATGTATTGTTGCGTCTTTGTAGAGCAGTTTGTGCGGTACCATGGGGTGCCCAATATAATTGTACCTGACTGTGATGATCGCTTCACTTCCAAGGAATGGAGGGCGGTTTAAGCATATATGGGCTCTCGCCTTACCTTTAGTATAACTTTCTATCCTCAGACGAACGGCCAGTCTGAGAGGACCATCAGAACCATAGAAGATTTGTTGAGATTATGCGTGTTGGACAGGGCCGAACCATAGGAAAGTCTCTTGCCGCTAGTGTAGTTTTTATACAATAATTATTATCAAGCTAGCATTGGAATTGCGCCCTACGAAGCACTTTATGGGAGGAGGTGTAGCACTCCATTATCGTGTGTGCAGGATGAAGACCCAAAGACTTTGGGAGTGCAGTATATCAATGATACTGATGCTATGGTTAGATTGATACGAGACCGCATGCTGGAATTGCATCCAATTGAGAGTGAATAAGGGAAGAGGAAGAGATTAATGTAATTTGTATGAATGGCTTGAGGAAGAATACAAACTGATGTCGTTCGTTTGACTTTAAGATGCGTTTAGAAATCTGTTATCTGTACTCAGCAGATTTCAGACTCAATTTAAGCAATGGTCCGGGCACTTCTAGGTCTTGGGCTAAACACGAAAGTTGTATCCCTTGGAGAGTCCTTTCCAACGGATGGTTTCCCGTTGTTCGGGGAGTCTAGTAGCCCTAAGAATGTTTAGTCGAAGTGGTTGTGCTGCAATGTATTAGGGGCAAGCTTTGATTTGTCTAAACTAACATAAGACTGGAATAGAATTTCTATCTAAGGCTCCATTTAGGGGGACTTATTTCCACTGATCAATAATTTACGACCGCATGAACCGGACCTTAATTGAGTTCTGGTTCATGCGGTTGTAACCGCTTGATCGGAGAAAATAAGTCCCCCCAAACAGAGCTTAAGTAAGTTATGTGTTAGTTGTGCTTCCAGATTTTTTGTTGTAGTAGGAAGATCGTAAACAAATGATATATTGGATTGGGTGAATTTATTTAAATGTACCATGATAAGCTAGTGGTGTTGGATGAGCCTTGGTTGTATAATGATTTATTCATGAAATCCGGTAAAGATACACTTAATAACATAGCGGTGAATATTATAAGTTTTTGAAGGGTTTGTGATGCATGATGCATGATTGTGTAATCTATTGTGATGTGGTGATTTATAATTACTGGAAGAACATGTGATGTAGTCCTTGTAAGGTTATGTTGATCATGTAGAAGCTTAAGTGTTTGATGAAATAAAATTTGGGGAAATATGTATGATTTGATATGTAGGTGCTTGCTGAATTATAGAAAAAGGGCTAGATATGAAAATGCTCATGGCCATGTGATGTGTTTGTCACGAATCTCAGGTCATGAAGATACGATGGGATTGACAACTAAGAGGATTAGTCACCCATGCTAAAAAAGGCCTTGAGTGCTTTTAAGAAATGGATTGTATAATGATAAGGGACTTAGTGTGGAGTCCTTGTGTGCTTTTGAGCAGAGGTTTTGAATGATGATGAGGGACTCAGTGTGGAACCCTTGCATGCTTGTGAGCCCAGGATTGGTAATGTAAGACCCTTTTTTTAAATGCTACAGAGTATTACGCCTATAATAGCCATTTTGGGGTGACACTGACACTCGGGTCGCCACTACAAAATGCTGATTCTGCCAGCATTGACGATCATTCAAGAAGTAGAAGTTTACATATAAATGTCTATAAGTCATGTCCACAATCATATATATCATTTGAAAAAAAATCACAGCAAGTCCACATGATAAACGTAAGTACTAAAATAGATCAGTATAGAAGGAATATAAATGGGCTTATGCCTGGTACATTAACTCCTCACTACATCACTCTCGTGGAAGCTAAGTAAAAACTAATCACTCACGGAGTCGGAGGCTGGTGCTCCCATACTAGACTGGCCCACCTCCATTTGTACTGTAAACTTATGGTGCTGCATCCTACTACTGCTCCCTGTCCCCCATCCGGAGTCCCTGAAATGTTTGGTCCACCGACCGTTAGTCAAAAGACAAAGCCTAATTTCCCCCACCCCTCCCCCAGTGGCTCCTAGGCACTGTGCATGAGGAATGATAGGAAAGCTATGATGGTGGAGAGTAGGAACAAAGCAGATGACGGTGGACCTATTCTAGCAGGTATATTATAACAACTATATGGATATAAAGGAAAAGCAAGCTAGCAGTTCTATAATAAGGAAGCAGTAATGTAAACGAGTAAGCAGAGCAGTAAATACATGTAAAGTAGAAAATGAAATAAGTAACCTTAACTTATATGAATGCCCATATAAACTTATAAGTTAAGGGGTCTTTTGCAATGTTCCCATCGTATAAAAAGTCTCATACCAATTTATACGATGGGGTGTCAGGATTATATGCAAGTATGAGTGTAGTGATATGTTATGTCATGATTCACGCAAGTGTAACACACGCACACGAGTCTATGTGCACTGAACTTTAGTTCCCCCATTTTGGAAGCTAGCTTCACTCCAAAGAACCTCCATAGTGTCCAATGGAGACAGTGCGTCGGGCCACCCCACTCTTAGGCGGGTATTCACACTACCAGGCCTAGCCCTTATGTACGCCTCTGAAGGACACACCAGAGTCTCCACGTACTATGCTGACCCACCGCCAGAATTTCCTTTGGCTATGTGTAAACCACACACGCCGATTCAGTATACCGACGTCGGTGTGAACGATCGTGAAATACCAACGACCCGCCACTTTATGCACATGCAATCATGAATTTCCCGAGCCATCGGCTCCACGAACTATCCTGTCCGTTACAACTACCTTCTAAGCCTTCGGCTCTCCGGGCTAACCTGCCCCTTTTCACAACAACCGAGCCTACCACTCGAATAACCTAGCCAAGGTAACATCCCGAGACATTGGGGTAAGTGAAGTTGAATTTCTAGTTTTTCATTACTAGTTGCTCTTTAACATTTATTCTTACAATTTAGGTTAACCTTGGATTGCCCAGGGTATTCCATATGAAGGGCTCTCAAGGGCACTAGGAACTACGATGGGATAAAGCCCAAAGCTCACTTTCGCAAGTCACTATTATTAGTATCTACCTAGGTCCCAGTCCCATTTAATTTTATACTAAATCTAACCCTAGTGTATTTTGACTCTCTCTCTCCACAGGAAAGACGATCTTTCGTCGATCTCGAGCACCACTTAACATTAGTCAGACCAACACCCTCCTCATAATGACCCCTAATGATGAAATCAATTTCACCATACCAAATAACTATATCATTAACCCAACTCCCTATGTCCTTTCCACATGCTAACACAACTCTGCAGTTTTACTATGTGTCGACCAACCTAAGCTATATGATGAGTAGGAATGGTGACTCCTTTAAATATTCATGCAAATGACCTAAGATTATTACTGGGGGTCTATCATGACATATTTAGACTAAATCCAAAAACTTGTAATTTTCCTAATTAATTTAGCATTTATTAAAGTTCTCCCAAAATTAGGTCATGGGTGGTTTTGAACATGAAGTACTAGATTTTCTTAAGTTATGGACACCCAAAAATCATGAACACTATAAGATTCCAAAATGTTAGAAAATACCAAGTTTCACGAATTTTCTTTTGTGAATTAACCCCTAATTAATTTATTCAAGTTAATTGCAATAAATAGAGGTAAAGAGGGAAGTACCACCAAACATTATCCAAATATTATATAAAAATTACTAAAGCTTTACTATGATCATAAAATCTTACTGACTAAGCTTCATACAATTCTAAGGTCAGTAAGCTATGTAGATAAATACTTTAAATAGATCCCTAATAAGGCACTTTGTGAAAAAACATACTTATAATCTTTTCCAAACAACATGTAATAATTACCCAAGCTTTAATATGCCCTAAAAGGTTCTCTGGCTAAGAAAACGTAATTCTCTAACAAGATATAGTATTTATTATCTATTTTTAAGGCAAGGTGCACTTGTTCACTTAACACATGAAGTACTATGAGATAATGTCCAATCATTCCAAATTTCTGGCTAGTGCACAGATATGATATTTAGTCAACATTGCTAGAGTTTCATAATATTCTAAGATAATTTAACCATGATTACTTTAAAATCATAAAAAAGAGCAACTTGAAGGTTATAACTATAAGAATGAGCTACTGACTTCTATACATCCTATAATATATTCCAGAGGTTTATATTGCTATAAAAACTCATCTGTCAAACTCTCATAAGGATCCAAGGTCATATGACCTTTCAACTTTTCCTTAAAAGGTATAAGCCTAAATAATTTCCAATGGATTTAAGTTGTGTGCATGTGTCTAAATGTCACCAAACTTCTTCCTAGGGCTATCCACCACCCTAAAATCACATGGACTAAACTTCAAGTCCAAATAAGAACATATCACCTTATGTCCTTCACAAACCCCTAAAGTTCAACCTTAGGGTTTGAACTAGAGTCCTAGGGCAAATCCATCCTACCCCAACTAAAACTCCATGTGAGGGTGTTTTAACATACCTTGGGGCTCTTGACAAAGTCCCACCCTTTTGGGTTAGAATTGGCCCCTCCATGCCCCAAATACCCTTTTGACCTAATATACCCTTAAGGGACCAAACTTTGGTCATACCCGTATATATTCAAACAAACCCCAAATGGGTTGATATTTTTACCAGAGCCATATATTGACCCTAAGGACCATCCACAAAAATTTTGGTTTATTTTGAGGTCCATAGACCCCTTTATTAATTCATACCTATTTTATTAATTTTTTACAAAAACTATAGAAAAATGTTCTCCAAAAATTGCCATTTTTGGATATGTTATATGTATAGGTAAGAGTGACCCCAACCCAAATTACAAGTCATTTTGATAAGCAGTTTAGTGGAGGCAATCAATTTAATCCCAAGTTAGCACTAGGTATAGACTGCATCATTTGGTGTGATGTGGTCATAACAGTAACCCAAATGGGCTGCAATTAATTTTAAAATAAACTAGACTTCAATGGCTACAACTTTCATGTTGACCTTTATTCTAGAAAAGGCCCCTAAGTATTTTTAATAATTAAATCTAACTACTACATAATGTGTGATAGAAATAAAATATTAATGATATTAATCTTATTAAATAAAAGGCGCGACACGAATCTTGACGCACCATCTGACGATATCTGGTCGTCATCCCCAGCGCGCCAATGGCCTGAATAACCAATCCTTGAATGTTTCGGCTGGCGAATTCCCGGCCACCCGCGCCTCCTCCCGGCCGGCCACCACCACCACCCCTTCATTGAGGTGGTGGCTGGCGATTCGCGGTGGTTGGCCGGCCGGAGGTGGCAGGAACAGTGAGTTATGAGTGGAGTAGAAAGCTTGAAAAAACATGCTTTCAGCCTACTTGATTTCGGGCTAATTGGTCCCGAACCATGCGGCCAAGAGTTGTGGATCTATCCTCTAAAGAAGGAGAGGAGGATAGGACCTTTTGGGAGGCGTGAAGCCTTGCCAATCGACCCGGATGCCATTGTCGTATTTTGAAGCTTCGAGTGCTTCAGGTAAAGTGTGGCTCGGCTGCTTCAGGTAAAGTGTGGAAAAGGCTGTTGGGGGTCTTGGGATGCTTTTAAGATGAATAAATGGGGAAGAGGAGGGGTTTAGCATCAATGGCCATTAATGGTCATGAAGGTGATTTTCAGCCAATGAAGAGCCCACTGAATCCAGCCCCTATACAGCCTAGTCATCCTCTTGATCTTCTCAAAATTCATCAAGGGAGATGAATCCACAAATTGGGAATGAATAGAGAGGCCCTTGGCCATGAATAGCTCTCTTCCTCATTTTCTCTCTCCTCCATAAAAGGGAAAAGGGAGTTCTCTCTCTCCTAGTCATCACTTCCAGAACAAGAGTGATATTTTAGTTAAATTCTTGAACCTTATGAGGCTAGTGGACCACCTCAATTAGGCTTAACCCAAATGGATTGGGCTAGGTTAGGCCAACATGAGCTAGTTTAAGTTAAACCTAGGTTGAGTTGACTTTGGTCAAATTGGCCTTTTGGTTGATCCCATTAGGTCCTTAGTGACTCATTGGCCTCCCCTAAGGTCTAGGAAGGGTTGGGTAGGCTTGGTTGGGCACCTTGGAGGCCACTTTACCCTTAGTTAGGGCACTTTGACCATTTGGGGCTAGGGTTGACTTTGGTCAACTTAGTCTCTTTAGTTGACCCCAATTGGTCCTTGGTGACCCATTAGTCTCCCTTAGGACTTAGGAAGGTCTAGGTGGATTCCTTTGGCTAAGGGGAGATCAATTGACCATGTGTGACCTTAGTTTGATCTAATTAGGGTTTGGGTTGACTTGGTCAACTTGACGTTTTTTGGTTGACCCCAAAGGGTCCTTGGTGACCCTTTGGCCTCCCCTAGGGTTAGGGGTGCCAGGGTGGGGTCATGGAGTCAATTTGAAGCCCTAAAGTCAAACCCTATGATGCGTTATTTAAAATTACTATTTACAGCCCAAGGTGGTTGTCACCTCCATGCCTAAGTTCATTTGGTCTTCTTGGGCTTCTTAGGGTTTTTTCATGACCTAGTCATGACAAAACACTCTTACGGGTAAAGTTGTTTGAGGGATGTTACAGGTAATGATTAGAGGGGACTTGGTTGGAGCCCTTGGATGTTTGATGTCATGGCCAAGTGAAATTGCATGTAGTGTGTGTTACACGCGATGTCATAATCCTGGGTTAAGTACAGTGTGGTAGGTCTACGGGCTCGCCAGTCATCACACTGACGGGAGTTGGCAGAAATACCTTGGGCAGCTGGGCTTGGTCCTCGGTGCTCAATCCCGGGGCTCCTTCCGTGCCAGTGGACAGTTGGGCTTGGTCCTTTGGTGATACGCTCCAAGAGGCTCCTTCCGTGCCACGATGATAGACTAGTTTGGGCTGTGTTCTTAGTGCACATCTACCCGAGACCCCTCTGAGCTGTAGAACTGTAAAATCCCTCAAGAAACTATACCCCTAAAATGGTTTTATCATGACTAGGTCATGACAAAACCCTATGAAGCTCAAAGAGACCATGTGAACTTAGTCATGAAGGTGAAGATCACCATGGTCTACAAATAACACTTTTCAATTACCTAACCTAGGGTTTGCCTTTAAGGCCTAAACTTTACTCTTTGACCCCACCATAATATCCCTAATACATTAGGGGGTCCCTTGGAGCACCTAGAACCCATTAGGGTCAACCAAAGTGGTCAAGTTGACCAAAGTCAACCCTAACTCTAAAATGCTCAAAGTGGCCTATCTAAGGCTAATGGACCTCCAACATGCGAAAGTGACCACAACTAAAGCTTCCTAACCTTAAAGGGAGTCCAATGGGTCACTAAACACCCATTGTGGTCAACCCAAAAGGGTCAGGTTGACCAAAGTCTACCTAAACCCTAAAATGGTCAAAGTACCCTATTAAGGGTCCAGTGGCCACTAAGGTGTCAAACCAACCCTTCCCAAGTCTTTCTAGGCCTTAGGGGAGTCCAATGGGTCCTAGGACCCATTGGGGTCAACTCAAAAGGTCAAATTGACTAAAGTCAACTCAACCCTAAATTAGGTCAAACTAACTCAAGTTGACCTAACTTAGCCCAATCCACTTGGGCTAAGCCTAATTGGAGTGGCTCACTAGCTTTAGGAGGCTGTCAATTACCTAAAATTCCATCTAAATTCTTGAGATGGTGACTATGAGAGAGAAACCTCAAGTTCCCCTTTAATGGAGGAGTGAGAAAGAAGAAAGAGAGAGGGGAGTTATGGAGGGAGACCTTGGGCCACCCCATTCATCTCCCCATTGCCCCCATTCATCTCCCTTGACTCTTTGTATGAGAATACCATCAATTCCAGCCAGCCAACACTAATTGGGTAGCCCAACCACCATGGCCGACCACCCCTTCACCTCCCCTCCATGGAAAAATATTAATCCCCCTATACAGCCCCCATTCCCACTTTTGGCCAACACATCACCTTCAAAATGTTCTTGGAAGTAGAAATGAGGTATTGGATCAATGGTTTTGGTGGAGGATCGAGGAACCATGCAAGCTCGCCTGAGAGGAGAAATGCTACGACCAACCGCCGCCACCGCCATCGTTGAACCCCAAACTAGGTCCACTTCTCCTCCTATCCCCTTGTGCTAGTACCCTAAATCAATTTGGAGAGAAATCAAGCTCAACTGAGCCCGATGTGGTGAGAAAAAATGGAGTTTTTCCAGTTTTCATGGTAGAGGGTTTGCTGGAAACTACCACCTCCGGTGGCCGTGCCGCCGCCCGACGATAGCCACCACCTCAACGGAGGTGGTGGCTAGCCAGGGAGGTGACCGGGTGGCCGGCATTAAGCCATTCCTTAACTTATAAATCTTTTGTTGGCCTACTGTGATGTGATCGTTTTAGCCGGTAGGATCGACACCGTGCGGTGGCATCTAACTTGGTAGTTCGAGTCAATGTAAAGCGGCAGTTCTGGGCATAAGACCCGGAGGCGAAGCAAAAAAAGGGGGTCCTATAAATATGCAGAGGCTCTGCTGTTATGTTCTTAGCAATGAGGCGTACGGAGGCCTAAGCCTGGTAGTGTGGATACCTGTCATAACCCGCATTTTCTCAGCAATAAAATTATATCAGAGTAAGATAAAATACTTGTTGTGATGTCACGCCATGCAGGGGATAACTGCAGACTCTCAGGCAAGGAACCAACCTAAACAAGTTATACAGAATTCATAAGTTATTATGAAGAAAATCTTTCAAATTAGATGGTCAAATCCCTTGACACAGTGGATCAACTAGTCCACGAGTAAAATATAGTTATACGCTGTGGAAAAATACTTTAGTTAAGATGGTTTGATATCCGACATGAGCGTAAGCGTCCACGAAGGACAACTCATGGTATGCAAGACTCTAAGTTTAGTATAGTATGAAGATAGTCTTTACGTTAGTTTGAAAAATAGTTCTTTAGTTTTAGAAATATGACATGTATGAAGTAATATTGGTAGGGGTTTTATAAGTTAAAAATATCTAACATGTACCCTAGCATAAAATAATCCCAGAGAGCAAGTAGACAACATTCAAAAATAGGAAAAAACTAGCAGTTTAAGTCACATACTTAGCATCACAAGGAAAACCACCAGTTGGCACCAACAACATGACACGAACCCACTGATGAGTTTGCATGTCTATATAGAAGGAAACAAGAAAAGAACTACCTCACAAAGATGAGGGAAAGAACCCTCAGCAATACGGCAGATCACTAGCAAGCTCCAAAAGAAACCTAGCCGCTTAATCGGCTACAACCGTTAACCCGAAGCATTCAAAGAAAGAACACATCAGCAAGAGAAAAACAAACAGTAAAGGAGCAGTAGATAATAAGCAATAAAACAAAGGGGGGTTTAACAAACCCTACAAATGAATGCTGATAAAATTCGGCAAAAGGAAGAAAATTTGATAGCAAAAGAAAAGTACTCAAAGAAAAGGAGTAATCAAAGCGCACCAAGTGCGAGAATAACAGTATGATCCGCTAAAACCTGCAGAACAACAAAGCCACAAATGCCAATATAATATAGAAAGAAAGGAACTAACAGTCCTAACCTGTGAATCATTAGCAGTGGTAAAACCATGGATCTGGGTTGGTGACCAAAAACTGCCCTCATCCAAACAACCAGATCCAAAAAACTCAGGGGCCACCGGTGCAGTCTTGGGGTACAACACACCAGCCGAAACCGAGGTTATATCAGTGGTGGCCACGGCTCTCCACCCAAACATCCCTGTCAAGAAAACCAGAGTAACCACCTGCCATGATTCACGATTCAGCCTTCAAAACTAGCCAACAACATCACTTAAACCCTATAAAAACCCACACTAAGAGACTCGGGAGAAAACTACAAGTCTAAGGGAAAAGCATCGAGTATACTCGACGCCACGTCTGGTACACTCAATGCCGCATTGAGTGAGCACCAATCACTCAATGCTAAAACACCAAGCGGGAAAAGCATCGATTTCACTCGACACCGCGTTGAGTGAGCACCACTCACTCAACGCCAAAACATTTAGCCGCTGAACGCTTACTTAACTCGGCCAACGCTAAATAGCCAAAGGCGTTGAGTGAGCTCCCCACTCTCAACTCTTTTGCCTTAAACTATCAAGCTAAGCAGATGACATTGAGTGAGTTTACCACACTCAACGTTGTCAACGCCAAACAGCCAAAGCCATTGAGTGAGTTCACCACACTCAACGCTTTTGACTTAGAAAATCTTCCTGACTAGACGGCGTTGAATGAGCACAACTCACTCAATGCCAAAAGACTTAGAAAAATCCAACTGCCTAGACCGCGTTGAGTGAGCTCAACTCACTTAATGCCAAAAGACTTAGAAAAATCCGTCTGGCTAGACGGCATTGAGTGAGCTCAACTCACTCAAAGCCAAAAGATTTAAAAGAACTAATAAGGCAGACGGCGTTGAGTGAGATCACCTCACTCAATACTGTAAACACTTTTTACTTAGACTCCAAACCAAATTGCTAGGCGTTGAGTGTGTCCACCACACTCAACGCTTTTATACTTAGGCTAGAAATTGACTACTACCTCAGCTTATACTCAACGCCTAAGGCTACACTTGACGGCTACAGACAGAACCTGGAAGAAAAAGTTATTTTATCTAAACTATGGAGGATAAATCACAACAACAGCCAAAATATTAGAAAATTCTCTTCTTACATAGACTATCTGGAAGGAAAACCTGTTAATACTAACTATACTGACAATGACTATACCTATCCAGCGAAAACCAGACCCACTCAGACATTTTCTACCTACAACAAGCTAAATCTTGCCAAAACCTACAGCATACTCAAGATCTATGGCAATAAATGCTACAAAGAAAACAAAAAAAGCTACTTGCCAAGGATGAGAAAAGCACCACTTTCCTCGATTCCCAAAAAAACTCGACCAGCTCCTCTCCTTCTCCCGGATTTGGAGCAAAAACACTTAGCCAAGAAATTTGGATCTTTAGAGAGGAAGAAAGGGTCAAACTGAAATCCTTGACATCTAGAAAGACCACGAACTTTGAAAACTTACCGTAGGGATGTAGATTTAGGCAAGAGCAGTCCGAATCCACCCTCAAATAAGAATTTTGAGCTCTAAAGCTCCCGAAATCGGCGGCCGGATGTCTAGGGTTGTCCGCCGCTCGTCTCCTTCCGCAAGAAGCAAGTCGTCAGGTTTTGGGGAAGATGAATGGGATAAAACTAAAATAAACTACATATAAAGTCTATTCACTCACAACTCAATCTAGATATAATATAATATAACTTAAGTAATATAAAATTAAGCCACTCTTAAAATGACCAGCCACTATACTATAATAGTCACTTATATTAAAACAGCTAGCATAATAATATCTTATAAAACTTAGCCACTAGCATAATATAAATCAATAGAATATAATATTATATTGACTACTTACATAAAACGTCAAAAAGACGCGAAAACCCAACTATCTCGGAATTTGACGAAATTCACACCGTAGCTAAATACTCATGCTACAAAAATAATGACGAAGTCGAAATCAACATCCGATGAACAAAACTTGGGCTAACACCTCCCAAAGACAAAACACAAGTGAAAGTATTTAATTTGAACTAAATCCACCTATGGGTGGGGGGGGGGGAATAGGTGTCGTGCAGTCTTTTGCGGAATTTAAATTACCTGCACAAAAAAACAAACACAGCACCAAAAAGCACACAAGCAATTATAGTGGTTCCCCGATTTGGGTACGTCCACTCTCCCCCTTCGACCTATCTTCCACCAAGGGATGACTCGGCCACTTCACCAACCGGATTGAAATCCAATCCTCACACTATGGAAGGAACCCTTCCAACCAAAGGAGTCACTACTCCTCCACCACGGGTTGCACCCAACACTTACAACTAGGAATAAAAATTCCTTTACAACAAAACATAAATTGAATGTACAAGAAATACAAACAAACTTATGGAGAAACCGATGTCGCTCTTCGTTCGTTGATGCTTTCTTGAAAGAGATGAAGAGTCCACGACCGGAGTACTCTCTTGGAGAGGATCTTGACAAGATCGGTGGCGGAAAGTGGTTGCGGCGGCGATGCTTTGTGAATCCAATCTTCTTGACGAAGCTAGCAAGGTCTACGAATGATCTCAGTTGGATCAGTCGTCTCGATCGATTTGGAATGAATAAATAACTTCGTTCAATGATTCGAGAGACAAGAGATCTCAAGAGAGATACGTGAGACACACTACTAGTCTCGGTCCTGTCGTCGGAAGATTAAAGAGGCTCTGAGATCAGCAGCGGCGACTAGCTTGCGAGCGGCGACAGCGATCGGCTAGGGCACGGCGTCGGCTGTTTGATTTCGCGTGAATAGTTACTGTTGAAGTTCAAAATATGCAAGTATATATACCCTGAGGCCAACCCTAAAGTACTTTGTGGGACCCACAAGGAGAAACCCTAGCCCCGGTCGAAACAGCATAACCCGTCATGGTTCGGTTCAGCGAGAGACGAAATTTGCCTAAGGCAAAATCGGCGAGAATCGTTGGTGATTCCCGTCGAAGTCGGAGGGAATCATTCACGATTCCCGTCGATTCTGCCTTAGCCGAATTCCAGTAGGGAACCTTGTTAGCCGGAGAGAATCAGCGAGAATGCAAGGTGATTCTCGTCGAATCGGCGAGAATCACTTGGTGATTCCCGTCAATTCTGCCTTGGAAGAATTCTTGTAGGAGAACAGTCAGTCGGATGAAGTCGAAGGTAATCACTGACTGATTCTTGACGATTCGGCGAGATTCAGTAATGATTCCCGTCGAATCGGCGAGAATCACTTAGTGATTCCCACCGATTTTGACTTAGACGATTTTTCTTTTCCTTCCTATGAACTTGGTCTTTGACCCATCTTTGCTCCTTCTTCTGCTCTTGATCTGCCTCGACCCTGTACTTGAAAATAAGTACACTACAATAGAAAGAGCACACGTGAGTCAACACACTGATCTGCTCAACGAGGGATTACATTGCGCAGACCCGTGTATATTGACCCACTGCACCCTGACATTGGTGTGTACTTAGCATAAAATAGCTGCAAGCACAACTTGAATGAAAATCATCAAATACATTGTCAATTCACCTTAGCTTGTTCAGGGGATTCTTCAAATCAGGTACATTGTGGATACAATACCCAACAATCTCCTCCTATTTAAAGAAACCTAAACCCTACAAGCTAAAGTGAATAGAACAGATAGGAATGAAAATCATAGACTAAAAATTCAGTTGAGAGTGAAATTCATTACCATTTTCCTGAGAGAATACTTAACATTGGCAGCCACCTTAGCCTTAGCCAAGAGGGTAATCTCCCCCTTTTTGGCTTCTGCAAATTTGGGACTTTACTAGGAGCCAAATGCTCCCCCTCAGTTCTTGCATCCGATCTTGAATTCCTAGCAGATGCTCCCCCTTGATCCAAGAGCCTTGAACCCTTCAGTCTTCAATCTTCATAGTTCAACATGCCGAGTTCAGTTTTAAAGAGACTGAAATTGGCCTCGTCTAGGGGCTTTGTGAAGATATCTGCAATCTGCTTATCCGTGGGGACATAGCAGAGAGAGATAACTTTGTTTTCCACATGCTCCCAAATGAAGTGGTAGCGCACTTCAATATGCTTTGTTCTGCTGTGCGACACTGGATTGTTAGCAATTGCTATTGCGCTAGAGGAGTCGCAATACATAGGAACTTCTCTGAACTACAAGTCATAATCTTCGAGTTGATTTATGATCCATAAAAGTTGTGCGCAACAGCTGTCTGCTGAAATGAACTCAGATTCAGCCGTTGAGGTTGCGACACAGTTCTGCTTTTTACTGTTCCACGATATAAGCCTTCTTCCGAGGAATTGGCACATCCCGGAAGTTCTATTCCTATCATCCCTGCTTCTTGCAAAGTCAGCATCTGAAAAGCCTATCATCTCGACATCATTGTTTCTTGGGTACCACAAGCCAAGATTTGGGGTACCTTTAAGGTATCTAAGAATTCGCTTTTCAACGACATAATGAGATTCCTTAGTGTTCACCTGATATCTGGCACAAACGCATGTAGAAAACATAATATCCGGTCTACTAGCAGTAAGGTAGAGCATGGATCCAATTATGCTTCTGTATTTGGTTTCATCAAAAGGTTTCCCTTTCTCATCCTTGTCCAGAGATACAGTGGATCCCATTGGAGTCCTCATAGAGGTTGCATTCTCCATTCCGAATTTTTTTAGGAGTTCATTTGTGAACTTCGTCTGAGAGATGAAAATCCATCCTCAGACTTTTTCACTTGAAGTCCCAAGAAATACTTTAGCTCTCCCATGCTGCTCATTTCAAACTTTCCTTGCATAAGTTTGGAAAACTTCTTGCAAAGATTGTTTTCCATTGAGCCGAATATTATGTCATCGACATAGATTTGCACCAGCAGAATCTTGCCTTTGACTTCCCTAAGAAACAATGTCTTATCTATTTTTCCTCTCGAGAACTTGTTCTCAAGAAGAAAACTAGACAGAGTCTCATACCAAGCTCGAGGAGCTTGTTTTAAGCCATATAATGCTTTATTAAAAAAATAAACATGATTAGGAAGTGATGGATTAACAAAACCTGGGTGTTGCGCGACATATACTTCCTCTTTCAAATTTCCATTTAGGAACGCAAGATTCACGTACATCTGATAGAGCGTGAATCCATTGTGAGGGGCATATGCCAGGAACAATCTGATCGCCTCGAGCCTTGCAATTGGTGCAAAGGTTTGGTCGAAGTCAATCCCCTCCTCCTGTCTTTAACCTTGTGCAACCAGTCTGGCCTTATTCTTGATGATGATACCGTGTTCATCCAGCTTGTTTCTGAAGATCCACTTAGTGCTGATCACATTCTATTTCTTTGGTCTGGGAACAAGCGTCCAGACGTTGCATTGTTCGAATTGATGCAGTTCATCTTGCATGGCCAATATCCATGATGCATCCTTGTTCACTTCGTTGAACTTCTTTGGCTCAACCTGTGATAGAAAACTAAGGTGCAGAATCTCGTTAATTGTACCTCCCTGACACTGTCACGAGGATCTCCTATGATCTGATCTCTGGGATGATCCCTCACGTGTCGGAGCTCCAAGAGTCTGGCATCTGGAGCTCTAACAGCTTCTTGGGCTTCTCCTTCTTCTGGGAGAGTTACTCCATTCTGATCGTCATCTTCTCCAGTTGGCGTTAAGGTGGAAACCTTGACGTTCTTGGGAGTTGCATCTTTTGTGGTCTCATTGAGACTCAACTGTTCGAGCCTTGCATCTGCCTCTTCAAGAATGTCACTGGAAGAATTGTTATGAAGCAAGCTTCCTTCATCAAATTCAACATTAATGGACTCCTCTACCACTAGGGTTTTCTTATTGAAGACCCTATATGCCCGACTATGACTACTATAGCCCATGAAGATGCCTTCGAAGCATTTTTCTCCGAATTTAGTACGTGGGTACTTCCCATTATTTAGTACATAACATCTGCAGCCAAAAATCCTTAAATAGGACATGGTAGGTTTTCTGCCTTTCAATAGCTCATAAGGCGTCTTACAATGATTTTTGTTGATCAATGCTCGGTTCTGTACATGACAAGCTGTATTGACAGCCTCTGCACAGAAGTACTCTGGAAGAGAAGCGTCATTCAACATTGTCATACATGCTTCAATCAGCATTCTATTTCTCCTCTCCGCAACTCCGTTTTGCTGAGTAGTACGCGGGGAGGAAAACTCATGAAAGATATCATGTTCTTCACAGAATTCTGTCATAGCACCATACTTGAATTCTGTTCCATGGTCACTTCTAATTTTGACCACGGAGCAGTTAAGTTCGTTCTGGATCTGCTTGACAAAATTAGTGAAAATGTCAAACGTATCTGACTTTCGTTTCAAAAAGAACACCCACGTAAACCAAGAGTGATCATCAACAATCACTAGCGTATACGATTTGCCTCCTAAGCTATGAACTTGCACTGGACCGAACAAGTCCATATGCAGAAGATAGAGACATCTGGAGGAGTCTTTATCTGCAATGCTCTTAAAGGTAGCCCGAGTCTGTTTGCCCTTCTGGCATGTAGGACAAGGGTTATCTTTGATGCACTTAATAGTAGGGGCATCCCTTACTAAGTTCTTGGAAAACAACATATTAATTGTCTTGAAATTAATATGTGATAATCTCTTGTTCCATTGTTCACAAAGAGATGCACTTCCTTTTGCTACTAGGCACATGGGGGTAGAAGAATCTAAGCTAAGAAAATCTAAGCAAAAGATATTTCTGCTCCTAATGCCAGTTAATACCGTCTCTAATGAGGCACACGATATTATTAAGCACTTATCCATGCAGAACTTAACGTTGTATCCATTATCACACAACTGGCTTACTCTGATCAGGTTATGGTTTAACCCTTCAACATAGGCCACGTCAGTGATAGAGAATACACCGTTGGAAATCATACCATAACCTCTGGTGACTCCTCGATCAGATCCTCCAAAGATGACTTTGGGTCCATTTTCGACTGGGGAGTAATCACGCAACAGTCTTCTTGTCTCGGTCATATGCCGGGAACATCCACTGTCCAAGTACTAGATAGGCGTTTTGGTGGCCTTTGAACATACTTGCAAAATAGAATTAGTTTTACTTAGGAATCCAATCGAACTTGGGTCCTAGATTCCTTGTTAGCACACTCCCACTCGGGTGGTTAACCCTACGAGTGGTCGGCATCGCATTGCTAATATGAATAGTCTAGTTGAATCTTGGATTAAACTAGCAATCCACGACAAAGTGACTAACTTTGCCACAACACCAACAGTCGAACCTTTTGTATCGTTTCCTAGGCTCCTGCTTCACCCTTGGAACGATGGGTCCAGCCAGGGCCTTGGATCTGGAGGTGGAGTCATCATGATGACAACAGTCACACGATTTCTTAACTTCCGGTTCTTTCAGTATAACATGCTTGGCCTTTGGTGCCTGCTTCCTATTATGGCCGCTAGAGAAGTGGACATAATTCTCCATTTGGATTTCCTCATAAGGTGCCTTGAAGACACTCTCACCGTAGTTTCGCAGGAAGGTACAACCATCATACCGGCTCTTGGGCTTTTCAACCGAGGGTCGAAAGAAGTGGCCATAGGTTGACTCAAAGTCCTGTTCATTGCAAGGAAAGCCAGGCTTTCTGAATGAAACTGGATCGAGTGGGGCCTTTCCCTTTTCTACAGTAGAGGCCTTCTTAGCAGCCTTATTTTTTCTCTGTTTTCTGTTTCTCCTAGATGATTTACCAGGCACACCCACATGCCCTAAGCCTGCCCCTTTGGCCTAAGCAGAGAATTCATCAACCAGCGGAAGAACAGTCTTGGGTATCGAGAAGCTTTTGACAATCTTCCTTTTAGCCGCAAGTTGTTCTTCCAACTTATTTATTTCTTCCTATTTCTGGTCAAGGAGCCTTAGAGACTCTGAGTGCTCAGAAGTCAGGTTCAGGTGTTCCTGTCGGAGAGAAATCTAGCTAGTGATCTCTTCTCTTAGGGACACACCCTCAGCCTTAAGGAATTTAACTTTCTTTTCCTGAGCCCTAAACCTCTTGCGGCATTCCTCAAAGGTATTGAGCAGAAGCTCATACTTTTCGAGGAGCTCAGCTTCACGGGCAGATGGGCTGTCCTCGAGATCGTCATAAGGAGACTTAGAGTCAGAGTTAGAGAGGGGGGTACGATCTTTTACCTTCCCAGTAAATGGGGGGCAGTCTCCTTCTGAGTTAGAGCGACCCATCAGCCCGAAGTAGGCTTCCTCATCATCACTGGAGTCTGACAAATCAGACTCACTCAGTGTCTTTGTCTTTTTGGCAATGTAGCTCCTCTCCTTCTTCTTATCTCTAGAGGACCTGTGCTCCTCTCCCTTCCCCTTGACTTTCTTGCTTTGGTGGCAGTCAGCAACAATGTGGCCTGGCTTATTGCATCCAAAGCAAATAATGTCAGTAGAGTGATGTTTGTTCTATTTAGGTTCATACATGTCAGAAGAGTAATTCTTCTTCTGATGTTTGGAGGAGGAGCCGTCTCTCTTTCTTTGATTCCTCATCTTGAGGAACTTAATGAATTCTCGAGTTATGAGGGAGAATTCTTCTTCAGATAGCTCTGAGCCAGAAGAGCATGGCTCATAGTCTTCTTCCTCATCCCTTTTCCAAGAGCGGGACGAGGCTGCACCCTTGCCTTTCCTTGAGTGATTGGCTTTCAGGGCTACAGTCTTTTCTTTGGCAGCGGCTTTGTCGGCTTCTTCTTCAGCTTTTCTGGTGTTCAGCTGAAGCTCATAGGACAAAAGCTTCCCAAACAGAATCTGGGGATCAGTTTCTGCCAGCTTGCCAAATTCTCTGATGGCACAGATCTTGGTATCCCATTCCTTAGTAAGGGATCTAAGGAATTTTTCATTATATTCACCATCAGTGAACACTCTTCCATAGCCCTTCAGGGCATTGACGATCTTTAAGAAGTTCTCAAAAGTCACTCAGATATCTTCCTTGGGACCATGCCTGAAGGCCTCATACTTTTGGTTAAGAAGGGATCTTCGATCATCCCTTACTTCATTTGTGCCTTCCATTAAGATGATCAGGCAGTGCTAGATGTCCTTAGCAGTCCTGCAGTTGCTGAAGTTCTGCATCATGGAGTCATCGACGGCGCTGACAAGAATGTTTTGAGCCTTCTTGTCAAGACCGACTAGCACCATCTCATCCGTGTCCATTTCGGAGAGCTTCTTCGGCACCATCTTGGTCGGATGAATGGTGGAGGCCTTAGTGGGGATATAAGATCCCTCCTCCACTACCATAAAGAGTCGAGGGTCGACTGATTCTATGTAGAACCTGATCCTTTCCTTCCAGATGGGAAAGTTCAGCTTGGTGCACACTGGGATCTTTCCTGCATACTTGAGTCCGTCCATTTGTGAGATCTTCTTGACACTAGATACGGGATCTTACTCAGGGTGTTAACCTTATTGCTGAGTAACCTTTCTCTGATACCACTTTAAAGTATCTAGTGTCAACTAAATCCACCTATGGGGGGGGGATAAGTGTCGTGCAGTCTTTTGCGGAATTTAAATTACCTGCACAAATAAACAAACATAACACAGAAAAGCGCACAAGCAATTATAGTGGTTCCCCGATTTGGGTACGTCCACTCTCCCCCTTCGACCTATCTCTCACCAAGGGACGACTCAGTCACTTCACCAACCGGATTGAAATCCAATCCTCACACTACCGAATGAACCCTTCCAACCAAAAGAGTTACTACTCCTCCACAAGGGTTGCACCAAACCCTTAAACCTAGGAATAAAAATTCCTTTACAACAAAACAAAAATTGAATATACAAGAAATACAAACAAACTTGTTGGGAATCCGATGTCGCTCTTCGTTCGTTGATGCTTTCTTGAAAGAGATGAAGAGTCCACGACCGGAGAACTCTCCTTGAGAGGTTCTTGACAAGATTGGCGGCGGCAAGTGGTTGCGGCGGCGATGCTTTGTGAATCCAATCTTCTTGACGAAGCTAGCAAGGTCTACGAACGATCTCAGTTGATAAGTCATCTCGATCGACTCGAAATGAAGAACTAACTTCGTTCAACGATTCGAAAGACAAGAGATCTCAAGAGAGATGCGTGAGAGACACTGCTAGTCTCGGTCCTATCGTCGGAAGATCAAAGAGGCTCTGAGATCAGCAGCGGCGACTAGCTTGCGAGCGGCGACAGCGATCAGCGGAGTTACGCGATCGGCTAGGTCACAACATTGGCTATTTGATTTCGCATGAATAGTTACTGTTGAAGTTCGAAATACGCAAGTATATATACCCTGAGGCCAACCCTAAAGTCTTTTGTGGGGCCCACAAGGATAAACCCTAGCCTCGGTCGAAACAGCGTAACCCGTCTTGGTTCGGTTCAGCGAGAGACGAAATTTGCCTAAGGAAAAATCGGCGAGAATCGTTGGTGATTCCCGTCGAAGTCGGTGGGAATCATTCACGATTCCCGTCGATTCTGCCTTAGCCTAATTCAAGTAGGGAACCTTGTTAGCCGGAGAGAATCGGCGGGAATGCAAGGTGATTCTCATCGAATCGGCGAGAATCACTTTGTGATTCCCGTCGATTCTGCCTTGGCAGAATTCTTGTAGGAGGACTGTCAGCCGGATGAAGTCGGCGGGAATCACTGACTGATTCTCGACGATTCGGCGAGATTCACTAATGATTCCTGTCGAATCGGCGAGAATCACATAGTGATTCCCGTCGATTTTGACTTAGACAATTTTTCTCTTCCTTCCTATGAACTTGGTCTTTGACCCATCTTTGCTCCTTCTTCTGCTCTTGATCTGCCTCGACCTTGTACATGAAAATAAGTACACTCCAATAGAGAGAGCACACGTGATTCAACACACTGATTTGCTCAACGAGGGATTACGTTGCGCAGACCCGTGTATATTGACCCACTGCACCCTGACATTGGTGTGTACTTAGCATGGAATAGCTGCAAGCACAACTTGATAGAAAATCATCAAATACATTGTCAATTCACCTTAGCTTGTTCAGGGGCTTCTTCAAATCAGGTATATTGTGGATACAAAACCCAACAATCTCCTCCTATTTAAAGAAGACTAAACCCTACAAGCTAAAGTGAATAGAACAGATGTGAATGAAAATCATAGACTAAAAATTCAGTTGAGAGTGAAATTCATTACCATTTTCCTGATAGCATACTTAACATTGGCAGCCACCTTTGCCTTAGCCGAGAGGGTAATCTCCCCCTTTCGGCTTCTGTAAATCTGGGACTTCACTTGGAGCCAAATGCTCCCCCTCAGTTCTTGCATCCGATCTTGAATTCCTAGAAGATGCTCCCCCTTGATCTAAGAGCCTTGAGCTGTAACATCCCATTTCCGGCTAGACCCCTAGGAGTCGGTTGGTCGTGACAGAACCCTGTGAAGCCCAAAAAATTGAAATAAATCGATCGAGGTTTCGGGTCACGGGTTGGTCACGCTCGTGACCGACCCGTCACGCCCGTGACTTTGGGCGTGACTCCTTCGACGATCGTCGATCTCCGCGAGACGATCGTCGAACTTGCTGCCCGGGCATGTCACGCCCGTGACCAAGGTGTCACGCCCGTGACCTAGGGCGTGACTCCTTCGACGATCGTCGATCTCCGCGAGACGATCGTCGATCTGACAGCCTGGGCATGTCACGCCGTGACCAGCGTGTCACGCCCGTGACCAGGGGCGTGACTCCTTCGACGATCGTCGATCCCCGTAAAACGATCGTCGAAATTGAACTCGGGCTTGTCATGCCCGTGACCTAAGTATCATGCCCGTGACCAAGGGCGTGACCAACCTTCAATGACCGTCGATCTCAGTTCGACGATCGTCGACCTCAAAATTGCCGTTCGGGCCTGTCACGCCCGTGACCTAGGTGTCACGCCCGTGACCTAGGGCGTGACCACCCTTCGACGACCGTCGATCTCAGTTCGACGATCGTCGACCCCAAAAATTTTCACCCGGGCCTGTCACGCCCGTGACCTATGTGTCACGCCCGTGACATTGGCCGAAACGACGGTTCAGGCCCGAAATTATTCTAACACGCGTGGAAATAAATGCTGGTGTGGGAAGTTACAACAGGAGTAATTACGGGCCGTTTTTCCTTCTATAATTATATAATAAAGGAGGAAGTGTTGGTCCAATAGGAAACCGCCAACTGGACACACCTGTTCATCTTCCACTGTTTCTTATCCCGTCACTGTAACCGAAAGGCTATTAAGAGGAGCCTTCATGGCCATTACGGCTTTATCCTTTCACCTCCCCACTTTCTGACTTATAAAAGCCCACTTGGGGCAAGAGGAGATGTTTACACGCTCAAGTAAACGGATCAAATCTTTGTTCTTGCTGTAGGAGAAGTTCGGCTACACCACCACTACGCCATGGCACCCCGTCGCTCTTCTCGCCTCCAAATCGCGAACAAGGTCCTCCTCTGCTTCTTCTATTTCATGGGTAGATCTTAGGATTCTAAGAAAGGAAGTTCGCACTCAACGGAGCCGGACCCATCTCTCGTTTTCATGGGAAAACCATGAAAAATGTATTTTTGAGTTCGCCGGAAACCGCCACCTCCGGCAGCCAAACCACCGCCGACCGCTAGCCATCGCCTCAACGGAGGTGGTGGTGGTGGTGGCTGGCCAGGGAAGTGACCGGATGGCCGGCGACGGATCATGGAATGCTTACAGGAAAAATGATTTTCTGTGTCTATTTTCGGTTTCATGAAGAAGATGAACAGTAGAATAAATTTTATAATATATAGATTATTATATATTACATAATGGAAAGATGTATTATTTGAATATATTTTGGGGCTGCAAAATGAGGCACTTAGAGGCCGTTTTAGGAAAAATGACCAGACACGAAAGTCGTAGCCCTTCGAGTCTAGATAAATCTAAAATTAGTTTCAACTCGTTTGGGTAAGCAGTTCGGCCGCAGCACCCGTTTTAGTGGGGGCTGTACCAAGAGTTGGGCAGAAATTAAAATGGATGCCCACTCTTCGTCCCTTGTCCAAATGACCTGAAACTTGGGCAGGGGGTTAACCTTAGCTATACCTAATGGCAGACCAAAAATGGGAATTTTTGGAGATACTTTGCCTAAAGTTTTTGTTTCAATTTAATAAACTTAGAGGAATTTATTTAAGTGGTCAAACGACCTCCAAACCCTCCCAAAGTTTGGCGAGTGGTCCCTGAATATTGAACCTAGGTCTGTACAAAATTCCACTGATTTGGAGGAGTTTTGGGTAGAAAATCTTCTACCCTTAACTAGGCATTAGTGAGACACCTTTTAGTAAAAAGTGCACTAAGAGTTTGGAAAGGTCAAATCACCTCAACAGAGGCTGATATTCTGACCCCTGTCTTAGAAGGATGTTATAACCTGCTTGGAGAAAAATGGTGAGGATTAGGGTGGATTTTACCCTAAGAGATCGGCTCGAATCCAGTGGGTGGGAGTTTGAGATTTGTGAAGGACATAGGAGCAAAAGCTCTTGTATGCCGTTGAAATTTGGAGGAGAGTGGGATGATATGCTGAAAACCCTTTTGTTGAAATAGTGAAGGAATTGGAGGTAATTAGGTACCTCGGAAGTTGGGATTTTGGATTAGGATAAACATGTAATTTAGTTATTTTAAGCACTAAATCTAATCTAAAAATTATGAAACTCGGGAGGAGGGAGTTTTAGGATGTTTTAGACTTATGGTAATTTTCCTGGAATTTTATGATTAATAAATATTATGCTTTATGTTATAAAGAATTAATAGCTCGATTTGTTGTTTCAAATATTTGGAGGTTTTAAATTAATTATAATCAGTTAAAATTCTGGATTTAGATCTTGACTTGTAGAACATTGATCCCTGAATTTTTATAGAATTTTATGTTGAGTAAATCTAGTACTTTGTTCACAGATATTAGAGAGGGGTTTTATTGTTTAAAAATTAATTATCGATAAAATACTTGCTGGAAAATTATGAAACTTGGCCAGTGCTAATTTTAGGCCTTTATCTGCATGGCATGAATTATTTATAATTTTTTGGAAGAATATTTTCTGTACTTGATTCATAAACAACAGAAGTTAGAGATTTTTTCTAAAATAGTTTTCATGCCCTTTTAAAGATAGAAAAATTATGATACTTAGGATTTAACCTATTGAGATAACCTACTATTTATCATAAATTTGCTGGACATCTTGCATGATTACTTAGGGTAGTTCATGTTCAAACCGGTAGCCCTTGGGATTTTCGAGGAATTTAATTAAATGCCAAATAGATTAGGAAAATTTCCATTTTCTAGATTTAGGTCATTTATATCATGGTGAGTCTCCAGTAAATAATTTAGGGCATTTGGATGAGTATTGGATCATTGCATAACCGGTTCGACATGAAGTCTAGGTCGGTCTGCATATAGCAATTGTGAAATGCAATAGGACACGATCTGAGGAAGGCATTGAAGTTAATCATATTGTCTGGGTGGGCAATGGTGGAGGAAGTCATAATAGGAAGGTATAAAGATTAGTGAGAATTGGTCATAGCTAGAGTTAAGAGGTGCTCGGGTTTCGGCGAAAGATCGACTTTTCCCGAAGAGAGGAAGGTTAAAAATCACCCTAGGATAGTCTATCGTAATATGAGAAGGGAATCGGGTTAAGGGAGATAAACCAATAATAGTAAGTGCCTTGCGAAAGGGAACTTCGGGCCGTAATGCCGCCGTCTTGGTTCCTAGTGCCCCTTGAGAGCCCTTCACGGGGAATACCGGGGGCAGTCCTGGGCTAACGTAAACTGTAATAACAAACCGACAAGAGTAACTTAGTAACTAGGGCTGCACCTTTCACAAACACTGTTGGCACAGGGAGATTGATGAGAGCTTCGGCTCGGTTGGTTTGGAGACAGACGTTTTGGTCCGGGGAGCTTCGGCTCGTTGGTTTGGAGACGGACGTTTTGGTCCGGGGAGCTTCGGCTCGGTTGGTTTGGAGACGGACGTTTGGGTCCGGGGAGCTTCGGCTCGGTTGGTTTGGAGACGAACGTTTTGGTCCGGGGAGCTTCAGCTCGGTTTTGTGTGTTTACGATAAACTTGCATGTGCATAAAATAGTAAAAGTTAAGGTGGTGGGTTTTTCGATATCGGGGAGTTCGATTGCACCGACACCGATATCGTTGACTCGGCGAGGTGATTAGCACTTCGCCAACAGAAGTCCGGTGCGCCAGCCGGCAAGAGTATGCAGGCGTCCGCTTAGTGCACCAAGCGTTGAGGCGTACGATAGGTCAGACCAGTGGTGCTTTTACTGTTTTTGAGGTGGGCGAGGCCCAACCCACCGCTTCTGTCCGCCACTACGGAGGTATCCTGGGAGGTAACGGCTCAGAAAGGTGGAACTAAAGGTCTGTGTGCACAGAGTCGGGTGTGTGAGTTGCACTTGCATGTTTCATCATACCCACTAGCATGTCCTTCCCTTTCTTCCTCCCCGCTCAGTACCTAGGAGCCATGGGGGAAGGGGTGGGGGATGATAGGGCTTAGTCTTTATGACTAACGGTTTTCGAACCGCATCATTTAGGGGATCGTGGAGCCCAGCATGGAGGAGCAGCCCCAGAGATCGGTGCGCCTAGAGATGGGGCAGTCTAGCTCCGGAGTTCATACAGCCGGGACCGTGAGTCTCGACCCTGAGTAGTTTCTGTTTTAGCTTCCGCATGAGTGTTATTGTAGTAAGGACATGATGTATCGGGCATAAGCCCGCATTTATAGTACTCTGATGTTTTCTGTGGACACTCCCTTCGTGGAGATTTTTATTCTATATATGTGATCTATTGTTGTGGACTGCATTGCTCTTATTTCATTTATTGTGCTACCTTTCAGTGATCGAATTGGCCGGCAGAATCGGTGCCTTGTGGTGATAACCCTTCAGGACGTGAAGGTGTCACTGCAAAGCGGCGATTCTGGGCCTAAGACCCCGGTGGTTGAAAAAGAAAAAAAAAGGGGGGTCTTACAAGTGGTATCAGAGGAAACATCGATCTGAAAAGGAAGCAGTCCACTAACCCTGGGTCACCCCCGCTCGAGTTTAGTTTGGGGACAAACTAAGCAGCAGAAGCAGTGGTGTGCCCATATGGGGATCACATATAAATTGTCCACCTTTATATAATATTTGAACGCTATCTCAGCGTGTGTTTTTGTTACGCAGCCTCCAGCACGGACTACGCCACAAGGTGGAGTTCAACAGGCTCAGGATGTTGCACCACCCCCACCGGTCCCCACTCCTTTCCTTCAGTCAGACATGGGACAGACCCTAACTGCCATCCTGGAGGCCTTCAGGGCCCAGCAGGTTCCGGCCCCGCAGCCAAATCCGGGGGCCAACTGGCTAAGCATCTTCTAAGGATTGTCTCCCCCGTCCTATTTGGGGACTGAGTCGGCGGTTCGTACGGAAGAGTGGCTAGATATCATGTACGAGATGCTGACCGGGATACGGTGTCCCTGGGAGGAGAGGGGGGCTCTGGTCGTCTCTTGCCTGGAGTCCCATGCAAAGAGGTGGTGGAAGACGCTGTTGGACACGACATTTGCCGATAGGGAGGTTGCGGAGGTTACCTGGGAGGAGTTCAGGGCCGCTCTGCTGGAGCATTTCGTTCCGCAGTCGGCCAGGGATGATTTGGAGGAGCGGTTCTTACAGTTGAAGCAGGGCACACAGACCGTGGTGGAGTACCATCGAGAGTTCTACCATCTGGCCCGATATGCAGATTCCTACCAGCTGGACGAGGCAGGGTATATCAGGAGGTTCTATAAGGGCCTGCGGGAGGACTTGAGGGAGGCTCTGTTGTTTGTATCTGACGGGCCCATCTCCCAGATTTTGGAGATGGCAAAAAGGATTGAGGCAGATTGGCACGCCACCCGGGGCCGGAAACGGCCAGCAGAGGATCAGGGATGGAGAGGCAGAAATGACCAGCGGCGAGGTGTTGTACCAGTGGGGAGGAGGACAGAGGA
Organism: Platanthera zijinensis; assembly: GCA_039513925.1. Classification (NCBI taxonomy): domain Eukaryota; kingdom Viridiplantae; phylum Streptophyta; class Magnoliopsida; order Asparagales; family Orchidaceae; genus Platanthera; species Platanthera zijinensis. Next base: position 136,089,771 of record CM077081.1, read on the forward strand.
CCAGCCTCGTTGGGACGTGAGGCAGGAGCCGAGGGAACAGGTGATATTGGCCCCTCCACCTCTACGGATGCAGGAGATGCCGAGACCCGGGGGAATGGCGTATCCCCCACCGGAGTGCTTCCTTTGTCATCAGATTGGGCACATTCGGAGGAACTGCCCGATGAGGGGGGCACCACCTCCAGCACCACAGGGCGGCCCACCAGCTCAGCATTACGGAGGCCGAGGACGCGGCCGCGGTCGTGGATACCATGAGGGAGATCGTAGACAAGGAAGAGAGCAGGTATATGCTTTGGACCTTGCGCAGCCTCGGAATCCGGAGCAGGTCATCGCAGGTACGCTGCAATGCTTCTTTATTTTCATAGAATTTCCCTTTAAGTTGTTAAAACTTTGAATCGCACTAGATAGATTAACAAGGAAAGAAAAAATTCTTTATAGAACCCTAAGATATTTAATCACCCCAGGTATAGTCTTCATCAGCGGCAAGCCTGCCCGCACACTTTTTGATACTGGAGCTACTCACTCCTTTGTGTCGGAGACGTTCGTAGAAGGACTAGAAGGAGTGGAGCGGTTCACAGGCTCGAGGATGAGGGTGCGACTACCGGATGGATCTGAGCTCCTTACCACGGATCACTGCAATATGGAGGCAGAAATTGGTGGAAAAGCGTTCGAGGCTCCAGCGACGATTTTGAAGCTGACGGACTACGACCTGATCCTGGGCATGGTATGGCTGCACTGGAACCATGCCCAGATTGACTGCCAGGCAAAGAGGATCACCGTGAGACACGGGGACTCTTTCATTACCATCGAAGGTATAAGACCTGTCTCTCGTATACTCTTATCTTCGGTACAGGCCGTTAAGGCCCATCTGCAGGGAGAGGAGGTCTATCAGATTCTATTTGAGATGGCGGAAGTTAAGGAGTCGGTGACGGACATCCCGGTGGTGCGAGATTTCGCTGACATCTTTCCAGAGAAACTGCCAGGACTACCTCCACACCGAGAGCAGGACTTTCAGATACAGCTTGTGCCGGGGGCCAAGCCGGCATCTAGGGCCCCTTACCGAATGGCCCCAAAGGAGTTGGCAGAGTTTCGGACTCAGTTGCAGGAATTAGTTGAGGCAGGATTTGTTAGACCGAGTTCCTCGCCATGGGGAGCACCGGTCCTATTCGTGAAGAAGAAGGATGGGACACTCCGCCTGTGCATCGATTATCGAGCACTAAACAGGCTGACCGTCCGGAATACCTATCCGCTCCCACGGATAGACGAATTGTTCGACCAGCTGGAGGGGGCCCATTATTTCTCGAAGCTGGACTTGAGATCAGGATACTACCAGCTGCGGATCCAGGAGGAGGATATCCCAAAGATGGCCTTCAGTAGCAGATATGGCCTGTATGAGTTCACCGTGATGCCCTTCGGGCTCACGAATGCTCCGTCGGCGTTCATGAGCCTCATGAACCGGGTTTTCGAAGCCTACTTGGATGTGTTCGTCATAGTGTTCATAGACGACATCCTGATCTACTCTAGGACGGAGGAGGAGCACACTCGACATCTGGCACTGACTTTGGAGAGGTTGCGGGAGCATCACCTTTATGCAAAATTCAGCAAGTGTCAGTTTTGGTTGAAGGAGGTGGCTTTTCTAGGTCACATTATCAGCGGAGCCGGGTTGGCAGTGGACCCGGCAAAGATTCAGGCAGTTCGGGATTGGCCGCAGTTGAAGACAGCCACCGATGTACGAAGTTTCTTGGGACTTGCCGGCTATTACCGGAAGTTCGTGGAGGGGTTCTCTCGGATTGCCCTCCCCCTCACATCTTTGATGAAGAAGGAGGCACCTTTTGTTTGGACCCCGCAGTGCCAGGCGGCTTTCTAGGAGCTGAAGGACCGACTCATCTCAGCCCCTATTCTGGCCCTTCCATCTGGAAAGGAAGGATTCCAGGTGTATACCGACGCATCATACCAGGGAATGGGAGCAGTGTTGATGCAGAATGGACACGTCATAGCATATGCCTCCCGCCAGCTAAAGACCCATGAGAAGAACTACCCAGTGCACGACCTTGAGATGGGAGCAGTCGTTTTTGCTATGAAGGTCTGGCGCCATTATCTTTACGGAGTCCACTGTGACATCTACTCCGACCACAAGAACCTGAAATACGTGGACACGCAGAAGGAGCTGAATATCAGGTAGAGGCGGTGTGTGGAGTTCTTAGTAGATTATCAGTATGAGATGCACTACCATCCAGGGAAGGCAAACGTGGTGGCCGACGCGTTGAGCCGGCGAGCTGCCACTTCCGAAGCTGGGCCCCAGGTTATGTCCATGGAGCTAGTCCGGTCATTCAGAGATATGCAGATATCCCTAGTGTCCGAGGATGAACCAGTTCTGTATAGGGAGTATCTGGCATCGATGGTGGCCATAGACGATATTCGGGATCGCATTCGGGACAGACAGAGGACAGATGCGTGGGCAGAGCCGATGTTCCGAGCTTTGGAGGAAGGCTCGACAGGAGATTATTCCCTGAGAGATGGATTGCTACATTTCAGAGGCAGAGTATATATACCCGCAGGTGGCCAGATCCGAGAGGATATTATGATGGAGGCGCATTGCAGCCGGTACTCTGTGCACCCGGGGATCACAAAGATGACCGCTGATCTGAAGAAGACGATGTTTTGGCCGGGCATGAAGAAGGACATTACGTACTTCGTGACCCATTGCGAGGCGTGTCAGTTGGTGAAGGCGGAGTGCAGGAACCCCGCAGGATTGCTGCAGCCACTCCCGGTGCCGGAGTTGAAGTTCGACGATATAGCTATGTATTTTATACATGGTCTTCCACGGTCTCGGACGGGGAACGACTCGATCTGGGTGATTGTTGATCGGTTGACGAAGGTGGCCCACTTTATACCGATCAGGAAGGATGACTCGGTGGGAGTGCTGGTACGGAAGTTTGTGGAGCAATATGTCCGATATCATGGCGTGCCCGGGACGATAGTGTCGAACCGCGATGGACGGTTTACATCCAGGGAGTGGCAGTCAGTGCAGGCTTACCTGGGCACCCGTTTGACTTTTAGCACGGCCTTCCACCCTCAGACGGACGGGCAGACAGAGCGCACCAATCGGACCTTGGAGGATTTATTACGACTGTGTATACTGGACCGAGGGGAGCCGTGGGAGAAGATGTTACCGTTGGTCGAGTTCTCCTATAATAATAGCTACCATTCCAGCTTCAGGATGGCGCCTTATGAAGCCTTGTATGGAAGAAAGTGTAGGACCCCACTTTCTTGGGTTCAAGACGAGGATCCGAAGCTGTTGGGATCAGATTTTGTTGAAGACACCGAGGCTCAGGTGAGACTGATCAGAGATAGGATGTTGGAGGCGCAGAGCAGACAGGCTAAATACTATGACGCCCGACATCGTCAGGTGGAGTTTCAGGTAGGGGATCGAGTGTTCTTGAAGATCCGGCCCATTCACGGAGTCTCACGGGTGTGCGGTCGGAGGAAGAAGCTCAGCCCTAGGTATATGGGCCCTTACCGGATCCTAGAGCGGATCGGACCCCTAGCCTACAGGCTAGAGTTGCCGCCAGAGTTGGCAGCTCTACACGACGTCTTCCATATTTCTTCGCTGAGAAGGGCTCTACTACGCCCGGAGCAGCGGATTTTGACCACCGAAGGGCCGGTAGCTTCAGACCGATCTGTTCACTTGGAGCCGGTTCAGATCGACGACAAAGGAGTACGGATCTTGCGCCGCAAGAAGATCCCCTTAGTCAAGGTTTTGTGGAGAAATCACGGTCAGGAGGAGCACACCTGGGAACCGCAGGACCTGATGAGGCAAAGATACCCGGTGTTGTTCAGTCAGGTACATCTCATCACCTCTTGGTATACTATAGATTGCCTTCTTGTTTTGGACAGTTAAGACTAGATAAGGAAAATTCAGGACCTAGGCATGCGCACTCAATCAGAAAGGTAGAGGCTAATCTTTTGTTTATTGGGGAGATTGTCTTCGTTTATCAAACGAATAGTCGCTTAAACCCGATAGAAAGATCGTATTGGATGTTACAAGTTTAATTTATTCCGATAGAAATCCCCGTAAGCTCAACCTCAATTTCGGGGACGAAATTTTTGTTTTGTTTATTGGGATTTGTAACATCCCATTTCCGGCTAGACCCCTAGGAGTCGGTTGGTCGTGACAGAACCCTATGAAGCACAAAAAATTGAAATAAATCGATCGAGGTTACGGGTCACGGGTTGGTCACGCCTGTGACCGACCCGTCACACCCGTGACTTTGGGCGTGACTCCTTCGACGATCGTCGATCTTCGCGAGACGATCGTCGAACTTGCTGCCCGGGCATGTCACGCTCGTGACCAAGGTGTCACGCCCGTGACCTAGGGCGTGAATCCTTCGACGATCGTCGATCTCCGCGAGACGATCGTCGATCTGGCAGCCTGGGCATGTCACGCCCGTGACCAGCGTGTCACGCCCGTGACCAGGGGCGTGACTCCTTCGACGATCGTCGATCCCCGTAAAACGATCGTCGAAATTGAACTCGGGCCTGTCACACCCGTGACCTAAGTATCACGCCCGTGACCAAGGGCGTGACCAGCCTTCGACGACCGTCGATCTCAGTTCGACGATCGTCGACCTCAAAATTGCCGTTCGGGCCTGTCACGCCCGTGACCTAGGTGTCACGCCCATGACCTAGGGCGTGACCACCCTTCGACGACCGTCGATCTCAGTTCGACGATCGTCGACCCCAAAAATTGTCACCCGGGCCTGTCACGCCCGTGACCTATGTGTCACGCCCGTGACATTGGCCGAAACGACGGTTCAGGCCCGAAATTATTCTAACATGCGTGGAAATAAATGCTGGTGTGGGAAGTTACACCAGGAGTAATTACAGGCCGTTTTTCCTTCTATAATTATATAATAAAGGAGGAAGTGTTGGTCCAATAAGAAATCGCCAACTGGACACACCTGTTCATCTTCCACCGTTTCTTATCCCGTCACTGTAACCGAAAGGCTATTAAGAGGAGCCTTCATGGCCATTACGGCTTTACCCTTTCACCTCCCCACTTTCTGACTTATAAAAGCCCACTTGGGGCAAGAGGAGAAGTTTACACGCTCAAGTAAACGGATTAGATCTTTGTTCTTGCTGTAGGAGAAGTTCGGCTACGCCACCACTGCGCCATGGCACCCCATCGCTCTTCTCGCCTCCAAACCGCGAACAAGGTCCTCCTCTATTTCTTCTCTTTCATGGGTAGATCTTAGGATTCTTAGAAAGGAAGTTTGCGCTCAACGGAGCCGGACCCATCTCTCGTTTTCATGGGAAAACCATGAAAAAGGTATTTTTGAGTTCGCCGGAAACCGCCACCTCCGGCGGCCAAACCACCGCCGACCGCTAGCCATCGCCTCAACGGAGGTGGTGGTCGTGGTGGCTGGCCAGGGAAGTGACCGGATGGCCGGCGACGGATCACGGAATGCTTACAGGAAAAATGGTTTTCTGTGTCTGTTTTCGGTTCCATGAAGAAGATGAACAGTAGAATAAATTTTATAATATATAGATTATTATATATTACATAATGGAAAGATGTATTATTTGAATATATTTTGGGGCTGCAAAATGAGGGATTTAAAGGCCGTTTTAGGAAAAATGACCAGACACGAAAGTCGTAGCCCTTCGAGTCTAGATAAATCTAAAATTGGTTTCAACTCGTTTGGATAAGCGGTTCGGCCGCAGCACCCGTTTTAGTGGGGGCTGTACCAAGAGTTGGGCAGAAATTAAAATGGATGCCCACTCTTCGTCCCTTATCCAAATGACCTGAAACTTGGGCAGGGGGTTAACCTTAGCTATACCTAACGGCAGACCAAAAATGGAAATTTTTGGAGATACTTTGCCTAAAGTTTTTGTTTCAATTTAATAAACTTAGAGGAATTTATTTAAGTGGTCAAACGACCTCCAAACCCTCTCAAAGTTTGACGAGTGGTCCCTGAATATTGAACCTAGGTCTGTACAAAATTCCAACTGATTTGGAGGAGTTTTGTATAGGAAATCTTCTACCCTTAACTAGGCATTAGTGAGACACCTTTTAGTAAAAAGTGCAATAAGAGTTTGGAAAGGTCAAATCACCTCAACAGAGGCTGATATTCTGACCCCTTACTTAGAAGGATGTTATAACCTGCTTGGAGAAAAATGGTCAGGATTAGGGTGGATTTTACCCTAAGAGATCGGCTCGAATCCAGTGGGTGGGAGTTTGAGGTTTGTGAAGGACATAGGAGTAAAAGCTCTTGTATGCCCTTGAAATTTGGAGGAGACTGGGATGATATGCTGAAAACCCTCTGGTTGAAATAGTGAAGGAATTGGAGGTAATTAGGTATCTCGGAAGTTGAGATTTTGGATTAGGATAAACATGTAATTTAGTTATTTTAAGCACTAAATCTAATCTAAAAATTATGAAACTCGGGAGGAGGGAGTTTTAGGATGTTTTAGACTTATGGTAATTTTCCTGGAATTTTATGATTAATAAATATTATACTTCATGTGTTAAAGAATTAATAGCTCGATTTGTTGTTTCAAATATTTGGAGGTTTTAAATTAATTATAATCAGTTAAAATTCTGGATTTAGATCTTGACTAGTAGAACATTGATCCCTGAATTTTTATAGAATTTTATGTTGAGTAAATCTAGTACTTTGTTCACAGATATTAGAGAGGGGTTTTATTGTTTAAAAATTAATTATGGATAAAATACTTGCTGGAAAATTATGAAACTTGGCCAGTGCTAATTTTAGGCCTTTATCTGCATTGCATGAATTATTAATAATTTTTTGAAAGAATATTTTCTGTACTTGATTCATAAACAACAGAAGTTAGAGATTTTTTCTAAAATAGTTTTCATGCCCTTTTAAAGATAGAAAAATTATGATACTTAGGATTTAACCTATTGATATAACCTACTATTTATCATAAATTTGCTGGACATCTTGCATGATTACTTAGGGTAGTTCATGTTCAAACCGGTAGCCCTTGGAATTTTCGAGGAATTTAATTAAATGCCAAATTGATTAGGAAAATTTCCATTTTCTGGATTTAGGTCATTTATATCATGGTGAGTCTCCAGTAAATAATTTAGGGCATTTGGATGAGTATTGGATCATTGCATAACCGGTTCGACATGAAGTCTAGGTCGGTCTGCATATAGCAATTGTGAAATGCAATAGGACACGATCTGAGGAAGGCATTGAAGTTAATCATATTGTCTGGGTGGGCAATGGTGGAGGAAGTCATAATAGGAAGGTATAAAGATAAGTGAGAATTGGTGATAGCTAGAGTTAAGAGGTGCTCGGGTTTCGGCGAAAGATCGCCTTTTCCCGAAGAGAGGAAGGTTAAAAATCACTCTAGGATAGTCTATCGTAATATGAGAAGGGAATCGGGTTAAGGGAGATAAACCAATAATAGTAAGTGCCTTGCGAAAGGGAACTTCGGGCCGTAATGCCGCCGTCTTGGTTCCTAGTGCCCCTTGAGAGCCCTTCACGGGGAATACCGGGGCCAGTCCTGGGCTAACGTAAACTGTAATAACAAACCGACAAGAGTAACTTAGTAACTAGGGCTGCACCTTTCACAAACACTGTTAGCACAGGGAGATTGATGAGAGCTTCGGCTCGGTTGGTTTGGAGACGGACGTTTTGGTCCGGGGAGCTTCGGCTCGTTGGTTTGGAGACGGACGTTTTGGTCCGGGGAGCTTCGGCTCGGTTGGTTTGGAGACGGACGTTTGGGTCCGGGGAGCTTCGGCTCGGTTGGTTTGGAGACGGACGTTTTGGTCCGGGGAACTTCGGCTCGGTTTTGTGTGTTTACGATAAACTTGCATGTGCATAAAATAGTAAAAGTTAAGGTGGTGGGTTTTTCGATATCGGGGAGTTCGATTGCACCGACACCGATATCGTTGACTCGGCGAGGTGATTAGCACTTCGCCAACAGAAGTCCGGTGCGCCAGCCGGCAAGAGTACGCAGGCGTCCGGTTAGTGCACCAAGCGTTGAGGCGTACGATAGGTCAGACCAGTGGTGCTTTTACTGGTTTTGAGGTGGACGAGGCCCAACCCACCGCTTCTGTCCGCCACTACGGAGGTATCCTGGGAGGTAATGGCCCCGAAAGGGGGAACTAAAGGTCTGTGTGCACAGAGTCGGGTGTGTGAGTTGCACTTGCATGTTTCATCATACCCACTAGCATGTTATAGCATAATCGATTCATTTAACCCTGACACCTAAAGTATAAGTGGTATGGGACGCCTATACATTAGGACCTGCAAAATGACCCCTTGGTCTATAAGCTTGTGTGGGCAAGTTTATAAATCAAAGATAATTTCAATATATAATAACCATTGCTGTTTGATAACCGACACCCCAAGGTATAAGTGGTATGGGACACTTATACGATGGGAGCCTTGCAAAAGATCCCTTTTGCTTATGTGTTCTCGCATAAGTGAAGGTTAAATTCATATATTTGCTTTTCTTACTGCTAGACCTATTATAACAATTATATTAACTGCTCACCGAATACAACTTGTTAGATTAGTTCCGCTGCCATCTGTTTCTTGATTAATCTCTACCGTCATGTCCTTCCCTTTCTTCCTCCCCGCTCGGTACTTAGGAGCCATGGGGGAAGGGGTGGGGGATGATAGGGCTTAGTCTTTTTGACTAACGGTTTTCGAACCGCATCATTTAGGGGATCGTGGTGCCCAGCATGGAGGAGTAGCCCCAGAGATCGGTGCGCCTAGAGATGGGGCAGTCTAGCTCCGGAGTTCATACAGCCGAGACCGTGAGTCTTGACCCTGAGTAGTTTCTGTTTTAGCTTCCGCATGAGTGATATTGTAGTGATGACATGATGTATCGGGCATAAGCCCGCATTTATAGTACTCTGATGTTTTCTGTGGACACTCCCTTCGTGGAGATTTTTATTCTATATATGTAATCTATTGCTGTGGACTGCATTGCTCTTATTTCATTTATTGTGCTACCTTTCAGTGATCGAATTGGCCGGCAGAATCGGCGCCTTGTGGTGATAACCCTTCAGGACGTGAAGGTGTCACCGCAAAGCGGCGATTCTGGGCCTAAGACCCCGGGGGTTGAAAAAGAAAAAAAGGGGGTCTTACAAGTGGTATCAGAGCCCGTGCAGCTTTGCGGTGATGAGAGTTGAAAGAACTCCATAGTTAAGCGTGCTCGGGCTGGAGTAGTACTGGGATGGGTGACCTCCTGGGAAGTCCCCGTAGTGCGGGCTTGACTATCGAGTTAGACTCATCTAAGGGGGGCTACGACCACCAACAACCCGCCTGTGGAGGGAGAGGGGTTGGGGTGCATGGCCTGCAGGCTTGAATGTGATAGGCTTACTGCCAGTAGTGGGCCCGAGTCTGGACTACTGGTGGGCCGGCGGTGCCAGCTGGGTCCAGGCCCGCCAACCCGCGGGACCCAGCTGGCACCGCCGGCCCACGAGTAGTCCAGACTCGGGCCCACTACTGGCAGTAAGCCTATCACATTCAAGCCTGCAGGCCATGCACCCCAACCCCTCTCCCTCCACAGGCGGGTTGTTGGTGGTCGTAGCCCCCCTTAGATGAGTCTAACTCGATAGTCAAGCCCGCACTACGGGGACTTCCCAGGAGGTCACCCATCCCAGTACTACTCCATCCCAGTGCTCGGGCTGGAGTAGTACTGGGATGGGTGACCTCCTGGGAAGTCCCCGTAGTGCGGGCTTCACTATCGAGTTTGACTCATCTAAGGGGGGCTACGGCCACCAACAACCCGCCTGTGGAGGGAGAGGGGTTGGGGTGCATGGCCTCCAGGCTTGAATGTGATAGGATTACTGCCAGTAGTGGGCCCGGGTCTGGACTACTGGTGGGCCGGCGGTGCCAGCTGGGTCCCGTGGGTTGGCGGGCCTGGACCGTTACATGAGCCCTTGAGTCTTCAATCTTCATAGTTCAGCATGCCGAGTTCAGTTTTAAAGAGACTGAACTTGGCCTCGTCTAGGGGCTTTGTGAAGATATCTGCAATCTTCTTATCCGTGGGGACATAGCAGAGAAAGATATCTTTGTTTTTCACATGCTCCCGAATGAAGTGGTAGCGCACTTCAATATGCTTTGTTCTGCTGTGCGACACTGGATTGTTCGCAATTGCTATTGTGCTCGAGGAGTTGTAATACATAGGAACTTCTCTGAACTACAAGTTATAATCTTCGAGTTGATTTCTGATCCATAGAAGTTGTGCGCAACAGCTGCCTCCTAAAATTTTCTCAGATTCATCCGTTGAGGTTGCGACACAGTTCTTCTTTTTACTGTTCAATGATATAAGCCTTCTTCCAAGGAATTGACATGTCCCGGAAGTGCTTTTCCTATCATCCCTACTTCCTGCAAAGTCAGCATCTGAAAAGCCTCTCAGCTCGACATCATTGTTTCTTGGGTACCACAAGCTTAGATTTGGTGTACCTTTAAGGTATCTAAGAATTCGCTTTACAGCGACATAATGAGATTCCTTAGTGTTCACCTTATATCTGGCACAAACGCATGTGGAAAACATAATATCCGGTCTACTAGCAGTAAGGTAGAGCAGGGATCCAATTATGCTTCTGTATTTGGTTTCATCAAAAGGTTTCTCTTTCTCATCCTTGTCCAGAGACACAGTGGATCCCATTGGAGTCCTCATAGAGATTGCATTCTCTATTCTGAATTTCTTTAGGAGTTCATTTGTAAACTTCGTCTGAGAGATGAAAATTCCATCCTCAGACTGTTTCACTTGAAGTCCCAAGAAATACTTTAGCTCTCCCATTTATAATACGTTTTGTAGCCTAAACTATTATCGTATTTTCTATTTTATAGTGTACAAATCATGTCTATTATTAGTTTATTTGTATCATTTTTATGTAAATATTATTGCCGCTGACCTTTTCTTGTCTTTTTGCAGGTTTCCAGAAAATTGGCCAAAATGACCTGACACGCCCCGCTGTCACGCCCTCCCTGGGCGTGACCTAGGGCGTGTCACCCGATCCCGAGGACTTCTGCTGGAAGGGACAGGAAAACGAACAAAATCGTTGTCACGCCCCCTAACACGCCCTTCCTGGGTGTGTCACCAGGCGTGGCTATGGGCGTGTCACCCTCTGCCGCAAAGCCTGCTGCCGCATTAAATGTCGTTTCTCCACAGCACGCAAAATGTACTGTCACGCCCCATGTCACGCCCGTGACATGGGCATGACACCCTCCTTTTTCGGTGACTGACGGATTTTCGACCAATGATTTGGACATGACGTGCCTGTCACGCCCCCCCTACACGGGCGTGACCTAGGGCGTGACCACCGACGTACCGAAGCAATCATCCCTCCCGCCAGAATCCAGAGCCCGAGGTGAACATAGTACTGTCACGCCCCCTGACACGCCCCCCTAGGGTGTGTCGGAGGGCGTGACCAACCCGAGAAAAATTCTATAAATTGAGACCCCCCCTCTCCATTTCAGCAAGCTTTGGTTGAGAGGGGGAGGTGCTGCCCCTTTGGTTCTTGAGTTTTTTTCATGCTCTCTCTCTCTCTCTCTCTCTCTCTTTGTAATTTTTGTTTAACCCTAGTTTAATCTTAGTGTGTTTTAGCTTTTATTGTAATATTGCTCTTGCTTAGTGCTACTTGTAGGGCTAGAATAGGATTTCAATTTCATGCACTTGTAATTTTAATTTTCAATAGTGTAACTTGCCCCTTTTTATTAATAGAAGTGTTATTTATTTAGCTTGTGTTCTTTTTATGCTTTACTACTCATCCCCCCTCCTCCACTCCATTATGATTAACTAATTCTCCTTGTACTCGATCTTGATGATCCGTGGTTAGAGCGATTAAGTTATGATGTTTTAATTAATCTTTTCTTTTAAGGTTAGGGCTTTGAATTACTCTTGATTAATCACGGGTTGGAGGTATATTTTCGATATATATTCTCCGCGCCTTTGCTTTCATTCTGGGCTTGCCGAGAGGCCGAAAGAATGAAGTGAGCATTCAAGAGTAAAGGGAGTGAGGCAGACGTCCAAATCTCCCGGATTGGAGTAAAATCCAATAGTGGGGTTCACCGCGTAAAGCGAGTTTTAGGCCTCCGATTTAGACGAGAGTCAGTCGGACCTTCCTAAACTCAGTTGGGCACGGCTTCGAGAGAAGCGTGTTCAAGCTTTAGGAACCTCCACGGTCAAGGACCTTTATCCTATTAAGTTTTGATTTTTATCGCATTTTCTTAATCGTCTTTAGCCGAGGTGAATCTTGATCGAGTGCATTTCCATTTCATATTTTCTACCCTTCGTAGTAATCGTTTTACTTAATAGCTTTACTTAATTGCGGTGTTTCTCTTTCTAGTATAGCTTTACTTTCTCCCTTGCACTTAGATTTTCTAAAACCCTAGTTTTTTCCGTCGATAAGATAATAGCGTTCGTGTGAGTAAGCATAGCCAACAGTTCCCGGATTTCAATACGACACTTGTGTCCCCTAGCTACAATTCGATAGGTATACTTGCCTCATTGGGTTGCTAGTTCGGTTGCGTTTATTTTCTTTGAACCCTAGCGCGCAACAAGTTTTTGGTGCCGTTGCGGGGGAACCAACTTCCGTTGATATCTTGAAAACACGAACCTATTAATTTTATCTCATCTCTTTCTCATCCTCTTTCTTTAAAGTTTAAAAAAAAAAAAAAAAATTATCACCGCTCTTAATAGTAACCAACTTCGCAATTTTTCTACGCCACCTAATTCTCTCGAAAAGGGCAAAGGTCTTTAAGCGCCACTATCTTATCTAGTACCTTGCGAACCCTTCACGGGGTAGTCCTTGGGAAGTTCGGGAGTTAATCTATAAAAAAAAATCTATTTCAAAAAGAATTTTTTTTTTCTAGTTTATCCTTTTTCTCTTTCTCTTCTTCTTTTCTGTTCTTTTAGTGCATGACCCGTGGGAGTCCGTCGGTTATTTTTGACTTGGACCACGAAATTGAGCATACTCTTCGGAGAAGATCGCAATTTCAAGGTCCTACTATCTAAGTGCCGGTTGAGGACTCCGAGTCATTTGCTACTTTAAGAATGGAAGAACCCAACGTAGATGAGGCCGTGCAAAGGACTATATCCTATTATGCACGACCGAACCTCGAGGGAACAGAATCAAGTATACTCCGCCCTGCTATAGCAAATAATAACTTCGAACTAAAGCCTAGCATAATTCAAATGGTGCAGCAATATGTGCAATTTGACGGACTTCAAGATGAAGATCCGAACGCACATATAGCTAGCTTTCTTGAAATTTGCGACACCTTCAAGATAAATGGTGTCACAAATGATGCGATCAAGGTAAGGCTCTTCCCCTTCTCTTTAAGAACTAAAGCTAAGAATTGGCTGAACACACTTCCGAAGAATAGCATAACCACTTGGAATGAATTAACTGAAAAATTTTTGGCGAAGTATTTTCCGCCAGCTAAAACTGTAAAACTTAGGAACGACATCTCTGCCATCGGACAAATAGACTCTGAAACCCTATATGAAACCTGGGAGAGATTTAAAGAATTATTAAGACGATGCCCACATCACGTGCTGCCTGTATGGTTACAAGTGCAGACGTTCTACAACGGGCTAAATCAAAATACAAAGCAAATGATAGACGCAGCCTCTGGCGGTACTTTAAATCATAAGACCCCGGAAGCAGCTCTTGATCTTTTCGACGACATGGCCATGAACACTTATCAGTGGAATGTGCCTAGGTCCTGCCCAAACAAGCCTGCAGGTATCTATGAAGTGGACAACATCTCCCAGCTCGCTTTGCAAGTAGAAATCCTAAGCAAAAAAATCACGGAGATGACTGCTGCCTCCGCCCCTCAGGTATGGGAATCTGCAACCCCTACTCCAGAACATTTAGATTATGTTAATAATATGCCTAGAACTGCTTTTAATAATTTTTCTGCTGCGAATTTTCATTTGCCTGGTTTTAATTTTCCGAATAGTTATAACCCTGCTTTAAGAAATCATCCGAACTTTTCATGGAGTAATCCATCGAATGCGATGCGCCCACCCCCGCAAAATGATTTTTCTGCACCACCACCACTACCACAACTTCTTCAAAATTACCCAAAACCTCCAAGCTTGGAGGAATTACTTTCTAAATATATCACCACAAATGACGCTACCATAAGAACTTTAACCGGAAGCGTAAAAAGTCTAGAAAATCAGGTAGGACAGCTCGCGAAAATAATTTCTGAGCGACCCGCAGGGTCTCTTCCTTCCAATACCGAACCCAACCCGAGAGAGCAAGCGAAAGCTATAACTCTTCGGAGTGGGAAGCAAGTCTCCGGTATGGTAAGTGAAGAGCCCGAGGCAAGCTCCGCTCCCGCTTTTAAAAATCAAAGCTCCGCTCCCACTTTTAAAAATCAATGCTCTGCTCCGCTTCCACCCTCTGCTGAAGAAGTAATCACCCCCGCTTTAGAAAATAATCTCACTCCACCACCCATCTTCAAAAATAATTCAACTCCTCCATACCCCTCTGAACTTAATAGACAACGTCAAGATGATCTGTACTCCCGCGTCTTAGAAATCTTCAAACAAATCCACATTAATCTTCCCTTCCACGAGGCTATTTCGCAGTTGCCGAAATACGTCAAATATCTTAAAGACCTCCTCACAAACAAGAAGAAGTTAGAGAATCTTTTGCACGTCACGCTAAACGCCGAGTGCTCCACCGTTTTAACAAACGGTTTGTCGAAGAAAATCAGTGACCCGGGTAGTTTTTCTATCCCGTGTGTCTTCGGTGATCTTTTTGTTAAACACGCGTTAGCCGACTTAGGCGCGAGTATAAACCCAATGCCCTTTTCGTTGTTCAAAAAGTTAGGGATTGGTAGCTTTAACCCCATGCGTATGAGTATCCAGCTAGCCGATAGATCCGTCAAGTACCCGTTAGGAATAATGGAGGATGTTCTAGTGAAAGTCGACAAGTTCATCTTCCCGGTGGACTTTGTCATTTTGGACATCGAAGAAGACGTCGAGGTTCCCCTGATCCTTGGCCGACCCTTCCTTGCCACCTCCCGAGCCATCATTGATGTAAGCAATGGTAAGCTCTTCCTTCGAGTAGGCGACGACGAAGTCACATTTTCTATCACCCCTTCGATGAAGAACACCTTGGCAAACGATGACTCATGCTTTTTCATAGATGCCGTGAGTGATGATTCTTCCTACTGCCTCTCCGACTTTGAAAAAGAATTTTCTACTTTTTGCTCCTCTTCTCTTACAACTGAATCACTGCAAGGAAGTGATGAATCTTCTTATTGTCTTTCTGAGTTTGAAAAAGAATTTTCTGATTTTTGTTCTTCCTCTTTTCTTCCCACTGAATCGCTACAAGAAGCCGTCTTGGCTGCTAGCCCCACCCCTTATTACGTTCCTTATAAAAAAGTTTATGAAGATATTATTTTTGAAAAAGAAAGAATCTCAAAATCCTCTTATGAAGAACCCCCTACCCTAGAACTTAAAGAACTTCCCGAACTCCTTAAGAAGATTCCAAGTTACCAGTTATCGTTTCGGCCTACCTCACGGATACGCAAAACGTTAAACTTCTTCTAGTTCTACGTAAGCATCGCCGGGCTATTGCTTGGCAAATTTCTGATATCAAGGGCATAAGCCCATCTTTCTGTACCCATAAAATTTTAATGGAAGATAATTCGCGTAACTCTATCCAACCTCAGCGCCGTATAAACCCGAACATGAAAGAAGTAGTCAAGGGCGAGGTTATGAAACTATTAGACGCAGGAATTATCTACCCTATTTCGGACAGTAAGTGGGTTAGCCCCGTTCAGGTAGTTCCAAAGAAGGGAGGGATAACGTAGTTAGTAATGAGAATAATGAATTAATCCCGACACGGACGGTGACGGGTTGGCGTATGTGCATAGATTACCGTAAGTTAAATGACGCCACCCGCAAGGACCACTTTCCTTTACCGTTTATCGACCAGATTTTAGAACGTCTCTCTGGCCATAGCTTTTATTGTTTTCTCGATGGCCTCTCGGGGTACTTTCAAATACCCATCTCTCCCGAGGACCAAGAGAAAACTACGTTTACTTGTCCCTTCGGCACCTTCATATACCAAAGAATGCCGTTTGGATTGTGCAATGCGCCAGCTACATTCCAGCGATGTATGCTCGCAATATTTGACAAGTACGTAGAAAGCATTATGGAGGTATTCATGGACGATTTCTCCGTGTTCGGCGATTCCTTCGATAGATGTTTAGAAAACCTCGAAAAAGTCTTAGAACGATGCGAAGAAACTAACCTTGCCCTAAATTGGGAAAAATGCCATTTTATGGTGAGGGAAGGGTTAGTTTTGGGTCATAAAATTTCTGCTAAAGGTATTGAGGTAGACGTTGCCAAGATAGAAGTTATTGAGAAGTTGCCGCCGCCTACAAACATAAAAGCTATAAGAAGTTTCCTAGGCCACGCTGGTTTTTATCGTCGTTTTATAAAGGACTTCTCCAAGATCACAAAGCCCCTCACCCATCTCTTAGAAAAAGACGCTCCATTCATTTTTGATGACTCTTGTATTTCTGCCTTTGAATCAATTAAAGAAAAGTTAATTAACGCATCGATTATGATAGCTCCGATATGGGACCTTCCATTCGAGATTATGTGCGATGCGAGTAGTTTTGCGGTGGGAGCCGTGTTAGGTCAACGCATATCTAAAAACTTCCACCCCATCTATTACGCTAGTAAAACCCTCACATCTGCACAAGAAAATTACACCACAACCGAGAAGGAGCTCTTAGCTGTAGTATTTTCCTTTGATAAATTCCGCCCTTACATTACACTTTCAAAAATCATTGTTTTTACGGACCACTCGGCCCTCAAGTACCTTCTTTCCAAAACAGATGCCAAGCCTCGCTTGATTCGCTGGGTCTTACTCCTCCAGTAGTTTGACTTAGAGATCCGTGATAAGCGAGGAGCCGAGAACTTGGCCGCTGACCATCTATCCAGATTAGATAACCCCTTTATAGAAAAATTAAATGAAAAATCTTTTAATGACTATTTTCCTGATGAGAAGCTGCTTTTAGTTAATACATCTACTTCTCCTTGGTTCGCGCACATCGCCAACTATCTAGTGGCCCGGGTGCTCCCAAAAGAGTTCTCCTCTCAGCAAAAGAAGAAATTCTTTTTTGAGCTGAAGAACTACTTTTGGGAAGACCCGCATCTTTTCAAAATTTGTGCGAATCAAGTGATAAGGAGATGTGTTTCTTATGATGAAGGAATTGATATTATAAAACATTTGCATGAAGGTCCGACAGGTGGGCAATATCAAGCTGCTCGCACGGCTCATAAGGTGCTTTGCGCGGGTTTTTACTAGCCTAGCCTGTTTAAGGACGCGCAAGCCTTTGTGAGCAGGTGTGATAGTTGCCAACGGTCGGGCAACATCTCTAATAAAAATGAAATGCCGCAAAATTATTTCTTAGAGTGCGAAATTTTCGACCTCTGGGGAATTGATTTTGTTGGCCCCCTTCCTTCTAGCTTCGGAAACAAATATATTTTAGTTGCTGTTGATTATGTTTCACGATGGGCTGAGGCCCAAGCTCTTCCTACGAACGACTCCCGAGTTGTAGTCACGTTTTTAAAAAAATTATTTTCTAGATTCGGTACGCCTCGCGCAATCGTTAGCAATAGGGGTTCCCATTTCTGTAACGCGCATTTTTCAGAAATCCTTACCAAATACGGCGTTACGCATAAGCTTTCCACTGCCTACCACCCCCAAACTAACGGACAAGTCGAAGTAGTTAATAGAGAAATAAAAAGAATTTTAGAAAAGACTGTTTCAACTTCTAGAAAAGACTGGTCAGCCAAACTTGACGATGCCTTATGGGCCTACCGAACAGCGTACAAAACCGCCCTCGGATGTACGCCGTATCGGCTGGTCTATGGAAAATTGTGTCATCTGCCCGTAGAGTTAGAACACCGCGCCTTTTGGGCCTTAAAATTTTTAAACTTCGATCCCCACTCAGTCGGTGACCTTCGAAAATTTCAACTATATGAACTCGACGAGTGGCGCTCTTATGCTTATGAAAATAATAAACTTTATAATGAGCGGACGAAGCGTTTACACGATAAACACTTAAGGCACCCTAAAAACTTTAAGCCGGGCGACCAAGTCCTTTTATATAATTCTCGTTTACGTTTATTTCCGGGCAAATTAAAATCTCGCTGGTCTGGCCCGTTTTCTGTTTTAGAAGTATTTCCTTATGGAACTGTTTTAATTTCTCACCCTGATAAGGGAAATTTCAAAGTGAATGGTCAGCGTCTTAAACTCTACTTTTCTGGTGATGATGATGTCAGTCCAAACATTATTAAGTTTCTGCTTCACGAACTCTAACTTTGAACTCTTAATTTTTGTTAAAAAAACAATTTTATTTCTGGACAACAATATTTTTTTGGACAATATTATTTTTTTTGATGCGTCGAGCTCAACGATGCTTTAACCAAAGGGCGCTCTTGGGAGGCAACCCAAGTTATCTTTTTCTGTTTTCTTTATTTTACAATTTTTGCCTCGGAAGGCTCCGACAAGCTGAAGCTTCTGCGATCGCCTGCTCCAACATTGCTGAATCTATCACGAAGTCCAATGAAGACATTCGGGGGGCGGCATCACTCAGCTTTCGCAGCAAATAAATACGGGGAAGTACCTGTATTTCAATTCTTTCTTTCAATTCTGTACTTTATTTTTCTCTCCTTCTCCAATCCCCTTCTTTAGCCATTGAGGACAATGTCTGTTTTAAGCTTGGGGGAGGATTTCCTCCTTCATTTTTGCTTAGTGTAAATAATTTTCTTTTTGTATATATTGTAAATATTTCCAAAAAAAATGAATATCTTAAAATTCAAAAAAAAAAAGAGAAAAAAATCCAAAATCCAAAAAAAGAGAATATTTCACAAAAATTAAATTAAAAAAAAAATATATGTGTTTTTGAATAGTTTAGACATTTTGGTATTTCAATAGTACCCCTAGTTTTTAGTTTTGTTTTACTCAAAATCTCCTATAAACAACTTAGTTAATTATAATATTTCTAATCGTCCTTTTTAATTATGTTTCACAAGTAAAATGTTGGCCATGTTGTGTTTCTAATTCACGGTAGTATGTTAAGGTGAAATATTTTTCTAAAACTCGCATTTCTATTATGTTTTGTTGTTGTTTATTTCATTTACTTTCTCAAAAATTCATCATCCACTATTTTCTTTTTCGTTTTTGAATAATTTTTGTAAAGTCAACTTTTGAATAACGTAGTAGATGTGAACGATCCAAGTCACCTATTATTTCTATTTTCAAGTTAATTTCATCAATCTTCTTTTATTATCTAGGACTCGCTTTTTGAAAATTTTCAAACCTTTGTTTTAAATAAATTCAAAAGCTTGAAAATGATTTAGGCCGTTTTTGTTTTCGTTTGAGCTTTCCTGCCAACCTAAAAACTTTTACCGCTAGTTAGCCATTTTTGAGCCTTTTTCCAATTTCATTTGATAGCTCCTCCCTTCATTTCAGTTTCACCAAAGCCAAAAATTTCCAACCTATCGAATCACACTAGCCTTTTTGAGTTTCATAAATTATTTTGACGATTTTGATAGGGTATTTTGTGATTTTTGTGGGAGAAAGGTTTTCGAAAAAAAAGAAGTATGTTCAAAATTGATGTTTATTTTTTTTTGGCCAATTCAAAAAGGAAAATAAAAATATTTATGGCCTTTGTTTACAAAAAAGAAAAAAAAATGAAAAAAAAGAAGAAAAAGAAGGAAAAAAATGTGTATATATTTTTATGAAAGTTTTTGAAACTCTTTGCTTTGGTTTAGTGTGATTTTAAAACCTTCACGTTTATCTTTGAATTCCACTCCTAATCATATTCCTAAACCAAACGTTTCTGTCCTATTTAAGTCCTTTTGATTCACGCTTTTTGATTTTTATTTAACAACTAAGAAAAGAAAAACAGTAAATCAGTTTTAGTTTTGGATTTAAACCTAGATTTTTGTTAATTAAATTGATATAATTATAATGCGTTGCTTGGATCCAGTAACAACTCAATGCGTGTTTTTCATTTTCGTAGCTTTGCTTAAGTCTATTTAAAAAAATCTCGTTAAAATTTTAGATGATTTGTTTTTATTAAGTAAAGTTTATAAAAGTTTTAACATACCTAAATAATTATTTTAGACTTACATTTCACCTTTTCCCTACTAAGAATTTCGCATAGTACTTGTGTAGGCATAATTAGAACTTTTTGATTAGTCCTTTTTATAAATATCTAGTTTTTATATTTTTGCTTGGGGACAAGCAAAGCTTAAGCTTGGGGGAATTTGATAATACGTTTTGTAGCCTAAACTATTATCGTATTTTCTATTTTATAGTGTACAAATCATGTCTATTATTAGTTTATTTGTATCATTTTTATGTAAATATTATTGCCGCTGACCTTTTCTTGTCTTTTTGCAGGTTTCCAGAAAATTGGCCAAAATGACCTGACACGCCCCCCTGTCACGCCCTCCCTGGGCGTGACCTAGGGCGTGTCACCCGATCCCGAGGACTTCTGCTGGAAGGGACAGGAAAACGAACAAAACCGCTGTCAGTCCCCCTGACACGCCCTACCTGGGCGTGTCACCAGGCGTGGCTATGGGCGTGTCGCCCTTTGCCGCAAAGCCTGCCGCCGCATTAAATGCTGTTTCTCCACAGCACGCAAAATGTACTGTCACGCCCTATGTCACGCTCGTGACATGGGCGTGACACCCTCCTTTTTTGGGTGACTGACGGATTTCCGACCAATGATTTGGACACGACGTGCCTGTCACGCCCCCCTACACAGGCGTGACCTAGGGCGTGACCACCGACGTACCGAAGCAATCATCCCTCCCGCCAGAATCCAGAGCCCGAGGTCAACATAGTACTATCACGCCCCCTGACACGCCCCCCTAGGGCGTGTCGGAGGGCGTGACTAACCCGAGAAAAATTATATAAATTGAGACCCCCCTCTCCATTTCAGCAAGCTTTGGTTGAGAGGGGGAGGTGCTGCCCCTTTGGTTCTTGAGTTTTTTTCATGCTTTCTCTCTCTCTCTCTCTCTCTCTCTCTCTCTCTTTGTAATTTTTGTTTAACCCTAGTTTAATCTTAGTTTGTTTTAGCTTTTATTGTAATATTGCTCTTGCTTAGTGCTACTTGTAGGGCTAGAATAGGATTTCAATTTCATGTACTTGTAATTTTAATTTTCAATAGTGTAACTTGCCCCTTTTTATTAATAGAAGGGTTATTTGTTTAGCTTGTGTTCTTTTTATGCTTTACTACTCATCCCCCCTCCTCCACTCCATTATGATTAATTAATCCTCCTTGTACTCGATCTTGATGATCCGAGGTTAGAGCGATTAAGTTATGATGTTTTAATTAATCTTTTCTTTTTAGGTTAGGGCTTTGAATTACTCTAGATTAATCACGGGTTGGAGGTATATTTTCGATAAATACTCTCCGCCTTTGCTTTCATTCTGGGCTAGCCGAGAGGCCGAAAGAATGAAGTGAGCATTCAAGAGTAAAGGGAGTTGTACGCACCCCTCGAGAGAGGCAGACGTCCAAATCTCCCAGATTGGAGTAAAATCCAATAGTGGGGTTCACCGCGTAAAGCGAGTTTTAGGCCTCCGATTTAGACGAGAGTCGGTCGGACCTTCCTAAACTCAGTTGGGCACGACTTCGAGAGAAGCGTGTTCAAGCTTTAGGAACCTCCACGGTCAAGGACCTTTATCCTATTAAGTTTAGATTTTTATCGCATTTTCTTAATCGTCTTTAGCCGAGGTGAATCTTGATCGAGTGCATTTCCATTTCATATTTTCTACCCTTCGTAGTAATCGTTTTACTTAATAACTTTACTTAATTGGGGTGTTTCTCTTTCTAGTATAGCTTTACTTTCTCCCTTGCACTTAGATTTTCTAAAACCCTAGTTTTTTCCGTCGATAAACTAATAGCATTCGTGTGAGTAAGCATAGCCAACAGTTCCCGGATTTCAATACGACACTTGTGTCCCCTAGCTACAATTCGATAGGTATACTTGCCTCATTGGGTTGCTAGTTCGGTTGCATTTATTTTCTTCGAACCCTAGCGCGCAACACCCATGCTGCTCATTTCAAACTTTCCTTGCATAAGTTTGGAAAACTTTTTGCAATGATTATTGTTCGTTGAGCCGAATATTATGTCATCGACATAGATTTGCACCAGCAGAATCTTGCCTTTGACTTCCCTAAGAAATAATGTCTTATCTATTTTTCCTCTCGAGAACTTGTTCTCAAGAAGAAAACTAGACAGAGTCTCATACCAAGCTCGAGGAGCTTGTTTTAAGCTATATAATGCTTTATTAAGAAAATAAACATGATTAGGAAGTGATGGATTAACAAAACCTGGGGGTTGCGCGACATATACTTCCTCTTTCAAATTTCCATTTAGGAACGCAGATTTCACATCCATTTGAAAGAACGTGAATCCCTTGTGAGAGGCATATGCCAGGAACAATCTGGTCGCCCCGAGCCTTGCAACCGGTGCAAAGGTTTGGTCGAAGTCAATCCCCTCCTCTTGTCTGTAACCTTGTGCAACCATTCTGGCCTTATTCTTGATGATTACACCGTGTTCATCCAGCTTGTTTATGAAGATCCACTTAGTGCCGATCACATTCTGTTTCTTTGGACTGGGAACAAGCGTCTAGTCGTTGCATCGTTCGAATTGATGTTGTTCATCTTATATGGCCAATATCCATGATGCATCCTTGTTCGCTTTGTCGAACTTCTTTGGCTCAACCTGTGATAGAAAACTAAGGTGCAGAATCTCGTTAATTGTACCTCTCCGAGTTCTTACACCGTCACGAGGATCTCCTATGATCTGATCTCTAGGATGATCCCTCACGTGTCAGAGCTCCAAGAGTCTGGCATCTGGAGCTATAACAGCTTCTTAAGCTTCTCCTTCTTCTGGGAGAGTTGCTCCATCCTGATCGTCATCTTCTCCAGTTGTCGTTAAAGTGGAAACCTTGACGTACTTGGGACTTGCATCTTTTGTGGTCTCATTGAGACTCAACTGTTCGAGCCTTGCACATGCATCTTCAAGAATGCCATTGGAAGAATTGCTATGAAGCAAGATTCCTTCATCAAATACAACATTAATGGACTCCTCTACAACTAGGGTTTTCTTATTGAAGACCCTATATGCCCGACTATGGCTACTATAGCCCATGAAGATGCCTTCGAAGCATTTTTCTCCAAATTTAGTACGTGGGTACTTCCCATTATTAAGTACATAGCATCTGCAACCAAAAATCATTAAATAGGACATGGTCGGTTTCCTGCCTTTCAATAGCTCATAAGGCGTCTTACGATGATTCTTGTTGATCAATGCTCGGTTCTGTACATGACAAGCCGTATTTTCAGCCTCTGCCCAGAAGTACTCTGGAAGAGAAGCGTCATTCAACATTGTCGTACATGCTTCAATGAGCGTTCAATTTCTCCTCTTCGCAACTCCGTTTTGCTGAGGAGTACGCGGGGAGGAAAAATCATGAAAGATACCATGTTCTTCACAGAATTCTGTCATAGCACTAGACTCGAATTATGTTCCATGGTCACTTCTGAATTTGACCACGGGGCAGTTAAGTTCGTTCTGGATCTGCTTGACAAAATTAGTGAAAATGTCAAACGTATCTAACTTTCATTTCAAAAAGAACACCAACGTAAACCGAGAGTGATCATCAATAATCACTAGCATATACGATTTGCCTCCTAAGCTATGAACTTGCACTGGACCGAACAAGTCCATATGCAGAAGATAGAGACATCTGGAGGAGTCTTTGTCTGCAATGCTCTTAAAGGTAGCCCGAGTCTTTTTTCCCTTCTGGCATGCAGGACAAGGGCTATCTTTGATGCACTTAATAGTAGGGGCATCCCTTACTAAGTTCTTGGAAAACAACATATTAATTGTCTTGAAATTAAAATATGCTAATCTCTTGTGCCATTGTTCACAAAGAGATGCACTGCCTTTTGCTACTAGGCACACGGGGGTAGAAGAATCTAAGCTAAGAAAATCTAAGCAAACGATATTTCTGCTCCTAATGCCAGTTAATACCTTCTACGACGAGGCACATAATATTATTAAGCACTTATCCTTGCAAAACTTAACGTTGTATCCTTTATCACACAACTGGCTTACACTGATCAGGTGATGGTTTAACCCTTGAACATAGGCCACGTCAGTGATAGAGAATACATCGTTGGAAATCATACCATAACCTCTGGTGACTCCTCGATCAGATCCTCCAAAGATGACTTTGGGTCCATTTTCGATTGGGGAGTAATCACGCAACAAGCTTCTTGTCCCGGTCATATACCGGGAACATCCATTGTCCAAGTACCAGATAGGCGTTTTGGTGGCCTTTGAACATACCTGCAAAACAGAATTAGTTTCCCTTAGAAACCCAATCGAACTTGGGTCCTAGATTCCTTGTTAGCACACTCCCCCTCGGGTGGTTAACCCTACGAGTGGTCGGCCTCGCATTGCTAACATGAGGAGTCTCGTTGAATCTTGGATTAAACCAGCAATCCACGACAAAATGACCAATTTTGCCACAACACCAACAGTCGAACCTGTTGTACCGTTTCCTAGGCTCCTGCTTCACCCTTGGAATGGTGGGTCCAGCCGGGTCCTTGGATCTGGAGGTGGATTCATCATGATGACAGCAGTCACACGATTTCTTCACTTCCGGTTCTTTCAGTATAGCAGGCTTGGCCTTTGGTGCCTGCTTCCTATTATGGCCGCTAGAGAAGTGGCCATAATTCTCCACTTGGATTTCCTCATAAGGTGCCTTGAAGACACTCACAACTTAGTTTTGAGGGAAGGTCCAACCATCATACCGGCTCTTGGGCTTTTCAACCGAGGGCCGGAAGAAGTGGCCATAGGTTGACTCAAAGTCCTGTTCATTGCAAGGAAAGCCAGGCTTTCTGAATGAAACTTGATCGAGTGGGGCCTTTCCCTTTTCTGCAGCAAAGGCCTTCTTAGCAGCCTTATTTTTTCTCTGTTTTCTGTTTCTCCTAGATGATGTACACGTCACACCAACATGCCCTAAGCCATCCCCTTTAGCCTTAGCAGAGAATTCATCAACCAGAGGAAGAATAGTCTTGGGCATCGATAAGCTTTTGACATTCTTCCTTTCAGCC
Organism: Platanthera zijinensis; assembly: GCA_039513925.1. NCBI lineage: Eukaryota > Viridiplantae > Streptophyta > Magnoliopsida > Asparagales > Orchidaceae > Platanthera > Platanthera zijinensis. The sequence goes on from CM077081.1 coordinate 136,114,948, forward strand.
GCAAGTTGTTCTTCAAACTTGTTGATTTCTTTCTGTTTCTGGTCAAGGAGCCTTAGAGACTTTGAGTGCTCAGAAGTTAGGTCCAGGTGTTCCTGTCAGAGAGAAATAAAGCTAGTGATCTCTTCTCTTAGGGACACACCCTCAGCCTTAAGGAATTTGACTTCCTTTTTCTGAGCCCTCAACCTCTTACGACATTCCTCAAAGGTATTTAGCAGAAGCTCATACTTTTCGAGGAGCTCAGCTTCACTGCTAGATGGGCTGTCCTCGAGATCGTCATTAAGAGACTCAGAGTCAGAGTCAGAGAGGGGGGTACGATCTTTTACCTTCCCAATAAATGGGGGGGGGCTGTCTCCTTCTGAGTCAGAGCGACCCATCAGCCCGAAGTAGGCTTCCTCATCATCACTGGAGTCTGAAGAATAAGACTCACTCAGTGTCTTTGTCTTTTTGGCAATATAGCTCCTCTCCTTCTTCTTATATCTAGAGGACCTGTGCTCTTCTCCCTTCCCCTTGTCTTTCTTGCTTTGGTGGCAGTCAACAAAGATGTGGCATGGCTTATTTCATCCAAAGCAAATAATGTCAGCAGAGTGATGTTTGTTCTGTTTAGGTTCATACCTGTCGGAAGAGTAATTCTTCTTCTGATATTTGGAGGAGGAGCCGTCTCTCTTTCTTCGATTCCTCATCTTGAGGAACTTCTTGAATTCTCGAGTGATGAGGGAGAATTCTTCTTCAGATAGCTCTGAGCTGGAAGAGCATGGATCAGTGTCTTCTTCCTCATCCCTTTTCTATGAGCGGGATGAGGCTGTACCCTTGCCTTTCCTTGAGCGATTGGCTTTCAGGGCTACAGTCTTTTCTTTGGCAGCGGCTTTGTCGGCTTCTTCTTCAGCTTTTCTGGTGTTCAGCTGAATCTCATAGGACATAAGCTTCTAAAACAGAATCTAGGGATCAGTTTCTGCCAGCTTGCCAAATTCTCTGATGGCGCAGATCTTGGTGTCCCATTCCTCTACAAGGGATCTAAGGAATTGGTCATTTAATTCACCATCGGTGAACACTCTGCCATAGCCCTTCAGGGCATTGACGATCTTTAGGAAGTTCTCGAAAGTCACTCCGATCTCTTCCTTGGGACCTTGCCTGAAGGCCTCATACTTTTGGTTCAGAAGGGATCTTCGATCATCCCTTACTTCATCTGTGCCTTCCATCAGGATGATTAGGTAGTGCCAGATGTCCTTAGCAGTCCTGCAGTTGCTGAAGTTCTGCATCATGGAGTCATCGACGGCGCTGACAAGAATGTTCTGAGCCTTCTTATCAAGATCGATAAGCACCATCTCATCCTTGTCCATTTCAGAGAGCTTCTTCGGCACCATCTTGGTCGGATCAATGGTGGAGGCCTTAGTGGGGATATAAGGTCCCTCCTCCACTACCATGAAGAGTCGAGGGTCGACTGCTTCCATGTAAAACCTGATCCTTTCCTTCCAGATGGGAAAGTTCAGCTTGGTGCACACTGAGATCTTTCCTGCATACTTGAGTCCATCCATTTCTGAGATCTTCTTGATACTAGACACGGGATCTTACTCAGGGTGTTAACCTTATTGCTGAGTAACCTCCCTCTGATACCACTTGAAAGTATCTAGTGTCAACTAAATCCACCTATGGTGGGGGGGGAATAGGTGTCGTGTAGTCTTTTGCGGAATTTAAATTACCTGAACAAATAAACAAACACAGCACATAAAAGCACACAAGCAATTATAGTGGTTCCCCAATTTGGGTACGTCCACTCTCCCCCTTCGACCTATCTCCCACCAAGGGACGACTCAGTCACTTCACCAACCGGATTGAAATCCAATCCTCACACTACGGAATGAACCCTTCCAACCAAAAGAGTCACTACTCCTCCACAAGGGTTGCACCCAACCCTTAAACCTAGGAATAAAAATTCCTTTACAACAAAACAAAAATTGAATGTACAAGAAATACAAACAAACTTGTGGAGAATCTGATGTCGCTCTTCGTTCGTTGATGCTTTCTTGAAAGAGACGAAGAGTCCATGACCGGAGTACTCTCCTTGAGAGGTTCTTGACATGATCGGCGGCGGCAAGTGGTTGCGGCGGCGATGCTTTGTGAATCCAATCTTCTTGACGAAGCTAGCAAGGTCTACGAACAATCTCAGTTGGATCAGTCGTCTCGATCGATTCAGAATGAAGAACTTACTTCGTTCAATGATTTGAAAGATAAGAGATCTCAAGAAAGATGCGTGAGAGACACTGCTAGTCTCGGACCTATCATCGGAAGATCAAAGAGGCTCTGAGATCAGCAGCGGCGACTAGCTTGCGAGCGGCGACAGCGATCGGCGGAGTTACATGATCGGCTAGGTCACGACATCGGCTATTTGATTTCGTGTGAATATTTACTGTTGAAGTTCGAAATACGCAAGTATATATACCCTGAGGCCAACCCTAAAGTCCTTTGTGGGACCTACAAGGAGAAACCCTAGCCTCGGCCGAAACAGCGTAACCCGTCTTGGTTCGGTTCAGCGAGAAACGAAATTTGCCTAAGGAAAAATCGGCGAGAAACGTTGGTGATTCCCGTCGAAGTCGGCGGGAATCATTCGATTCCCATCAATTCTGCCTTAGCCGAATTCCAGTAGGGAACCTTGTTAGCCGGAGAGAATCAGCGGGAATGCAAGGTGATTCTCGTCGAATCGGCGAGAATCACTTGGTGATTCCCGTCGATTCTGCCTTGGCAGAATTCTTGTAGGAGGACAGTCAGCTGGATGAAGTCGGCAGGAATCACTGACTGATTCTCGACGATTCGACGAGATTCACTAATGATTCCCGTCGAATCGGCGAGAATCACTTAGTGATTCCCGTCGATTTTGACTTAGACGATTTTTCTCTTCCTTCCTATGAACTTGGTCTTTGACCCATCTTTGCTCCTTCTTCTGCTCTTGATCTGCCTCGACCCTGTACTTGAAAATAAGTACACTCCAATAGAGAGAGCACACGTGAGTCAACATACTGATCTGCTCAATGAGGGATTACGTTGCGCTGACCCGTGTATATTTACCCACTGCACCCTGACATTGGTGTGTACTTAGCATGCAATAGCTACAAGCACAACTTGATAGAAAATCATCAAATACATTGTCAATTCACCTTAGCTTGTTCAGGGGCTTCTTCAAATCATATACATTGTGGATACAATACCCAACAACAAGCATTCCCTGAGGAGCTCCACCGAGTCACCAAAAAAGACTCCAGCTTGGTAGGGAATCTTGTAAACAGGCTACAAAACAAGCCACTCAGAGAACCTAAAGAGCTAAGAGCACGCTCTAACGACGGCACAAGCCGGAAACACGTCAACATAATGTCAAATAAAGATTAAATAATCTCAGAAAAACCGGGGGCACTATAGTCTCTCCCCCTAAAAGAAAGTTTCGCCCTGAAACTTTACGCACAAAACTTCTACTATAGAAGGAAAAGAATAAATAACCAAGGGTTATAAAGAAGAATACATACCAAGAAAAATAAGTGGAACAGATGAGGGTGATCCTCCCTCATAGATGACTCCAACTCCCATGTCACGCTTTCCACGTCTTGGTTTCTCCACAAAACTGTAACCATCGAAATGGTCCTCTTCCGCAATACACGATCTTGAGTATCCAAAATGCGTACATGCATCTCAATATAAGAAAGATTAGGCTCCAACTGGGGTACATAATTCTAAACTTGCATGTCGCTTAGTACACACTTCCGCAATTAGCTGACGTGAAAAACATCGTGCACACTAGGGAAAATTGCGGGCAAATCCAGCCTCCAAGCGGACACACTAATCCAAACAAAAATTTATAAATGACCATACATATCTTGGATACAACTTCCGGTTCTTACCGAACCTCTTAACTCCAACCATCGGGGAAACCTTAAGAAAATACCAAGTACCCTACTGCAAACTCTGAATATGATCTATGCCGATTGGCGTTCTTCTGATAATGTTCCTAAGCTATCCAAAGCTTCTCTCGAATAGATTCACAGAAACTTCCATTTCTTTTAGCGCATCTGGACCCAACAAAGATCTCTCGCCAACCACAGTCCAAAATAGGGGAGTTCTGCAGCGTCTCCCAAATAGAGCTTCAAAAGGAGCCATTTGCAAGATTTCTTGATAACTGTTATTATAAGCAAACTCCATCAGCTATAAACACTCATCCCACACTCCTCTATGGTCTAAAATACAACATCTGATCATATACTCCATGATCAGGTTAACTCGCTCCATCTGACCCTTTGTCTGTGGATGATATGCAGTAGAGTACCTTAAATCCATACCCAAACCTTCGTGCAAACTCTTCCAGAAGCGAGACATAAACCTTGAGTCTCGGTCTGATATAATACTGACTGGAATTCCATGCAACCGGATGACTTCATTCAGATATAGCTCAGCTATCTTCTCCATGGATTAATCAATCTTATAAGGTATAAAGTGAGCACACTTCGTCAATCTGTCCACGATAACCCAGACTGAATCATGCCCTCGAGGAGATCTCAGTAAACCTGTGATGAAATCCATCAAAATGCTCTCCCACTTCCAACTCAGAATCTCCAAGGGAGTCAACTTGCCTCCAGGCCTTTCATGATTATCCTTAACCCTCTTACAATCAGAGCACTTGGATGCAAACTTGGTTGTATCACCTTTCATCCCAAACCACCATACAATCTGCTTCGAGTCTTGATGCATCTTAGTAGAACCTGTGTGGTAGGAAACACTATAACCGTACGCCTCACAAAAAAATTTAACTCGTAGACTTTCAACATTGGGGATTCAAAATTTGTCGCGATACTTTAAGGTACCCGAGTCGTTGATCGAAAAAAAATCCAGTAACTTCCCCTTCTCAGTTCTATTATGAAGGTGCAGTACTTTAGGATTGTCCTTTTGATGAAGCCTTGTTAGAGAAATCCATGAAGGCTAGGACACCGCTAAACTGCTTGGCGTGTCACTAATTCGCACTGAAATGTCCATTAAAAGAAACCCTTCTATAAACAACTCAGCGAAGACATTGGAAACTTTCTATGTCTTCCTACTTAGGGCGTCAACTACTACATTAGCTTTTCCCAGATAGTATTAAATCTCAACCTCAAAATTAGCAACACACCATAACCATTGTCGCTGGCGCAAATTCAATTCTTTTTGAGTGAAGACCTACTTCAACTCTTATGATCAGTGTAAATCTTGCATTGCGCGTCTTACAACAGGTGTCTCCATAACTTTAGCTCATAATTCACGGCTGCAAACTCTAGATCATGCGTATACACCATAACTTTTTTTTCTTGCATCAGCATGCATCCAAGACCAACATGAGATGCATCCATAAACACATCATAATCCATGCCCTCCGTAGGCAATGCGAAAAACTGGAGCAATGCATAACCTATTCGTTAGTTCTTGAAAAGCTTCCTCGCACTTCTCGCTCCTAACGAAGGCTGCATTCTCCTACGTCGACTGAAATCCCTAGTCCATTCCATAACAGCAGTTATTTTCTCTGGGTCGACTGAAATCCCATTCTTTTTAACCACTTGACCCAGAAATAAACCATGAGGCAACCAAAACTCGAACTTGCTCAACTTGGCGAACAACTTGTGGTCCCTCAAAGCCGATAAGGCTAAACGCAGATGCTGGTCATGCTCCTAAGCATTGTGGGAATATACCAAAATGTTGTCTATAACCATTACTATGAGTCGGTCCAGAAAATCTTTGAATACTCTGATCATCATATTCATAAAGGCAGAGGGTGCATTGGTCAAACCAAACGATATCACCAAAAACTCAAAATGTCCATGCCTGGAACAGAAAACAGTCCGTAGGATACCTGATTCACGAATCCTGAACTTGTGGTAGCCTAAACGAAGATCAATCTTTGACAACTCAGTGCTACCGTGCTACTTGATCAAACACATCATCGATTATTGGCCTTATAAAACCATTCTCTAGCAACTCATCCAGCTCACACGGGCCATACGGTACAGGGACTTAATAATAAGAAGAGTACCCAACTCCAGATCTATGACGAACTCCGCATCTCTCTTAGGCGGAAGACCAGGAAGATTGGATGGAAAGACAACCTCAAACCCGCGCACCACAGGGATCTCCTCTAAACGCAACAAATTAACCTTGGTCTCCAACATTGAAACCAACAAACAAAACATCCGGAATCGAAAAGCTTCTGAGCACATACCGCAGAAATAGCCGGGGAGACCTGACGCGTATAATTCTACTCTATCGAATTGGCAAAAACTAGGAAGTCATATATAGACTCGCACAATCTTAAATACTTTGGCCCCACAATACCTAACCACTAAAGGGAAACTTGACATGAAGTGCGTTGCCATAAGATTGAGGGCCAAACTCGGGTCCCAGCAACAAACGAGTGGGTTGTATCAGATATCTTCCTAAACAATCGTTCACGCATTCAAGGAAGCGAATACTAAAACTATAAATACCACTAACAATTAAGACTAGATGAGGACCTAACCTGATATTACTTGGGTAGAAGTCAGAGCTTCTCCTGATGATAACACATTCAGCATTCCTTTTCCTTTGTCCAATTGTTGTGGCGGTGACAAAGCCCGAGGTGGGACTAGCTGAAAAATGGGCTGGTGATGCAGGCACTTTATCTTAACATGCCCCTTCTGTCCACACTAAAAGAAAACCTTATCCTTTAACTAGCAACGGGAAACATCATGCCCCTTCTTCTTGCACAAAGTACACACCAAGTCCCTCTTAGGAGCATCCAGAATCGCATGAACCTGCTCCTTCTTATGAGCTCGAATTCTCTGGTAACATCTTTCGAAAGGGTGGCCCGGTCGGCCACAAAAACTACACACTTCCTTACACCTCTTCTTTGGAGCAGCACTGGATACCTGGGTGTTCTTACCATCATCGGACTTCCTCTTGTCCTTCCTTAGTATCATGCCCCGATCCTTTGCATATCCGACAGACCCAACTTTAAGGGCAACTTCCACTGTCCTCTCATTCGTCTCTAGCTGGTAAGTATTGGCAATGATATGAGGTTGCTGCTCTCAAGTCCAATGATGCAGGGTTTTCTGACCTTGATAAATACAGCTTGATCCTTGGAGCAGGAAATAAAGCACGTACAGCATAAAAATGACTCGACATTAAAGAGGCCAGAATGAAAAGTACCAAGCTCGTAAAAGAATGGGTACCAAAGATGGAATAAGAAGCCCAAATCTGTTGGACCGGCTTCTTCATCTATTGCCTATGGGGCAACATCTGGGCTAGGAGGCCAGATTCATTATTATAATTGGGGCAAGCGGGAAAATATAGCCCGTGATTGTTAAATTGGTAAAATGGAGAAAAATGCAGGAGCCTCTTATGCAGAGAAAGGGGAGATGGTGGAGTCATTAGCATCCCATCATGCTCCAGCCAAAACAAGAGTTTACAACCTTTTCCAGCAGGAGGCCATTAAGCAAGACGATATGGTTAAAGGTATGATTTAGAATTTAGCTTTATTGCTTTCCATACCTTACGACCTATGCATTACTTGTTTGACTGTTTTCTATTAAGCCTTAATCTAGGACTGTTTGGCGAGAGCACTATTTAATACATGAGCTTCGCACTCCTTACTGTCTAAAGACTTTGTGTCACGTATCGGAGTGCCTTCTTCGGTGGTAATGGATAGATTGGATGTGTTGCTGCATAACGGGTGTTCGATGGGCACAAATAGAGTTTGTTGCATAAAGGTGTGGATTGGGAGTTAATAGTTTGACTTGGGAGAATCACTACTGCCGATAGTAGACTTTGATGTAATCTATGGCATGGATTGTCTCTCGAAGCAACGTGCCTAAATCGATTGTATTCTCAAGATGGTCAAACTGGGGCTGAATACGGGTCATAAAACTACCTTCTCTAGTATTAATGGATCGAGCATGACGTTGTTGTCTGCTCTCCAAGTATTCAAAGCAGTTCGTGAGGGTGCGAAGTTGTTCTTCACCCTATTAGATGCTAAGAATCCCAAGCTTAGTTTTATCAATTTTCCCATAGCATCGAAGTTTGCAGACAATTTTCCAAAATATCTCCCTGGAGCTCCATCTCAGAGAGAGATCGATTTCAACAAACAGTTAGTACCCGGTATAAAGCTTGTGTCATGCTCTCTGTGTCATTTAGCACCAAGGGAGATGGTGGAATTGAAGGTGTTGCTTTAAGAGATGCTAGATCAAGGTTATGTGCGTCCAATTTCATCACCTTGTAGCGCACCGGTCCTTTTTATGAAGAAGAAGGAAGGAAGTTTGCGGTTGTATATAGATTATCGGAAATTGAATAAGCTGACAGAGAAGAATAAGTATCTGATTCTGAGAATCGATGATCTATTCGATCAGCTAGTTGGTTTGACTGTGAACTCAAAGCTGGATCTGAAATCTAGGTATTATCAGTTGAGAATCAGGGAAAGTAACATTCCCAAGATAGCATTCAGTACATATTATAGGCATTATGAGTTCACTTTCATGCCATTTGGGCTCATGAATACGACATCGATGTTTATGGACTTGATGAACTGGACGTTCAAATAGTACTTGGACCAGTTTGTGATAGTCTTTATTGATGATATCCTAGTGTACTCTTAATCTTAGGAAGAACATGCGGATCATTTACGCAGAGTTTTAGAGACCATTAGGAGCAGTCAATTGTATGCCAAGTTCTTTAAGTGTGAGTTTTGGCTGTCATCAGTAGCGTTCCTTGGTCATATAGTTAGTGGAGAGAGAATTGCGATGGACCCGGCGAAGATTGTTATGATACGGGAGTGGTCTGCATTTTCTACTGTGGCGGAAGTCTGGAGTTTTCTGGGACTTGTCGGCTACTACAAGCGATTTGTAGAGAACTTCATGTGGATAGCGCTACGCCTCACTACCTTGAAGAGGAAGGATTAGACATTTATTTGGTCCCCAGTGTGCGTACAAACTTTTGAAGAATTAAATATTCATTTGACCACGGTGCCTATTTTTTGCTTGCCATATTGTACGAAGGGATTTGAAATCTACAGTGATGCCTCAAGAAGCGGCTTAGGGTCCATTTTACTTCAGCATTGGAAGGTGATAGTATATGGCTCTCACCAGTTAAAAGTGCACGAGAGGAATTATCTGGTCCACAACTTGGAGTTGGCGGTCGTGATATTCGCTCTGAATCTTTGGAGGCTCTACCTGTATGGCATAAATGTCAATATCTATACGGAGCATAAGAGCCTAAATTATTTGATAGATCCAAAAGACATAAACATGTGTCAATGAAGGTTGATGGAGTTCCTTGGGGATTACACCTTCAAGATACACTACATTCCCGATAAGAGAAATGTTGTCGCGGACACGCTGAGTCGTAGGACTCTTGTATAGGCAAACTAAATCAAGATGCATGATGAGCGCCTTATTCGAGATTTGGAGGCCTTGGAGATGTCTTGTATTGATAAGATTTCTAATGCTGAAGCATGTTTGAACGAGACAGAAGTGCAGTATGACCTCACAGACCGGATTCGGCAGGCGCTGGAACTAGATGACAGTATGAGATGCTACTTAGCAGAGACTTTAGATGGTTCAAATGCCCAGTTTGCTGTTAGTGATGGCCTTTTATGGAAGAACCGTCCATTGTGCATCCCAAAAGTGGGACAATTATGGTAGGATTTGATGTACAAGACACAATTCACAAAGTACTTAATCCACCCGGGGAGTAAAAAGATGTTCAAGGACATGAAAAAGTTATTCTTATGGTTAGGATTGAAGAAGGATATAACTCTATATGTGTCAAAGTGTTAGACTTGTGCCCTAGTAAAGGTAGAGTGTTAGAAGCTCGGTAGATTTCAGAAGTCATTACCTATACCAGAGTGGATGTTCGACGACATCTCTATGGATTTCGTGCACATCTTGATGAGATGGCAAAAGGGGAACGACGCCATCTAGGTGATCATTGATCTTCTAATGAAGGTATCGTGCTTCATTCTGAATATGAAGGATGATTTAGTGGAAAAGCTGGCGTATTTTTACCTTGACAATATCGTACAATTTCACGGTGTCCTCCATAGCATCGTTAGTGACCAAGATGGGCGCCTCGCGTTTAAAGATTGGAGACTTATTGTAATACCCCAAAACCAAGTTTTGGTTTTCAGGCCAAGTGACACGGCCTGGGACACGGGCGTGTCCCAGGGCGTGTCAAGAAAATACTCGAGCTGGTGTCGAGTAAGTTTCAAAGTTCTGTTTCAGGTGTTTTTGGAGTGACACGGCCTGAGACACGGACGTGTCCCAGGGCGTGTCATCCTCGGGTTGCTGCAGGTCGCGCGTTCGACGATCGTTGAGCATCGTGATCGACGATCGACGAGAAGAGGCGACACGGCCTGTGACACGGGTGTGTCACAGGGCATGTCCTTCTCGACGATCAGCGAGATCGTGTCGACGATTAGCGAGTATAATCTCAGCGATCGACGAGTTTCGTCGAGAGAGGCAACACGGCCAGAGACACGGGCATGTCTCAGGCCGTGTCAGGTTAGGCGGTGGTCACGGGCATGTTCAACCCGTGTGGTGAGGCGGTTCTTTGCCGCTTAAGGGCCGCTTAAGGGACACGGCCTGTGACACGGGCGTGTCAGGGCCGAAAACATCTTTTTTTGCAGATCTCGGCTGTTTGTTTCCCTCTTTCCAGATCTGGTGGTCTTCAGTTTTCCCAGCCCCTTTAAGACCCTGAACCAGGAAGCTTATCCTCACTTTATCTTCTTAAGTGAGAGAAGGAAGGAGGAAGAAGGAAGGAGGAAGAAGAAGGAGGAAGGAGAGGGAGATCCAGCTTGTCCAAGCTCGGATTCGCGATCGGAGGCCATATTCGGGAAGGCAGAGCTCCAAGCAGTGCTTTCCATGGCTCCAAAAAGTCCTCCAAGGGTAACGACTTGCTCCTTGGATATGTGAAATCCTTCCTTTTTGCATATGCATGAATCCTCTATAAAGGTAGAGTTGAATTCTCTTATGATGTTGAACTCCATCCCTTGATTCTTGTTGGAGTAGTCCCGGAAACGAGAAGTACGGGTAGGAATACTGTGTGAAGCCCATCTGGACAGGGTTGTTCGGGTTGGTGATGATTGTATGCATATCAGGGCAAGACTCTATATTATTGTGATGCGTGTGATGTTCTTGGTGGACACCTGTAGCTTGGTGCAGCAGGATATTATGTGGATGGGTTGATGCTGTGTGATCTCAGCCCATGTAGCTGTGAGTGCTACTTTTGGGGGTTGATGCTGTGTGATCTCAACCCTTGTAGTTGTGAATACTACTTGTTGAGCCGGTGGGGCTGCAACTGTGGAAAAGCCTGTGTGGCGAACGGGCAAGGTGAAGCTATACCCGTGTCAGTCCTGAACGACGTTTGGCGTATGTGAGCTACGGGCAAAGCTGATCTCTACCCGCATTCTGGTTGTCTAACTGTGGGGTGCTTAAGGCCCTGTTAGGATCACAGAATGAGAATCGCTCCGGCTATTTGAGCCATGGAGGATTGGAATGCTCACAAATTGCCGTCATGTCTGGGACCTCTGAACGGTGGTGGGACCCAGGTTTTCCGGTACACCGATAATGTGCCCTGATAGCACGGAACGTCGGGCCGTCGTGCCAACGTTTGTGATGGATGATGACTTGTACGGGCGTACAAGTGTGATGTGCTTAAGCATACCCTTTTGATTGTCTATAAGTGTTATGCAGGGAAGGAATTCCGCTGTCCCGTGCCAGGGACAGGGTCATTATAAATGGTCAGCCAAATGCTGACCGTTGCTTTATTTACCACTGCTTGGTGGATCTTTTGCGTGCAGGTAAAGAAGGGCCAAGCAGGGATGAGGGTGGAAGACCGTAAGCTGCTGCTGCTGAGTGCTAGCCTTCGAAGGCTATTTTTGTACCTTGTGTAAGAACTCATGTATGGCCGGCCTGCGTGCCGATGTATGGAAGATACCTTCTTGTATAAAGAGTAACACTTGTAATAGGACATAAGGCCGTACTTGTGGTTTTATATTATGGAATGTTTGGTTTAACTGTGGACTTCTGTGTTGATGTTTGAGTTCATTCTTGCAACCCTTTAAACTTCCGCTAGAATGCTCTGTGATAGGATGCGTATTTGGTATTACTTCGTAACATCTCCGCCTATTTGTAAGACATGGTGTGGGGCCCCGGCCGGACCTTCTACTATGTTGCACGTAACGGGTAGGGGTGTTACACTTATACATCAACTGTTGGGTACCAAACTGAATTCCAGCTTGGCCTTTCATCTGTAGAAGGATGGTCAGACCGAGAGGGTAAATAGGATGATGGAGTAAATGCTTCGCATGTGCGCCCTAGATTTTAGGAAGAGGTGGGAAAACCACCTGTTTATTATTGAGTTCGCCTATAATAATAACTACCAGGCAATCTTTCAGATGGCTCCCTTCGAGGCCCTCTATAGTAGAAAGTGTCATACTCCATAGTCATGGCTGGAGACAGGAGAGTCAAAGTTATTTAAGCAGAAGGAAATTGAGGATGCTACTTCGACTATTCATATAATCTGGGAGTGGTTGTTGATTGCTCAGGATAGGCAGCCTAAGTATTATAATGCCAAGTATAGAAATGTTGAGTTCTCCATGGGCAATTGGGTTTATTTTAAGATCAAACTATTCAAGGGCATACCAAGGATCCGACGCTTGAAAAATCTAAGTCTGAAGTGCCTTGGGCCATTTAAGATACTACAACGCAATTGAGAAGTTGCCTATTAATTCAAGCTTTTGATGGAACTAACTGGTCTGCATGATGTATTCCATATATCGGTTTTGTGGAAGGCGGTGTAAGAGCCTACACAAGTGATTGTTGCGGATCAAGTGTCGATCGATAGGGGGTTGACAATGAAGGTTATGCCAATTCGAATCAAAGACATGGAGGTAATTGCGGAATAAGTCGATCAGGTTATTTAAGGTCTGATGGGACAACTGTGGTCGTGAAGAATTATCATGGGAGCTCAAGCAAACGATGAGATCGGAGTATGTCGAGCTGTTTTCTTGAGGTATACTTTTGTAATATTGATACTTCTTTGTTTTTCATGCAAAGTGTAATTTTGGGACGAAATTTCTTCAGTGGGGGAGATTTGTAATGCCCCAGGTTTCCCTGAAGCCAAGAGTTGGATTCTGTGAGCTACTGCCCGGTGGTAGGGATATCGCCAACTATAGTATGATCAATTTATAGCATGTGCGAGGGAGATACCGATTAGCGATTAGTTGATACCACACGGCAGTAGCATGGTCAATTTAATCAACAGATCTCTCGGTGAGCTATCGCTTGATGGCAATGTTAACATCGGCAGTAGCACAGCTAATTTATTTAGAGTTTTTCTCCGAGTTCTATCGTGCGACGATAGTGATACCGCATGGCAGTAGTGGTTAGTCCTCGTAAACGGTTCTTTGATGCGACACATCGTCTACCGCGCGGAAGTAGTGAGGTACCGCCCGGCGATAGCAGGACAGTTATGGTGTGGCCATGTGTCAGCGCGTGATTGGAGGTTTCAGATGGTGGGCTTGTGAAACAAGCAAACACTAGAGGTACCGCGCAGCGGTAGATAGTTACCGCGCGGCGGTAGATAATTACCTTGCGGCGGTAGCTCGAATTTAGGCTGGGAATAGTGATTTCCACATCATTTTTCTCTCGTGTCTTTCTTATTATGAGCGGCAGAGAGAGCAGAGTGAAGGAGACAAAGACTAAGCAGATCCCATCACAGTTGGAGTTTCAGAGTTCTGAGTCTTGAGCCGAGTTCAGATCCGCGGAGGCAAGTCTGTTACAGTCATTTTCACCCAGCTAGATTCTCTCCCACGACCCCAAAATGAACGTCAATGGTGAAGATTGTCTTTCTTGGACATATAAAGTTCTTTGTTTTGGCATGTGAGTGTAGACGCTTTACGAGCACATGGAAGTGGTTCTCCCGGTGGTTTGATTGGGTGTATCCAAGTTAACTTTGCATTTAGACTCCAAAATTGAAGTATAGAATAGGCATGCTATGTTAAGCTTATCCAGACAGGTTGGTCTTGATTGGTGATGATTATTTTGTATGTCGGAGAAGACTCCATGGAAAAAGTGTAATTTTCGGAGTCGTAGGATTTGTAGATGCTGTAGTGAGAGTACTGGAAGTGCCTCTAGGAAAACACCTATTTTGGTTGAAGAACTGATAATCTATCCCCTATCGCACAGTGGTAGTGCTACCGCCGATTGTATATCCCAGTGAGCAATGTATTATGATTATGAGGCATGAATCTTGAATACTTGGAGACCATTATTATTGTGAGGACTATCTCTTTGAGACCTGGGGGACATTTTGACTGTGAGGCCTGTCTCTTTGAGACCTAGGGGTCGTAGTATTGAGCTGAGAGCCTGAGGTGCCCAACTTTGGTGGCCATGAGTGCCAGCCTTAGAACGTAATAGAGTTATGTATCATACGAATGGGAAAGGGGAGGCTTACCCACATTGCGGTTTGTTGCGCTCGACTATTTGAGCATCAGGAAAGAGCTAAACTGTACCCAGCCCTATGCCATTCTACTTGGAGTGAGTCATTGAGTGAATCGAGGATATCGCCTTCACTTTATCGTAGTTATAGGAGCGAGTCATTGGCTTCAGCCCAGAATGACTACTGAATACTCAAAATATGTTGACCGTCGTTGAGTGCGGAGGTGTGACCCTGGTAAGGTCCAGTACACCAATAAGGTGCCCTGAGTGCCTAGGGTGTGTGGTCAGTAGTTCCATCGTCTTTGGTGAATGGTGCTGAAATTGCACGTTCTGACTGCCAATATATGTATATATATATATATATATGCTAATTGCCTGCAGGGAAGGAGTGCCTCCACCCCGAGTGAAGGGTGGGGTCATTATAATTTGGTCAGCTAATGATAACTGTTGCTTTGTTTTCTGCTGTTGTGGTGGAATGGTTTCGTGTATGTGTTGCTAAGAAGAGCGGGAAATAGTAGGTTGAAGCCCCTGGTTGCTATGCCGACCCACGAAGTCCAAAGCAAAGTTTTGTTTACATTTGCTGTTTCATGTGTGGTCGGTCTGCGTGCCGAAGTATGTAAAATACTTCTATTTGAGGAAACTTTTGTAAGGCCTTAAGGTCATAACATTTTGTGTATTTTTGTTATCATTCCAGTTTGGGTTTTGTGGAAATTCATTTGGTTGGGTTTCAAACAACTAATTTTTCTTCCACTAGAATGCACTCTGAGTTAGGTTGCGTAAATGGATTATGGTCTCAATACGTAGCTCCACTGACTGTCCGTGGAATATGGCATGGGGCCCCAGCCATACGTTCTGTTATATTCTATATGATGGATGGGGGTGTTACACGCTCACCCATACTACTCATTTCAAACTTCCCTTGCTTTAATTTAGAAATCTTTTTGCAAAGGTTGTCATCTGTATAACAAAATATGATATCATCGACATATACTTGTACTAGCAAAATCTTGTCTTTTACTTCCCTAAGAAATAATGTCTTGTCTATCTTTCCTCTTATAAACTTGTTTTCAAGAAGAAACCTAGACAACGTCTCATACCAAGCTCGAGGAGCTTGTTTTAAACCCAATAATGCTTTATGTAGAAAATAAACATAATTAGGTAGGGATGAATGGACAAAACGTGGGGGTTGTTCTATGTGTACTTTTTCCTTTAAATTACCATTAAAGAAGGCTGACTTCACATCTATTTGATAGACTTTGAAGCTTTTGTGAGCAGCATACGCTAAGAACAATCTGATCGCTTTGATTCTTGCCACCAGATCAATAGTTTGATCGAAGTTGATCCCTTCTTCTTGTCGGTAACCATAGGCTACAAGTTTGGCTTTGTTCTTTATGATAAATTCATTCTCATCTAGCTTGTTTCTAAAGACCCATTTTGTCCCTATAACATTATGACCTTTGGCCCTTGGTACTATCTCCCACACCTTGCATCTTTTGAACTGATTGGGATCTTCTTGCGTTGCAATTATCTATGAAGCATCCATATTTGCTTCTTCGAAATTCTTAGGCTTAATCTCAGAAAGAAAACTCAAATGCAATGCTTCATTAGTTGTACCTCTTCTTATTTGAACTCCTTCACTCGGATATCCGATGATCAATTTAGTGGGGTGATCTCATGAATGTCTGAACATTAGATTTCTTGTAGTGGAACCAGGAGGTTCTGCTTCTTCAGGTGCATGTTCTTCAACTTGAAGTTCTTAATCGTCAATCAAGCTTAGAGTATTGACTTTTATGGAGCTTGAGATTCCTTATTTAATTACTTCTTCTAATCTTAGCTCTTTTAGTTACAAACATGCATTTTCAATAAGGATACTATAAGAGTTGTTATAAAGCATACTCGTCTCATAAAATATAACATTATTGAATTTGTCTACAACGAGAGTTTTCTTATTAAAAATTCTATATGTTTTACTATGGCTACTATATCCTACAAAAATACCTTCAAAATATTTTTCACTAAACTTATTTTTATAATACTTCCCGTTATTAAGTATCACTACAAGAAAATAGGGTTTTAGTGACCAAATTTTAGTGACCAAATTTTAGTGATGAATTATATTTCATCACTAAATACGTGATTTTAGTGACAAAAATAACTTAAGTCATTAAATATACATCTTTAGTGACAAAAATAATATAAGTCGCTAAAGAGACGTCTTTAGTGACAAAATTAATGTTCAGTCACTAAAGACATGGCTATAGTGACAAAATTAAAGTTCGGTCACAAAATTTATATATTCATTGATAGAGATTTTGTGATAAAATATATTTCGTCACTAAATGCATGTTTTTAGTGGGACACATAAAATTTACACCAGAACTCATATTTAATGATAATTGTTTTTGTTACAAATAATTTACTTAGTAACTAAATACTTAGAGACATAATATATATCTATCCTAATTTATAAGAATGTTAGCATGTCTATAATTAAAAAATATATGGCTACTAGATAGTTATACTTTCATTTTTGTAAGCAGAAAGATTTAACTTTGTCATAATTTAGGTTACGACTGAACAACTCTAACGATGTGTCGATGAAGTATACATCGACGTGTTGGGTGCATCTGCACAAGTCCTTTCTCTGCACGCCACCAGCTTTGAGTGACCCAAAAAAATGATATTTCATCTTAATTATACTTAATTATTTTTACTTACAAAAACATAATAGGTTTTATTTTCCTCACTTATTATTTTATTCCCACTTATTTAATATTTCATGGGTGTTGATATTTGTAAATCATATTTGGCTATTTGTAAATCCTGGAATTATATTTGTACCCCCAAAATCCTCTTTATAAAACAAAACAAAAATCCAAAGTTGTAGATCTTGAGTTTTATCAAGCATCCGACTGCTTCTTCCTCCAATCTTTTGACATCTAATTTTAGTCAACCTTGACGAGTCTAACAGGAGAGATCTTAGCTTCTACAGAATGATTGATGTTATATAAATGGAAATTGACAGGGGGGGGGGACGATGAAGAGGTGGACGATTAAAGAAGCTGCTTGTAGACGAGGATGAAGTTGAGGGCTCGAAACACATTGTCATTGACTATGTAATCTACATTAATGTGTTTTACAAAAGACATTATTTTAGTTTAGATAATATATCATACACTAATCCATCCACCTGACCCATCAATTTTATTGTAGAATATTCTCACAAACATTCACATGCACACTCACCCCACTAACACTTTAACTTCCCCTAGCTAACACACGAACACCACATAATACCGTAACATCCTCTGCCCTAACCCACACCAGTAATAAGCGAACAAAACACCGCCTCCCCTCCTTTCTGCTCAAATAATTTCAAAACTCCACTTGCGCATCCCTTCGCTTCTCCTGCATCGACAGTTATCTACCACTTGAAGCCCTGGCCACTGCCACTCCTCCTTCAATGCACGTTGTCGCTTCTTTTACGGGAAACCCTAGCACCTCGCACCTCACCCCTCGCCCCTTGCTCGCGCCTCTCCTGCATCTGTCGGCCATAACTCGAAGCCGCCATCGCTCGAAGTCACCATCGCTCGAAGCCTCGTCACTCTAAAGCCCCCGCCGCTCAACTTCCTCTTCCAGGTCTTTCTCAATCATTAAAATTTTGGGAATTTTTTCATTCACTACTACTTGGCAGATTCATTTTTTGATTTCTCAAGACACTGAACAATCAACCTAACATCAATCAATGAAGTATATTTTATGTATTGGAGCCTTTTTTACTTTAGAAACCGTGATAAATGTTCGAAATAGATTTTCTTCGAGACATCTCATTTTGTATTTTTGGGTGAGGTTGTGGAGGTTATGCACTTTCCAGGTTAATGTGAATTCTCCCTACTACTATTTTACCTGCTGATCCATGTTAGTTAAAATATTCTTTCTATTATTTGCTTAATCTTTTTAAAAAACAAATTCTATCAGTCATAGGGTGTACACTTTCATTCTTCATCTTGTTTTTAGAAAAGGTAATATTTTACTCGGAAGGTTAAGGAAAAGCTTTGTAGTTGAATTCTTAGCATTAATGAGAAGGAGATGCTTTCTCGTGTGTAGGACAACGCAATCTACTTTTTTGAAGATGCATGCTTAGTGCATGATATCTTATATGCCTACAGTATGATAATTTTCTCTGAAGGTTAAAGATTTTTTTTTATATTGAATCCTTAGCATTGAGCATCAAGGAGATGCTCTTTTGGGGGCAAAACAACACTTCCTACATTGTAGATCTTTTATGTTGGATATGTGGTGCCTGCCTAGTGCATGATCTCTCATAATTGTATTGTTTGCGAGGTACTTAATGTTTTCTTACCCTCTCGAGGAATACTTTTAGTAGTGTCAACTTGAAGCTATAGTCACAACATTAGCAAGGCACACATCATGTGTTATTGGCATAGCAGGGCGCATAATGGAAAAATAACATACACTATTCACACTATTTGTGCCCTATTCATTATGATGCACATGGTAGCATAGTGCACACTTTTTCGTTGAGATGAGGGATGCCCTTGTAGTTGATAATAGGTAGCCTTATCCCTGCAAGCAAAAAAACTAAAGTTTTCCAATCTAAGAGTTGTCTAGAAGCACATTTTATTTCATACTAAATAATGAAATTGTACTAGTTTTTGTATGGCATGCAATGAATTTTTGTCATATGCGAATTAAATGCAAATATACTACATTTTTTAAACTTCCAAATGACAATGGCATTGCGGCTACATGTTTGGAATTATTTCAATATTTTATTGAGTGAATTCTTTTCATCTATCATGACTAGTATGCTAACATGATTTAGTTTCTCTCAAAGAATGCAATTCATCCTATAAGTACTCATACTTACTCCATTATGTGCCTGTTTGGTCTGGTCATTCACGTAAATAGCATTATCCTATAAATAGCATTATTCTAATGAGTTCTCCATGAGTTATCCTCAGGTATTCACGTGAAATGTCTACCTGACTCTTTTGATTTCTTCAATGATTAGGTTCTTAATCGTGGAGAAAAATAAGCAATAATTTGTTAAGTTATACCTGGAATCAGCGAGTGTGCTGAAGGACCAATCCCCGATAGCCTCCTTCATTGTCAAACTTGTCTATTACTCTGCTACAAACTGCCAAACAGTTGCTCACCCGTGTTGCCTTATCCCCTTTCTTTATATTTCTACTTCCTTTCTTTTATTTCCATTATTATTTTGACAGAATTCTTTTATTGATTTGGCATTTGATGTTAAGGTGTTATAATAATTTATCATCAAAATTAATAACAAAATCCCAATTTGTCTAGGGTCTCTTTTATGAATTAACATTTTTCATTATTTTTTGTCAGAAGTTGTACAAGTGTTATGCTCAAACAAAGCAAATTATCTTAACTAAATTTTATCCATGTTACATATTGTCTGCTCCTAGATTTTTCCTTCGATATTAATTATATCTATTTTATTTAACTGATGCATTTTCTTTCCCGTCATACATGCATAATCACATATTAAGTATGATTACACCTATTCGTGAGGCATTGAATATTAAGCATTCTCCGTTATTGCTCATTATTAGTTATTACCTTTGTTTTTGATCTTTCTAAATAGAACAAAATGTATTTTGATATTCATGTAGGAAGATTTCTCTATTTCAATAATGCTAACATTATAGGAAGATTTTCTACTTCAGTATTTCTTTACTAAATTTATTTCAATATGACATTGTTTTAGCATTGGGAAATTGAAATTAACTTGGATGCTATGACAATCGTGATTTAATGGTTTTGGTTAAAAGATAGTAAAAAAATATGTAAAAGCCCATTGTAAAGGCTCATTTATAAGCTCATATGTGTCTTTTGTAACGACCCCATCCGTTAAATGACGTATCGTAGAAGGTCCGGCCGGGGCCCCACACTATATGCCACAAACAGACGGTGAGGTCACAGGATAATACCAAACCAAACGAGTCCTAACTCAGAGCATTCTAGCGGAAGCTTATTAAGTGCAAGAACTCATGCCATTGAATGTCCACTAATATATAAATATCACATTTATATATATAACCAGGAATGTTTACAAAACCACACCGCACACGGCCTTAAGGCCTTACAAGTTACTCTTTACAACACATATAATTTCATACATCGGCACGCAGGCCGGCCACACATGAAATCCAACACTTCGCACGGCCTTCAAGGGCCTACCAGTAGCATGGGCTTTTGCCCGCTCAATCCATCAGCCCGCAACACCTGCATAAGGACGTCCACCCCATGGGTGATAAACAAAGCAACGGTCAGCATTCAGCTGACCAATTATAACGACCCCACCCCTTACCCGGGGCAGTGGTTCCTTCCCTGCATGTATAGCAATTTCAACATATAAAGCACATACACCCAACATCACAAACGCCAGCCTCAATGCCAGGCGCTCCGTGCACTCAGGGCACCTTTTATGGTTTGTACTTGGTAGGCGGGCATAAGCCTCCAAACCCTTGTTGAAGACCTCACGCACCCGTCTCACTCAGAGGTACGCACCACACCAAAACCCGTGAGCACTATCAGTCGACCTACCCCCGTAGTGTAACAAGCCTAGGGAATTCGCCCTGCTGCTTTGCTACCAATCGACCGCTCACCCGATCTTAACATTGCCACTTGGTGAAATGGGCATAAGCCTCCAAACCCCTGTTGAAGACCTCACGCACCCACCCACTCAGAGGTGTCCGCACTCCATCAACCAGCTCTTACAAGCATACAACCAAAGGAGCTATGCAAAGCATCCTATACACCAAACACATCGTCCTCACCATCTCCGCAGGCTACACGATGCATACACGGAGTCTTCTCCGGATCGCAATATAAACATCACCAATCCCGACATACGTCTGGATGGGCTTCACACAGCATGCCTATGCCGTACTACAGACTTCCGGCTCTAGATGCAGACTCAACTGTTGGAATCACTTCCGCGTTTCCATCTCTTGATGGAGGATCCCATGCACATGCAAAACAAAGGGCTTCACCTGCCCAAGGAAGAAAGATCGTTACCCTTGACGATCGCTTCGGTGCCATAGAAAACTGGCCGGATGGAAATCCCCGCAGCGGCCTTGCCTCCGCAACGCTGCACTCGGCTCTCTATTCGGCTCGACGAAGCTCCACCGACCTCCTCCTCCTCCTCCTCCAAGCTCTCCTCTCTTTCCTAAGAAGAAAGGCTATGTGGAATGAGCTTTCAACTCAATCCACGGCGTTAAAGAGGTTGGAAAAGCTATGGACCACATGATCCAAATAGAAGGAAACGAACGGCCGAGATCTGCCCAAAACCCCAATTTTTGCCTGACACAGCCTGTGACACGCCCGTGTCACAGGCCGTTTACCCTTAAGCGGCACACGCGGTTTGGAACCGACTGAACAATACGGGGCTCGACACGCCCGTGTCGAACCTGACACGCCCGTGTCATTCTTGAGACACGCCCGTGTCCCCTGCTACACGGCACCCATCGACTTCCAAAACCAGTACACGGGTCGAAACACGGCAGCCGACACGCCCGTGTCCAGCCTGACACGCCCGTGTTCATGGCCGTGTTCACGGCCGTGTACGGCTCTGACCCGAATAGGCCAATTTAGAGATTTAAATCGAACACGCCCTGGGACACGCCCGTGTCCCAGGCCGTGTACCCCCGACACGCCCTGGGACACGCCCGTGTCCCAGGCCGTGTCTACCAGCCTGCTACTCAAAATTGTGTACAAACATATTTTGAGTTCTGGGGTGTTACAACCCTCCCCTCCTTATAGAAATTTCGTCCCGAAATTTAGTGCAACGCACAAGTATCAACACAACCACGCTGTTGCGCTACAACCCAAAACGATCCAGGTTTCGAGCTCAGAGGCCACAGCTTGGCTCGCCCCATGGAATCGTACCACCACACTGTTTGTCCCAAACAGAAAAACATACATACATATATACAACAGACAACAAAATAAAGTGCACACTCCACTTTATTTCGGCTTCTCCGCATCTCGCAGAATCCGTTTAGCGGCCTCCATTAAGTCCAAAGCACGGGTTTGCTGTTCTGCTTGATTTGAGCTTTGCGGCTCCTGCATCTCAAGAGTGTATATTCGCGGTTGCGCCCGCGATGCAGACGACTCTGCCACAGCTTTACCCTTCTCGTCATAAGACGCACCTGTCTTTCTTTCACCCTTGGACGCACCATTCCAGCAAAATCGCGCGATATGTCCTGGCCTCCCACAAATGAAACATGTCCGCGGCTCAACCCGTTCTTGCCCAAACGTTGCTCCTGACGCAACATCTGAAGAAGTTTGTTCAGCAGGCCTGAACCGCTTCTTATCACGTTTCCTGAAATCGGACTGCTCTTATGGCGGAACTTTGAAGTCAGACTTTTCCACCGCTACGATCTTCTTCTCCCGCACCCGCTTCAAATCCTTCTCTAGCGCACTAGCGGTATGCACCAATGCTTGGAATCCTTGGTTCACTGAACTTGGGAGAGCCAACCTCAGCTCATCACGCAGCCCTTCATAGAACCTATTTGTCTTCCGCGCCTGGTCCGCAAACGTCGACCCCGCATAACGACCGAGCTTGGTAAACTCATGCAGGTAATCGTCCACGGTCTTATCACCCTGTACCAGACGTTGAAATTCATTTTCCATTGCAATTCTCTGCGCCATTGGCAAATATTTCGCCCAAAACAATCTCGAGAATTCGTCCATCGATATGTCGCCCAGATCTCTCCCGCCCAACTGGTGCAACTCGATCTCATCCCACCAAAGCCTCGCCTCTCCTTCCAGGAGGAAAGTGGCTAACGGGACTTTCTGCTCCTCACTAATCCTGAGCGCAGCCAGGATTCTTTTCACTCTAGAGAGCCAATCCTCAGCCTCTGTTGGAGACGTTGCCCCGACAAACGTAGGCGGATTAAATTCCATAAAGTGCTTAAGTTGCTCGTCCGCTGCTTGCACAGCAACCGGAACCTCAACATGCTCTTGCCTCGCACCAACCTGCACTGGCGCCACAGCGGGCCTCGCTTGCCCAAAAGGTTGTGCCTGAAGCATAGCAAAGATCATCTCCGCAACTAAGCGCACCGTTTCCGCAGAAGGGGGAGGTGTAGGCACCTCAGGTGGTGCCGCACTCTCATCCGAACGTTGGGGCTCCGACTGCCCAGCTCCACTCCTCGTCACCTATAGGTGAACAAGATAGCATTACTTTCCATGGTAATACGGCAAACTCACCGAATAGACACACACACACACATTCCTAGTGGACATTCTTGAGTTCATTAGCATTACAGCAGGTCGCACGAACACGTGCTCGCCACCCCACAAAAGAATTCGACCACGAATTCGGAAGGGAAGACCGACAAAAGCGCTGATACCAAAATGTAACGACCCCATCCGTTAAATGACGTATCGTAGAAGGTCCGGCCGGGGCCCCACACTATATGCCACAAACAGACGGTGAGGTCACAGGATAATACCAAACCAAACGAGTCCTAACTCAGAGCATTCTAGCGGAAGCTTATTAAGTGCAAGAACTCATGCCATTGAATGTCCACTAATATATAAATATCACATTTATATATATAACCAGGAATGTTTACAAAACCACACCGCACACGGCCTTAAGGCCTTACAAGTTACTCTTTACAACACATATAATTTCATACATCGGCACGCAGGCCGGCCACACATGAAATCCAACACTTCGCACGGCCTTCAAGGGCCTACCAGCAGCATGGGCTTTTGCCCGCTCAATCCATCAGCCCGCAACACCTGCATAAGGACGTCCACCCCATGGGTGATAAACAAAGCAACGGTCAGCATTCAGCTGACCAATTATAACGACCCCACCCCTTACCCGGGGCAGTGGTTCCTTCCCTGCATGTATAGCAATTTCAACATATAAAGCACATACACCCAACATCACAAACGCCGGCCTCAATGCCAGGCGCTCCGTGCACTCAGGGCACCTTTTATGGTTTGTACTTGGTAGGCGGGCATAAGCCTCCAAACCCTTGTTGAAGACCTCACGCACCCGTCTCACTCAGAGGTACGCACCACACCAAAACCCGTGAGCACTATCAGTCGACCTACCCCCGTAGTGTAACAAGCCTAGGGAATTCGCCCTGCTGCTTTGCTACCAATCGACCGCTCACCCGATCTTAACATTGCCACTTGGTGAAATGGGCATAAGCCTACAAACCCCTGTTGAAGACCTCACGCACCCACCCACTCAGAGGTGTCCGCACTCCATCAACCAGCTCTTACAAGCATACAACCAAAGGAGCTATGCAAAGCATCCTATACACCAAACACATCGTCCTCACCATCTCCGCAGGCTACACGATGCATACACGGAGTCTTCTCCGGATCGCAATATAAACATCACCAATCCCGACATACGTCTGGATGGGCTTCACACAGCATGCCTATGCCGGACTACAGACTTCCGGCTCTAGATGCAGACTCAACTGTTGGAATCACTTCCGCGTTTCCATCTCTTGATGGAGGATCCCATGCACATGCAAAACAAAGGGCTTCACCTGCCCAAGGAAGAAAGATCGTTACCCTTGACGATCGCTTCGGCGCCATAGAAAACTGGCCGGATGGACATCCCCGCAGCGGCCTTGCCTCCGCAACGCTGCACTCGGCTCTCTATTCGGCTCGACGAAGCTCCACCGACCTCCTCCTCCTCCTCCTCCTCCAAGCTCTCCTCTCTTTCCTAAGAAGAAAGGCTAAGTGGAATGAGCTTTCAACTCAATCCACGGCCTTAAAGAGGTTGGAAAAGCTATGGACCACATGATCCAAATAGAAGGAAACGAACGGCCGAGATCTGCCCAAAACCCCAATTTTTGCCTGACACGGCCTGTGACACGCCCGTGTCACAGGCCGTGTACCCTTAAGCGGCACATGCGGTTTGGAACCGACTGAACAACACGGGGCTCGACACGCCCGTGTCGAACCTGACACGCCCGTGTCATTCTTGAGACACACCCGTGTCCCCTGCTACACGGCACCCATCGACTTCCAAAACCAGTACACGGGTCGGAACACGGCAGCCGACACGCCCGTATCCAGCCTGACACGCCCGTGTTCATGGCCGTGTTCACGGCCGTGTACGGCTCTGACCCGAATAGGCCAATTTTGAGATTTAAATCGAACACGCCCTGGGACACGCCCGTGTCCCAGGCCGTGTACCCCCGACACGCCCTGGGACACGCCCGTGTCCCAGGCCGTGTCTACCAGCCTGCTACTCAAAATTGTGTACAAACATATTTTGAGTTCTGGGGTGTTACATCTTTTGTTTTGTCCCACATGAAATTTTAGTAAATTTTAACACAATCTGCGAGTTCATATATCAACCAAGCCAATGCTACTAATCTTTAACCTTCATGCCCATAGTTCGCTATTGATCAAGCATACATTATTTCATGTAGTTGCCATCATTCCAAGCATAAGTAGAACCTTTAAAATTCAAAAAACTTGGACAAATAGAATCTCGTCATTCCAACATAAGTTGTTTTTGGTTGTGCCCGATTCTACATGATTTGATCTAATCTTTTTTTGTTCTTTATTAATTATTTAATGTTGACATGTTAATTTCTTGAAATTTATTTTTGTTAAAGAAATTTTATTTATTAATTTATGTATAATGCAATGGATAAAAGTTGGATGGATATCAGTGATCGGCGACAACCTTCATACATCAACGGAGTGAATTTGTTTCTTGATTTTGCTTTTACTCATTCTGCTAGAGGAAACAGAATTCG
Source organism: Platanthera zijinensis (assembly GCA_039513925.1). NCBI lineage: Eukaryota > Viridiplantae > Streptophyta > Magnoliopsida > Asparagales > Orchidaceae > Platanthera > Platanthera zijinensis. The sequence goes on from CM077081.1 coordinate 136,141,220, forward strand.
TTGCCCTTGTTATTGATGTAGAAATAATAATTTTCACACTCGAGAGATTGTGTTTATGCATCTTATTCTGAAAGGAATTATAAATACATATAGATAGTGGTCAATTCATGGAGAGGATTATTACAATATTAACCCAACTGTTGAGAGCAATGATGATGTTTTTAGAGAGGACAAAGAAGAGATTTTAGAGCATGATGATATGCATGAACTCCTACAAGATTATAATTCTAGTTTTAACAATATGAATGAGATCGGAGAAGAACGAAATCATGAGGACCCCAATGAAACAGCAGGAAAGTTTTATGATTTGTTAAATGACTCTGAACAAGAATTATATCCTGGCTACAAAGAATTTTAAAAATTTCAATTTATGGTTACTTTACTTGCACCCAAATCTGTTTATGGATGGACTGACTGGTCTTTTACTGAATTACTTAAAGTTTTAAAAAGAGCAATTCCTTATAGTGAAACACTACCAAGTAGTTTTTATGAAGAAAAAACCTACATACAAGAGCTCGGAATGGAGTGTAAGAAGATAGATGCTTGCTTGAATGATTGCATTCTCTATCGTAATAAGTTTGCAGATCTTGAAAGTTGTCTAACTTGTGGTATGTCCAGGTGGCAATTGAGCAAGATTAATAATAATTCAAAAAGTTATATGTTGTCAAGGAAGCATAAAAATATACCAAATAAGGTTCTTAGACACTTTCCTTTGATACCAAGACTTCAAAAATTATATATGTGTTCTAGGTCAACATAGAATATGAGATGGCATAAAGAAAAACATCACGATGATGGTAATTTGCTACATCCAGCTGATGCTTTTGCTTGGAAATCATTTGAGGAGAAACACTCAGAATTTTCATCTGACACACGCAATATTAGACTTGGTTTAGCAAGTGATGAATTTAATCCTTTTGGTCTTATGAGTACAAATTACAGTGTATGGACCGTTGTTTTAGTACCTTATAATATGCCACCATGGTTATGCATGAAAACTCCTAATTTTATCCTATCTTTGATTATTCCCGACCCTGGATAACCTGGGAATGATATAGATGTCTATTTGCAACCTTTGATTGATGAGTTAAAAATTTTATGGGAAGTTGGAGTTTTCACTAATGATACTTATAGTAAGTGCAATTTTAACATGCATGATGCGGTATTGTGGACGATAAATGATTTTCCAACTTATGCTAACTTGTCAGGTTGGAGCACAAAGGGTAAGCTTGCTTGTTCGTGTTGTAAGAAGGATAGATTGTATTGTCGACTTAAGAATGGGTCTAAGATGTGTTACATTGGAAACAGACGTTTTTTAGATCCAAATCATAGATGGATAAAAGATAAGAAGTCTTTTGATGGAATAGTAGAATTTCAATCTATACCAAAGGTCCTATCAGGGGATGAGATTTTAGAGCAACTAAAAGAATATGACAATGTGATTTTTGGAAAGTTTCAAAAAAAGGAGGCTGAATGAAACTAATTATCCATACAATTGGAAGAAGTTAAGTATTTTTCTTCAATTACCATATTGGAAAACACTTGAGATACGTCCTTGTCTAGATTACCTGTATATTTTAAAAAATATTATTGATAATATATTGGGTACTTTGTTGAACATTGATGTGAAGACAAAAGATGATTTAAATTCTAGACTTGACCTTAAGGAAATGGGGTTGAGATCTGAATTACACCCGATAGAAAAAGATGATCATTATGTCATGCCACAAGCATGTTATTCATTGATATTGGTCAAAAAAGGCCAATTTGTAATTTCTTGGAGAATTTAAAAGTTCCAGATGGGTATTCTTCAAATATAAAGAGGTGTGTGAATGCTAAAGAGGGTAAAATTTCACGAATGAAAGCTCATGATTATCATGTTTTCATATTGGATCAAATTGCTCCTGCTTTTCGTAACATTGTTCGTAAAGAGGTTGATGACCCACTGGTTGAATTAAGTGTCTTTTTTAAGGAGTTGTGCTTGAGAAATACTCAGTATTGAGGTGTTGGATAAACTTGAGAAAAATATTACTATCACACTTTGCAAACTCGAGAGAATATTTCCTCCTTCATTTTTCATAATCATGATGCACTTACCAATTCATCTTGCACAAGAAGCAAGAGTTGTTGGTAATTAATGTTTTATTATTTTGTATATCTAGAGGAAAGCTCCAAATGAACAAGATGAGCTACCATTCTATATAAGGTTGTGGGAGAAAACTCGTAAGGGGAAATACAATGAATGGTAAGATAAAATAGTGGAGGGAACAAATAACATTCTATTGGATCTTCATGACACACAAATGAGAGAGAAGGGAGAAGATAAGTTGACACTAAAAGAAGCCTGCACTACAGTACTTGGACATCGTTCAGGTTATATTCCTGGAATGGGTCCTAAACCCAAACCTTCAAAGCGTAAATATACGAATGTGCAACAATTACGAGAAGAAATTCGAGCAGAAATTCGAGCAAAATATCATGTGGAGGTGAACACTCGTATTAAAGATTTGGAAGTGGAGGTGAACACTCGTATTCAAGAGATGGAATCTAAAATTTCTGCTCTTCAGAAACAAAGAGAACCTGAGGACCAAGAAGACCACTAATGATTCTTGAGAGCTGATTTTATTATCTAAACTCTTGATTTTCTATTTTTTTATCTCTTTATGAAAGTTTCTATAGGTTTTATATTCACTCATTGTTCTAACTGAATGTTTTTTTGTTTTATCTTCTGTTACTTTAGTTCATTTTAAAGTTTGTTTTAGCAGAGATGTATCTTGGAATGTTCTTTCAATCTGATCAATACAATAGTTCGAGTTATTTGTATTTTCCCAACATTTAAACTATAAAAAGTTTACGAATAACATAAAGGGGATATATCTCAAGGTGTGGAAGTATCCATGAGTTGTGAGAACTTTGTGAAAGTTTCTTGTTTTTTGGTCAATATAGAAGGATGATGATGGTTCAGGAAGAGACATGATTAGGCATGGGAAAGTGTGGACCGTGCATACATTATGGAATTTCAAGTGAGTTTCTTGCAAATTTATTTCTGTTATGGATTTATACCTTATGCAATTACCATGTTGTGTAGGAAGAGATTTCTGAGCTTTATTTTGATTTCACTTTGTTAAGATTCTTCATCTCTCTTTTTTTTATTTGATTACTTCTAATAGGTTTCAAAGATTAAATTCTTGTGAGCAATTTATGCTTTTTTCACCTTAGAGAATAGTATAATCATGTGTGAAGAAGACTACAAAAAGATGAGGGAGAAACTCACGACCATTGAACATTGCTCGCAGATAAATTTATGTTAGGGCTAGTTTGAGGGCGCAGATGTCCTACAGAAATCGTATTCGCCTAGCATTTCAGATTTTTGACTAGTTTTAAAACCTGAAACCTTGGTCTCAGTTTCTTGCTTCGAAATCACTTGAGTCGGCGGATTTAGTTGAGTTTCTGTACATAGGAAAGGGGAAACTGATTTGCCTTGCATTTCAAATTTTTGACCAGTTTGAAAACCTGGAACCTTGCTTTTAGTTCGACATGAGGCAACTGATTGTCAAACAAGAAAACCAAGAATAAACAGAGTTTTTTCATGACCAGCAATTTTTTATACATTTATCTCGGTTCTCAACGGTTAGCACCATCCTAAACGATCAATCCTCTTTATCTACCTCTACAACCCCAATAACCTTCCATCTTCATTTGTACTCAGTGCAGTGATTCTATACATCACCTTAAAATAAAGCATACTGTCATAATTTTGAAGAATATGGTTTAATCAATAAAAAATGTTCAGGACTCAAAATTGGTGTTGGCCAAGTGGTTTTGTTGAACTTCAGCGCCCTTTTATATATATGGACTAGCAAGCTAATTTTTTTCCTCTCACTGTAAATCTTTGAGAATGCACGCACTTGGTCATGTGTAGCTGCAAAATTGTAATGAGTTTTTAGTATATTATTGAGTGAATTATTACTACATGCTTATTGTTGTTTGTGGGAAGAAATAAGGTCTTAATTGTTCTTTCTTCTCTATTTATTCTCTTTCTAACCAAAAAAGTTATAAAAAATTATTCATATATGTTCTCCGCAGTGTGGTGGTGGCGTGTTGCTCCATGGTATGATGGCGAGTCTTTATCTCGTTGATCTGTTTCTCCTCCTGTCACTCATCAAGTGTGTTGGCATCTCTCCTCGGGGAATCCACAAAGTGATAAGAAATTATTCTCTTGATGATGGTCTTCTTCAGAAGTCGTGTGGCCACAAGGGTGTGGAGTGTCACAACATCCAGTGTGCAAACAAATCACATCGTAGGAATCATGTTCACCAACCCCATGGAACAGAACAACTTCCTGATGCAGTGCGCCCTAATGATGTTCTTCATGTGTGCATCGGTCACCTGATGCAAGAGAAACTGCGTTACTATCACCCCCAAGTTGGTCGGGATGCGGCGGTCCATGCCTTACATGTCAAAATTGTGCGGTCATACTAATCAACACCACCCCTTTTCCCATAGTGTTTGGATGCCTCTGTGGCACTCCACTGTTCTCTCCTTGAGCCAAGTGTCTTCAAAAGTTGGTCAAGTTGTAAACTCATAGGTGACTCAGGAGTGTTGGTATTACATACATTTTGACCTCGGGACAAGAGGGATAAAACACTGACCCCACGTACTATGGGATTAATCGTCAGACACCAGTCTCGGATAAATCTTCAGCTCATCATTCATCATCATCCATAAAAAAAGCTTCAGAGATTTTCTTGCCTGTACTTGGAATGCAAGACCTAAAAGATGGAGAAGAAGCACATTCAAAATTCCCCTCACCAGAATTATGAGTTTCCTTTTGGACAAACTATTATTGCAGATCTTTCGAGAGAGGTATGTAATCAGGGAATTTTAATAATTGCTTCGGTTGCGCTCCATAACTCGAAGTATGTTGCAATACTGTAGTTTGATGACCATCAGTGTGTTGCTTTTTTGCATTTTCTACCTTTGACTCTTGCAATAAATTGCCAAGAAATTAATAGAAATTAGCACTATTGACAAAGCTATTATACTATTTGTTTTAGAATTCTCTCATCTAATAATATGACTTTGCATCTCCTTTCACAGCTTCTGTATTGATTCCATCTGCTTATTTTGTTTGTTTGTTTTTTTGGGTAGGTTATGCCGAATGGAAGGTACAGGTTCTGTCTTTACAAAGCGGTGGTGAACATACAAGTGCTGAGTAAATGGCTTGCTTGCTTGGTTATCGACACATGAGTTCTACTATAGTTTATAATCCAAGGATGCTGATCTCTGGAGACGAATTTATGTTGATGAGTACATGAAATGCTCTGTGATTGAATGTTACGAGTCTTTTAAGCTTGTGCTCATTATTTTGGTAGTTGGGGAAAAAGAAAAAGGGTATAGTATAATCTTAAAGCGTAATAATAATCTAAAATTATATAAATCATTTGTATTGGCATAATGATTATTACTCTACCTTCAGGTCTAGTTTATATTTGCTAGAGCATGGCACAAATGGGAACAATCTTAAGAAGGCTATAGTTTTGCGATACTTCATTGTTAAATGGGGAAATGGTTAAGCGTACAAAGAAGACTATCAATGTGTTGAGTGTCATCGTCACTGCCATAAGCAATTGCCAGGTGGAGATCAGTGAGTACCTAACTCATGTCCCAAACAACATATCACAGACAAAGTTCGAGAAGGGCACGCAAATCTTCCACCGGCCTTGAGATGTTCGGCCTGCTTCTAACCAGTACTATCATTATCTCAGAATTTATTAAATGCATATTTAAATTAGCTAAAGAATTAATATGTATTTAGTTTAATTATGGTTGAAAACTATTATTTTGTATTGAGAGATTTAGGCTATCTCTCACTCTTTTTCTTTATTAATAAAATAATATTCAGCAAACTTCTGTTATGATTGTGTATTTAATTTTTTCCTTGTTTTTGAATATCTTAATATTGAATTATAAGGAATAAAAAAGGAAAGTATATGGTATTTTTTGAGAAATTGAATAGCATTTAATGACTAAAAATATTATATCGTGTTGTCTCTTTAGTGACCACATATTTTGCCACTGAAATTACACATCCGACGACAAAATAATTTGGTCATTAAAATATTATTTAGTGACTTAATCAGTTTGGTCACTTAAGAATTATTTAGTGACCGAAATAGATTGGTCACTAAAACAGTATTTCGTTGCCGGATTAACGTAGTCAACAAAAATTTATTTAGTGACCAAACTTGTTTGGTCACCAAAAAATATTTTGTGACCGAATCAATATGGTCATTAAATGTTCATTTAGTGACTTATTCAAGTTAATCACTAAAAATTAATTTAGTGAACAAATCAATTTCGTCAAAAAAAGTATCTTTTGGTGACTATAGTTAATTGAGTGACTAAATATATACGATGAGTGACGTAAATCATTTTAGTCACTAAAAACATTTAGTGGCAGGGCATTCATTACCATTTTGTGACGAACAATATTTGATCACTAAATATCTTTAGTGACTAAATTGCAACTTTTAGTGACGAAAGAATTCGTCGCTAAAAGGCGATTTTCTACTAGTGTATGAAGCATTTGCTTCCAAAGATTTTGAACTATGACACATTAGGTTTCTTACCTTTCAAAAGTTCATATGGTTTCTTACAATGATTCTTGTTGATTAAGTCTTTGTTTTGCATGTGACAAGCTATGTTGATTGCATAAGCCAAGAAGTACTCTGGTAATGAAAATTCATTCAACATTGTTCTGCCTGCCTCAATGAGTGTTTTATTCTTTCTCTTGGAAACTCCATTTTGTTGTAGAGTAAGAGGAGAGGAAAATACATGAAAGATACCTTGGCTTGAACAGAACACTGTCATGATACGAGATTCAAATTTTGTTCCATTATAACTTCTGATTTTGGCCACAGAGCAGTTCAACTCATTCTTTTTCTACCTGACAAAGCTAGTGAAAGAGTCAAAGCCATCTAACTTGTGTTTCAGAAAGAATCCCCATGCAAAATATGAGCAGTCCTCAATAATAACAAATGTGTATGCCTTACCTCCTAAACTACGAACCAGCAAGGGACTGAATAAGTCCATATAAAGCAGATATAGACATTTGAGAGAATCTTTGGAGATAATGCTTTTAAAAGTAGCTCTTGTCTGCTTACCCATTTAACATGTGTGATAAAGTATCTCTTTAATGCACTGAATATTGGGTGCTCACACACTAAGTTGTGAGAAAATAACATATTTATAGTTTTGAAATTAATATGTGCTAGTATCTTGTTCCATTGATCACAAAGAGATGCACTATCTTTTGCCAAAAAACACACTGATGTAGAAGATTCCAAATAAAGAAAATTAAGAGAGAAAATATTTCTACTCTGAGTGCCTGTTGAAAGATTCGGATTTATCATAAGTTTTTATCAGACACTTGTCCTTGTAGAACTCAACCATATATCCTTTATCATATAATTGACTTATGCTTATAAGATTATGTTGTAATCCTTTAAAATAAGCAACGTCTGTGAAAGAGACTATACAGTTAGTAATTATACCATAGCCTTTTGTAATTCCTCTATCAGATCCCCCAAAGAAAACTTTTGAACCATATTTGATTGGGGTATACTATGTAGGAGGCTTCTTGTTCTGGTCATATGTCTGGAACATCCACTGTCCAAGTACCAAATAGGATTTTGGTTAGCCTTTGGCCATATATACATTCACAGATTAACTTCCCTTAGGAACCCAAATAGATTTAGGTCATTTGTTTCTTATTAGATTAACACCACTGGGAATGCTAACTTTGTGAGGGGACATTCTAGCATTGTTAACTCGGGGTGTCTTATATTCAACCGAATTATACCAACAATCTATGGTGAAGTGACCAATTTTGCCACAACACTAACAGTTAAACTTGTTGTACCTTATTTTCTTCTTCTGCTTTGCCATTCGAGCGGGAGGTCAAGAAGGAGGCATTTAACTAGAAGTAGAAGCCTCATGAGAACAACAAGTGGCAGTCTTTTTTATCTTATGTGGCTGCTTAGCAACCTGCTTTCCTTTCAGTGCCTTCTTCTCTTTCGGTTCATGAACGAATGGACCATAGTGCTTTAGAACATTCTATTAATAAAGTGCCTTAAGAGCAATCGTTCTAAGATTTTCTAGGACGGCTCCATCCTTGGTTATTTTTGTTAGAGACAACATGTGTTGGTCTAGCAAAATGACCAGAGGATGTTTCAAGGACATACTAATTTGTTGGAAGGATTACCTTCTTGAATACTGATTGACCTTAAGGATACCTTTTTTTATTTCTAGGAGCCTTATATCCAACACCATCTATCTTAGAGGCTGTAAATCCATCAACGAGAGGAATAACAGTCTTTGGTTTCGAGAAGCTTTCAACAAGCTTTCCTTTAATCAATAACTTTCCTTCCAGTTCATCTATAGCCTTCAATTTCAGACTTACTAACTCAATAGTGCACTCCAGTTCCTCTTTCAAGTATTGGATTTCATATTTGAGGAGAGTCAATATCTCAATTTCATCCCTCAGTTTAGACTCCAATGCTTTGAGAGATACAATCTCTTTGGCATGCATTTTGACTACCTTACGACATTTGTCAAATCCCATCAATAGTGCTCAATATCGCATCATTAAGTCTGAATCATCCTCAGATAGGTGATCTTCATGACCGTTTGAGTATTTATTAGAATCAGATGATAGAATGTGTGAATTTACCTTCACATTATTTTGGGAGTCAATGTTATCCTCATCTGAGTGTGTCATAAGCCCAAAGTAGGCTTCTTCATCTGAACTTGACTTACTTGAGTTGTTATCGCTAAGATTCGTTGACTTCTCTGCGATGAAGCTCTTTTCTTCTTTCTTCTTTCCTTTGAAAGATCTCTTTTCTTATTTCTTTGATCCTTCCTTCTTCTTATCAGGAAAGTATGTGATCATGTGTCCTGGCTTATTGCAACAATAACAAAGAATGTCAGAAGAAACATATTTGTTCTGTTTAGACTTATACCTATCACTGTTGTTGAAGCTTCTCTTATGATGATCACCGTCACGATGTCATCTTCTATAATCAAATGAGGAGGGATGATTCTTTACTTACCTCCTCTTACTGAGTAACCTCTTAAATTGTCTAGAGAGTAAGGAGAACTGTCCATCTGACATTTCTGAACTAGAGGAGTTTGGCTCTGAATCTTCATATTCAATTGGGTACTACCATGTGACACAACTCTCCATTTTCTTGACCCTTCAACTTTCAATGCTATAGATTTCTCTCTGACTGATGTCTTGCTTCTGTCTTCTTCTGCCTTTCTGATATTGAGTTTCAGCTCATGGTATAGTAACTTACCGAACAAGATCTGTGGCTCCATTGTAGCCATTTTTCCAAATTCCCTGATAGCAACTACCTTGGTATCCCATTCTTTCATCAGGGATCTCATGAATTTAACATTAAGCTCATCTTTGGTAAACCCTCGACCATAATTTCTTAGGCTGTTGACGATCTTAAAAACATTCTCATAACAGTCAGCAATTGTATCCCTCTTGTCTTACTTGAAGGCTTCATATTCCTGATTTAGCAGAGATCTTCGATCATCTCTTATTTTGTTCATTCCTTCCATGAGAATAATTAGAGATTGCCACATCTCATTTGAAAACTTACAGTCGATTAATTTTTGCAATATAGAATCATCCACCACACTGCCATGATGTTCTTTGCCTTCCTGTCTAGAGCAACGAGAGTTATCTCATTTTTGCTCAAATCCATTATCCAGTCCAAATGGTGAAATTCTACTTGGTGCACACTGGAAACCTCATTGAGGACAAATCCATGCTCCTGTCTATTTCTCTTTTGAAAACTAGATCAAGAAATGTTTGATGTGCTAACCTTTTAACGAGTAACCTGACTCTGATACCAATTGAAAGTATCTAGTTGTCAGCCTAAATTAACTAGAGGGGGGTGAATAGGTGAATCCTACAGCTTATAGCGAAATAAAAATCGAGAAAAAAATAAATTGCCCAGAATAAGAGAATAAGTACAACACAGACACAAGGATTTATAGTTGTTTCCCAAACTAGGTATGTCCATTGTCCCGCCTTGCCTATCTAGCACTTCGTTCTAGACTTGGCTACTTCACCAATTCTCAGATTAATAATAATCTTACAACTCGGAGTCATCCACTCCTACAAACTCAGAGAACAACTACCCCTACATTTGACCCTTCAATAAAGAACTATAAAAGAAACTCGGAAGAATAAACTTCCTATAAAGCAATAAGAAAAATATTATTTAAAAGAAAACTCTTTTTCTAAGACTTGAAAATATAGTCCTTCGTTTATTGAAAGCTCTGAATGAATTCTTGAAGAAGAAGAAGAATCTGAATTTACTGCACAACTCAGATCTGAGAAATGATTGATCTCTGATTTAATATAAATATAAAATCTTGAGATCGATTGAGTCCTTTCTTTTCAAGAGTAATTGCAGATCGGGAGAGTAGCCGACGACAAAGTTCTTTAAGAAACTCAATTTGAAATCCTGATCATTTTGGCAATATTAAATTAGATTTGCGATTATGGTTCTCTAAAATAATCCAACACAATTTATAGACGATTCCTCACTAACAGCTCGAATTTGAACTTAGGTCTACATTCCACATGTACTGTATATGGCAGAAGGCCTAATTTTGGAAAGCCGTGAAAACAAAAACAAGGCTGGATAAAAATTCACTTAGTCCAATTCGTTAAGATATCATGTGTACTCTCCAGGCTACTCGACAAAATAATCAGAATGACTTGGGAGAGAGCTTGCGTGAATTGTTGAGACTACATGAGACATTTTGATGAATTAGCTTGATAGGTAAAAGTTGAGATAGTTTTATTTTGAAAAGTAGTTTGGATGAGTAAATTACATGTTTGTGTGTTCTATCTCTTTTTACTTATATATTGTGATTAAAGAAAGTGTACCTATCGAGTAATAATATAGTATTTTAAAATATCAAGGCCGTATTTTTCCATGGATCTGTGTCGAGTACTCTACTTCAAGGAATGAAACTATTATTTTACCGAAAAGAGTTAATGGTTTTTTAAAAGTGAAAACAAAAGTAATACATAGGGTTTTGAAAATAGATGAGGGAGATAACTCTCGATTTTGACTTACTTTGTAATATAAAATTTAAACAAGAAAACTCTACTTTTCTATTAATTAGCAAACTTGACTATATAGGTTCCCTAAATATGAATGTACATCTATTGAGGATACATCCACTAGAGATTAAGGTAGTTTGACCGGACTTTCGTCCTTTAATCAAAATACTTTAATACATGCTTTATGTTATGAATCCTGTTATTGACCTCCTACTAATATTTTAAGGTTTGAACCGGGAGGCTTACGTTCATCTCTTTCGAGAGTAAGGCATATTTTCTATTTACCTAAGAGTCATCAATTCGAGGACACGAACCTTTCGGCTACTAGCTCTGAATTACAGAAATGAAAACCATATACTAGTATGTATGGTTCTACTCAATTTTATTCTTGGGTAAATATTAAGTTTTTATTAATTCAGATAATAATGTTTTAAATTTTTGAAATAATATCTTTCTCAAAACTCATCTGAATTGAGTACTAAAAAGTTCTTAGCCTCTCATTGGGATGGGGGTGGTGTAGAAAAGGAAGAAAACTAATTTTAAAAAGTAAGGTTTTAAATTGTAGAAATAATATCCTTCCCAAAATATCTTGGTTAAATGCTAAAAAGTTCTTTGCCTCTCAATCGAGATAGGGGTGGTAGTAGGAAGATTAAAAGACATATAAAATGCAGAAATAATATCCTTACCAAATCATCTTAATCAAGCGTTAAAAAGTTCTTAGCCTCTCACTAAGGTGGGGGTGGTTGTAAAACTTGAATTACAAAAAAAGAAAGTACTTGCGCACACACTCCGTTTCAATAGAAATGAAAACTAAGTTAAAAGAAAATAAAGCTACATATTAACTTGGAAACTAAAATTTTATTACTTCAAAAGTGTTACACACTAGAGAACCCAAACTAGGGTTAGGAAAATATTACTCAAAAGCTACTCCTAACTATAATATATGAATATGTGGAACTCTATCAATTCCCTAATAAACTCTGTGTGGAACTCTACGAGTTCCCTACTTATAAACTCTATATGGAACTCTACCAGTTCACTCTTAAACTTCAGCCGAAGCCATCTATTTATAGATGAATTTTTTGATGAACACACCCCCTTATACACCCCCTAGGGCATATAACCTGGGTGTGTTGCTGGTATGAAGGATGAGATGGTCTGTGGATAGAAATTTTGGTGGGTTCTGGAATGATCTAGAAGATTACACGAGTGTGGCATAAGGGTAACGACCATGTCCGTTGGGCATGTCTGCAAGCGTGGCAGATAGACTTCGACGGGGCATGATAGTGAGCTATTAGCTTGCTCCTGGGTGATTCTACGGGTGTGACAAATGGAACACGAGCATGTAGACAGAGCGTGATAGGGTTTTCTGACATAAACACTTTGGCACAGCATGATAGCGAGCTTCTGGCTTGGTCATGGGTGATTTTACGGGCGTGATAGTTGGAACGCGAGCGTGTAGAAAGGGCGTGATTGAGCGTGCTGGCCAAAATCTACCAAAATGCTGGAATTGTGAGTTTTAAAGTTACACGCCCAAGTCACGGGCGTGACTTAACAAAGTTTGTCAAATTCCCCAAAATGTGCGGAAATACCTATAGAGCACAAAATAAGGTCATGTTAGAACTGAAAATAAAAAAAAGAAATGATTTATCTAGGTATATACATAATATAATTATATTATTTCTTAAAACTAAACTAAAAATATGTATATTTTGTTACTCATCATAGTTGAAAGCTCTCAAGAGTACTCGATGAATTTACTTGGGCCCGACTAGCAACAACTTACTCTGAAGTCTTAAGGTAGTTCACTTGACTTCTCAAGAAGATTCAATGAATTCCACGAGTACTCACGTAAGTACTCGACGAATTCAATTGGGTACTCAATGAATTTTTCTTCGCAATTCTAGTCACCAGTTCTCAGTGATCTCTCAAGTACTCCTGAGATCACTGGACAAATTCTACAAGTGCTTACGTGAGTACTCGATGAATTTAAAGAGACCTCATGTGATCACTCGACGAATTTGCCTTAGCAAAAATCTGGAACTTCTGAACATCCACTTCCTTTGTGATGCTAGATGAAGTACACCCCATTAGAGAGATTACACATAGGTCAACACGATGTTCTATTTAATGAAGGATTACATTGCACAGAATTGTGTTTGAAGACCCATTGTAATCTAACAATGGTTTGTACTTGGCAATAAAAACCTGTACCACACACAACTAAAACTAACATCAAATACACCCTCAATTTATCTTTGTTCAAGGGACACTTCTTCAAATCAGGGCTATTATGGATACAATACCTAATAATAGGGCTTTTATTGAGCCTGTGTCAACTCCCCGTGACTCAAAACACTCGCCGGGGGTCCTAGCATGAATTGATATGTTACACTCAGTCATGTCATAGGATTCTATGTTTTTCTATTTTAATCCTATTAGGACGGGATGTGCCAAAACCTCGGGAGCAAGTTGGGATCCATCTAAAATAAGACGATGTAGATATGCCTGTCGATCTGACCATACTCTTGGATCATTAACTCTTTGATCTCTTCTCTGATAGGTCTTTCGGCGAGAGTCTCATGGGCGGTTGACCATTAGTGTTGTTGTTGACCGACATTTGGGGCCGTAGCTAAATAGGTAGGGTATGATGTGCTTTCTGCTTACGAGTATTCCTTACCATTTTCTTTGTGAAGGTTATCTTTAAGGAGAACTAGAGGTGGAGGTGGCTGATTAACAGATTCTTGTAGCACAACAAGAGCTTGGGTTGTCCCAAAATTTTTGAGGAGCGTAAGTACTTTGACATATTGTTCCTCCATAAGGGTGACCTTCCTGGCAAGCGCGTTGTCTGGTGCAGTGGTGGTCTCCTCCTACCACGGTGCATTAATAAGTGAATGGGAAGGATCGACATTGTCAAGTCCCTGTCGGTCGGATCCCTAGGTTGTGCGAGTACTCCTTATCACCATTATTGTTAGTCACGTTTATTGTTGGTTGGGGGATACTGACTTCGAGGACTTATTTAAGTTACAGGGAACTCCTTCCCACAAACGATGCCAAACAATTGCAAGAAACTCCATGCTACAGGTGGACCAGGCTAAATTGGGTCATCTTATCCTGAGAACAGTCGAGCACGCGTCATAGAGTAAGAAAGGAAGTGCATAAGACATTTTTAATAAGGAAAACCCCCTAAAACTTGGTAAAAAAACCAAGTGACCTATTCGGATCTAGGTAAACTTGATGAGTAGTAAATGTACATATATTTAGTATTAGTTTAAGTTCAATATTTAGGTTATTTCATTGTTTTTTAGCTATTTCCCTTTGTTATGTACTTATTTTTGCATTTTTTGCCCTGAGCTTTATTTTTGTTTTGTAGAAAAATTGGGCAGATTTTAAAAAAATTCATAGTACACGCCCCCTAGTTACGCTCGTGACTAGGGCGTGTAATGCCTTATTTCATCAAATCCATATCTCGGCCAATTTCCATTAACAAACAAAAGTACATGCCCGTGACCAAGTTCATGCTTATGTTATGCCACGTGTCCGTATAAAATCTTCCATAAAGTGGCCAACTATTTAGTTTCTGACTTCTCAGGCAAGTCTTAGTTCATTCCCCCTAGTCACGCCCGTGATTGGGGGCGTGTAATTTGGCTATTTTTTATAAATACCCAGGTTCTCCAAGGGCTGAGGGTTCATATTTTGGGAAGCTTTTGAGTGTTTAGGAGCTTCTTTTTGTTGTTTTCAAGCCTTTGTGTGGGTTCTTTTTGTTTATAATTTAAAGTTCAAGTTTCTAACTAGTTGTAATTTTCATTTCTAAGAAATAAAAATTGTTGTTTTGGTCTTGTTCTTCCGTATTATGTTATTTGAGTGTGTGTGTGTGTGTGTTAGCTAAGGTTTTCTTTTCCTTTTTTACTTGCTTTTTTCCTTTATGTTTTTGTGGGTGAGTGTATAAGATAGATTGTTCTCTTTCATTTAACATAGCTTTCCTTTATGTTTGTGTTGGTGTGTATATACGATAGGTTTTATTTTCTTTTAGCTTAGCATTCATCTTTGTTGAGTGGGTGAGTGTATGAGTTTAATCTCTTCATTTCTTTTAACTTTCTTAACTTTAAACTTGTGTGGTTGTGTGCATGGTATAGATTTTCCCTTTCATTTAACTTTATTTACTTATATATTGATAGTGTGTGTGTGTGTGTTAGCTTTTTCTTTGTTCTTGCTTTTTATTGCAACTTACTTTTCATTGAGAGAGAGAGAGAGTGTGTGTTTTTTAGTTTAATTTTTCTTTTTTCTTAATTGCACTTCTCTTTTAGGATAAATCACGCTCGTAATCGATTAACAGAATCTTGAACGCCTTTATTTTCAACGTATTCATCATTTTGATGAGTGTCTTAACCCTTCCTATCACTCGATTGAGATGAGCCTTGGGATGAAATATTCATGTTTTCAAAATAATTTAAAATCTATTTTTTCCTTTAATTAAAAAGCTTAAGGTTTACCTTTGATTTTATCTAGTGATATCATATAAGATGTTATATGATTTTCTTTTCTATTTTCGTACACTAGTTAGCCAAGAGGCTCGTGTGTACAAATCGATCACTTGTGGGTAAAGAAAGTTGTATGCTACCCTCGAGAGAGGATGAATGGAACTCTTCCGGATTAGAGTAAAAACCCAATGGTGGGGTTCATAACTTAATGTGTGTTTAGTTTTTTTGATTAAAGAATGAGAGTTCGGTCGATCAACCTAAACTCAGGTGAGTTTATTACTCAAGACTGGTGCATTCATAATTTGGGAACCTCTGTGACCAAGTGGTTTAATTAAGTGATAACCGGTCTTTAAAGTCTTTATATTTATTTTCATCTCATGGTGATTCAAATCGATTGTTGGCTCTTTCTTATATCATCAAACCCTAGTTTTATTTCTCTTTTATAACTTACATTAACAAATTAAAAATCCCACATCAATCTCCGATAAGATAATAGTTCATTCCTTACAAGTAAAAATAATCAATACACTCGGAAAATATGACCTTGATATTTCTTAAGAATATCTTATACTATACGCGATAAGGTATACTTGCCTTCATAGAATATAGAATCGGATAAATCTTCCAAAATCTAAAAAGCTCTAAGTCAATCATCAAGTTTTTGGCACCGTTGTCGGGGAACATGTGTTGTTATTTTGAAAAAATAATTATTATTAGTTTTATCTTTTACTTTTTCAAGAAAAAGAAATGAAAAAAAACACCACCCCTCTTTTTCTACCTAAAAATCCAATTTAAAAGAAAAAAATCAGGTGTATGACCAGAGGAAACTATTTGACTAATCCAAATATTATTTTGATCCAGAAATCGATTGCACCCTTCAAAGGCACCTCCAATCTCATGATCATAATTTAACTTAAACTCTCGAAGAGTCTACGACATACACTAACACTAAAAATATGTGTGATCCTAATCTTAATGCGGTCGCGCAAAGGACCATGTCCTATTACGCGTGATCAAATTTGGAGGACACCAGATCTAGTATTGTTCTCCCCATTATGAAAACAATAACTTTTAAATTAAATCCAGCATAATCCAAATGGTACAACACTCCATACAATTTGGTGGATTATCCGGTTTCCGGTTGAGCTTTGGAGCCCTGAATTGCGAGCTGAGTCCAAATTTGTGGAGGCAAGGCCGTTGCGGTGCTTTTCATCTGGATAGTTTTCCATGGCTCCAAAGAGATCGTCAAGGGTAACAATCTTACTTCTTGGACATGTGAAGTCCTTTTTTGGCATGTGCATGGATTCCCCCCCCCCCTAAAAGGTGGATTATTGAGGGATTTCTTTTGGGTTGATTCTTGAAATCCCTATGAAGTCTTGCATATAGATCCGGAAATATATAGTGCGGAATAGGCATGCTGTGTGAAGCCCATATGGACAGGTTTGTCTGGATTGGTGATGTTTCATTTTGCGCACCGGAGAAGACTCTGTGTATAAACGTATATGTTGTGGAGTCGATGGGTTGTGCCTGTAAAGGGTAGTAACAAGAAGTACTGGAGTGGAATTCCAGAAAAATACCCTCATGATTCTTGTGTTGTATGCTATGTTTGGGTTGAGTTTGGGTGCAGAAAGAGAGCATATGCTAAACCTGCTAAGCGACCGCGAGGAACACTGGCATTAGCACCCCTTTTGGATTGTGAAGCCAGTCCTTGGTGGACAGTGTTGCTATTGTGAGCTGCGAGCTCTTAAAAGGCTTAGTGTCGAATAGGAAAGGTGAAGCTAACCCGCGTCTGTCATTGGGCCACGAGTACTGCGGTATTCGGCGATGGTATGGCGACTTGAGCAACGGGTAATGGGTGAGCTGGACCTGCGTTATATCAGCTTGACAAGAGAGCATCAAGGCATTGGGCTTTCGTCAGTGGCATAATAAGAGTCTTAGGCATGTGTGCCATTAAGACTAAATGCTCAATACCATTGGTTTTCGGACCTTGAACGATGGTGGTACCCTGGTTTTTCGGTACACCAAGAATGTGCCCTGAGTGCACAGAGCATCGGCAACGTGGACAATGTTTGTGATATATTGATTGTGCGTGAGTGCATATTATGTGATATATCTGCTTGTGAAATGCTATGCCTGCAGGGAAGGAATACCACTTCCCCGGGAAAGGGGCAGGGTCGTTATAAATTGGTCAGCTAAATGTTGACCGTTGCCTTGTTTGCCACCATCTTGGTGGGTTATCCTTGTGCAGGTGCTAGATAACCGAGCGGAAAATAGAGGGTTGAAGCCCATGCTGCTGCTATTGCTGGCCCTCGAAGGCTGATCGAAGAGCTTTATTTTGTTTATGTATGGTCGGCCTGTGCGCCGGTGTTTGTAATCCACACTTATAAAGCTTAATTATAAGGCCTTAAGGCCAAACCTTTGTGTATTTGATGTACATTCCTTTGGGGTTATATATAAATGAGGTTGTTTATATATATATAGTGGACATTCGTGGCTGTTGAGTTCAATATTAACTTTAACAGCGTCCGGTAGCAGGCTTTGAGTGAGGATGCGAATATGTTTTGGTATTAACCTATAACCTCGCCGCCTGTTTGCAATGATTCATGCACAGCCTACTTGGCTGGCGCAGCCGGCATTGGTGCCAGAGTGGGTTGGTGTAAGGCCAGAACCTGTTGAGGTTGTTCATCCTCGAGCAGCTGAATGGCAGTTAAAGCAGTTTATGAGCTTCAATCCTCTTACGTTTATGGGTGTGGGAATCCCAATGCAGGCAGAGGATTAGTTGTCGCGCGTTAAGTGAGTATTGATGGCGATAAGGACGGATGAAGATCAGAAGGTCATCTTGGCCACTTTCTTATTGGAAGGATAGGCTCGGCTATGGTGGGATGAGATGGAGTTACACCACTTAGCAGGAAGGCAATTAACAGAAGTCTCGATCGAAGAATTCTCGCGACTACTCTTTGTAAAGCACCTGCCAGCAACACAATGTATTGAAATTGAAAATGAGTTCCAGCATTTAACGCAAGGATAAAGTAGTGTCGATACTTACTTGCATGAGTTTACACGGGTTGGATGCTATGTGGGGTCTATCTTCGCTGATGAACAATGTAAAACCAATCAGTTCTACCAGGGGTTATAGGCGTTTGTGGATACGGCGTGTGCGTTGGAGAAGGATATGAAGCAGGTGTAGGGAAAAAGGGACCTAGCTGTGACAAAGTCCGAGTTCAAAGCGCTCCGTTCTGGAAAATTGAGCTACCAAAGGAAATGGAGCAAGAGATCTCAGTCTTCTAGATAGGCTCCTTCTTCAGTTGCGTCGGGGGAAATTTTGTGGCAAGAGTCTCGTACCTGCTTTACATGTGGTAGAGTGGGGCATATAGCCCGTAACTATCGGGTTGGTCCGCCAAAGGTGGAAAAGAAGACAGGAGCGTCTTATATTGATAAGGGAAAGGCAGTGGTGGAGTCCTCTGCATCCCAGGCACAGGCCCGAGTATATAATCTTGGCCAGCATGAGGCCATAAAGCAAACTGACATCATCACAAGTACGATCTAAGATATTGATTGCGTACTTTTCATATTTCATACATTGTGTGTAGCTTGTGTATGATGTGTTTGTCTTAGGCTTTGTCCTGATTCAAAACCATCCGGCGAGAGCACTATTTGATACGGGTGCGTCACATTCATTTTTGTCTAAGGACTTCATATCACGAATCAGAGTACCTAGTCATATGATGACAGATAGTGTGAAGGTGTTATTACCAAACGGATGTTTGATGTGTGCGGATAGGAGTTGCTGTGTGGAAGTTCAAATAGGAAGTCAGGATTTTTGCTTGAACGCATCTCTGCTAACGATATCGGAATTTGATGTGATCTTTGGTATGGACTGGCTCTCAGAGCAGCGTGCCTTTATTGATTGCAATTCAAAGGAGATCACACTGGGACCAAATACTAAGCTTGGTACTAAGTTTGCTGGTATGCGAGGAGTGAGCGGGATCTTGATGTCTGCACTCCAAGTCGTCAATGTTGTTCGAAAGGGAGCAGAATTATTCTTCACACTTATTCAGGCAGTTGAGCCAAATGCAAGTGTGAATGACGTTCCGATTGTATCGAAGTTTGCTGATGTGTTTTCTAAAGATCTTCCTGGGTTACCACCCCAGCGGGATAACGAATTCACTATTGAGCTGGTGCCAGGTGGGAAAACTATGGCCCCTCGCCTTATCGAGTAGCGCCAAAGGAAATGGCATAACTGAAAGTTCAACTGCAAGAGTTGCTAGAACAGGTATACATACGCCCAAGTATGTCACCTTTTAGCGCACCTGTTCTTTTTGTGAAAAAGAAGGACAGTAGTATGCGGTTGTTTATTGATTATCGCAAATTGAATTAGCTAACAAAGATAAACAAGTATCCGATTCCATGGATAGATGACATGTTCAATCAGCTTGTGGGATCAACCGTCTTTTCTAAACTAGACTTAAAATCTGGTTATTACCAGTTGAGGATTCAGGAAGGTGACATTCCCAAAATAGCATTTGGAACACGCTACGGTCATTATGAGTTCACTGTAATGTCGTTTAGGTTATGTAATGATCCATCAGTGTTCATGGATCTAATGCACCAAACGTTCCGAGAGTACTTGGACTTGTTTGTGATTGTCTTCATTGATGATATCTTGGTGTACTCTCAATCTGAAGTTGACCATGCGAACTATTTACGGTTGGTGTTGCATACCCTGCGGAGAAATAAGCTCTATGCCAAGTTCTCAAAGTGTGAGTTTTGGCTGTCGTCAGTGGCTTTTCCTAGCCATGTGGTAAGTGGAGAGGGCATTGCGGTGGATCTGTCAAAGATAAGAGCCATACGGGAGTGGCCAGTGTTGTCTTCGGTGGCCGAAGTCAGGAGTTTCCTTGGAATAGCAGGCTACTATAGACATTTTGTAGAAAACTTCTCACGGATCGCTTTGCCTCTTAACACATTAACGAGGAAGGATCAGAAGTTCGCTTGGACGCCAGAGTGCGCACGAGCTTTTGAAGAGCTAAAGAATCGTCTGACCATGACGCCTATTTTGACATCGCCATGTGGTACAAATGGCTACGGGATTTTTAGTGATGCGTCAAGGAGCGGCATAGGCTGTGTTCTTCTTCAGTTTAGATAGGTGATCGCTTATGGCTCACTCCAGTTGAAAGTGCATGAGTGAAACCATCTCGTCCATGACTTAGAGATGGTGGCGGTGATTTTTGCACATAAATTGTTGCATCACTATCTATATGGCGTAAAAGTGGATATATTTATGGATCACAAGAGCCTAAATTACCTATTGGATTAGAAGGATCTCAATATATGACAACGAAGGTGTATGGAGTTCCTCGGAGACTACACCTTTGATATTCACTACACTCCCAAGAAGGGAAATGTGGTCGCAGATGCCTTGAGTCGTAAGACTCCTTCAAGGGCAAATTGGTTACAGATGCATGATGAGCTTCTGATCTAGGAGTTGGAAGCGTTAGAGATTTCTTGTGTTGACAAGAATTCCATAGCAAATGCATGCTTGAACTAGATGGAGGTATAGTATGACCTTGCAGACAGGTTTCGGTGAGTAACGGAACATGATGAAAGTCTACAACGTTATACAGTGGATGGTTCAAATGACCAATTCTCCTGGGATGATGGCCTTTTGAGTAAAGTGGGTCGTTTTTGCGTCCAAAGTATGGGTAAGTTGAGAGA
Source organism: Platanthera zijinensis (assembly GCA_039513925.1). NCBI lineage: Eukaryota > Viridiplantae > Streptophyta > Magnoliopsida > Asparagales > Orchidaceae > Platanthera > Platanthera zijinensis. The sequence goes on from CM077081.1 coordinate 136,162,565, forward strand.
TGAATTGATGTATGAGGCACACTATACAAAATACTCAATTCACCCAGGGAGCACAAAGATATGCAAAGACATGAAAACGCTATTTTGGTGGCCAGGGTTAAAGAAAGACATGGCACATTACGTGGCTAAATGTCAAACATGTGCCTTGGTGAAAGCAGAATGCCAGAAGCACGGAGGTTTCTTGAAGTCATTACCTTTTCAAGAATGGAAGTTTTGTGATATTTCGATGGCTTTCGTGCACGGTTTGCCGAGATCTCAATGTGGTAATGGTACAGTTTGGGTGATCGTAGACCGGTTGTCTTAACTGGCTCACTTCCTACCAAACAAGAGGGATGATTCAGTGGAAATCTTGGCGAAACATTATGTTGATCAAATCGTACGATTGCACGATGTTCCCCGTAGCATCGTAAGTGACCGAGATGGGCGATTCACATCAAATGATTGGAGGCTGATCCATCAGTTGTTGGGAACAAAGTTAACGTACAGTACGGCCTTTCATCCCCAAACGGATGGCTAGACTGAGAGGAATAATAGAATGATGGAGGACATGCTCCGAATGTACGCCTTTGATTTTGGAAAGAGGTGGGAATATCACCTCTATATGGTAGAGTTTGCCTACAATAATAGCTACCAAGCTAGCATAAAAATGGCACCGTTTGAAGCTTTGTATTGTCAGAAATGTTGGACACCATTAGCTTGGGCGGAAACAGGAGAATATAAACTATGTAAGTGTAACGAAGTCGAAGAAGTTAATTCGATGATACGATCTATTCGAGAGAGGCTACTACTAGCCCAAGATAAACAAGAAAAGTATTATAACGCCAAGCACCGAAACGTTGAGTTTGCGGTTGGCGATTGGGTATATCTTAAAATCAAGCCCTTCAAAGGTGTGTCCAGAATTCGGCGCTTGAAAAAGTTAAGTCTGAGATATCTTGGTCCATTTGAAGTGGTGGAGCGAATTGGAGAAGCTTCCTATCAGCTAGCACTTTCGGCAAAATTGAGTGGATTGCATGATGTGTTCCACATATTAGTGCTTCAAAAAGCCGTAAAAGATCCAGCTCAAGTGATTGCAAATGATCGCGTACCAGTCGAATTTGGGCTAACAAAAAAGTTTAAACATATTCGGATCTAGGGTAAAGCCGATAAACAGTTGCGGAACAAGACAATCGGGAAGTTCAAGGTTTGATGGGACAACTGCGGCCGTGAGGAGCTAACATGGGATCGAGAGCAGATCATGAGTGCTTAATTTCCCGAACTATTTGTCTAAACTTGTACAACAGTTTTTTTTATTTTAGAAAGAACTTAAAATGTTGTAAACATCTTAGTTGTTGTTTCCTGCATACTATATACAAAATTTGGGAGGAAATGTCTTGTAAGGAGGGGAGGATTGTAATACCCCAAATCTCGATTTTTTAGTGGACTGTGTAGACTTAGTAACACTGCCTGGGACATGGGCATGTCCAAGGCCGTGTCATGCTCGGTGTACTCAAGTGGGTCTCGAGTGGGTCTCGAGTTGGTCTCGAGTGCCGCACACGACCTGTGACACGGGCGTGTCAAAGGCCGCATCCTTCTCTGTGAAGGGCAGTCTCGAATGTGGCACAGGGCATACTCGAGTGGGGCACACGGCCTATGACACGGGAGTGTCCAAGGTCGTAACCTGCTAAGCTACACGAAATGCACTTAACGAAGTACCCTCGATTATCTTCGAGAGACAAGCCATGTTGGGCACGCGGCCTGTGACACGGGCATGTCAAGGGCCATGTCCATCTCTTTGGTTGGGCAGGATTGTGAGGACTGTTGAACACGAGCTGGACACGGGCGTGTATGAAGTCGTGTCTGGCACACGTCCTATGACAAAGGCATGTCACAGGGCCGTGTCCTGGTCTGACAAAGTCAGTTTCTTTGCTTCTTAAGGCACATGGCCTGTGACATGGGCGTATCATAAGCAATGTTCGGCCGAGGAAATTGAGTTTCAGGGTGATTCGTTGTCGTTCATTTCCTTTAATTAGTATCCGACGGTCCAGAGATCTTCCTGCTGTTATAAGGCTGGGTGTTGAAGGATAAACTCTCGTTTATCAAATGCCTTTTTCTTTCTAAAGTGTTAGAGAGTGGGGAGAGCAAGGAAGAAGGAGGAGGAGGAATCCGGCTGCCGATGGAGCTTCGGAGCCCTGAATCACGAGCCGAGTCTAGATTTGTGGAGGCAAGGCCGTTGCGGCGCTTTTCATCCGGATAGTTTTCCATGGCTCCAAAGAGATCGTCAATGGTAACGATCTTCCTTCTAGGACATGTGAAGTCCTTCTTTGGCATGCGCATGGATTTCCCCCACCAAAAGGTGGATTATTGAGGATTTCCTTTGGGTTGATTCTTGAAATCCACAAGAAGTTTTGCATATAGATCCGGAAATGTGTAGAACAAAATAGGCATGCTGTGTGAAGCCCATATGTACAGGTTGGTCTGGATTGGTGATGTTTCATTTTACGCACCGGAGAATACTCTGTGTATTGGAGTGGAATTCTAGAAAAAAACCCTTGCGATTCTTGTGTTGTATGTTATGTTTTGGTTGAGTTTAGGTGCAGAAAGAGAGCTTTTGTTGAACCCACCATGCGACGGCGAGGAATATTGGCATTAGCTCACCATTTGGATTGTGAAGCCAGACCTTGGTGGACAGTGTGGCTATTGTGAGCTGCAAGCTCTTAAAAGGCTTAGTGACGAACAAGAAAGGTGAAGCCGACCCGTGTCTGCCATTAGGCCATGAGTACTGCGGTATTAGGCGAAGGTATGACGACTTGAACAATGGGTAATGGTGGAGCTGGACCTGCGTTATGTCAGCTTGACAAGAGAGTGTCAAGGCATTGGGCTTTCATCGGTGGCATAATGAGAGTATTAGGCATGTGCGCCATTAATACTAAATGCTCAATACCGATCGATTTCAGACCTTGAATGGTGGTGGGACCCTGGTTTTTTCGGTACACCAAGAATGTGCCCTGAGTGCACGGAGCGTCGGGCCACGTGGCCAACGTTTGTGATATATTGATTGTGCGTGAGTGCACATTGTGCGTGGATTGTCTTTTTGCAGGTGCTAGAGAACCAAGCAGAAAATAGAGGGTTGAAGCCCATGCTGCTGCTTCTGCTGGCCCTCAAAGGCTGAGCGAAGAGCTTTATTATGTTCATGTGTGGCCGTCCTACGCGCTGATGTTTGTAATCCACACTTGTAAAGCTTAAATGTAAGGCCTTAAGGCCAAACCTTTGTGTATTTGATGCACATTTATTTGGGGTTATATATAAATGAGGTTGTTTATATATATAGTCTACATTCGTGGTTGTTGAGTTCAATATTAACTTAAAAAGCTTCCGCTAGCATGCTTTGAGTTAGGATGCGAATATGTTTTGGTATTAACCTGTAACCTCGACACCTGCTTGTGGCATATGGTGTGGGGCCCCGACCGGACCTTCTATTATATGTTATTTAACGTATTGGGTCGTTACATTAGCTACAAGTCCAAAAGTTCTATAATGGCTTGAATTTCCAAACGTAGCAAATGATTGACATGGCCACTGGTAGAATGTTAAATAATAAAACTCAGGATACCACTCAAGAACTATTTGAGGAAAAGGCCATGAACGCTTATAATGGAACGTGCCTAGGTTGTGCCCTAACAAACCACAGGACTTTTCAAGGTGGATGTCGCTTATCATTTAGCTTTACAAGCAGAGTGGCTAAGTAAGTAAGTGGCGGTGATATCTCCTTTTTCCTCCACTACCACCTGGGAAGAAAATAATAACTTAATGAAAGAGTACATTGATTACTTAGGAAATCAAATTCGACCCCCCTTCAAACCAAATAATAACCCATATAGCAATAATTATAATTCAGGTTAGAGGAACTGCACAATCTTTTCGTTGAGTACTCAAAATATGTGGCATCTAACGAGTCAAATATTAAGAATCTCACCAGATTGATAAAAATACTTAGAAAATCAGGTTGGTCAAAGGGCTAAAATGATCTTCAAGCGGCCGCATGGAGCTTTACCAGGGAATACAGAGTCGAATCCAAGAGAGAATGCAAATGCCATAACCCTTCGCACCGGAAAGAAGGTAACTTCTCCAAAAAGGATTGAGCCCAAGGTACACATTTCTTCATTCGCCCCTACTACTCCTTCAATTTTGTTACCACCAAATATTTTTTGTTCACAAATATCTTATCCTTTTAAAATTAATAACAAGCAAAAAGACGAGCAATAAAATTTTTTTTTGCAAATCTTAAAACAAATTCAAATCAATATACCCTTCTACGACGCAATCTCACAAATGACTAAATACGCAAAATATCTTAAGGAGTTGTTTTCTAACGAAAAGAAACTCGATGATATTTTGCATGTTTCCCTTAACGCGGAATGTTCTGCAGTTCTACTTAACAAATTTCCCCAAAAATTAAACAACCCGGTACAATTCTCCATCCCGTGTCTTTTGGCAATTTGTGAATAAAATACGCCTAAGCAGACTTGGGCGCCATCATTAATTTGATGTTGTACTCTTTTTCAAAAAGTTACGATTGGGTATTCAAAGCCCAACAAAAAAGAGCATCCAACAAGTGGATTATTTGATCAAATTTCTAATAGGGGTTATGGAGGATGTTCTGGTCAAGGTTGACAAGTTTATCTTTCCAATAGACATTGTCATCCTTGATAAGTCAATAATTATAGTTACTTTAATATAATTTTTATCATATAAATAGTTATATTTTACTTAGTTTTTTTGAATATTATTACTAATTCCTTTATTTTCTATTTCCAGGTTAAACTGGGTTGTCAATATGAATTTGGAGGTTACAGGACTGATCAGGAGATGAAACAAAGAAAAGCTGGAAAAATCGTGGTTTACACGCCCCGGTTATGGGCGTAACCAATAGGTCACAGGCGTAACCAATATGTCACGGGAGTGACCAACAGGCATGACCCTCTAGGAGCTCCAGAAATCATTTACACATCGGATTAAAGTTATACGCCTCGATCACGGGCATGACTGCAAGGCGTGACATCCAGGCATGCCGGTCTTTATGACGCTAGTTTCGGATCCAGCTAGTTTCAAGCTTACACTCCCTAGTTCATAGGCGTGACCTAGGGGCATGACTTTCCCGCAACTGCCATATTTTAATTCCCGTCGTTTCCAGTTCTCGCCGTTTCCAGCAACAGTACAAACAAACTGTAACACCCCAGTTCCCAGACCTAGAGTCGCTTGAAGCTAACGCCCAACGGTAGAGGTACCGCTAGTGGTTGTCGATGAGCTCGACAATGGATCTGGTGCACGATCATGGGATCCAGTGTGCATGACCACTGGTCGAGCGCCAATGATCGTGAGCACTATTCTCCGTTCTTCCAAGTTCTGCCTAGGGAAACCGCACGACCATTAGACTTAGTGCGTATGACCAATGGTCGTGCGCCAATGCTCGTGCGTATTTATCCCTTTCCTTTCTAGAGTTCTGCCTTTGTTAATCGCATGATCATGGGACCCAGTGCGCACGACCATTGTTCGTGCTCCACTGATCGTGCGGGCGGGTGTTGTTCCGTCATTTTCTTTTGTGGTCGTCTGATGCTTCCTTAAGCTTGATCCAAGGGCCCAGGATCTTCTGCCCAAATGACTTTATTAGGGCTGAGAGTATCTTTCCCCTAATTTCTCATCTATTAGAGTGAGAGTTAGGGTGGAGAGGAAGTTAAGGGAGGAGGAAGGAGAGAGCTTCCTTCTACCATTGATGGATCTTCAGAGCTCCAATCGTCGTTCCGAGACCAGATCCGTGGAGAGGGCGTGGAGGCGCTCGTGTCAATCCATTCATAGAGAGGATTCCATGGTTAGGAAGAGGGGTCGTAAGGTAACGACATTTCTCCTATCGGTTTTTAAGATGCATGCATAGTATCTTCTTCTATCTTGCTTTTCAAGCTTTTGGGCACCAGATCTCTCAAATGAGAGGGGTTTGGGTTGCCAGGGTTCAAGAGGAACCACTGGGTCGATTATGTCCATCTTCGACATGATATTGCATTAGAGATCGGCTTTGTTGGTGGATTAGGCATTGTGGGTGAAGCCGTAGTCGCGACCGTTAGTCCGACTCGATGATGTTGCATAACGAGCCTTAAGGATTTTATAGAAATTCATTGCGGCAAGATGCCATTTGTGATGTATTTGTTTCCTCCTATTTTTTAGCGAGTACGTGTAGCTGGAACCGGACAAGGTTAGCTCCGCGTTGGCAGAAGATGGTTTCCTTGGTGCGCGGGAACGTTGTAGTACGAACGATGGATTTGGGTGGGAAAGGCTATGGATTGTGATGTGCTAAGGTGCGACTTTGACTCCGTGGTCGGCTGGCTATCCCGTGGCATGCAAGTCATGTGGGGAGAGTGTCCCGGCGTGACTAGTCCCCTTCTATGAGACTGACGAGAATGCCAAGCATAGGATAAGCCTGGGCAATGAAGCCCACGAGCGGGTGGGGTCCAGCAAGGGTTCTTAGAATCAGTTTGTGTGCGAGATGGAATCCTGATATGAGAAGTTAGAGTTTGCAGGCAAGCCCGGGTCTACGTCCCATGAGCGGGTGGGGCCTTGGAATGTTTTCCGTGTGGTGGCTTGTATGCCGTTAGGGAAATTGCATTTCCCCTTTTTGTTTGCGGCTTGACGCCGAAGGGGAAATTGAAAGTACCTAATTGATGATGTGTGCTGATGTGTTAGATTCATATGCTTAGGGTGCCTTGAGTGAAACCTAGGATTGCATACATGCTGCACTATAGGCCCCCTTTTTCTTGTGCTCAACGTAGAAATTTGTTTGTTGTATGAGACATCCAAACTTGTTTTACTGCTTTACATGTTTATGTATATTGCATACTAAGTGCTGACCTGCAGGGTGATGGAGTGCCCCGGGGTCCGCTAGGGACGGCTAGGAGGAGATGTGTTTGTTACACAGTTGAGGTCAGCCTTTGCTGACCCACATTACCACCTATTTTACTGGGCAAGGATCGCAAGCAGGGGATAGCTTGCCGGCCAAAAAGGCCTAAACCTCATGAAGTGTTTCAAGTTGTGACATAGCTCTATTTTGTGGAATTGTATGATTGATGCAGTATGTTTTTGACTTGCATGTCGAGGTAGTCTAGGAGTGCTTATGCACGTTGACGTTTGTTGTTATTATTTGAGTTTTAGACTCTCTTTTGTTGTAAGGCCTTAAGGCCGTGCTGATACTCTTATGTATGTGGATAACTTCTGGTCTTGTTTTTTTTCCATTGTTGGTTTATTCTGAGTTTTGAGATGGGTAGTAAATATCATCTTTTAACGCTAAAGCTTTGGCGTCTATATGTTGTGGGGCCCCGCCCGGACCCATATTATACGGTCATTACAGGGGAGGTGTTACAATTTGGTATCAGAGGGAGTTTAGTGTCAAAGGAAAGGATTTGTGGTCGAATGTCATAAGCAGATCGCATAAGAGTAGTTATCCACATAGGAGTATTGCGGGACCATGAGTGTCTTTGTGCTTAAGTCTTGCGATTAGAGATTGATTTGTGTTTTCCTTGCTTTTGCTAAGGGTGCGCACAGCGAAGCAGGGATGTCAATGCCTCGAGAAGAGCCTTCGGCGAGCAGTGCTACTGCTCAGGTCTGTTGGGCATGGGGGTAACTCCGGCCGATTTTTGTCGCATGCTTGCACAAGCAATGGTAGCGGCCCAAGCTGCAGCGGCACTACAAGTTGTGACCCCGATTACACAGGTAGCAACTCCTGCTATCCTGAATGCAGCAACAGCCATGCCGGGTGGAGGGGCCAGGCAAGCACAGGTAGAAACTCATCCAACATTCAATGGAGTCGGCACGCCGACCGATGTAGAGGATTGGTGAATAAGGATTCAAGAATTTCTGAGGTCGGCAGAGACACAAGAGGAGAAGAAATCTGAGTTTGCAGCTTTCATGTTGGAAGGAGACGCTAAGTTATGGTGGGTGAGCCATAGCGGTCGGTAGTTTCTTGGACGCACCCCATCCATTGAAGAGTTCGAGAATTATTTCTTGAAGAAGTACATTCCTGCGTCGACGAGGTTAGCCCTTAAGCGGAAATTTCTGCACTTGGTGCAGCGGGACAAGATAGTGGACGAGTACGTTCAGGAGTTCACTCGATTGGGTCGTTATGCTAGAATGACCATGACGGACTATGAGGAGAGGGACAACCTCTTCTACCACGGACTGAGGGTGAATCTAAGGCACCCACTCATATCTATGAAGAACATTGGTTTCAATGAGCTGGTTGAGGGTGTCAGAACGTTGGAGAGCGATATAGAGCGAACCCAACGTCATAAGTGTTTTGCAGCCTAGCAAGGCGAAGGAAAGACTTCTCAAACACAAGGGATGTCTGAAGGGAATAGGTGGAAGAATAAACCTTATCCATTCAAGACAGGTGATAAAAGTAACATGACGTCTGGAGGGTTTCGCTTTAAGGGACCACCATCCTGCTTCAAGTGTGGCAAGATGGGCCACATAGTTTGCTTTTGCACTAAAGGTGGCACGGACCAGGAGCTAAGACAAGAGCAGTCGGTGCACTCCGGGCCTGGTGTGGCAGAGAAGGGAAAGATGGCAGAGTCGAGCACTTCACGGTATCAACCAGTGCATCCAAGGGCCTATAACCTTGGGCAGCAGGAAGCGATACGGCAGCATGATGTGGTGACAGGCTTTGTGTTAGTTTCTAGATACCCCGCTAGGGTATTGTTTGATACGGGGCATCACACTCCTTTCTTGAGAAAAGCTTTATCTGGAGTATTGGAGTTGAGTTATTCTCACTATACACAGAGCTGAAGGTGTGCATACCCAATGGGTCATCCATGACTATCGTGGAGAAGGGGCGCATTTGTTGGAATCTAGACGGAGTTGACTTCATGTTGATAGCAGTGGTCCTACTATTGGTTGAGTTTGATGTGATATTGGGAATGGACTGGCTAGCAGATCATCGTGCAAGTATTGACTACCTATCCAAGGTGGTGACCCTGAGAGGCGAAGGGCAAGTAGAAGTTAAGTTTGGGGGTCTTAATGGAGTGGTATGTTCCCTGATTTCGGCCATGTAGTTGGTGTGGGCCGTTAACAAGGGAGGAGTAGCTTTTGTAGCATTTTTTGAGGTTCGTATTTCCAGGTATACTTTGGAGAAGTACAATTAGTAGAATAGTTCGAGGATGTGTTTCCTGATGAGCTTCCTGGAGCACCTCCTCGACGGGAGATTGATTTCTTGATTGAATTAGTGCCAAAGTCTAGGTCAGTGTCACGTGCAAAATAGCCTGGCACTCATGGACACCATCGCTGGGCACTATAGGCTCTCCGCTTTTCGGATAATGACCCCCAGATCTCCCTGAGACAAGCCTCACAAACATAGCTCACTGGGAGCAATTGCCCGACGATACTCGTTCTCACTCGGCGATATCCAACAGTTTTGCAAACCGAGAACTTTCTTGGTTATTTCCCTTGAGAGCATCTCCAGTACTTATAACTACTCCCATTTCACAGGTATAACTCACAGGCCGCATAAACTACTTGTTTATGCGTGGAATCTTCTCCGGCAAGTAAAAAAAACATCACCAATCAAGACCAACCTTTCCGGACGGGCTTCACACAGCATGTTTATTCCATACTGCAAAATTTCGGGATCTATATGCAAATTAAATCGGGGATCACAACAATCGACCCACTGGAAACCACCCTTTCTTCACCTTTTGGTGAGGGGTTCCATGCACGTATGCAAATTGAGGACTTCACTTGCACAATGAGAAAATCTTTACCCTTGTAATCCGTTTTGGATCCATGGTGACGCTTTTTGTCTGGTTGGAAAGGTGCACCTCTCTTTCCACTTCGCGGGTCTAGCCGGATTTTGATTTCATTCACTGGATCTCCTTCACCAAGCATTTCAAGCTCAGCTCTATCCCTTAGCTCCAACCCTTAGCTCTTTCTTTCAAGAACTTGGATGAAAGAAGGAGAGAGAGTGAGAAGAAGAGAATGAATTTTCATTCCTCTACTCCTCTGCATAAGTGGCCTTAGGATTATTCCCAGCCACCAGATCATTTCATCAAAAGGGAGCAAAGTCCATGATTTCAGCTGAATAGTCAACATTAACGCTATCGCCTGACATTATCCGCTATCGCCTGGGCGATATCGTTGATAGCCGCTTTGACCCCCGTCAGCCACCGCTCTTTTGTCGCCAACCGGCCGCCTGACACGTGTCCACACATATGTGGCACTATTGCCTTGTGATATCAAGTATCATCATTCTGATATCTTACTCAACGCTTCACGGCATCGAGTGCATTGAGTTCACTCAATGCTTCAAAGCATCGAGAGCGTTGAGAGCTGGTGTTATCGCAGCGCGATACCCACTATCGTCACGTGATAGTCTCTTATTTAATGATTCGTCGAAAGGCATCGAGTGTGTATAGCTCACTCAACGCTTCATGGCATCGAGTATTATTAAAACAACAGCTGGTACTGCCGATCTAGCGGTTGCTAGAGGTATGCGTAGCGAAGAGGTGATCACGACCCTCATTCTGACGTTCTCACCACCTCATCCGCAAGCCAACTCGTCCATCTGCCTAGCGATTTAGTGAATAGCGGCCTGTGTAGTTGTCCATCCGCCTGGCGAAGCATTGCATAGCGGCATTGCATAGGAGTAGTTTATTAGTATTTTACTTTCTTTTTCAGCAAACACTCAAAACCCCCTTCGTAAACTCCGACCTAAGGACTTCAATCTCCAACCCTCCTCAAAATTAACTCCACCTTACTGTTTTCCCTCGAGATCGATACTTGGGAAAATTCGCCCATTTTATATTACTTGTGCGACCGGTACACTTGTCGTTCAACGCATCAAATTTTTGGCGTCGTTGCCGGGGAGCACAACCGTGTGAGTTTTCTGGAAGGAGATCTTATGATTGTTGTTTCTTGTTTTTATTTATTTTCCTGCTTTCCATTTATTTTGCTTATTTCTTTTTCGCCTTTTCTAATTTTTGGTTTAGAAAGCAGATCCGTGTTATTTTATTCTAGTTGTGAAGCACCCTTTTGGTAAATATTTTTTTTCGCGATGTATTCCATAGCCGAGTGCGGTCTCTATGACACTTTGCGCAGATACATCGATGTCATGGCTGTTATGAATGTCGAGCACTATATTAGGTGTTTGCTATGTCAATGTGTAGGCCACATGGTGAAGGATTGCCCTTGTTTGTGCGAGTCTTCTCCTTCTATGGGCGTGTGCGCATCAACCTCCCATTCTCGGAAGACTGTTGTGGACAGGCCTACCAGGGTGGTGCCTGGCCCACACACAGGCATAGCACACCTTGCCCGTTCTTCTCCCGTTGAGAATATCGAAGAATCTCTTGCAGCATACAGATCCTTCATGGGTCCCTCGCTCCCTTTTTACGAGCTTCCCTTGAGTGATGACGATCACTCTGGTGTTAGCCAACAAAAAGAGGATGAGGAAATTATGGCCGCTTTTGTATAGGACGTTGATATTGTTCCTGTCGATGATGTGGCATCTGCGAATGATTTTGCGATGGGGTTTGCTCATTCAGTGCTTGATTTTGAGAGCAGTTTCTCCCCTCCGCAATTTTTGCCTAAGTTTTCTTCTCCTTTTTCTTGTGAGTCGGCTGATGATGTTGTATTCATGGGTGATTCGATGCCCGAGATTGCGTCGAGGTCGGATGAGGATTCTTCTATCTCCGATGGAGAATGTGGATCTTCGGAACACTTTTACGCACCCCGGTGGGATGAGGAATATCCTCTTTCTAGTGCGGAGGTTTGCACCTCCTTATTAGATGAGGCGGTTCCTCTTACAACCGCGGATGTCGAGTTCTAAGATTCCCCCCGATACGACTCATATGATACCGACAATGTTCTTTGCTTGGATCCTGCTGAGAGTGATACCGGGATCTCTCTCCCTTATTCTGATTATTTTAGTTCTTCTTCTCTTTTATTACTTGACCCCCCCTTCTTTATCTGAGCCTGTGTAGGTTGATTCTCCATGGGTACGTTGGGATGATGATGAGTCTTGTGCTCATGTTGTCGCCATCGCTTCATGCAAACATGTGGTGGACGACGCCTTGCTTGGCAAGGATTTATTTTGTGATAAGATGAGCGAGGACCAGTGCTCCTCCACTTCTTATTTCCTATTTCCTCTACCTGTGTTGGGCAGATATTTTTATTTAGGTAGAGGGGTAACTACTTCATCATCGTATTGGTACTCGTTACCGCAACGTATATTAGGTAAGTTACCTGTGCATTTTTTATTTCATAGGCCCATTAGCTAATACTTTTCGTCTTTCGAATAAGTCATGCCGGATGGACAATAACCCCAGTACTTATCTAGGAGTCAGACTAGTTAGTTAATTTTTACTGTTCTAAAAAAATTGTTTTGTGTGTTCTATAGTTTAGATTTAATTTGGAATTGTCATTGTATATACAAATTTTTGTTAGAGCTATTTTGTAGGGTGCTTTTCCCTTGTGCGACAGAGGAGTATATTTGTTGCAGGTTTGGCTTCATACTTTATTGCGAGCGTCTGGTATGCTCATTTGCTGAGCATGGGGTAACCTCTCCCCCAACTCTTTTTTTCCTTGTTTTTATTGCAAATCTTTTGATAGGTTTCGTAGATTAAGTCTAATGGGGGAGAGTTATGCGGGTTACCTATACACATGCACTACTATCGCTTTCATACCAAAAGCACATTTTTTTTCTGTTTTCTTGATATCTTATCCGCATTGTGCACCTACACCCACATGAGCGCGATATTAATCACACGCGTGGCTCGAGTCAAATTTAGTTCTTTTGTGTCAACTTTAAAATAGAGGTGTTGGCTTAGGATTTTAGGATAGAGTAAAGTAGTGTGAAACTCGTGCAGTGCTCCTAATCGAGTACTCATGGTGTGTAGAAATAGTATAGATTTAATTTTTCTTTATGCTCGTAGATTTATACCTTTTCTACATTTGTAAATATTATTTGTACTACTCAAAAGTGTTGAATCTGTAGTAATCAAACGGTAGTGTAGTAATGTATGTAGCTGTCACAAGCCTCGTATTGCTCGAGTCAGGAGGAAGGATAATCTTTCTCGATGGCTAAGAACTTGCCCCAAGAAACTCTCAAAGCATTGGTGCATGGTTAGTCTAGCGTGAGCGTGATGTAGGCCATCTTTTTGGCCTGGTTGAGCCTTGTACCCGTCCTAACGATAATCCTTGTTAGCCTATTTTGAACCTACTCCTCCTGTTGATTTAGCCCCACTTCGTGATCACCAGATCCTAAAAGCTTTTCCCAGTTGCACACCCCAATCTCGAGTATTAGTATGTTAATTCTTCCACTGGTGTTGTTGCTGTGGTGTTGTTATGTGGTTGTGCGGTGAAGTTTTCTTGAAAATTTGGCTGAAAGTGTATTATAAAAATCTGGAAAAAGAAAAGAAAAAATATGTGCTGATTGATATAAAATAAGAAAGTAAAAATGAAGAGTCTATTTGTGTTATTGTTGTAGTGATAGGTGGTGCACACACCCCATGTTATCAAGTTCAAGTCTGGTGGTGTAGTGCACCTACATGTTTTGTTGGCGAGAGGATTTCATTTGTATGAGCTCATTTGGGTTATGCGTAGCCATCGTTTTTATCTTTTTGCGTCCTTACCTACGTTTATAACCAAGCTCCATTATTTTCCTAAAGTCCTACTGTTGGTACCCTAGTTTGATTTGAGTTTAGTCTTGTCTTTTTAGTCCCTTGACCCAAGAAATATCTACGGTCAATGGTTAGTAGTCTAGCTGTAGAGTCCTCACTTTTCCAGATTGAGAATTTGGTTAAGTAGTTTGTTCGTTCGACTATCGTCGAACGCCGCTCGACTATCGTCGACTAACTGTTCGACGATCGTCTATCAGTTGCTCGACTTTCAGTCTGCGTGGATAGTTCGACTATCGGTTGATAGTTCAACTATCTGTGTGCTTTGATAGTTCGACTATCTGCTTGGATAGGTCGACTATCTGATAGCTCGACTATCTGTTGATAGTTCGACTATCTGTTCTGCGTTGATAGTTCGACTATCTGTTGATAGGTCGACTATCTGTTTGTTTTTGATAGTTCGACTATCTGTTGATAGGTCAACTATCTGATAGCTCGACTATCTGTTGATAGGTCGACTATCTGTTCTCGCTTGGTAGTTCGACTATCTGCTTTGATAGTTCGACTATCTGTTGATAGGTCGACTATCTGTTTGTTTTTGATAGTTCGACTATTTGTTGATAGGTCGACTATCTGATAGCTCGACTATCTGTTGATAGCTCGACTATCTATTTTGCCCTGATAGTTCGACTATCTGTTGATAGGTCGACTATCTGATAATTCGACTATCTTCTGGTAGTTCGACTATCTGCTGTGATAGTTCGACTATCTCCTTTGATAGTTCGACTATCTGGATCGTTCGACTATCTGTCCGATAGTTCGACGATCTCCGTGCGTCGGTCGACGATCTCCGAAGGTCGTTCGACGTTTTCTGTCTGCCTTTATATTTTGTATTTATTTATTATATTTAATTAATTAATACATTATCTGGCATATCTTTTCAGTTGTTTTATGATAATATTTCAAGGCAATATTTGCTCCATCCCTTATGCCTAAGTAAAATCTTTTCAGATAAAGTTGTTTGTCTTATTAGCTGTCTTTGTATTTTACTTTATCTGCTGACAGTCCTTTATAGCCGTTAGACTGAAAAGTCTTCCTTTTGCTATAAAGAGTATTTCTCTGATGTGACTTTATTTAGTCCTTCTGTTATTTGATTTGATCCTACAGCTTCTTAGAAAAAGGTTTATTCCTTTTATAGGATGTCTTGCTGCAGAGTTTGTTTTGCTGTGTGTTATTTGCAGCCCAGGTCTCAAGTTTCAGAAGAAGACAAGTAATTCAAATTGAAGAGAGCCGTTGCTTGCTGCTGTTATAAAAAGGACCCTTTGAAGAAGGATTCAAGCTAGCTAACTAGTTAACCTGTTCATCTGCTTTCAAGCCTTCATCAAGATCAAGTCATCTGCTCTCAGCAATACTCATCCAACTGAGAAGTGTTAAGATCTTCTACTCTTCTTCAACCTGAGTTCTCCTACTTTCAGGAAGTTCAAACTCAGAGTTCTTTTGAAGAAGAAGAAGAAGAAGATAGCTGCTTGAAGATCTTTAATTTTATTATTTATTACCTTCTTGTAGTTTTTCCTTCAGAGCTTTCTGAAGAGTTTTCTGCACTAAAGCAAGACTTCACCTGAACATCTTTGAGCCAGGGGGAGCCTTGATTCTTTAGAGCTTTCTAGCTCAGTGCAAGTTTTTGTGCTTCTCTAATCTATTGTAAAATAGAGAAGACATCTTAACCTTCTTCCCCCTCCTATACAGGGTTATTACTCCCTTCAAAAGTATCCCTTGGTGGCAGGGCACCTGATCAAAAACCTGTGCTTGGTTTTTAGACACCTGATCAAAAGTCTAAAGGGTTTCTGGATCTACCTGAAGCAGATCTTGTTGGTGGCCGGGCACCTGATCAAAAACCTGAGTGGATTCCTACCTTGTTGGTAGAAGAGTGGACGTACCCAAGTTGTTTGGGGAACCACTATAAATTCCTTGTGTCGTCTGGATTGCCTTGTATATTTCCTGCATTGTGGCTGTGAATAGATATAACTAGGTTGCTAGCTGCTGATTAGGATTTCCAAGCCTTAACTGTAATTACAGTTAGCTTGAGTTTGTGCACAACACTTGTGTTAGGCTATAGGGTTAATTCTATATCTATAATCTTTTAATTCCGCAATTCACTCCAAGGGAGTTGGGTAAACCTTCAAGTTTTGTCTAGTGCAAAATTTGATAACTCTATTCACCCCCCCTCTAGAGTAGTATCTATCCCTTCACTTTCAATTGGTATCAGAGGGAGGTTGACTGACTGAATAGGCTAACACCTAAGTCACAAGATCCAGATAGATACCAAAGCTTATAGATATTCACTATCATGGCCCAGTCCAAGGATTATTCTAGCACCAGACCTCCAGCATGCAACTTAGCAAAGTTTGGCATCTGGAAGGCAAGGATAAAAATATATATGAATTCTATTGATGAAAGCATCTTTGCTTCTATTTTGTCAGGTCCCCCAAGAGCACCTGCTGCTGCCACTGCCTCATCATCAACTGATATGAGTGCAGTGCCTCCTCCAGATTACAACGACGAGTACAAGAAGGCCAAGATAGCAGATGCCAAGGCAATGAATATACTGGCTCAGACAATGTCTGATGAGGTATTCCATAAGGTAGCTGACTGCTCTTCAGCAAAAGCTATGTGGGATACACTGAACCAGATTGTAGCTGGCTCAGCTGATGAAAGGAAGGACAGAAGGTCCAACCTTATCTCACAATATGAGAACTCAAGAAAACTCATGCTGAATCAGTTGAAGCCATGTACACCAGGCTCAGCTCAATCATCAATGAGCTGAGGACCCTTGATAAGGACATATCATTGACAGAGGTCAATGATAAGATTCTTATGTGCTTCCCTAGCACATGGGATCTAAGGATCTGGCACATCAAGGAAGCCAGAAGTACAAATGAGATCTCCACTGAGGCTCTTCTCGGCAAGCTCAAGTCTTTTGAGCAAGTGCTGAAGACAAGGGAAGCAGAAGCAGAAGCAAAGACCCCTACTCCAACAAGGAAAGAGCAATCTCTAGCTCTTAAGGCTGCTGATGCTTTTGAAGGCAGCCAATCAAATGAGGAGCTAATGGTATTGTTTGCCAAGAGATTTCTCAAGATGGGGAGAAAGGAATTCAGAAAGAAGTCTTCACGCTATGAAGACAAACCAAGGTATGATCGTTCACCTGCTAAAGAAATTATTTGTTATGGTTGCAGGAAGCCTGGACACATCTTACCAGAGTGTCCAGAGGAGAAGAACAAAGACAAGAGAAAAGAAAAGGAACAGCACAGGAAGCACTCCAAGCCATCCTCCTACAAAAACAAGAAGAAGGAGAGAGGTTTCATTGCTGAAACCTGGAGTGATTCTGATGAAGAATCCTCCTCATCAAGCTCCAGTGAGGATGAGGAAGAGAAGAAGGCAAAAGAAGTTAGCCTGATGGCAATAGATGCCTGCAGCAACCACTCAGCTGCAGAGAGTTCAGATTCAGATGAAGAGATGCCAACAGAAGATGAGGTACTATCTTCTTATGACTTTACTTCTGAAGAATTTAAATTAGATTTTAAATCTTTATACTTAGATTTGATTAGCTCAGAAAAGGAGATAAAAGAACTTAGAAATAAGTTAGCTGACTCAGAATCAATTGCTACAGAAAATGTTAGGTTAAAGGAAGATCTCACTACTTGTAGTGAAGAAATTAAATTTCTTAAAATGGAGTTAGCTAAGTCTAAGAGATTAGAAGAATCACTTAATGGTAGAAGCCTTAAGTTGTTAGAGATTACCAGCATGACTAACACTAGGTCAGGTAATGACAAACTAGGCTTAGGAGCTTCTCCAAGTGAACCCCCAGTTATTCTTAAAAATAATCTTTCAACTCCAGTGAACTTCATTTCAACTAGTGGAATGAAGAACACTGAGCAAGTAAACCTAGTTAATAAAACTTTAAATAAAGCTAAGAGAGAAAAGAGAAAGAAATTTTTTAAAGAAATGCAAAGAGCGTCGAACGCCGCTCGACGATCGGAAGCTCAATGGTCGAACGAAGCTCGACGATCTGAGGGCCCATCGTCGAACGTCGATCGACGTTTTCAATATGATTTTCAAAATCATCATCAGTACCATAGAAACCTAAATGAAAATAGAAACCCTAGGTTTGTTGACCCATCATCTGCATGGAGAATCCCACCTAGGAGATCTCACCCATTAGGTTATCACCCTCAGCCTGCATTTTCATATATTTCCAGTTTTTCTTATGTGAAAAACAAGGGACCCAAGGTTACCTGGGTCCACTCTGTCTAAATAAATGTCTTGCAGGTGAAGGCCTATCCAATCACTCAAAATAAGTGGTATTTGGATAGTGGATGTTCCAAGCATATGACAGGAAATAAAGATCATCTGTCAAAATTCAAAGCTAAGCTCGGCCCAAAGGTTATCTTTGGAGATTCCAGCTGTGGTCAGACAGAAGGCTATGGCAGGATTACTATTGGAGATGTTACTTTCAAGAGAGTTGCATATGTGACAGGACTGAAGCACAATTTGATTTCAGTCAGCCAGCTATGTGATGCTGGCTACCAGGTTTCATTTTCTAACTCTTCTTGCAATATTACTTTAAATAATATTATTGTTTTAGTAGGCATTAGAATAGGTAATATTAATTTAGTAGATTTCAATTCATCTCACTCTGAAATCTGTTTGTTTAATGAAGTAACAATTAATAATAATTCTTTGTGGCATAAGAGGCTTAGTCATGTTAACCTTAAAAATATATCTAGGTTATCTAAACACAACCTTGTTAGAGGTTTACCTTCTTGCCCCTATAAGAAGGAGAGCCTATGCAAGGCTTGTCAGCTAGGCAAGCAAACCAAAAACTCTTTTAAATCTGTAAATAAGAGTGATTCTCCTAGAATCCTGTACCTATTACATTTGGACCTATTTGGCCCAATAAATGTACAGAGTTTAGGAGGGAAGTATTACACCTTAGTAATTGTAGATGACTTCTCTAGGTTCAGTTGGGTTTTCTTTTTGAGAACTAAGGCTGATAACTTCAAAGCCCTTACAGACTTTCTACTATGTGTGCAGACTGAGTACTCTACTCATGTGGCCTTGATCAGAAGTGATCATGGTACTGAGTTTGACTCTCTTCTCATGCAAGAATTCTGTGAGAGAGAAGGTATCAAACATAGTTTCTCAGCTCCTAGAACTCCTCAACAAAATGGGGTAGTTGAAAGGAAGAACAGAACACACATTGAAGCTGCTAGTACATTGTTGGCAGATGCTAACATGCCTCTCTCCTATTGGGCAGAAGCTGTTAGTACAGCCAATTATGTCTTGAATAGAAGTTTGATACACAAGCTTAAGTGTAAAACTCCTTATGAGTTGCTTAAAGGAAAGAAACCTAAAATTAATTATTTTAGAATATTTGGTTGTGTTGTTTATATTCATAATAACAATAAAGAATACCTTAGAAAATTTGAAGCAAAAGCTTCAATGGGAATCATGCTTGGATATTCCCAAGTAAGCAAAGCTTATAGGGTTTATAACAAATCAACCTGTAAAATTGAAGAATCTGTGCATATATCTTTTGATGAATCTCAGATGTTTTACAAGGAGAAAGAAAATTCTCCTTCCTCTAGTTCATTGCAGGTACCTGATGTCCCTCAAGAAATTCTTCAACTATCAACTCTTCAGATCACTGAATCAGACAGTGATGAAGACATTGTAGAAGCTGTTGTTGTACCACCAACAGTAGATCAAATTCCTCCTGAGGAATTAATCCCAACTGTTGCTGAAGATCACATCCCACCTGTTGATATTGTCACACTCAGAGATCACCCCACATCTCAAGTGATTGGAGACATATCAGTTGGTGTGCAAACAAGACACCAATTAAGACAGGATGTGATGCACGCTTGTTTCCTCTCACAGGTTGAGCCCCTCACCTTTAAAGATGCAGAGCTAGATCCCCACTGGATCATTGCTATGCAAGAGGAACTCAATCAGTTTGAGAGATTTAAAGTTTGGACTTTGGTTCCAAGACCTAAAGGCCAACTGATCATAGGCACCAAGTGGGTGTATAGAAACAAGTTGGATGCAAATGGAATTATTGTAAGGAATAAAGCAAGGCTTGTAGCTCAGGGCTATAGACAGGAGGAAGGTATAGATTATGACCAAACCTTTGCTCCTGTTGCAAGGCTAGAAGCAATAAGGATCTTCTTGGCCTATGCAGCCTACATGAAGTTTAAGGTGTTCCAAATGGATGTCAAAAGTACATTCCTGAATGGTGAGCTTAAGGAAGAGGTGTTTGTTGAACAACCACCAGGGTTTGTTTCTTCAACTCAGCCCTCACATGTGTTTAAGTTACAGAAAGCTCTATATGGACTAAAGCAAGCTCCTAAAGCCTGGTATGAGACTCTAGCCAGTTTCCTTTTAGATCACAACTTCACTAGGGGAGTAGTTGATAGAACCCTTTTCGTCAAGCATCACAAGGACACAATCCTGTTAGTTCAGGTGTATGTAGATGATATTATATTTGGGTCCACTGATCCCAAACTTTGCAAAAGGTTCTCTGACCTGATGCACTCTAAGTTTGAGATGAGTAGTATGGGTGTGCTGTCTTACTTTCTTGGTCTCCAAGTTAAGCAAGATGCTGATGGTATCTTCATCTCCCAATCCAAATATGCCAAGGAATTGGTAAAGAAATTTGGGATGGCTGATGCTTCAGCAATGCCTACACCTATGACTACTAATGTAGTTATTGATTCTGATGATCACGGCAAGCCAGTTGATCAAAAGAATTATAGGGCCATTGTTGGTTCCCTATTATATCTAACTGCAAGTAGGCCTGATATAATGTTTGCTACATGCCTTTGTGCTAGATTCCAGGTCAACCCCAAGGAATCTCATCTGATTCTTCTAAAGAGAATCCTGAGATACCTGAAGGGATGTCCAGATCTAGGACTTTGGTACCCAGCTGAGTCAGAATTTGAATTAATTGGATATTCTGATTCTGATTACGCTGGTTGCAGAGTTGACAGGAAGAGCACCTCAGGAACTTGTCAGTTTCTGGGAGAGAGATTGGTCTCTTCGTTCTGTAAGAAGCAGGCTTCTGTCTCAACTTCAACTGTAGAGGCTGAATATATAGCAGCTGCTAGTTGTTGTTCACAGATCCTGTGGATTCAAAACCAGCTTGTGGATTATGGTTACTCACACAAGAATACCAAAATCATGTGTGACAGTACCAGTGCTATCTCAATTGCACAAAATCCAGTGCACCACTCTAGAACGAAGCACATTGAGATTCGGCACCATTTCCTGAGAGATTGTGTGGAAAAGAACAAGATCTGTCTTGAGTTCATATCCACTGAGCTTCAGAGAGGTGATATATTCACCAAGCCTTTAGATGAACATAAGCATCTGTTCTTTTTAGTTCAACTAGGCATGATCAATGGACGAGACTAAGTGTGACTATATCTGCCTATGTTGAAACCTGCTTGAAGATCGTCGAACGATGATCGAAGATCGTCGAACGGATTAATCCTATCGTCGACCTCTGGTTAATGATAGCTTATCTGTTTGAAGATCGTCGACCAACGTTCGAAGATCGTCGAACAGGTCGAGCTTATCGTCGATCTCTGAACGACGACAGCTTGTTGTTTGAGAAGCCAGAAATAGCCGAACGATGGCTCGACTACTCTGCTTCTGGGCCGATCGTCGAACGGTCGTTCGACTATCGGGTCTAGTATCTTTTTAATAGATCGAGATCTTTTGTTCTATCGTTGACGGAGCGTGACTTTTCGCATTCTGTCTTCCCGCTTGCGATTTTCTGCCGCTTCATCCCCTTCGTCTTCGCCGACCTTCTCGGGCTTTCTCCAGCAATCAATGGCGATTTCTCCCGCAGTGTTAGCAGTTGTAAAGTTCGATGCAGGCTTCAGCGTTGATTTTGACGCGTTCAGTTGTTGCGAAGCAGGGATCGTGGAAGTTCTTCAGTTGTGCCGGGATCAAGGACTAGAGAGATTAATGTCATCAAGGATTAAGTTAAATATACCCGAGATCAAGGAATGGGCTTTCACTTCGTCATCCACCGACGATTCGATGACTGGCACCATCGGCGGAGAAGAGGTAATTTTAACTCCGGCCGTTCTGACTGATGTTTTTGGTTTGATAAATGGTGAAGAAGATTATGAGAAAGATGCTCAAGAATTTGGAAGGATGTTGACTGAGCTGGGACATGCGGAGGGCATTCCCACCAAGCTGCTCAAGGTCAATTTTCCCTTTAAGATTAAATTTCTCGCTGCGTTAGTTGGAAAAGTGCTCCTCAGAAAGCACTCTGCTCATGACAATATAACAAGGCAACAATTTGCACTGATGTGTGCAATTGTTAATCAGAAAAAGATTGATTGGGCAGGGGTAATGTTTGATTTGATAAGGAAAAAGAACAATAAGAAAGAGGTTACCCTAGGTAGGGTTATTGGAATTTTCCTGAAGGAAAAGTATCCTCAGCTGCTGGTCTCCGCCGCAACAACAATAAATGCAAGCAAGAAGATGGACCCAAACCTGTTCTCCAAGTGGAAGAGGACTTTTGTGAAACCCGCTCTCACAGGGGTTGCTCCAGCGACATCAGAGAGCACCAGGACTGATTCGGTCGCTCCTCACCCTGTTGAAGCTGGCTCAGCTCTTTCCCTTCGCTCATCTTCTGCTATGCAGTCTGCTTCAGTTGAAGTTCCATCAACTTCAGCTGAAGTATGACTTTCCCCTTCTCCTGTTAGAGAAACAACCACGGTTGTTCTTCCTTCCCCTCCAGCATCTCCTCTTCCTTCTCATCAGGCTAGGATATCTGCTCCTAGTTTTGATCTGTTAGGATCTGAGAGGATTCCAACACCACCTCAGTCCCCTATTCATTCTCCAGTTAACACTCCTGTTAACTCTCCAGCTCCATCTCCAATTCGATCTCCAGTCCACACCACTTCTCATCCCAACACTACAACCATCTCTGCTGCATCTCCATCCACTGCAGTCCCATCATCTTTTGAGATCACCCCAGCTTTCATTTCTAGCATTTTGGAGTTGATTACCCCTTCAATCAAAATTATGATTGAAGAGGCAATTGCTCCACTTGCCTCCTCCATTGCCACCCTGACTGCTTCCATCCAATCTCTTTCCAAATCTGCTGAGCCCTCTTCTTCAAGGGGCCTGGTTTCAGTTTCCACTGAAATCAGGCAGGGGGAGATGTTCTGTGAAGATGCCTCAGAGCCTCCAGCCTCCCTTCCAGCAGTTCAAGAAGAGACTGATGCAGTTCAAGTTCAAGATAAATCAGTTCCTGTGTTATCGGAAAAAGAAATATCTGATGCTATTATGTTATCTGAATTTGCGGTGAAAGTTTGCTTAGAAGATCTCACCACTCTCGTGGTTGCCCATTTCCTAGAAGGGATTATTACATCCTACCTAGATGAATCTTGGGAGTTGGTCAAGTATGAAGGTAATTCACTCATTCGCTTTATTGACGAGTCAATTAATTTGATAGCTTGTGAATACCTAGAAGGAATGATTTTTGCTTATTTAGCAGATCTGTGTTCATAATTCTACAAATTATATTAAAGAAGATTTAGCTGCTCAAGTTATAGAAATTGTTTCAGAAGCTGATCCAGTTGATCCTGATGCTCAAGTAGATCCAGAATTGGATTCTTTTTTAGATGACATGGAAGATGTATCTGAAAATCAAGAAGAGAAAGCAAGAGTTGCTTGGAATCAAAGGATTCAATCTTTGTTAGAGAAAGAAAAAGATTTGCATGTTGAAAAGTCAACTATTTGGGATGATTCACCAGGGTTGGATTTGGATGTCCTTCTGACTCAGGATGCCATTGAAGAAGAAAAAGAGAAAGCTGCTTTAAAAGAAAAGGCTGTTTCTGAAGCCTATGATCCTTATGACAATCCTCCATCATCTCACTCTGATGATGAAGAGGATTCTGATTTATCTGAAAATTCGAGGAAAAAGAAAGCTGCTCAGAAGAAAAGGAAAGCAATTGCTCCTCCTCCTCCCAGCCGTGACAATGATACTCCATATTACATTCTTAAAGGAATTGACCCCAAATCAAAAGATTTTCAACATTGGATTTGGTTCTCCAAGAACCAGCAGAAAGAGAGAAAAAGATCTAAGAGGTATGATAGTCCTGTTTCAAGATGGACTCCCAGAGGTCCTCCTCCTCCACCTCCCAGTGCAGGAGCCTCTGGGAACCTTTCTGCTAATCCATCTGCCTCTTTTGGAAAATCTGCACCTTCTCAGCCTCAGCCAAGGAAAAGCTCTCAAAGTTCCCAAGGCAGATCTTATTCTGGTTCTCAAAGACAAGTGAAGGAGGTTGTGTCTCAAAGACCAACTTTTTCCCCTCCTCCTTCTCCAAAGAAAAGAGTTTCTTCCCCAATACCAGTGCAGTCTGAAAAAATTGTTTCAAAAGGTAAGTAGTTTATTTTGTTTAAATATTCTAGCAAGAACTTTGCTAAGTCTACTCCCATATCTTATCTAGTTAATCAAGATAAAGAGGTTGCTCCTTTTGAGACTGCTTATGCAAGTCCTGAGCTTGATCCTAACTTTAGGATGGCTCGTTTTCACGAATTGGTTGGAGCAGCTCAGATCAGAAAAGCAAAAGCTGAAGGGAAGGACGCCACTGGTTTAACCACCATGTCTACATTCAGAAAGAAAGAGTTCGAAAAGTTCCAGGTTAATCCTGATGTATTTGACCCCTCAAAGTATATGGAAAAGCACCCTGAAGCAGTTGTTCCAAGGGCTACAGAATTGAAAATCATTGGTGTGCAGGACTTGAAGATGTCAAAGAAAGAAGCTGATAATCCTCTGAGGAAAATTTCTTTTGTTCCAAGTTCTTCTGACTCTTTGCCAGATTTTGTAGACTCTTAATCTTTTGATTGACTGCTGTTTTATATCTATCTGTTTGATAATTGCTAGTTAATTGTTGTCTATTTTCTGTATTGATTATAGTGTTCTATAGCTAGCTCTGTGTTTTAGTTTTTAAGAGAATTAACTCAAATAGGGGGAGATTGTTGGTACCCTAGTTTGATTTGAGTTTAGTCTTGTCTTTTTAGTCCCTTGACCCAAGAAATATCTATGGTCAATGGTTAGTAGTCTAGCTATAGAGACCTCACTTTTCCAGATTGAGAATTTGTTTAAGTAGTTTGTTCGTTCGACTATCGTCGAACGCCGCTCGACTATCGTCGACTAACTGTTCGACGATCGTCTATCAGTTGCTCGACTTTCAGTCTGCGTGGATAGTTCGACTATCGGTTGATAGTTCGACTATCTGTGTGCTTTGATAGTTCGACTATCTGCTTGGATAGGTCGACTATCTGATAGCTCGACTATCTGTTGATAGTTCGACTATCTGTTCTGCGTTGATAGTTCGACTATCTGTTGATAGGTCGACTATCTGTTTGTTTTTGATAGTTCGACTATCTGTTGATAGGTCAACTATCTGATAGCTCGACTATCTGTCTATAGGTCGACTATCTGTTCTCGCTTGGTAGTTCGACTATCTGCTTTGATAGTTCGACTATCTGATAGTTCGACTATCTGTTGATAGGTCGACTATCTATTTGTTTTTGATAGTTCGACTATCTGTTGATAGGTCGACTATCTGATAGCTCGACTATCTGTTGATAGCTCGACTATCTGTTTTGCCCTGATAGTTCGACTATCTGTTGATAGGTCGACTATCTGATAGTTCGACTATCTTCTGGTAGTTCGACTATCTGCTGTGATAGTTCGACTACCTCCTTTGATAGTTCGACTATCTGGATCGTTCGACTATCTGTCCGATAGTTCGACGATCTCCGTGCGTCGGTCGACGATCTCCGAAGGTCGTTCGACGTTTTCTGTCTGCCTTTATATTTTGTATTTATTTATTATATTTAATTAATTAATACATTATCTGGCATATCTTTTCAGTTGTTTTATGATAATATTTCCAGGCAATATTTGCTCCATCCCTTATGCCTAAGTAAAATCTTTTCAGATAAAGTTGTTTGACTTATTAGCTGTCTTTGTATTTTACTTTATCTGCTGACAGTCCTTTATAGCCGTTAGACTGAAAAGTCTTCCTTTTGCTATAAAGAGTATTTCTCTGATGTGACTTTATTTAGTCCTTCTGTTATTTGATTTGATCCTGCAGCTTCTTAGAAAAAGGTTTAGTCCTTTTATAGGATGTCTTGCTGCAGAGTTTGTTTTGCTGTGTGTTATTTGCAGCCCAGGTCTCAAGTTTCAGAAGAAGACATGTAATTCAAATTGAAGAGAGCCGTTGCTTGCTGCTGTTATAAAAAGGACCCTTTGAAGAAGGATTCAAGCTAGCTAACTAGTTAACCTGTTCGTCTGCTTTCAAGCCTTCATCAAGATCAAGTCATCTGCTCTCAGCAATACTCATCCAACTGAGAAGTGTTAAGATCTTCTACTCTTCTTCAACCTGAGTTCTCCTGCTTTCAGGAAGTTCAAACTCAGAGTTCTTTTGAAGAAGAAGAAGATGAAGATAGCTGCTTGAAGATCTTTAATTTTATTATTTATTACCTTCTTGTAGTTTTTCCTTCAGAGCTTTCTGAAGAGTTTTCTGCACTGAAACAAGACTTCACCTGGACATCTTTGAGCCAGGGGGAGCCTTGATTCTTTAGAGCTTTCTAGCTCAGTGCATGTTTTTGTGCTTCTCTAATCTATTGTAAAATAGAGAAGACATCTTAACCTTCTTCCCCCTCCTGTACAGGGTTATTACTCCCTTCAAAAGTATCCCTTGGTGGCAGGGCACCTGATCAAAAACCTGTGCTTGGTTTTTAGACACCTGATCAAAAGTCTAAAGGGTTTCTGGATCTACCTGAAGTAGATCTTGTTGGTGGCAGGGCACCTGATCAAAAACCTGAGTGGATTCCTACCTTGTTGGTAGAAGAGTGGACGTACCCAAGTTGTTTGGGGAACCACTATAAATTCCTTGTGTCGTCTGGATTGCCTTGTTTATTTCCTGCATTGTGGCTATGAATAGATATAACTAGGTTGCTAGCTGCTGATTAGGATTTCCAAGCCTTAACTGTAATTACAGTTAGCTTGAGTTTGTGCACAACACTTGTGTTAGGCTATAGGGTTAATTCTATATCTATAATCTTTTAATTCCGCAATTCACTCCAAGGGAGTTGGGTAGACCTTCAAGTTTTGTCTAGTGCAAAATTTGATAACTCTATTCACCCCCCCTCTAGAGTAGTATCTATCCCTTCACTTTCACCTACGGATGCACGCTTGAGTCAAACTAGCGTCGTGGAGAGAGTGTGAATGTGCAAGCGTATGGTCCCCAACATTGATTCATTTCTTTGGAGATGATCCTGAGTCCCGGTCTTTGGCAATGCTCAACTGAGTGGCATGCCTACTCTCTTCCTACGCATGACCGAACGATTCTCCAGGATTCTAATTTTGAATAGTTATAATACTTATTTATGCCCGTCAAAATTTATGAACTTCGTAGTATAAATAAAAATTATATCTATTATATTTTCTATGTCCATGCTATTTTTTATTTCTCGCAATATTGTATTTTGAAATTACTAAGCCAGCTAGCTATTTTCTAGTTCACGGAGAGATGATTTGCTCGGGACGAGCAAATGTTTAAATTTGGTGGTGTGATGAGTCTGATATTTATAGGCTTTTCGGACTCATCTGGGCTGGTTTTCTCACTCGTGCACTGCATTTCAACCGGTTATAGGTTATATTTGCATCGTTCGGGCATTGACCCCATTGTGCACTATTCTGGCCCAAGGGTGTTTGATTGCGTATTTTGTTGTTGGGGGTATGCACATGGTGCTCCCCATAGATCTTTTTGTTTGGTTTTGTTTGCATTTTGGTGATGAGAGCTTGTGCTCCAGCTTGGTTTCATTGTTGTGCAGGTAGTCGGGACGTCCCGAATTCCATTTCTAGGTCCTGTGTAAAACGCACGGTCGTGCGAATTTTTTCACGCACGATTTGAGATTAATCGTGCGTTATACACATCAATTCTGGAGACGTCTGTAGTTACCCGTGCATTTTTTTCCTCACAGTTTCGGCCAAACCGTGCGAGAAGGAGTCGCACGGTCTGCATATATTTATCTGAATTTCAGCTTTCTGGGGTTAATCGTGTGTTTCCTTCATGCACGCGCATACACGCCCATGCACGAGTGAAACGCACGGTTCCCGTGTATGATCTTGTTTTCATGCACTCTGTGTTTACAAGTGTGATTTCCTTCGCGCACGGGCGGAAGCGCCCGTGCGCGAGTAAAACGTACGGGTCAATGCATCTTCAACCGCAAGCTTGGCCTGGAAGTTAATAACGCACGGTTAGTGCATGGTCGTGCGCCAAACCGTGCGTGACTATTTTTCTGACCTGCTTCTATTTTAGCGCAGATTTTCCTCCATTTACGGACAGATTTTTCTCCCGCCATTCCTTCCGCTGTTTTAGGGCAAAGCTCCGCCTTCCACCTCCGCCCTTCATCTTCCACCAAGGATAGAGGCTCCGGACAAGCTTTCAACGCCAAATTCAAGCCTGAGTTTCCTCTCGGCCTCCTCCTTCATCCTAGAGCTTCAAGAAAGGTTTGACCTAGCTTTTACCATCAAGATCGGAGTAGTTTGTGCCATCTGCCACTGGATCGTGACACGTAGAAGACGGGTCCATTGGGAGTTAGTGATAGCCTCATCTACCCCGTACATAGTTGAGGACCGAGCTAGGATGCGAATTGACAACCCATCGAATCATACCGTGAATCCTCAGCAAGACTTCGGATCCGCTTGATATCGCACTCTCTTCTTCTTTTGTTGTTGATAGTGTAGTTAAATCTCTTGTATTTGATGAAGTGTGTTTAGTTTGTAAAATTTTTGTATACAATCATGTCTATGTGATTTTATATTTTTGTTATTTGCTTGAGGTGCGCCTTTGTTTCCATTTGCCACCACAGCTGGTACTGCCCCTCTAGCGATTGCAAGAGGTGTGTGTAGCGAAGAGGTGCTCACGACCCTCATTTCGTCGTTCTCACCACCTCATCTGCAATCCTACTCGTCCATCCGCCCAGCGATTTAGTGCATAGTGGCCCGTGTAGTTTTCCATCCTCCTGGCGAAGTATTGCACAGAGGCTTTGCATAGGAGAAGTTTATTAGAGTTTTACTTTCTTTTTCTGCAAACACTCAAAACCCCCTTCGTAAACATCGACCTAAGGACTTCAATCTCCAGTCCTCCTCAAAATTAACTCCATCTTACTGTGTTCCCTCAATATCGATACTTGGGACAGGTACACTTGTCGTTCAACACATCAGTACACTTGTCGTTTATATTACTTGTTCGACGGGTACACATGTAGTTCAACACATCAGTACTTCATCATGTCACTGTACATCTTTGTGCTCCCTGGGTGAATTGAGTACTTCGCGAAGTGTGTCTCATACATCAATTCCTCTCGTAGTTTACCCACACTTGGGACGCACAAATGACAATCTATTCTCAAAAGGGTGTCATCCATGGAGTATTGGAAATTTGACCTATCCTCTTCATAGCGCTTTAGACTCTCATTAAGTTACGTTGCTTGTTGAACCCTGTCCGCAAGGTCATACTGTACCTCCGTCCAATTCAGGCACGCATTTGCTGTAGTATTCTTGTCAACACAAGAAATCTCGAGGGACCCCAACTCTTAGATCAGACGCTCATCATGCATCTCCAACTAATTTGCCCTTGCCGAAGTCCGCTGAATCAAGGCATCTGCGACTACATTCCCTTCCTTGGAGTATAGCATATCTGGAAGGTGTAGTCCCCGAGGAACTCCATCCACCTTTGCTACCTCATGTTTAGGTCTTTCTGATCCAAGAAATACTTAAGGATCTTATGGTCCGTGAAGATGTCAACTTTTACGCCATATAAGTAGTGACGCCATAATTTAAGTGCAAATATCACCGCTGCCAACTCCAAGTCGTGGACGGGATAATTCCGCTCATGCACTTTCAACTGGCATGAGCCATATGCTATCACTTTTCTGATATTAAGAAGCATGCAGCCTAAATCGCTCTCTAATGCATCACTATACACTTCAAAGCCATCCGTACCACATGGCTACGTCAAAATAGGTGTCGTGGTCAATCCACTCTTTTACTCTTCAAAAGCTCGCGCGCACTCTAGCGTCCAAATGAACTTCTGATTTTTCCTTGTTAGTGTGGTAAGAGGCAAGGCAATCAACGAGATGTTTTCTACGAAGCGTCTGTAGTATCCCGCTAGTCCTAGGAAACTCCAGACTTCTGCTACAGTTTACAACATAGGCCACTCCCGTATCACAACTATCTTCGTCGGATCCACCGCAATAACTTCTCCACTAACTAAATGGCAAAGAAAGGACACTAACAATAGCTAGAACTCACACTTTGATAACTTGGCATAAAGCTTGTTTCTTCTCAAGGTGTGCAACACCATCTGTAAATGGTTCACAGGATCTTCTTCAGACTGAGAGTACACTAAAATTTCGTCAATAAAGACGATTACAAACAGGTCCAAGTACTCTCCAAACGTTCAGTGCATTAGGTACATGAACATTTATGGCGCATTTGTTATCCCAAAAGGAATTACAGTGAACTTATAAAGACCATAGAGTGTACCAAATGCCATCTTGGGAATGTCAAATTCCCGAATCCTCAACTGGTAACAGTCGGACTTCAAGTCTAGCTTTGAGTAGACAGTTGATCACACTAGCTGATCGAACAAGTCATCAATCTGTGGAATTGGATACTTGTTCTTCTCCGTTAGCTTATTCAGTTCTCGATAGTCAATGCATAGCCTCAAGCTTCCATCCTTCTTTTTAAGAAAAAGAATCGGTGCGCTCCAAGGTGACATACTTTGGCGTATATAGCCTTGCTCCAGTAACTCTTGCAATTGAACCTTCAGTTCCGCAATCTTCTTTGGCGCAACACGATACGGAAAGCGGGACACAAGTTTCGCACCTGCCTCCTACTCAATAGCATAGTCAATCCGCCGCTGGGGCGGTAACCCCACAAGATCCTTAGGAAACACATTAACGTATTCTGATATAATCGGGACATCACTCACACTGGGCTTCGGCTTAATAGCCTCCAACAACATAAAGAACAACTTCGGGCTGTTGTAACCGAAAAGTCAGTCTTGAGGAGTTAACCCTTGGGAAAGGGGTGATCCCATACTTACTTCTCTCCTACGAGCCCAAAAAACCATGGAAAAAGAACTAGGGACAGACCCAAGGCTCCAGCACGGAGGTCCCTCCACACAGTCGGAAGATCTTAGAGCGCTTCCCCTCTTTAGCCAAGTGCTGAAGCTAAGGTATCTCAAAAAGTGCGAGAAGACTGTGCACAAGAATCGGTCCTATTTATAGTATTCTGCAAACGACCTGCAAATAGCCAAACCCCGTTGTTTTGAATAACTATGTGAAGCCCAGGTTTGCCTGCCAACAACGTAACTCTGCTATTTTGGGGGGCTATGGGCAGACAATTGGGGTAGCATGATAAAAACACAGTAGTGACTTGGGCAAACAACCCTCTGAAGCCTCTACTCGCCCTAAAGGGGGAGTGCCGGGTGGAACTCGTGCCCACCTCCCCTCCTTGGGCTCGGGCGAATACGGGCTTTGCCGGCTCTGCTCGCCTGACATCCAACCCCCACTCGCCGTGCTCGGCTCAATGAACCCCGAGCTCGCCCAACCCCCATTCGCTGTGCTCGGCTCGACGAACTCCGAGCTTGGCCCGACGAATGCTGGACTCGGACCGGCGGAAGCTGAGCTCGGCCTACATATTTCCCTGCCGAGCTCGCATGGGATTTGGGCGATCTAAATCAGTTGGTCGAGGCTCCCGTCAAACCACTCGCCGGATACTGGGTTGTAAACAATCCCCGCTCTCTGCGAGGTTGGGACAAGCTCGGAAAGAAACATACAACCCCACATGATTCAGTGAGTGCAACGGGAGCCCGAAAGAATCTTTTGGTGGGGTCCACCAGCGGATATATTTACATGCGCCTGCATACCTTGCTAACCTTTGCCATTCTCCTTACTCGAGCCTTGTCAAGATGTCGCTTCCCCAAGAGGTTCTAGAGCGAGTGGCGCGATCTCGCGTGGAAGCTGCAGCTCGCATCGCGGGCCTAACCGACCTCAGTGCCCCGCCTTGTAACCTTGTTGAGTTTAGTTCGGCCAAGAAAGCGAAGTCTCTCCCAAAAGATGTCGAGCCCATATATAATGATTTTAAGACAGCCCTAGATAACGGGGTCGATTCCTCCAGTCGGCTAACTCCTGAACCCAAGGGCAAATATATCATTGTCCTTTCTGCCGACCAGGTCAGCCAAGGACATAGCGGCGAGATATCCACACCGCGAGCCAAGAATCATCTCGATAGTCCGCAAAATCGGGCTTCCAATGCACGCCTGCGTGCCTCGCCCCCACCTTCGGGACCACGGGGCTGGACTCTCAGAAGGCGAGATTGCCGGCTCGCCCTCCTTCACGGCAACCTTTTGCTCCCGCACCTGCGGGGGGAGGTACGGAGGTCATCCCCATCGCCATCTTTATCCATATCTCTCAAGAGGCTCCCCGGTATGGCCATGGCAAGGTTTTAGGCCATCCTCCTCCTCGCGTTAACCTAGAGGAGCCAGGTTTGCATGGTAGGTTTTCAACTTCCCTAAATCCTGCTTGGCTTCGGTTGTGCTCGCCCCCTTCACTTAATGATGTCGTCCACTATTCACGCAAACCTCACTGTGGAGTCTGAAGCTGACGATTCCACGGGACAGGCTCGATACTCGCCCCTCCCTTCTCCACACACTTTGGACGCCTTCCTGGACTCCGAGCTGGAGGGCCCTGAATGGTCGAGGCGAGAACAGTTGGTTCTCAAGAAGTTAGTGTGCGAGCTCTACGAGATGCGGAGAGACAACAACAGACTGTAGCGGGAGTGCGCGCGGCTTGCGGACACGACGAGGGTCAGCTCGGCATTCGAGGCGGCGTCTTCTTCCATGCTCCTGGACGAGATTGACGAGAACCTTTAGATCGTTCATAGGAATCTGGGGAGACTTCGCGAACTCCATGCGCGATGACCTGCGGTGGTAGGTCCGCGAGACCGGTGTAACTAGAGATGGCCCACTGATGGGCCTACCGATACTCGCCCCCATTCTCCCCTAGTCCGCGCGTGTTGGGGGGGGGGTTTCATTTCTGCTCTGGGCATTATTCGGGTCCTTCCTGTAATAACTTGGATAATTTTTCTATCATTATTAACATCTTTAAATACAACAACCACCATCTTGTAAATCTCATCTCGTCATAGCACAAGGTTAGCTTGCGGCGGTCGGCGAGCTGGAGACGGCGAACTGGGGTAGGCGAGCCAGACTGACTAGCCGGTTTGGTCTCAAATCTTTTCTTCTATAAATAGGCCTTCTCACCAACCCCTGTCACATCTTTATTGCCTCCTTACTTTTTCCCCCTTTGCTTACACTTTCTCCGGTGCTCGCGCTTTTTGTTTCGGCAGGCATAGGTAGGGGGAACTCCGATTCTGACGGACGGACCATGTATGCTCAGCACTTTACCGAGCACTGCTTCTTCGAGGGGAATACGACCAAGGAAGAGCTCGTCGTGTGCGTGGCCGACTTCGTTCTCTCGGGCTTCACGGATCGCCTCCCGACGGACCATGAGGCAGTGAAAATATGAGAAGAAATATGAACAAGAGGTAAATAACCGCAAATTTTATTGCTCCAAAAAAGTAAGTAATACATAGGTGTACCCCCTTATTTATAGAAAACGGTGGAGATGAGAGAATACAACCCATGATGTTGGAGTAAATACAAGTCGAGCGGACTGAGCGGTTTGACATATACAAAATGCTCAATATACAAGACATAACATTACAACCTCTGGACACGAGAAAGGATGTCAGACAAGCCGCTAAGCCGCACCTGCAGATAGCCAACAATCTGCAGTGCGGCTAACCATTACGCTGAAGCTAATGCAAGACATCTGACCGCGTACCACGGATTGTCACCAGACCGCTGAGAGGATAAGCCTTGGACTAAAGCTGCGGCTTGGATAAGACAATCACGACTTCACAAGACCATTACGGCTTGTCACCTAACCACTGAGGCGCACACTACACAGAACATTGCGGCTTCTACTAAAAACATCATCAAAACAATCCGCTGAGGACATCCACTAGAAGACCAGTAGGACAGGCTGCTGCGGTTAGTTCGGCTAACTGCCCAAAATGATTTACAACATACTGAATCATCCCAGCAGCCCGTTGAGGCTACCTGCTAGAAGACTGGCTCGACAGGCCGCGGCGGCTTGTTCGGCTAACCGCCCGAACTGAGTTCCAACACTCTTCCTCAAGCTAGAGCATATATGTCAACCATGCCCAGCTTACCACAAACCTCTGTGAACGAAGTAACCGGTTTCATGAAGAAATCTGTCAGCTCTTTATCAGAAGTAACGAAAGGAGTACATATCTGATTCTTCATAATCTCTTCTCTAATAAAGTGGCAATCAACCTTGATATGTTTCGTTCTCTCATGAAAGACAAGATTCTTCAAATTATATATAGCTTCTTTATTGTCACAGAACATCGGTAGGGGGTGATCATAAATCTCTCCCAGATCTAATAAGAGAGTTCGAAGCCACTTCAGCTCACAAGCAGTCAAAGCCATGCTCCTATATTCGGCTTCTGCACTTGATCTTGCAACCACAGCCTGCTTCTTTCTCTTCCAACTGACTAGATTTCCTCCAACAAAAGTACAGAAACCTGATGTTGACTTCCTGTCTCCCTTGTCATCTACATAGCTCGCATATGAATAAGCCTCTACTCTTAACTGTCCCCTTTTCAGGAACCAGAGCCCTTTACTTGGTGCACCTTTCACGTATTCAAGAATCTTCAGAGTTGACATCATATGACACTCCCTAGGAGCTTACATAAACTGACTTACTTTTCCAACCGCATAGCAGATGTCTGGTCTAGTAACTGTCAGATAGATGAGTTTACCAACAAGACGTTTGTACCTCATGACATCTTCAAGAATAGAAGAAGACTCACTCTAACATTTGTCATCTCCAACAGCCATAGGAGACCAGGCAGGTTTAGTTCCAAGAAGACCTATCTCTTATAAAGGATCTATAGCATACTTCCTCTGTGAAAGAACGATAGAACCAGGTTTTCGAGATATCTCAATCCCCATAAAGTACTTAGGAGACCCCATATCCATCGTAACAAAATGCCAGAGTAGATGCTTCTTCGTCATTTCAACACCTTTCCTATCATCCCCAGTAAGAAGTATATCATCCACATACACCGCAAGAATAACCAACCAAGACGAGGTTTTAGAATAAACAAAGAGTGATCTGCAGTGCTCCGAACAAATCCAGCAATAGAAATAACCTCATTAAACTTTTCAAACCAGGCTCTCGGACTCTGTTTAAGACCATAGATAGCTTTCTTCAACCTAAACACCTGAGACTCCCCCTGAGCAACATACCCGGGAGATTGCTCCATATAAACTGTCTCGTTCAAATCTCCATAAAGAAAGGCATTCTTGACATCTAACTGAGACATTTCCCAATCTTTGTTCACTGCCACTGAAAAGATAACGCGGATCATAGTAATCTGGGCAACGAGAGAAAATGTATCAAAGAAATTCACACCATAAGTCTGCTTAAATCCTTTGGCTACTAGACGGGCTTTGTAACGATTAACAGTACCATCAGGAAGGTACTTGATTACAAAGACCCAACGACAGCCAACCACATCAGCACCAGGAGGAGTAGGCACAAGAGACCAAGTACCCCATTCAGTCAGATTTTTCATCTCCTCATCCATTGCAACTTTCCAATGTGAAACAATCAGAGAATTATGATAAGACGTTTGAAGAACATTGGCCAAGAGGGCAAAAGAAAAACTCTGTGCCCGAGGAGACAGTCTGGTGTAAGACACCACACCAGCAAGAGGATGCTGAGTGAATGATTGAACACCTTTCCTGAGAGCAATAGGAAGATCAAGGTCAGCCCTGTCTACTTGTGTGGATCCATCCGAAGGAGAGGCAGGAAAACTTGGAACCATGGGTAGCAGCTCAACAGCGGAGGCAGGAAGAGCAGGAGAGTCATAAGAAGAAGAGTAAAAAATCGTAGTCTCAGGACAAGGTTCAAAAATAAGAGGAGAGGGAACTGAAACATTAGGAGAAGGAAGAATGGAAGAGGACGGACAAAAGAATTAAACAGTCTCAAAAAAAGTGACATCGGCAAAAACATACTACCGACGGAGAATAGGATCATAACACATATATCCTTTCTGAGTCAGACAATAGCCCAGAAAGATACATTTAATCGGGCGAGGTGACAACTTGTCTCGAGTAGAAGAAGGAGAATGAACAAAAGCAGTGCATCAAAAGATACGAGGAGGCAACGAAAAATGGTTTGCATCAGGATGCAGGACAGAAAGGGGAGTCTTCCCACCGACAACAGACGAGGGAACACGATTAATAAGAAAGAAAGAGTGAAGAACCGCATGCCCCTAAAAAGACTTGGGAACATGCGTCTGAGAAAGAAGGATCCGAGCCACATCAAGCAGATGACGATTCTTCTGTTCAACAACACCATTTTCTTGCGACGTATAAGGTTAAGTGGTTTGATGAACAATACCATGAGCAATACAAAACGACGTAAACTAATGACTAAGGTACTTCTTATCATTATCAGGCCGAAGGATTTTAATAGAAGTAGCAAATTGTGTATGAATCTCATTATAAAAGCAGTGAAAATATAATAAAGTTTATAACGTTCACGCAGCAAATACAGCCATGTATAGCGGGAAAAATCATAAATAAATATCACAAAATATAAGCTACCCCTACCAACTATTTGAGTAGGAGCAGGACCCCATATATCAGAATGGACAATATCAAATGGATGAGAAGAACTGTGTCCTTTGCTGGCAGGAAAAGTAGAACGATGATGTTTCCCAAAATGACAAGCTTCACAATGAAGAGAAGAATCGCCCCGAGGTAAATCAGGCAGAAGGTGATAGAGTATCTCGAGGAGGAGGATGTCCAAGTCAAAGGTGCCACTAAAGGAGAGAAGAGGAGGCAGAGAAAGCAGAAGAAGTATCAAGATAGAACAAGCCGCCGCTCTCAGTCCCAGTAGCTATCATCTCCTTGAACTGAGGAACCTGAAAGGCACAAGTAGAAGCAGTAAAAATCGCTTCACGGTCAAACTGCTTACAAAGAGTAGTAACAGAAAGAAGATAGCAGGTAAAGTTGGGAACATGGAGAGTGTCCCGAAGCTGAAGATAAGAAGTAACATTCACAGTGCCAGACCCGTTAATCGGGGATGGTGAACCATCAGCAATAATAATAGGAGGAAAGTGGTTACTCGGAGTAAGAGAAGAAAAAAGATGAGAATTCCTGGTCATATGAGTGGTAGCACCAGAGTCAATAAGCCACCTACCCATGGTAGCTAACTGAGCAGCACCCAAAGTGGCAAGGGATGCAGTAGACTTCTTGGCAGAATCAGCAGAAGCAGGACGAAGATGAGGGTGTTTGACCCAACAATGATCAATCAGGTGGACAGTCTTTCCACAATGAGAACAGAGATATTTTGAATAACCACGACTGCCAGTGCGACCACCTCAACCACCAGAATGATCATGATGGGCAGAATGAGCAACAATATCAGGAGAGTGAGAAGGAAGCAAAGGACGTTGAAGTAGTGTAGTAACAGCGAAAATCCGAGCAGCAGTAGCATCAAGAGTCGGAGTGTCCGCTTCTCCGAGAATCTGTTGGCGAATCAGGTCATAGGAGTCAAGAAGACGAAGTAAGTAACAAACCACCAGGATCTCCTAAAAATGATTTTGTTGCTCAGCAAGATCAGTAGAAAAGGGACGATTTTGAAGAAGTTCAGCCCCAAGGCTCTGCACCTCCTGATAAGCTGCAGTAGGGGTCATAATAGGACGAGAAAAGAGGTCAGCATACAGGGTGTAGATACGTGAAGTCTGAGTCCCTTTAGAATATAAAGCAGCTAGATGAGTCCGTGCGGCTTTAACTGTTTGATCATGTCGAATGACAGGAAGACACTCATTAGACAAACTGTTGGCCAACCAAGTACGGACCAAGACATCAGAAGCATCCAATCATCATAAGAAGCAGAGCCAACAGGAGGAGGGTCATCAGTCAAGTGAGAGCGCTTACATTGAGAGCGTAAAAGGAAGACAAAAGACACACTCAAGTCACGATAATTTCGGCCTGTAAGCTTGGACAAAGTACCCAAATTACCGGAAGAGGAAACAAAGGGAGAAGAACGAGAGAAAGTAGCTGGGAAGTCACAGAAGATGATGGAGTATCCATGAAGAAAGCAAGCAAGCCGCTCAGACAAGGTAGAAACCGCACGGACAGGCAACCGGAGAAGAATCCGCACGAACAGAAAGAAAAAACCGCCCGATCTCGGTGACCACACACCAGCAGCAGGGGAAATGCTACGACCCAAGGGAAGAGAAGCCGTACAAAAGAAAGAAGAGAACGAGACCGCGCGAATAAGGGGAAACCGCGCGACCAGAAATAAAGAATGGGAGGGAAGAAGCAGGACAAACCCGGAAGAAGGGAGGGACAGAAAAAGGACAACACACGCGGTTTAAAAAAACAAACCGCAATAAGAGCAAAACAATTTTGGAGAAAAAGGACCGATTTCCCTCTGATACCAAGCGAAAATATGAGAAGAAATGCGAACAATAGGTAAGTAACCAAAAAATTTTATTGCTCCAAAAAAGTAAGTAATACATAAGTGTGCCCCTTATTTATAGAAAACGGGGAGATGAGAGAATACAACACACGATGTGCGACTAAATACAAGTCGAGTGGACTGAGCGGTTTGACATAAACAAACCGCTAACTATACAAGCCATAACATTACAACCTCTAGACACAAGAGAATGGCCGCCTGACAAGCCGCTAAGCCGCATCTACGGATAGCCAATAATCCACAGTGTGGCTAACCATTACGCTGAAGCTACTGCAATACATCTGACCGCGTACCGTGGGTTGTAACCAGACCGCTGAGAGGATAAGCCTATGAACAAATCTGCGACATGGATTAGACCATCACGACTTCACAAGACCGTTGCGGCTTGTTACATAACCGCTAAGGCCCACACTGGACAAAACACTGCGGCTTCTACTAAAAACATCATCCAAACAGTCCGCTGAGGACATCCACTAGAAGACTGGCAAGACAGGCCGCTGTGGCTAGTTCGGCTAACTGCCCGAACTGATTTCCAACATACTGAATCATCCCACCAGCCCGTTGAGGCTACCTGCTAGAAGAATGGCTGGACAGGACACGACGGCTAGTTCGGCTAACCGCCCGAACTGAGTTCCAATAGAGTTCATCAACTCTTTTTACCCGGACGAACTCGCCTTCCCCATCTCGCATTTCGAGGTGGGGTTGAGTCTGCCTCTCTAGTCGAAAATCCGCCAGATTCTGAAGTACTACGGTGCGAGGCCCGCGCATCTTAACCCGAATGTCGTCTCTATGATGGCCGCTTTCTCCTGCTACCTCCGTCGGGAGCGTATGGAGTTCAATATGACGGTCTTCTAGAAGTTGTTCTCTTACAAAGCCACTCCCGACGGGGTCGCCTACCTCGGCGGCTCTTTCATAATGGTTCGCAAGGTCGCGAACAAAAATCATAACTGGATGTCCAAGATCGTCTTCATCAAGGGAGATCTCGGTAACATCTCCTTTTTGCCGCAGCAGAAGGTCGAGGAGGTATACCCCCCCCCCCCACAGTATCTGGTAACAATGTTAAGCTCCATAAGTTCTTCCTCCACATGGATTTCGAGGTCGCCCATCTCCGCCGAGACCTCGACACTCTCCTGCCCATCCTCCCCGGTGAAGGTATGCGTCGATTCCTTTTTTCGCTGGGCTCGGCAAAAATAATAACAAAATTTTGACTATGTTTTTTCCTGCAGGGGAGCGGCTCATCCCCGAGAACCCATCTTTTGTCGATTCGATACTTTACTCTGACCCACTCCAGCTCACTCGGGCGGCCGCACTGGCTTGCCGAGATGAACAGGTGGCACCCCAACCCTCCTCTAGCAAGAGGCGGTCGAACACCGAGGGGTCGGGCCCGCCTCGCCGGCCCCCGGCTCAGAAGAAGAGGGCCAGGGTGGTGAAAAGGCTGTCCCCCACATACATGGACTTTCCTGTGACCTCTTCCGATGCATCGCTTGAGAGCCCGCTAAAAGAAATAATAGGGAAGGATCAAAGGGGGCGCGTACCCCCTCCGCCGATGCTGCTGAGGAGATCGCACCCCGCGAGCTGGGCCTAACCAAGTACCACCCCCTTTTCAGCATGGGGGGGGGGGGGAAGTGTAAGGACTCGGCTGGTGATCCGATGGTTAAGTGGGTTGAGCAGACCCATCGGGTCTCTATCTCTACTAGCCACCCTTCTTGGGGTGCTCGCCAACCTACCACCGGCCACACTTATGCGCTCGGCTTCGGCCTTTATGTTCGTGATGGTGCATAGGCTTATAAATGCATGACCCCTCGCCAGCTGGGTCATGAGGGTCTGCGTGCCCATATGCGGTCGTTGGAACTTCATCACATTATGGTGTGCCTCGGCTTCAACCTTAGCTAGCTCCTGCTAAAAACCGAGCAGGAGCGCGATGTGGCGAAGGACAAAGCCGCCGACGCGGAGAGATGGTGCGACATCGCTGAGGGCCTGCTCGCAAGAGCTGTAGGCGGGCTGGTTAGTATCGGCCGCTTCTTCCTATTTTCACTTGTACATTTTGAAACAATATTCTCAGTTTTTGATTCACAGGATGCCTAGGCCGCGAGCAAACTATAGATTCACGCCACAAGGTTGGAGGAAGAGGTCGCCCAGCTGCGAGCTTGCCTTGCCGAGCAAAATGCTCGCTCCAGCAAGCAAGAGACTCATGCTGTCGAGAAAGAAGCTCGCACAACCCAGCTGGATGCCGAGTTGGGTAAGTTAAAGGAGCAAAACCGGGGGATACATAGCGAGCTCCTTCGGTAGGCGGATATTTTCCCCTGCGAGGGTGGTAGAGGGCCCCATACTTCTATCAGAGGCCGCGGGTCTTTAGCGAAAAGGAGGTCATGGAGTGACTGCGAGTTAACTCGATCGAGTCTGTCGAGTGTCTTCTGGACTTCATGAGGGGTACGGGGGTACTGGCGAAAGGCTGCGAGAAGGTCGCAATTCGGGAGCTCCTGCCAAGTCTATTCCCGCCGAGCCCGCCAAAAAGGAAGACAGCTTCGCCTTGCTTTTCGAGGAGATGAAGGACAAGGACCAGCAGCATGGGGGTGAGGAGGTCCACACGTCGGGGGAGGAAGGTGAGAGTTAACCAAGTATACCTTTGTAATTTCCTTCC
The DNA here is from genome assembly GCA_039513925.1 of Platanthera zijinensis. Lineage (NCBI taxonomy): Eukaryota > Viridiplantae > Streptophyta > Magnoliopsida > Asparagales > Orchidaceae > Platanthera > Platanthera zijinensis. Next base: position 136,203,587 of record CM077081.1, read on the forward strand.
CCCCCCCCCCTTTTTTGTAAATTCTCCGAGGCGAGCTCCCATTTTATGTCAGCAATATTACTGAAGAATGAAATTTCCATGATTTTTTCTATCTTCTTTTCCTTTGAACTTACTTTCTGTGATGTAATTGTCTGTGAGCCTTCCACCTTGGGTGATCTCGCTAAGATCAATCTTGTCATTAGAATATACCTGAGTTAGGATGCTTGCTCACGATGAGACCTTGAGCTTCGCCCGTTTGTCAGGTTCGGGAGCTCCGAGCTCACCCACGAGATCTCAGCTCGCCCGCGAGCACTCGGCTCACTCGTGAGCACTCAGCTCGCCCGCGAGCACTCAGCTCGCCCGCGAGCACTCAGCTCGCCCGCGAGCACTCAGCTCGCCCGCGAGCACTCAGCTCGCCCGCGAGCACTCAGCTCGCCCGCGAGCACTCAGCTCGCCCGCGAGCACTCAGCTCGCCCGCGAGCACTCAGCTCGCCCGCGAGCACTCAGCTCGCCCGCGAGCACTCAGCTCGCCCGCGAGCACTCAGCTCGCCCGCGAGCTATACCCCTCTTTCTCTTGTCTCTAAAACCCAGGGCTCTACCACCGGGCCCACAGGCTATGTTAGAGCCTGACGACAGGTGTTGAACATCCTCCGGGCTCAGCCCCATGGTCGTAACGACGTCCATCAAGACCCCAGCCCTGCCAGCTAGGTAGAAGCCTAGAAGTGGGAACATCGATACCAAACCCCAGAGCGATAATACTTAGAACACTTTCCACTCCCGGGTGCTACCACTGGGCCAATCAGCTAGGTGAAAGCCTGACGGCTGGTGTTGAACATCCTCTAGGCTCAGCTCCAGGGTCATAACGACATCCATCGAGAGCCCAGCCCTTCCAGCTAGGTGGAAGCCTGACAGCGGGAGCATCGAGACCTAACCCCAGAGCAAGAATACTTAGAGCACTTTCCACTCCCGGATGTTATCACCGGGCCAATCAGCTAGGTGAATGCCTGATGGCGGATGTTGAACATCCTCCGGGCTCAGCCCTAGGGTCATAACGACGTCCATCGAGACCCCAACCCTGCTAGCTTGGTAGAAGCTTGTCAGTGGGAGCATAGAGACCTAACCCCATAGCGAGAATACTTGAAACACTTTCCACTCCCAGGTGCTACCACCGGGCCAATCAGCTAGGTGAAAGCCTGACGGCGGGTGTTGAACATTCTATGGGCTCAGTCCCAGGGTCATAACGACATTCATTGAGACCTTAGGCCTGTCAGCTAGGTAAAAGCCTAGCAGCGGGAGCATCGAGACCTAACCCTAGAGCGAGAATACTTGGAACACTTTCCACTCCTGGGTCCTATCACCGGGCCAATAAGCTAGGTGAAATCGTTATGATGGGTGTTGAACATCCTCTTATCTCAGCCCTGGGGTCATGACGATGTCTATCGAGACCCCAGCCCTTCCAGCTAGGTACAAGCCTAGCATGGGAGGATCGAGACCTAACCCTAGAGCGAGAATACTTAGAACACTTTAGTGATGGTGGGCGTCTAAACCTAGCCTTCCATTAAGGTAATTACCAAGCAAAATATTGAAAGAATTGGATAATTTTTATTCATAAATAGGAAGCGCATATAAGGTTTATGGATAGAAGCGTTTCAGGTTGTCGCCACTCCAAGTATGGCTCAGGGTCTAGCCCCCACATTATGGGGGCGGTATCCTCCCGACCTTAGTGCTTCCTATATGATATAGGGTCCTTCCCTGTTGGGGTTAAGTTTTCCGACAGTAGTTGACTTTCCTGCCGCATCTACTTTTTTCAAGACCAGGTCCCCTTCCGCGAATTGTTTGACCCTGACATGATTGTAAAAGTACTTAGCCATTCTTCGCTTTACCTCCTCCTATCGGATGTTAGATAGGTCGCGCAGCTCCTCCACCATGTCTAGGGAGTGTCGCAGCTCCTCCTCATTCTTGGCTCTCCACTCTTCCCGGCCTTCCTAGGCTTCTTCCACTCGAGGAGTTCAGACCTCAAACTCTACCGGAAGCACGACCTCACAACCATGGGAAAGCTTAAAGGGAGTCTCATTCGTGGTCGTGTTTGGGGTTGTTCGCAAGGACAAGAGGACTGATGCATGTGGGGCATTAATTGCCACCACCAGCTAGACCCCTCCTGTTGGTACCCTAGTTTTGATTTGAGTTCAGTCCTCACTTTTAGTCTCTTGACCCAAGATTTATCTATGGTCAAAGGTTAGTTGTTTAGTTAGTTTGCTCTAGTTTTAGAGTTGTCACTTTTCCAGATGTAAATTTGGTTAAGTTGTTTTTTTTTGTTCGACTATGGTCGAACGCCGCTCGACTATCATCTATCGACTGTTCGACGATCGTCTATCAGTTGCTCGATGTTTGTCTGTCAGCAGATCGTCTATCTCTGTGTTAGTTCAACTCTTGGTAGTTTGACGTTCTGTGAAATCTACCTCGCCGATCGTCGAACCCCGCTCGACTTTTTCTGACCAGACAGAATTCTTGAGAGTTTAACTATCTGCTTGGATAGTTCAACTATCTGATAGTTCGACTATCTGTTTGATAGGTCGACTATCTGTTTTCTTTGATAGTTCGACTATCTGTTTGATAGGTCGACTATCTACTTTCTTTGATAGTTCGACTATCTGTTTGATAGGTCGACTATCTGTTATCTTTGATAGTTCGACTATCTGTTTGATAGGTCGACTATCTGTTTTCTTTGATAGTTCGACTATCTGTTTGATAGGTCGACTATCTGTTTTCTTTGATAGTTCGACTATCTGTTTGATAGGTCGACTATCTGCTTTCTTTGATACTTCGACTATCTGTTTGATAGGTCGACTATCTGTTTTCTTTGATAGTTCAACTATCTGTTTGATAGGTCGACTATCTGTTTTGCTTTGGTAGTTTGACTATCTGTCTTGATAGATCGACTATCTGATAGCTCGACTATCTGTCTTGATAGATCGACTATCTGATAGCTCGACTATCTATTCTGATAGCTCGACTATCTGCTGTGGTAGTTCAACTATCTTCTTGGGTAGTTCGACTATCTGTATCGTTCGACTATCTGTCTGATAGGTCGACGATCTCTGTGCTTCGTTCGACGATCTCCGAGGGTCATTCGACGTTTTGCTCTATGTCTTTAATAATTTTGTCCTCTTCTATTCTATGATTTATTTCATATTTATTTGGCATATTATTTCTGTTAATTTATGATATTATTTCCATGCAATCTCTGCTCCATTCCTTATGCATGAGCCAATCTTTATCTGACAAAGTGTTTTGTCTTATTAGTTGAAATGCAATTTCTGCTTTATCTGCCAGGCTGTCCTTTATAGCCATTTGACTCAGAAAGTCTTTTCTGGCTATAATGAGTTCTTTCTGATGTGATCTTTTTCCTGCACCCTTCTTATCTGATTGGTTATGCAGCTTCTTAGAAAGCTTTATCCTCTTATAGTATGTCTGTCTGCAGGATTTGTTTTTGTTTTATGCTTTTTGCAGCCCAGATTGCTGATGCCAGAAGAAGACAAAGATTCAAACTCAAATTAAAGCCGTTGCAAAGGCTCATATAAAAAGAGCTTCTTTTGAAAGAAGAAAATAGATACTCAGAAAATAGAACTGATACATAGAACATATACACTCAGCAGCATAGAAAAAGAGAGAAAGCAAGAAAGTTCTACAGCTCTCAGCATTTCATATTCAACTAAGAAGATCAAAGCTCTTCTGCATTCTTCTTCATCCTGAGTTCATCCAGCTTACAGGAAGACTTTCACTCAGAGGCCTTTAGAAGAAGAAGAAGAAGAAAGGAAGCTGTTTGAAGAAGAACACCTGTTCCAAATCAAGTATCTTCTTCAAGCTTCTCCTTCAGAACTTCAAGACAATTCTTTGTCTTAGTTCAGAAAAGTTCCTGCACCCTGAAGCAAGACTCTTTCCTGGATATTCTCTAAGCCAGGGGGAGCCTTGATTCTTTAGAGCTATCTAGCTCTGTGCAATCCACTAGCTTCTCTAATCTATTTAACAATAGAGAAGAAGCCTTAACTCTCTCAACCTCCTATACAAAGGGTTATTACTCCCTTCAAAAGTGAACCATTGGTGGCAGGGCACCTGATCAAAAACCTGTGTTGGATATTGAGCTCCTGATCAAAAGCTCAAAGGGTCTACTTGATCTACCTGAAGCAGATTAGTTGGTGGCAGGGCACCTGAACAAAAACCTGTAGTGGATTCCTACCAGGGTGGTAGAAGAGTGGACGTATCTATTTAGAGGGAACCACTATAAAATTTCTTGTGTCGTCTGTGTTGTTTATTTAATTCATTGTACTGTGGCTGTGAGTATTATTAACTAGGATTGCTAGTTGCTGTGATAGGATCCCAAGCTTAACTGTAATTACAGTTAGCTCTCTCTTGTGCACTACACTTTGTGTTAGGCTCTAGGGTTATCAATATCTATAAACTAATTCCGCAAATTAACTCTAAGGGAGTTGAGTAGGGTGTCATAATTTTTGAATACTCTATTCACCCCCCTCTAGAGTTGTATCTATCATCACTTTCAATTGGTATCAGAGGGAGGTTGACTGACTGTACAGGCTAACACCTGAGTCACAAGATCCTGATAGATACCAAGCTTATAGATATTCACTTCATGGCCCAGTCCAAGGATTACTCAAGCACCAGACCTCCAGCATATAACTTAGCTAAGTTTAGCATCTGGAAGGCAAAGATTAAGTTATATATGAACTCTATTGATGAGAGTATTTTTGCTTCTATTTTGACAGGACCACCAAGAGCACCTGCTGCAGCTACTGCTTCATCATCAACTGATATGAGTGCAGTGCCTCCTCTAGATTACAATGATGAATACAAAAGTCAAAGATAGTAGATGCCAAAGCAATGAATATTCTGGCTTAGACAATGTCTGATGAAGTATTCCAGAAAGTTGCTGACTGTCCCTCAGCAAAAGCAATGTGGGATACACTGAATCAGATTGTAGCTGGTTCAGCTAATGAAAGGAAGGACAGAAGGTCCAACCTTATCTCCCAGTATGAAAACTTCAAGAAAACTGATGCTGAATCAGTTGAAGCAATGTACACCCGGCTCAGCTCAATCATCAATGAGCTGAGGACTCTTGACAAGGATATATCATTGACAGAGGTCAATGATAAGATTCTGATGTGCTTCCCTAGCACATGGGATCTGAGGATCTGGCCTATCAAGGAGGCCATAAGTATAATTGAAATCTCAACAGAAGCTCTCCTTGGCAAGCTCAAGTCTTTTGAGCAAGTGCTGAAGACTATGGAAGCTGAGGCTGAAGCAAAGACTCCAACTACAACAAGAAAAGAGCAATCTCTTGCTCTCAAAGCTACTGAAGCTTCTGAAGGAAGCCAATCCAATGAGGAACTAATGGCATTATTTGCCAAGAGGTTTCTCAAGATGGGAAGAAAAGACTTCAGAAAGAAATCTTCACGATATGAAGATAAACCAAGGTATGATCGTTCTCCTGCTAAAGAAATAATTTGCTATGGTTGCAGGAAGCCTGGACATATTCTACCAGAGTGTCCAGAGGAAAAGAATAAAGAGAAAAGGAAGGAAAAAGAATAGCACAGGAAGCATTCCAAGCCCTCCTCCTACAAAAACAAAAAGAAGGAGAGAGGTTTCGTTGATGAAACCTGGAGCGATTCTGATGAGGAATCTTCCTCCTCAAGCTCCAGTGAGGATGAGGAAGAGAAGAAGGCAAAGGAAATTTGCCTGATGGCAATTGATGCCTGCAGCAATCACTCAGCTGCAGAGAGTTCAGATTCTGATGAAGAAATGCCAACAGAAGATGAGGTATTGCCTTTTTACGATTTTACATCTGCTGAATTTAAATCAGATTTTAAATCTTTGTGTTTAGATTTAATTAGTTCTGAAAAGGAAATTAAGGACCTTAGAAATAAGCTTGCTGAATCTGAATTTATCTCTAATGAAAACATTAGGTTAACAGCAGAACTCACTAATTCTAGTGAAGAAATAAAATTCCTTAAGAATGAATTAGCTAAGTCAAAAAGGTTAGAAGAATCTCTGAATGGTAGAAGCCTTAAGTTGCTTGAAATAACCAGCATGTCAAACACTAGGTCAGGCAATAATAAGCTAGGCTTAGGAGCTTCATCATGTGAACCCCCAATTATCCTTAAAAATCATTTTCAACTCCAGTGAACTTTATCTCAGCTGATGGGATAAAGAACACTGAGCAAGTAAGACAAGTAAACCAAGCCTTAAACAAAGCTAAGAGAGAAAAGTGGAAACAAAAATTTTAGGAAATACAAAAAGCGTCGAACGCTGCTCGACGATCGCATGCTCAGTGGTCGAACGAAGCTCGACGATCTGTGCATCCATCTTCGAACCCCGATCGACGTTTTCAACATGAATTTCAAAAGTATAACCAGAACCCTAAAAACTTTAATATGAATAGAAACCCTAGGTTTGTGGACCCATTAACTGCATGGAGCATCCCACCTAGGAGATCTTACCCTTTAGGTTATAAACCCCAACCTGCTTATTCTTTTATTTCTAGTTTTTATTATGTGAAGAATAATGGACCCAAGGTTACCTGGATCCACAATGTTTAACTTAACTCACTGCAGGTGAAGACCTATCCTATCACTCAGGACAAGTGGTATTTGGATAGTGGTTGCTCCAAACATATGACAGGGAATAGAGAAAATCTGTCAAAGTTCAAGGCCAAGCTTGGACCAAAGGTGATCTTTGGGGATTCTAGTTGTGGTCAAACTGAAGGATATGGTAGGATTACCATTGGAGTAGTAACTTTCAAAAGGGTTGCATATGTAACTGTACTGAAGCATAATATTATCTCAGTAAGTCAGTTATGTGATGCAGGATATCGGGTATCATTCACTAACACTCTTTGTAATATTACTTTGAATAGTAATATTGTGTTAGTAGGTATTAGACAAGGCAATATTTATTTAGTAGATTTTAATTCAACCCATTCTGAAATCTGCTTATTTAATGAAGTAACTAATAATAACACTTTATGGCATAAAAGGCTTAGCCATGTTAACCTCAAGAACATATCTAAGTTATCTAAATACAACCTTGTTAGAGGTTTACCTTCTTGCCCCTACAAGAAGGAGAGCCTATGCAAGGCTTGTCAATTAGGCAAGCAAACCAAAAATTCATTTAAATCTGTAAATAAAAGTGATTCACCTAGAATCCTGTATTTATTACATTTGGACCTCTTTGGCCCAATAAATTTAAAGAGTCTAGGAGGGAAGTATTACACTTTAGTAATTGTAGATGACTTCTCTAGGTTCACTTGGGTGTTCTTCTTGAGAACTAAGGCTGATAACTTCAAAGTTCTTACAGATTTTCTACTGTGTGTGCAGACTGAGTATTCTACTCAGGTTTCCTTGATCAGAAGTGATCATGGTACTGAGTTTGAGTCTCTTTTCATGCAAGAATTCTGTGAGAAAGAAGGTATCAAACATAGCTTCTCTACTCCTAGAACTCCCCAACAAAATGGGGTAGTGGAAAGGAAAAATAGAACCCTGATTGAAGCTGCTGATACATTATTGGCAGATGCTAACATGCCTCTTTCCTATTGGGCAGAAGCTGTTAGCACAACTAATTATGTGCTGAACAGAAGTCTTATACACAAGCTTAAGTGTAAAACTCCTTATGAGTTGCTTAAAGGAAAGAAACCTAAAATAAATTATTTTAGAGTATTTGGTTGTGTAGTTTACATTCATAAAAATAATAAAGAATACCTTAGAAAGTTTGAAGCAAAAGCTTCAATTGGAATTTTTCTTGGATATTCCCAAGTATGCAAAGCTTATAGGGTATTTAATAAATCATCTTCTAAAATTGAGGAATCTGTGCATGTGTCTTTTGATAAATCTCAGATGTTTTACAAGGAGAAGAAAACTTCCCCTTCCTTAAGTTCATTGTAGGTACAAGAATCGAGTAAAGATGTCACTCAAGAGATTCTCCATCTATCAACTCTTCATATCACTAAATCAGACAGTGATGAAGACTTTGCAGAAGCTGTTGTTGTTCCACCAATAATAGATCAAATTCCTCCTGAGGAATTAATCCCAACTATTGCTGAAGATCACATCCCACCTTCTGATGTTGTCACACTTAGAGATCATCCTACATCTCAAGTGATAGGAGACATATCAGCTGGTGTTCAAACAAGACATCAATTAAGACAGGATGTGATGCATGCTTATTTCCTTTCACAGATTGAGCCCCTCACCATTAAAGATGCTGAGCTAGATCCACACTGGATCATTGCTATGCAAGAGGAACTCAATCAGTTTGAAAGATGTAAAGTATGGACTTTGGTTCCAAGACCTAAAGGCCAACTGATCATAGGCACCAAGTGGGTGTTTAGAAACAAGTTGGATGCAAATGGAATCATTGTAAGGAACAAAGCTAGGCTTGCAGCTCAGGGCTACAGACAGGAGGAAGGTATAGATTATGAACAAACCTTTGCTCTTGTTGCAAGGCTAGAGGCAATAAGGATCTTTCTAGCCTATGCAGCCTATATGAAGTTCAATGTTTTTCAGATGGATGTCAAAAGTGCCTTTCTAAATGGTGAGATAAAGGAAGAGGTATTTGTTAAACAACCACCTGGGTTTGTTTCTTCAACTCAGCCCTCACATGTTTTCAAGTTGTAAAAAGCTCTTTATGGACTCAAACAAGCACCCAGAGCCTGGTATGAGACTCTAGCTAGTTTTCTGTTAGAGCACAACTTTGTTAGGGGAGTAGTTGATAGAACCCTTTTCGTCAAGCACCACAAGGTCACAATCCTGTTAGTTCAAGTGTATGTGGATGACATTATTTTTAGTTCCACTGATCCCAAACTGTGCAAAAAGTTCTCTGACTTGATGTATTCTAAGTTTGAGATGAGTAGTATGGGTGAGCTGTCTTACTTTCTTGGTCTCCAAGTAAAGCAAGATGCTGATGACATCTTCATCTCCCAATCCAAATATGCCAAGGAATTGGTAAAGAAGTTTGGGATGGCTGATGCTTCAGCAATGCATACACCTATGGCTACTAATGTAGTTCTAGATTCTGATGATCAGGGAAAGCCTGTTGATCAATAGAATTATAGGGCCATTGTTGGTTCCCTATTGTATTTAACTACAAGTAGGCCAGATATAATGTTTGCTACATGCCTGTGTGCTAGATTCCAGGTCAACCCCAAGGAATCTCATCTGATTCTCCTCAAGAGAATCTTGAGATACCTGAAGGGATGTCCAAATCTAGGACTATGGTACCCATCTGAATTAGAATTTGGGTTAATTGGATATTCTGATTCTGATTATGCTGGTTGTAGAGTTGATAGGAAAAGTACCTCAGGAACTTGTCAGTTCTTGGGAGAGAGATTGGTCTCTTGGTTCTGTAAGAAGCAGGCTTCTGTCTCAACTTCAACTGCAGAGGCTGAATATATAGCAGCTGCTAGTTGTTGTTCACAGATCCTGTGGATTCAAAACCAGCTTTTGGATTATGGGTACACACACAAGAACACAAAAATTATGTGTGACAGTACCAGTGCTATCTCTATTGCACAAAATCCTGTGCACCACTCTAGAATTAAGCACATTAAGATTAGACACCATTTCCTGAGAGATTGTGTGGAAAAGAACAAGATCAGCCTTGAGTTCATATCCACTGACCTTTAGAGAGGTGGTATTTTCACCAAGCCCTTAGATGAACAGAACCATCTGTTCTTTTTGGTTCAACTAGGCATGATTAATGGAAAAGACTAAGTGTGACGTCTGCCTTTGTTGAAACCTGTTTGAAGATCGTCGAACGACGTTCGAAGATAGTCGATCAGATCAAACCTATCGTCGACCTATGGTTGATGATAGCTTATCTACTTGAAGATCGTCGAATGACGTTCGCAGATTGTCGAACAGGTCGAGCCTATCGTCGAACTCTGGTTGACGATAGCTTGTTGTTTGTGAAGACAGAAATAGTCGAACGATGGATCGACTACTCTGCTTCAGGAACGATCGTCGAACGACTGTTCGACTATCGTCTCCAGTATCTTTTAAAATAGATCGACTATTACTGGTTTAATATAAAACCGATGGTCGACCTAGATTAAGAGATCGTTCTTTTTATCGTCGACGGAGAGCGTCTTCTCGCATTCCGTCTTTCTGCTTGCTCCCTGTCTCACGATTTCTATCGTTTTGCCTTCGCCGTCTCTCTCGTCTTCTCCAACTTCTTCGTTGGCGATTGCTCCAGCCCTCCTGTCCGTAGTAAAGTTTGATGCTGGCTTCAGTGTGGACTTCGACTCTTTCAGCTGCTGCGAGTCTACAATAGTGGAAATCCTCAACTTATGTAAAGATCAAGGTTTGGAAAATCTCTTGTCAACAAGAATAAAGATAAACATTCCCGAGATTAAAGAATGGGCATTCACTTCGTCCTCAAATGACGATTCTATGACCGGAACAATAAGCGGAGAAGAGGTAATTTTGACTCCCGCCGTTTTAACTGAAATTTTTGGATTGTTAAATGGGGAAGAAGATTATGAGCAAGATACCCCTGAGTTTGGGAGGATGTTGACTGAATTGGTACATGCCGATGGCATTCCCTCTAAGCTGCTTAAGGTGAATTTTCCGTTGAAGATTAAATTCCTTACTGAACTAGTCAAAAAAGTGCTACTGGGAAAGCACTCTGCCCATGATAATATTACCAGGCAACAGTTTGCCCTGATGTGTGCCATCGTGAACAAGAAGCAAATCAATTGGGCAGGAGTTCTGTTTGATTTGATAAGGAAAAAGAATAGCAAGAAGGAAGTCACCCTGGGTAGGGTGCTTGGGATTTTTCTAAAGGAGAAATATCCCCATCTATTGGTCTCAGTTTCTACTTCAATCAATGCCAGCAAAAAGATGGACCCAACGCTATTTGTCAAGTGGAAAAGAAGTTTTCTGAAGCCCGCTCCAGCAGGGGTTGCTCCAGTTGCATCTGAGAGCACAAGGACTGCTTCAGTCACTCCCCCCCTTCAAGAAGCAGGCTCAGCCATTCTCTCCGTTCCATCCACTTCTTCTGCATTACCTTCAACCTCTACTGAAGTGCCACCATCTACTTCAGTTGAATTTCCATCTTCTGCATCTCATCTTCTTGATTCCTCTACAATTCTCCATGCATCACCTTCAGCATCTCCTCTCCCTTCTCATCTTGCTAAGATATCTCATCCTAGTTTTGATTTATTGGCTTTTGAGCTCTTTACTCCTCCTCAGTCTCCAATTCTTCATTCTGATCATGTTGATATTCTAGCATCCACCCATCATTCTCCAGTTCACTCTCCATCTCATCAAGAATTCACCATCCCTACTGTTCATCCATCTTCTGTGATTCCCCCACCTTCATTTGAAATCACCCTAGCTTTCATCTCTAGCATCCTGGAGTTAATTACTCCTTCAATCAAAATCATGATTGAAGAGGCAATTGCTCCCCTTGCATCCTCCATCTCTTCTTTGACTGCTTCCATCCAAGCTCTCTCAAAATCTGCTGAGCCCTCTTCATCTAGGGGCCTGGTTTCAATTTCCACTGAAATCAGGCAGGGGGAGATGCTTTATGAAGATGCCTCTGAGCTGCCCTTGGCCTCCCTTCCAGCAGATCCTCCTACAGTTGCAAAGAAAGAGATAGAAGAATCAGCTCCTCCTCCATTGTCTGAAACAGATATTTCTGATGCCATAATGGAATCTGAGTTTATTGTCAAAGTATGCCTAGAAGAATGCTCCACTCCACTGGTTGCCCTCTACCTAGAAGGAGTCATTACTTCCTTCCTAGATGAATTATGGGAGTTAGGACATTCAAAGGAAAATTCTGAAGGTATCCCTTTTACTCATTTTTTAGACTTGATAACTGACATGTTAGTATGGGAATACCTAGAAGGAATGATAAAATGTCATTTAGCAAATTTGTGTTCATAATACTACAGATGTAATGGAAGAAGTATTAACTGCCCAAGAGCTTGATCATCAACCAGCTCTAGAAGTTCAACCTGAACCAGACCAAACTCTTCAAGCTTCTCCTGAATTAGTAGTACAAGAAGAACTGGTCCCCATGACAGTTACTGATGAACAAGAAAAGGTTTCAGAAATTCAAATTGAAAAGTCTACTGTCTGGGATGACACTCCTGGATTATATTTAGACACTCTTCTGGCACAGGATGCCCTGGAAGAAGAGTTAGAAAGAGCTGCCTTAAAAAAGAAGGAAAGAGCTGTACAAGAGGCGATTGATCCGTATGATCTTCTTCCTTCTTCAAATTCTGAGGATGAGGATGATTCTGATAAATCTGATGAGTCCAAGAGAAAGAGATCTGCTAAGAAGAAAAGGAAAGCTGTGGCTCCTCCTCCTCCAAATCCTGATAATGATGTCCCCTACTATATCTTGAAAGGTATTGATCCTAAATCTAAAGAATTCCAGCACTGGATGGCATTTTCTATGAATCAGCAGAAGTTAAGGAAGAAGTCGAAGAGGTATGACAGTCCTGCCCCAAGATGGACTCCTAGAGGTCCTCCTCCTCCACCTCCCAGGGTAGCAGCCTCTGGAAACCTATCTGCAAATCCTTCTGCTCAGTCTGATAAGTTTATCCCATCCCAGTCATCTCAAAGGAAAAGCTCTCAAGGATATCAAGGCAGGACGCAATCTGGTTATCAAAGATATGATGCTGATATAAAGGAACAAGTGAAGGAGGTGGTTTATCAAAGACCAACTTTTTCTCCTCCTCCTTCCATAGAATTCTAGAGCACATCCTCTCCAAAGCTAGATCATGCAGTGAAAGCTGTTTCAAAAGGTAAAAGAATTATTTTCTCTGAAAAATCTAGCAAGAAATTTGCTGAGTTTGCTCCTCCTTCTCTTGTTATTCAGGAAAAAGAGCCAGCTGAAAGTCTGCTAGATATGTCTATTAAATTTAAAGCTGTGAAACCTGTTGATACATCTTGTGAAAATGTGTATGAAAGCCCAGAGCTTGATCCTGATTTCAGGATGGCTCGATTTCTTGAACTTGTTGGATCAGCCCAAATTAAAAAAGCCAAAGCTGAAGGCAAAGACATTGCAGGATTAACCACTATGTCCAAATTCAGAATGAAGGAGCTTGATAAATTCCAGGTTATACCTGAGGTATTTGACCCTTCAAAATACATGGAAAAGCATCCTGAAGCAGTTGTCCGAACGGCATCAGAAACTAAAATCATTGGAGAGCAAGATCTAAAGTTGTCAAAGAAAGAAGCTCTAGATCCTTTTAGGAAGATTACTTTTATTCCTAGTTTTTCTGAACCTAAACCTAATTCTGAAGCTCCTTAAATTTCATTGATTGACTGTAATTTACTTATCTATTTGATTGATGTTATCTGCTTAAATATTTCCCTTTATTTTTTCCAGTAATTAGTTTTGTGTTTTTGTTGTTGAGAGACTTAACTCAAATAGGGGGAGATTGTTGGTACCCTAGTTTTGATTTGAGTTCAATCCTCTCTTTTAGTCTCTTGACCCAAGATTTATCTATGGTAAAAGGTTAGTTGTTTAGTTAGTTTGCTCTAGTTTTAGAGTTGTCACTTTTCCAGATGTAAATTTGGTTAAGTTATTTTTTTGTTCGACTATGGTCGAACGCCGCTCGACTATCGTCTATCGACTATTCAACGATCGTCTATCAGTTGCTCGACGTTTGTCTGTCAGCAGATCGTCTATCTCTAAGTTAGTTCAACTCTTGGTAGTTCGACGTTCTGTGAAATCTGCCTCGCCGATCGTCGAACCCCGCTCGACTTTTTCTGACCAGACAGATTTCTTGATAGTTCAACTATCTGCTTGGATAGTTCAACTATCTGATAGTTCGATTATCTATTTGATAGGTCGACTATCTGTTTTCTTTGATAGTTCGACTATCTGTTTGATAGGTCGACTATCTGCTTTCTTTGATAGTTCGACTATCTGTTTGATAGGTCGACTATCCGTTTTCTTTGATAGTTTGACTATCTATTTGATAGGTCGACTATCTGCTTTCTTTGATAGTTCGACTATCTGTTTGATAGGTCGACTATCTGTTTTCTTTGATAGTTCGACTATCTGTTTGATAGGTCGACTATCTGCTTTCTTTGATAGTTCGACTATCTGTTTGATAGGTCGACTATCTGTTTTCTTTGATAGTTCGACTATCTGTTTGATAGGTCGACTATCTGTTTTGCTTTGGTAGTTCGACTATCTGTCTTGATAGATCGACTATCTGATAGCTCGACTATCTGTTTTGATAGATCGACTATCTGATAGCTTGACTATCTGTTCTGGTAGCTCGACTATCTGCTGTGGTAGTTTGACTATCTGCTTGGGTAGTTCGACTATCTGTATCGTTCGACTATCTGTCTGATAGGTCGACGATCTCTGTGCTTCGTTCGACGATCTCCGAGGGTCGTTCGACGTTTTGCTGTATGTCTTTAATAATTTTGTCCTCTTCTATTCTATGATTTATTTCATATTTATTTGGCATATTATTTCTGTTAATTTATGATATTATTTCCATGCAATCTCTGCTCCATTCCTTATGTATGAGCCAATCTTTGTCTGACAAAGTGTTTTGTCTTATTAGTTGAAATCCAATTTCTGCTTTATCTGCCAGGCTGTCCTTTATAGCCGTTAGACTCAGAAAGTCTTTTCTGGCTGTAAAGAGTTCTTTCTGATGTGATATTTTTCCTGCACCCTTCTTATCTGATTGGTTATGCAGCTTCTTAGAAAGCTTTATCCTCTTATAGTATGTCTGTCTGCAGGATTTGTTTTTGCTTTATGCTTTTTGCATCCCAGATTGCTGATGCCAGAAGAAAACAAAGATTCAAACTCAAATTAAAGCCGTTGCAAAGGCTCATATAAAAAGAGCTTCTTTTGAAAGAAGAAAATAGATACTCAGAAAATAGAACTGATACATAGAACATATACACTCAGCAACATAAAAAAAGAGAGAAAGCAAGAAAGTTCTACAGCTCTCAGCATTTCATATTCAACTAAGAAGATCAAAGCTCTTCTGCATTCTTCTTCATCCTGAGTTCATCCTGCTTACAGGAAGACTTTCACTCAGAGGCCTTTATAAGAAGAAGAAGAAGAAAGGAAGCTGTTTGAAGAAGAACACTTGTTCCAAATCAAGAATCTTCTTCAAGCTTCTCCTTCAGAACTTCAAGACAATTCTTTGTCTTAGTTCAGAAGAGTTCCTACACCCTGAAGCAAGACTCTTTCCTGGATATTCTCTAATCCAGGGGAGCCTTGATTCTTTAGAGCTATCTAGCTCTGTGCAATCCACTAGCTTCTCTAATCTATTTAACAATAGAGAAGAAGCCTTAACTCTCTTAACCTCCTGTACAAAGGGTTATTACTCCCTTCAAAAGTGAACCATTGGTGGCAGGGCACCTGATCAAAACCTGTGTTGGATATTAAGCTCCTGATCAAAAGCTCAAAGGGTCTACTTGATCTACCTGAAGCAGATCAGTTGGTGGCAGGGCACCTGAACAAAAAGCTGTAGTGGATTCCTACCAGGGTGGTAGAAGAGTGGACGTACCTATTTAGAGGGAACCACTATAAAATTTCTTGTGTCGTCTGTGCTATTTATTTAATTCATTATACTGTGGCTGTGAGTAGTATTAACTAGGATTGCTAGTTGCTGTGATAGGATCCCAAGCTTAACTGTAATTACAGTTAGCTCTCTCTTGTGCACTACACTTTGTGTTAGGCTCTAGGGTTATCAATATCTATAAACTAATTCCGTAAATTAACACTAAGGGAGTTGAGTAGGGTGTCATAATTTTTGAATACTCTATTCACCCCCCTCTAGAGTTGTATCTATCATCACTTTCACCTCCCCTCCCCCATTTTATCATTTTAAAAGACTCACTGGAATAAGAGGAGCGGTTTCCACACAAACCTGAAGGATCTGAGGAAGCCCACCTTGAAGTTGCAGAAATCGAGCGGCGCCACAAGCAACCATTGCATTCCGGCGATCGACACGTCTCCAGGTCGCAAACAAGGTCCTCCCCTTCCTCTTTCCTTATGGGTAGATCGTAGGAATTTTTAAGGCTAAGGAACGAGCTCAATTGACCTCAATTGGGTGATTAAAATCACTGATTTTTTCGTGAAAAAAATGGAGTGGTCGGGTTCGCCGGAATCCACCCCTCCGGCGATCGTGCCGCCTCCCGACGATAGCCCCCACTTCAATGGAGGTGGTGGTGGCGGTGGCCGGTCAGGGAGGTGGTCGGGTGGCCGGGAAAATGTCTTGGAATAAGCTCTAGGTTCGGACAATCATGGCCCTTGGCTGGAGGAAGAAGGCCCTCCAGCAACCGTCGGATCATTTAAATCCTTTTCTTTTTAAATGCATTTTCTGTATTATGATAACAGTCAATTTAGAAAATTAATGGAAAATACTTAAAGACTCTATATGAGGAAGTGGTCAACATACAATTTGTAGCCCAATGGGTCTGCTTTATTTTAAAATTAATTTGGGACAATTTGGTCAACTGGTTTGACCAGGGAACCCATTTTGGTGGGGTCTATACCTAGGGCTAGGCAGAGATTTAAATGTGTGCCCCCACTTCATCTCTTTTCCAAATGACTTGAAATTTGGACAAGGAGTCACCTTAGTCTATATCTAGGTCCTGCCAAAAAATTAGAATTTGTAAGGATAATCTTCCTATAGTTTTTGTAATTATTTAATAAACCATAATTAAATTAATTAAGGGAACAAATGACCTCCAAACCCTCCCAAATTTTTGGTGAGTGGTCCTTGGAGTCATTATAAGGCTCTGGATAAAATTTCATCATTTATAGATCATTTGGTTTGAATTTTTGCAAACCTTAGCCTTGCCATAATAAGGGTATTTAGGTCAAAAGTGCACTTGAGGTTTGAGTGGTCAAATCACCTCAACAGAGGTTGGGATTTGGGCCTCTGGGTTGGCATGACATATAACACCCTCATATGGGATATGTCGTGGTTTGGGATTGAATTGCCTTAGGACCCAAGTTCAAACCTATGTTTGGGCTTTGGGGGTTTGAGAACGGCATGTGGACAAAAGACCTTGAAATGATTTGAAATTTGGTGGAAAGGACTCTAGGGTAGTTAGAGTCATCTGGTAGAAATCCTATTTGATTGTGAGGGTTAAACCCTTCAAAGCCCTAACCCTAGTTTAGCTCACAAACATTTAAGTGGTAAGTTGGATACTCAAGGTGTTTTGAAAAGTTGTAAAACTTGGGTGGTGAAGTCATAAGGTCATTAAGAGCTTTTGGTAATTTTATTGGGAGATTTGGAAGCATATTTTTAGTATCTCCTTTGCAATATATGTATTAGCCTCTATTACTTATTTGGTTATTATAACCTCACTGTCCACTGGAATGTTATGAAATTGAGCCAAAGGAATTTTTAGACTATTATACTCATACATGAATTTTTCTATAATTTTTAGATGTATATTACCAGTACATACTTCACAAGCTCATCAAAATGGAAACTTGTTCAATAATTTATTCAGAGCTCATTATTTATTGTAAAATTGTGAAACTTGATCAGTAGTGTTTCTAGGTCAATATGCTCATTCGGGGATTTTATTACAATTTTTAGATGAATAATTGCTATACTTAGTTCATTAACCTTTTAACTTGGATTACTATGAGAAAATCAAGTTTAGACTTCATTATTTACTGATAAATTATGAAACTTGACAAGGAGTGTTTATATGTCTTTATGATCATCGTTGAATTTTCTCAGAATTTTTGGAAGTATATTGGCAGTACTTGTCTCTTTAAGATGATTAATGTAGGTTGTATTTAAATTTTAATTTAGAGGCCTAAACCTTGCTAGAAAATTGGGAGACTCTGATTTTACTATTCAATAGTCATAATGTAATTATCATAAATTTTGTAGAGCAAATGCATGTCTGAAAGGGGTACTTCATGTTCAAACTTGGGTCTTGGATTACTTAGGAAAATTAAATAAATTATCAAGTAAATTAGGAAAATTTTGAAATCTTGGATTTAGGATAATAATGGCATGGTAGACCCCTAATAATTATTATAGGGATATTGGATGATAATTTTGAGTACCTCACATTGTATATATCATATGGCTTAGGATGGTATGCGTTTAGTAAAAACTGCAGAAATCATAATAAGGTGCAGAATGAACTTAGAGAATTTGGGATAGTAGAATACTGATTTGGAAATGTGAATGAATGTATCTTTAGTAGTCAAGATGAGGAGAGGTTAGTTTGACTAATGTTAAGAGGTGCTCGGGGTCGACGAAAGATCGTCTTTCCCGAGGAGAGGAAGGGTCTTAATACACTAGATTAGATCCAAGGTAATTTGAGAAGGGAACGGGTAATGGGTTACAATCAATAACAATAAGTGCCTGTTGAAAGGGAGCTTTGTGCTTAAGCCCATCGTAGTTCCTAGTTCCCTTTGAGAGCCCTTCACGGGGTATGCTAGGGGCAGTCCTGGGGTAACCTAAACTATTGGTAAAACTGAATTGCAAGAGTAACTAGCATAATTAGGGGTTCACTTTCACTCACCTCGATGTCTCAGGATGTTAGGTTGGTTCACACGGGCTGTAGTCCCGGGGGATTTTTGTGATGGGCAGGTTAGCCCGACGAGCTTTGGCTCGGTTGTTGGTTGTGACGGATGGGATTGTCCGGGGAGCTTTGGCTCGGTTGTTGGTTGTGACGGACGGGATGGTCCTTGGAGCTTTGTCTCGATGTTTAATACATTAATATTATATGTGCATAAGATATAAGGTGGTGGGTCTTCGGTATTAGAGGGTCGATGCACCGATGCCAATACGTTGACTCGACAAGTGTGGTTTAGCACTTCGCTATAAAAGTTCAGTGCGCCAGCCAACAAGAGTACACAGGCGCTCTGCTTATTGCACCAGCGTTGAGGTGTACGTTTGGTCTGACTGGTAATGCAATTACCTGTTGAGAGGTGGGCGAGGCCTAACCCACCGCTTCCGTTTTCCACTACGGAGGTATACTGGGAGGTTCGGCTCCAGAAAGGGGGAACTAAAGGTCTGTGTATACAGAGTCGAGTGGGTGTGTTGCACTTGCATGTTCACATCATGGCATAATTGCATGTCATAGCATAACCATTGTATATAACCCTGACACCTATTGTATAAAGTGGTATGGGACGCTTTATACAATAGGCCCTGCAAAACAGCCCCTTGGTTTATAAGTTCGCGTGAGCGTGCTTATAAGTTTAGGTTTTTATTCAGTAAATATATATGTATACTTACTAGAAAACCGACACCCTATCGTATAAATTGGTATGGGACTTTTTATACGATAGGTGCCTTGCAAAAGATCCCTTGACTTTTCTTACCTTTGTTATTGCTATATTTATACATGCTCATAAAACTGCTAGTCTAGTTCCACCGTCACCTGCATTTGCTATTATCCACTATCATGTCCTCTCCTTTCTTCCTCCCCGCTCGGTACCTAGGATCCATGGGGGAAAGGGCGGGGTATGATAGGACTTAGTCATTTAGGCTAACGGTTTTTGAACCTCATTATTTTAGAGGACCGTGGAGCCCAGTATGGAGGAGCAGCCGCAGAGTTTGGCACGCTTGGAGATGGGGCAGTCTAGTACCGGAGTTCAGACTACTGGAACTGTGAGTCTCGATCACTAGTAGTTTATTAGTTTTGCTTCCGCTATGAGAGATATATAGTGAGGATTTTGATGTACCGGGCATGAGCCTTAACTTCTGTACTTTATTATATCTGTGGACACTCCCTTCGTGGAGAATATTTACTATATATGTGATGTTTGTGGACTTGCCTTTATTATATTTCTACTGTCTTGTGATCGAATTGGACGGAAGAATCAGTGTTTTGTAGTGGCGACCTTCCCGAGTTTGAAGGTGTCACCGCAAAGCGACAGTTCTGGGCCTAAGACCCCGGGGTTTTAAAAAGAAAAAAAGAGTCTTACAAGTGGTATCAGAGGAGACCTCGATTGAAAAGTAGCAGTCCACAATCCCTGGGTAACCCTCTCACGAGTTTAGTTTGGGGACAAACTAAGCAGCAGAAGCAGTGGTGGGCCCATATTGGAGATCACATGTAAATTGTCCACCTTTTAATTAGGTTTTAGTCATATACTTATGAATGACTTTTGCCACGCAGCCCCCAACACAGCCTACACCATAGGGAGGAGTCCAACTGACTCCGAATGTTGAACCACCACCCCCTGTCCCCACTCCATTTCTACAGTCGGAGATGGGGCAGGCTCTGACAGCCATACTGGAGGGCTTTCAGGGCTCAGCAGGTTCTGGATCCGCAGCCAAACCCAGAGGCCAACTTGTTGAGCTTTTTCCGAGGACTTTCTCCTCCATCCTACTTGGGGATAGAGTCTACTGTTCAGACGGAGGAGTGGCTGGACATCATGGGTGAGATGCTGACAGGGATACGGTGCCCTTGGGAGGAGAGGATGTCTTTGGTTGCCTCTTGCTTGGAATCCCATGCCAAGAGATGGTGGAAGACATCGTTGGACATAACATTTGCTGATAGAGAGGTTGCAAAGATTGCTTGGGGTGAGTTCAAGGCCGAACTATTGGTGCATTTTGTTCCGCAGTCGGCCAAATATGAGATGGAATACAAATTTTTACAGTTGAGATAGGGTAACAAGACGGCGGTGGTGTACCACCGGGAGTTCAATCATCCAGCCCGGTTTGCAGATTCTTATCAGTTTGATGAGGCAGGGTATACTAAGAGGTTCTATAAGGGTCTGCGAGAGGATCTACGGGAGGCTCTACTGTTCGTGTCTGACGGGCCTATTCCTCGGATATTTGAGATGGCAAAGAGGATCGAGGCAGATTGGTACACTACCCGAGGCCGGAAATGGCCAACTGAGGATAAAGGTCGGGGAGCCAGAAATGATCAACGACGGGGCCGCATTACTGATGGGAGAGATGGTAGAAGGGCCGAGGACTAGCCTCGTCAGGAGGTGATACAGTAGCAGAGAGAACCAGCGGTGATGGCCCCACAGCCTCTCAAGATGCGGGAGATGCAGAGACCCTGGGGTATGACATATCTCCCGCCAGAGTGCTTCAACTGTCATCAGGTGGGGCATATTTAGAGGAACTGCCCCAGGAAGGGAGCACCACTACCATCACAATCGGTTGCCCCACCTGCTTAGTATTTTTGAGGCCGAGGACGTGGCCGAGGACATGGTTGAGGACGTGGATACCAGGGCGGAGACCGCAGGAAGAGAGGGTGCAAGTGTATTCTCTGGATCTTGCTCAACCACAGAACCCGGAGCAAGTGATCACAGGTAAGCCAGTAAATTTTATGCTTTCTTTCCTAAACTTTTAAAATTCATGGATATAGAATTTACAAACTAGGAAAGAAAACCTTAACTAGATTTTATAAGACATTTAACTACCCCAGGCATTGTCTTTATCAACGGCAAGCCCGCTTATACACTGTTCGATACGGGTGCTTCGCACTCGTTCATGTCGAAAGCCTTCGTGGAAGGGCTGGAAGGCGTGGAGCGATTCACAGGCTTTATGATGAGGATACGGCTACCCGACGGATCGGAGCGGTTCACATCTGCCCACTGCAAATTGGAGGCATATATCAGCAGAAAGGCATTCGAAGCACCAGCGACGATCCTAAATATGTCAGTCTTTGATTTAATCCTTGGTATGACATGGTTGCATAGGAACCATACCCAGATTGACTGCCTGTCAAAGAGGATCACTGTGAGGCAAGGGGATTTGCACATCGTCATCGAAGGTATTAGACCTATTCCCCCTCTATTGTTATCATCCGTGTAGGCCGTCAAGGCCCACTTGTTGGGGGAGTAAGTGTATGAAGTGCTGTTCGAAATGGCTGAGGCCAAGGATTCCATCTTTTATATCCCGGTGGTGCGGGATTTTGCTGACTTATTCCCAGAGAAGCTGCTAGGTCTACACCTGCACCGGGAGCAGGATTTTCGGATATAGCTGGTGTCAGGGGCTAAGCCGGCATCTAGAGCCCCTTACCAGATTGCCCTGAAGGAGTCTACAGAGTTTTGAAGCCAGCTGCAGGAGCTAGTGCAAGAGATTTTTCCGGCCGAGCTCTTCACCATGGGGAGCCCCAGTATTATTCGTCAAGATGAAGGACGGTACACTTAGATTGTGCATCGACTACCAAGCACTAAACCGATTGACCGGAATACCTATCCATTGCAAAGGATAGATGAGATATTTGATAAGCTGGAGGGGGCGTATTTCTTCTCAAAGTTGGATTTGAGATCGCGATATTACCAGCTATGGATTTGGGAGGAGGACATTCTGAAGACTGCCTTAAATAGCAGATATGGGTTGTTCGAGTTTACAGTGATGCCCTTCGGGCTCACGAATGCACTGTCGGCGTTCATGAGCTTCATGAACCGAGTGTTCGAGGCATATCTGGATGTTTTTATCATTGTGTTTATTTATGACATCCTCATCTACTCGAGGACATGGAAGGAACACACTCGATATCTGATGCTGACCCTAGAGAGACTGCGGGAGCACTAGCTATATGCGAAGTTCAGCAAATGCCAGTTCTAGTAGAATGAGGTGGCTTTCCTAGAACATATCATCAGTGGAGCTAGGTTGGCAGTGGACCCGACAAAGATTCAGGTAGTTCGGGATTGGCCGCAGCTGAAGGCGGCCACAGACGTGCGAAGTTTTCTAGCACTTGTCGGTTATTACCGGAAGTTCATAGAGGGTTTCTCTCGAATTGCCCTTCCACTGACATCCTTGATGAGGAAGGATGTGCCATTTGTCTGGACCTCGCAATGCGAGGTGGCTTTTTAGGAGCTGAAGGATCGACTCACCTCAGCTCCTATACTTGCCATTCCTTCGGGAAAAGAAGGATTCCAGGTCTACACCGACGCTTCTTACCAGGGCATGGGAGCAGTGTTGATGCAGAAGGGGCACGTGATTTCTTATGCTTCTTGCCATCTGAAGAAGCATGAACAGAACTGATGGAGGCATCGTCCCCCAACTTGTTCAAGATGACGACACACTCGCGGAAGACCCTCCTTCGTCGCCTTCAAAAGAATTGCGTCGTCATGGTGATCATGTGGAGCGATGCTACAACCTCCTCCCTCGGCGCAAGACCGCTTCATAATATCTAGTTGATTACTATCAATTTTATTTGGATGAATTTATTTCGTTATTTGCTTAAGCTTGTTTAATTATTTCCTTTATGATTTAAACTTTAGAGTGTATGTTTATTTAAATGTGCTGCATGTAGCCGAGCCATTGTTTTAAGCCTATATAAGTCCTAGGATATTTCATTATGAGGTTAACTTGAATGAGAAATTGAAAACCCTAAAGCTTCCCTCTTGAATTCTCCTCCTCCCACTCTCTAAATTTCGGCCAGGCCAAATTCTCCTCCTTCCCGTCTAAGCCACCAACACCACCACCCTCTCTCCCCCTTAACCTCTCGGCCTCCAACCCTCCACCACTCCAAACCTCCGCCAACCTCAAGCCCTCCACCACTCCAAACCGCCGACCACCTCTCTCCTTATCTCCCCTCTCTCGGCCACCCCTCCTCCTAACCCTAGCTGCCGCCAACACCTCCCTGCTACAACCTTGCCTCCAGCCTTCTCCCACCACCTTTTCTCTCTCATATATAATACCCACGTCCTCTCCTCCACCTTCAACCACAAAACTGACACTCCCCCCTTCTCAAGTCTACACCCGACCACCCCAAGTGTGGCACGACGACAGCAGAAGAACTTTTCTCCATCTGGCGTAACTCCGGTAGAACCGTGGACGGGCATTCCAAGTGAGATAGTCGGAATCATCCATTCTAACTTGGGTAACAAAACTTCTACTCTCGTGCATTTCCCTCTTTGATATTCTTGTGGCAGCCAATTTTTGCGTTGGATTTCGAAGCTTGAAAATAAATCGTGGTTTATTTTTATTGATTTGTGTTCCTCTTAATTGATTTATTTTTCGAAAGGTTTGGCGAACCTCGTAACTTTTGTTTGGAGAGATCTACCGTTTTCCGGATCGTAACTTTTTTTAATAACCTCGTTTTAGTTTCCTGTAAGAAAACCAAATAAAATTTCTTTAACCCTAGTTACTAAGTGGAAACAAATCCCTTTTTGTCCTAAGCTTTTTGTCAGTAATTTGTGTTTTGCATACGCACTAGACTTGGTACGAAATATCCCCTGTCTTCTTCCACCATGGAGGCCGAATGGGATGCGGAGCACGGTCTCACTGAGATTGAGGATTTTACTAAACAAATGACGGCAATTAGGGAGACACTTCACGACTTGAGATTACATCTTGGGGCTCCCTATAATCAACCCGCCAACAAACGGGCGGAAAGGAATGATCTTCATAATAGCAACCATAATAATGAACACACTCCGCTAGCACTGTACGAGAATGATCTTACTAGGGCCGTTCGAGTCAAACCTTCATCCTACGATGGATTGGGAGACCCCCAAGTCTTCCAAGACTGGATTATGGAGATAGAGTGCTACTTCGAGTGGTACAATTTGAATGATGCGGATAGAGTGTGTGTAGCGAGAATGAAATTGTTAGGTCGTGCTAAAATATTTTGGCTGAATGAAGAGCGAAGTCTGAGAGTCGAGAATGGAGAACTACCCATTGGTTGGACTGACATGAAGGAGATGCTGACAGCGCAGTACGTCCCCGCGTACCATCGAACATAGATGTTTGATGATTTGGATACACTTAAGCAAGGTAGTAGGACAGTTTCTGAGTACATGAGTCTACTTAAGGACATTATGGTTAGGTGTGGCGTGAAAGAAATGCCCGAGGTAACCCTCTCTAGGTTCCGTAAGGGGTTGAACACCGACATCTAGGGAAAATTATTGCGTTATGGTCACACCGACTTGCGCGTCATGTTTAACGCGACATTAGATATCGATAAGCATAACGTGCATAAAAACATGTCTCGCTCATTTCAGATAGGAAAGTCCATCTTAGGTCCACCTCCCACTTCCACCTATAAGGATAAGGGGAAGTTCCGGTCCACCGATTCGACCTCCATAGTCGTGACTGCTAGGAATAATAGAAACCCCACAGGTGAGAGAGTCAAGGTGGGCAGGGTCAACAAAATGAGTGTGACTTATTTCGCTTGCAGGGTTCAAGGTCACTACGCTAGTGAGTGTCCAACTAAGCCCAAACCTTTAGCCCTTTTAGATTCTACTTGTGAGTCAGCCGATCTTATCTATGAGGCAAGAGAGGATAGTGAGTCGGACGGAGTGCCTCATGATATGGAAGATGAATCCCACATGATGGTTATGAGATGTATTCTGGCGACTCCACGAGCGCTTGATGACTGGAATAGAAAAAACATATTTTTGCTGAATTTTAAGAGTGGAGAGAAATGGTGTAGGTTGATCATCGATATTGGTAGTTGTATGAACGTCATTTCTGAAGCCGCAGTGAAACGAATGTACTTAGTTGCGGAGCCGCACCTTCACCCGTATATGGTGGCATAGGTAAACAAGTCATCCCTCCCGGTGTCAAAGCGTTGTTTGGTACCCCTTACCATCAAAGCTTATTCGGAAAAGATTTGGTGTGACTTCATCCCTATGGATGCTTGTCATGTTTTATTCGGACATCCTTGGTTATATGATCATGATGTCTGTAATACCCCTTTTTTTCTTTTTTAATCATCGGGGTCTTATGCCAAGAACTGCCGCTTTGCGGTGGCACCGACACTCGGGAAGGCTGCCACTACAAAACGCCAATTCTACCGTCCCTTTTCTATCACAAAGAGAGAGAAGTAAATGTAACATGTCCACATAATCAGATATGAATAAAATCACAGCAAGTCCATCAATATATATCAAAATAGAGTACTGCGAAAGAATAGAATGGATGAGATATATAAACGGGCTCAGCCCGGTACATCAGAGTCCTCACTACAAATCACTCATCGCGGAAGCTATAAGAAAGACTAATCACTCATGGAGCTGGTCACAGGTACTCCAGAACTAGACTGACCCACCTCCATATGCACCGTACTCCGCTGGTGCTGGTCCCTGGACTGCTGGTCCCTGTCTCCCATCCAGAGCTCCTGTAATGTTGTGGTTCGAAAAAATATTAGTCATAAAGACTAAGCCATATCATCCCCTACCCCTCCCCCACGGCTCCTAAGAACTGAGCGGAGAGGAGGAAAGGGAAGCTACAAAGGTGGAGAATAAGCAAGGCGGGTGACAGCAGAACTAGTCTAACAGTAATTCATGGTGTATAAACAGCTAAATAAAATAAAGTACATCTAGCAGTTCTACGATAGTGAGCAGTAAAGTAAACATGTAGCAAGCAGAAAATATATAAGAAGCCAATTAGAAAATAAGTAAGTAAGTAACCTTAACTTATATGAATGTCCATACAAACTTATAAGTTAAGGAGTCTTCTACAAGGCTCCCATCATATAAAAAGTCTGATACCGATTTATACGTTGGGGTGTCGGTTGTATGCAAATATGAGCGTAGTGATATGCTATGCCATGATTCATGCAAGTGCAACTCACGCACACGACTCTATGCGCACAGACCTTTAATTCCCCCTGTTCGGGCAGCTAGTTTCACTCCCAGGAACCTCCGTAGTGGCAAACGGAGACAGTGGGTCGGGCCTCCCACTCTTAGGTGGGTATTCACACTACCGGGCCTAGCCATTCCGTACGCCCCTAGAAGAACACAACCTAGAGTATCCGCGTACTAGTGCTGGCTGTATCCACCAGACTTTCTTTGGCTAAGTGTCCCACACTACCGAGTCAACGTACCGACGTCGGTGTGAATGACAGTTAAATACCGAAGACCCACCACCTTATTTTGTATTCAAACCCTCGAGCCCTCGGCTCCCCGGATTGTCCCGTCCGTGCATCTACAATCAGAAGCTACCGTCTGAATGACAATCAAACCAACCTACTCTACCTCCCTAACTACCGGGGTGTGTGAATGTGCAACCCTAGTTATACTAGTTACTTTTTTAGTTTATTATTCCTACGATTTACGTTAGCCCAGGACTGCCCCATGTATACCCCGTGTAGGGCTCTCAAAGGGCACTAGGAACTATGATGGTAGTTGAAGCCCATCGTTCCCTTTCGCAAGGCACTTACTTTTATTGGTTATTACCCATAACCCGATCCCATTCAAATTACTTTGGATCTAACCCTAGTGTATTAAGACTCTTCCTCTCTACCGCGGAGGACGATCTTTCGTCGGTCCCGAGCACCTCTTATGACTAGACAACCTACCAACCTATCCTCATCTTGGCTACTGAGGATGCATTCATACATTTCCAAACCATTATCCCAAAATCCAAATCCTTTAAGTTCATCCTACAGCTTAATATGATTTTTGCAGTTTTTACTAAACGCAGACCATCCTAAGCTATATGGGGTATACAAAGAGAGGTACCCCAAATTGTCTCCCAAATCTCCTATAAAATTTACTGGAGGTCTATCATAACATAATTAGCCTAAATCTAGAAATTTATAATTTTCTAAATTAATCTGATATTTATTTATTTATCCCAAAAGATTGGTCATGGGTAATTTTTAACATGAACTACATGATTTTCTCAAGTAATGGCCACCCAAAAATTATAATCACTAAATAACAAAGAGAAATCAATAAATATTAATTTCTATGATTTTACAAAATTTATTTAGCCTCTAATTAATTTATCCACTATAATTCAATTAACCATAACTAAAGAAGGAAGTACAAAAATTATTCATCAAAAAATTATATAAAAATTACAGAATCTTAATATAATACAAGAAGGGTCAATGTGCAAAGATCATAATGTTACATGCTTGATAGACAGCAAAATAAATTTAATTAAGTTTTCATCGAAAACAATACTTAATGAAGTAACCCTTAGAAATAATCTTCCAAAGACCTCATAAATATTCTCAAAGCTTTAAAACACAATCAAAATTCCTCTGGCTAAAGTTCATCAATTTCCAGAAAGAAGTTACTCCATAATAAATTTCTAAGTAAATAATACAAATTACTAACTTGTTAATTAAGTATCAAAAAAATAGTCTTTAATTCATAACAAAATCTCCAGAGCTTGTACTAACTTTAAATACTATTCTACCCAAATCTCATCACTGTTCAGTGAGTTTTAGTGACATCTTCTATCACTATAAGGTTTGTGCCCTAAACTAGGGTTATGGTTTTGAGGGACTTATTTACTTTAAAATCCTTTTAGATTTCTGCAAGAGGATTCTAGCTACCCTAGAATTCTCTCTACCAAGTTTCAATTCATAATAGGTCATTTGACCACTTGCCCTTCACAAACCACCAAGAACCATCCTTAGGGTTTGGCCTTGGGTACTAGGGCAATTCTACCCCAATCCACCTCAAAATCCATGAGAGGGTGATACGAATCATGCCTAATCAGTGGTAAAAATCTCAGCCTCTGTTGAGGTGATTTACCCACTCAAATCACAAAGTGCACTTTTGACCTAAAAACCCCTTAATAGGGCAAAGCTTAGGTTTGTTCATTTACAATCTAAAAAATCTCCAAATGAGATGAAAAATTATACATTGCCTTATGATGAACCCAGGGACTAATCACCAAAATTTGGGAGGGTTTAGAAGTCATTAGGTCACCTAATTAATTTATATAAGGATTATTAAAAAATTTTAAAAACTATAGAAAACTATTCTCCAAAATTTACCATTTTTGGACAGGCCCTATATATAGCTAGGGTAGACTACCTGCCCAAATTTCAGATCATTTGGACAAGGGATGAAGGGTGGGCATCCCTTTGAATCTCAGGATAGCCCTAGGTATAGGTCCCATGAAAATTGGTTCTGTGGTCAAACCACTTACCTAAACGAGTTGAAATAAATTTTAAAATAATCTAGACTCAAAGAGCTACAACTTCTGTGACTGGCAATTTTTCCTAAAACAGCCTCTAAGGGCTCGATTTGGTAGAATCAAAAAGTGTGTTAAAAAGAGATAATAAATCATTATATTTATTATAAGAACAATAATACTTTTACTGTTCATCTCCTTCTTCCAAACAGAGCCCGTAAAAAATGCCCTAATAACCTGTAGCTTTCC
The DNA here is from genome assembly GCA_039513925.1 of Platanthera zijinensis. NCBI lineage: Eukaryota > Viridiplantae > Streptophyta > Magnoliopsida > Asparagales > Orchidaceae > Platanthera > Platanthera zijinensis. The sequence goes on from CM077081.1 coordinate 136,232,643, forward strand.
AATTGGATTTCCCGTCCACCCAGCCATCTCCCTGGCCGGCCACCACCACCACCACCTCCGTTGAGGTGAGGGCTACCGTTAGGGGGCGGCACGGCCGCCGGAGAGGCAGTTTCCGGCAAACCCGACCACCATGAATTTCGGAAAAACTATGGAAACGCTCACCCGATTCAGCTCTTTTGAGCCTGATATCTCTCCTAATAATTCCAAAGATCTATCCATATAAGAAGAGGTAGAGGAGGACCTTGTTCGCGGGCTGGAGGCGTGCAGATCGACGGAAAGCCATTAGCGGTGGAGGTGTCGCCGGCGCTCTTCAACAACACGCAAAATTCTCTCAACTCCTTCGGGAAAGGTATGGAAACGAATGCTTGAGGTCTAGGGAAGCTTTTAAACCAGTAAAAAGGGGAGGGGGAAAGGCCGAAACTTCAATGGCCATTAATGCCATTGAAAGCTTGGCTCGCCATGGAGGAGGGGGCTGAACATGGCTTAATCCAGCCAAGTAACGGCTGGAAACTCCTCCTCTTCCCTAGAGGAGTTGAATCCAGCCATTAAAAAGGAGGGTAAGGGTCCATGGCATCATGTGGCATCCATGGCCGTGAAAGCTGGTTCACGGCCATGGCTGTGACTGTTCATTCTATTTTCAAAACCGACGGCCACGTGGAATCACTCCACTTGACCGGTCAACATTTAAAAAAATAAGACTTAATTAAGTCTTAATAAAAGAAACGGCTTATAGTAGCCATCCTGGCGTGCTTCCCGAAACGGACCGGTTCAACTAAACCAGCTGCCAAGCCAAAACCTTGCCAGAAAATTTTCTAAGTAAAATGGCGTTGAGTGAGCTCAGCTCACTCAACGCCATCAAAACTGCGGCGTTGAGTGAGCTCTGCTCACTCAATGCCATCCAGGCTGCGGCATTGAGTAAGCTCTGCTCACTCAACGCCATCCAGGCTGCGGCATTGAGTGAGCTCTTCTCACTCATCGCCATCCAGGATACGGCCCTTCCAGACTATGGCGTTGAGTGAGCTCAGCTCACTCAACGCCATCCAGACTATGGCGTTGAGTGAGCTCTGCTCACTCAATGCAATCCAGACTATGGCGTTGAGTGAGCTCAACTCACTCAACGCCATCTAGATTATGGCGTTGAGTAAGCTCAGCTCACTCAACGCCATCCAGACTATGGTGTTGAGTGAGCTCTGCTCACTCAACGCCATCCAGAGTACAGCGTTGAGTGAGCTCTGCTTAATCAACGCCATCCATACCATGGCGTTGAGTGAGCTCAACTCACTCAACGCCAACCATCCTACACAGGATGGCGTTGAGTGCAGTCAGTGCACTCAACGCCGTTCAGCTTTTGGCGTTGAGTGCACTCGACGCACTCAACGCCCAAGCCCAAATCCTGTTTTAAGTAAACTTTTGCCCTACTATTTGCAGATCAAGGTGATTTTCACCTTGAGCCCGGGTCACTTGTCCTTCATGGGCTTCCTAGGGTTTTATCATGACTTGGTCATGACAAAACCTCTCCTAGGTGTCTGGTCGGAAATGGGATGTTACAAATCCCAATATACAAAAATATAAATTTCGTCCCCGAAATTAAGGTTAAGCCTACGGGGGTTTCTACTGGAATAGAATAAATTGTAACATCCCTATGGTTTAAGGTATACCTGACTCGAAGAGTTCCGGATACTTTTGCTGCATCAAGTCCTGTGGCTCCCATGTATGCTCCTCCTGCCCATGGTTGCTCCACAAAACCTTGACTAACGAAACCTTCTTACGTCGCAAGACCCACACTGCCATGTCATCGATCCTGATCGGCTCCAAGTTGACTGATCGATCAGAGTCCACCAGGCCGTCTGCTGTGGAAATCAGCTGCTCAGGGCGTAGTGGAGCCCTCCGTAGTGAGGAGACGTGGAATACGTCATGCAATCCCGCTAACTCCGGCGGTAGCTCCAGTCTGTAAGCCAAGGGGCCGATCTGCTCAAGGATCCTGTAAGGCCCCATATATCATGGACAAGCTTCTTCTGCCTGCGAACCCGCGAGACTCCGTGCATCGGCCGTATCTTCAAGAAAACTCAGTCTCCCACCAGGAACTCCACCTGATGATGCCTCGCATCGTAATATTTGGTCTGCCTACTCTGGGCTTCCAACATCCTGTCCCGGATCAATCTAATCTGAGCATCCGTATCCCCCAGAAATTTTGAGCCTAGTGCCTGCGGATCCTCATCCTGAACCCATGATAGTAGGGTCCTGCACCTTCGTCCATAAGACGCCTCATATGGAGCCATGCCTATGCTGGACTTATGGGCGTTGTTATATGAAAACTCGACCAGTGGTAGTAACCTCTCCTAAGGCTCATTACAGTCCAAAATACACAGGCGCAAAAGATCTTCCAGTGTACAGTTGGTGCGCTCTGTCTGCCCGTCGGTCTGAGGGTGAAAAGTCGTGCTGAATGTCAACCGAGAACCCAGATGGGCCTGAACTTACCTCCACTCCCTGGATGTAAACCTCCCATCCCGATCCGAAACGATAGTCTTGGGCACCCCATGATAACGCACAAACTGCTCAATGAACCTCCATACCAATACACCAACTGGGGTGTCTTTCGCCACTAGAATGAATCTTGCCACCTTCGTTATCCTGTCCATTATCACCCAGATCGAGTCATTTCCCGCACGGGATCGAGGTAGCCTATGTATGAAATCCATGGCTATATCCTCAAATTTCCACTCCGGCACCGAAAGTGGCTGCAACAAGCCGGCTGGATTCCTACACTCTGCCTTTATGAGTTGGCAGGCCTCGCAATGCATCACAAAGTACGTAATGTCCTTCATACCCGGCCAGTACATCGTCCTCTTCAAATATTTCACCATCTTGGTGATTCCCAGGTGCACCGAGTATCGGCTACAGTTAGCTTCCGTCATAATGTCCTCCTGGATATGGCCTCCTGCCGGTATGTAGACCCTGCCTCTGAAACACAGGAGACCATCTCTCAAAGAGTAATCTCCTTTCGTGCCTTCCTCCAAGGCTCTGAATATCAGCTCAGCTCTCACATCCAGATTCTTCTCATCTCTAATGCGGTCCCGAATATCATCAGTGGTAACCATCGATCCCAGGTACCCCATATAAAACTCCGGGTCATCCTCGGACAGCAGTGATATCTGAATCTCTTCGAATGATTTAACCAATTCCAAGGCCATCAGATGCGGACCTACTCCTGACATAATCGCTCTCCGGCTCAAAGCGTCTGCGACCATGTTCGCCTTCCCCGGATGATAGTGCATGGTATATTGGTAGTCCGACAAAAACTCCACCCAGCGTCTCTGCCTGATGTTTAACTCCTTCTGCGTGTCTACGTATTTAAAGTTCTTGTGGTTTGAGAAGATATCGAAATGAACTCCATAGAGGTAGTGTCTCCATATCTTAAGAGCAAAAATGACTGCCCCCATCTCCAAATCATGCACGGGGTAGTTCTGTTCATTTTACTTCAATTGACGGGATGCGTAGGCTACTGCGTGCTCGTTCTACATCAGAACAGCACCCATCCCAAGATAGGAAGCATCTGTGTACACCTGGAATCATTCCTTCCCTGACGGAAGAGCAAGGATGGGAGCCGAGGTAAGACGATCATTCAGCTCCTGAAAGGAAGATTCACATCGTGGCATCCAAATAAAAGGAGAATCCTTCTTCGTCAGAGATGTAAGAGGGAGGGCAATCTGAGAGAATCCCTTTACAAACTTCCGGTAATAATCGGTAAGTCCTATGAAACTTCGAACATCCGAGGCCGACTATAGTGGTGGACAATCCGGTACTGCCTGGACCTTCGCCTGAACTACTGCCAAACCTTCTCCACTGATGACATGGTCCAAAAAGGCCACCTCCTTTAGCCAGAACTGGCATTTGCTGTACTTGGCATACATATTATGCTCTCGGAGCTTATCCAAATTCAAGGCCAGATGCCTCGCGTGCTCCTCTTCCGACCTCGAATAGATAAGGATGTCGTCGATGAATACAATAACGAAGACATCCAAGTACTCATCAAACACCTGGTTCATCAAGGTCATAAATGCGAAGGGTGCATTCGTGAGCCCGAAAGGCATTACGGTAAACTCGTACAAACCATATCTACTGCTGAAGGCCGTCTTCGGGATGTCCTCCTCCCGAATGCGAAGCTGGTAGTACCCCGATCTCAAATCCAGCTTTGAGAACCAATGGGTTCCCTCCAGCTGGTCAAATAGCTCGTCTATCCTTGGCAGGGGATAAGTATTCCGGACCGTCAACTTGTTCAGGGCCCGGTAATCTATATACAGTCGAAGAGTCCCGTCCTTCTTCTTGATGAATAACACCAGAGCCCCCCATGGTGAAGAACTAGGCCGTACGAACGCGGCATCAACTAATTCCTGAAACCGGCTTCGAAATTCCACCAACTCCTTCGGGGCCATTCGATATGGTCTCTGGATACCGGTTTAGCCCCTGGTACGAGCTGAAACCTGGCTCTGATACCACTTGTAAGACCCCATTTTTTTTCTTTTTCAACCATCAGGGTCTTATGCCCAGAATTGTCGCTTTGCGGTGGCACCGACACTCGGGAAGGCCGCCACTAAAAAACGTCAATTCTGCCGGCCCTTTTCGATCATAAAGAGAAAGAAGTAAATGCAACATGTCCATATAATCAGATATGAATAAAAATCACAGCAAGTCCATCAATATATAGCAAAATAGAGTACTGCGAAAGAACATAATAGATGAGATATATAAACGGGCTCAGCCCGATACATCAGAGTCCTCACTACAAATCACTCATCGCGGAAGCTATAAGAAAGACTAATCACTCACGAAGCTGGTCATAGGTACTCCAGAACTAGACTGGCCCACCTCCATGCGCAGCGTACTCCGCTGGTGCTGGTCCCTGGACTGCTGGTCCCTGTCTCCCATCTGGAGCTCCAGTAATATTGTGGTTCGAAAACCATTATTCATAAAGACTAAGCCATATCATCCCCAACCCCTCCCCCCCACGGCTCCTAAGCACCGAGCGGAGAGGAGGAAAGGGAAGCTACAAAGGTGGAGAATAAGCAAGGAGGGTGATAGCGGAACTAGTCTAACAGTAATTCATAGTATATAAACAGCTAATTAAAATAAAGTACATCTAGCAGTTCTACGATAGTGAGCAGTAAAATAAACATGTAGCAAGCAGTATATATATAAGAAGCCAAATAGAAAATAAGTAAGTAACCTTAACTTTTATGAATGCCCATACAAACTTATAAGTTAAGGGGTCTTCTTCAAGGCTCCCATTATATAAAAAGTCCCATACCGATTTATACGTTGGGGTGTCGGTTGTATGCAAATATGAGTGTAGTGATATGTTATGCATTAGTTCATGCAAGTGCAACTCACGCACACGACTCTATGGGCACAAACCTTTAGTTCCCCCTGTTCGGGCAGCTAGTTTCACTCCTAGGAACCTCCGTAGTGGCAAACGGAGACAGTGGATCGGGCCTCCCACTCCTAGGCGGGTTTCCACACTACCGGGCCTAGCCATTCCGTACGCCCCTAGAAGAACACAACCTAGAGTATCCGCATACTAGTGCTGGCTATATCCACAAGAATTTCTTTGGCTAAGTGTCCCACACTGCCGAGTCAACATACCGACGTCAGTGTGAACGACAATCAAATACCGAAGACCCACCATCTTATTTTGTATTCAAACCCTCGAGCCCTCGGCTCCCCAGATTGTCCCGTCCGTGCATCTACCTTCAGAAGCTACCGTCTGAATGACAATCAAACAAGCCTACTCTACCTCCCTAACTACCAGGGTGTGTGAATGTGCAACCCTAGTTATACTAGTTGCTCTTTTAGTTTATTATTCCTACGGATTACGTTAGCCCAGGAATGCCCCCGGTATACCCCGTGAAGGGCTCTCAAAGGGCACTAGGAACTATGATGGTAACTGAAGCCCATCGTTCCCTTTCGCAAGGCACTTACTTTTATTGGTTATTACCCATTACCCGATCCCATTCAAATTACTTTGGATCTAACCCTAGTGTATTAATACTCTTCCTCTCTACCAGGGAGGATGATCTTTCGTCGGTCCCAAGCACCTCTTATGACTAGACAACCTTCCAACCTATCCTCATCTTGGCTACTGAGGATGCATTCACACATTTCCAAACCATTATCCCAATATCCAAATCCTCTAAGTTCATCCTGCAGCTTAATATGATTTCAGCTATTTTTACTAAAGGCAGACCATCCTAAGCTCTATGGGGTATACAAAGAGAGGTACCCCAAATTGCCTCCCAAATCTCCTATAAAATTTAATGGAGGTCTATCATTACATAATTAGCCTAAATCCAGAAATTTATAATTTTCCAAATTAATCTGATATTTATTTAATTTTCCCAAAAGATTGGTCATGGGTAATTTTAAACATGAACTACATGATTTTCTCAAGTAATGGCCACCCAAAAATTATAATCACTAAATAACAGAGATAAATAAATAAATATTAATTTCCATGATTTTATAGAATTTATTTAGCCTGTAATTAATTTATCCACTAAAATTTTATTAACAATAAGTAAAGAAGGAAGTACCAAAATTATTTATCAAAAAATTATATAAAAATTACAGAATCTTAATATAGTACAAAAAGGGTCATTGTGCAAAGATCATAATTTTATAGGCCTCCTAGACAGCAAAATAAATTAATAAAGTTTTCATGGGAAACAATACTTAATGAAACAACCCTTCGAAATAATCTTCCAAAAACCTCATAAATATTCTCAAAGCTTTAAAACACAATAAAAAGTCCTCTGGCTAAAGTTCATCAATTTCCAGAAAGAAGTTACTCCATAATAAATTTCTAAGTAAATAATACAAATTTCTAACTTGTTAATAAGGTATCCAAAATAATAGTCTTAAATTCATAACAAAATCTCCAAAGCTTGTACTAACTTTAAATACTATTCTACCCAAATCTCATCACTGTTCAGTGAGTTTTAGTGACATCTTCTATCACTACAAGTTTTGTGCCCTAAACTATGGTTAGGGTTTTGAGGGACTTATTTACTTTAAAATCCATTTAGATTTCTGCAAGAGGATTCTAGCTACCCTATAATTCTCTCTACCAAGTTTCAAATCATAACCAGGTCATTTGACCACTTGCCCTTCACAAACCACCAAGAACCATCCCTAGGGTTTTGCCTTGGGTCCTAGGGAAATTCTACGGCAATCCACCTCAAAATCCATGAGAGAGTGCTAGGAGTCATGCCTAGTAAGTGGTCAAAATCTCAGCCTCTGTTGAGGTGATTTACCAACTCAAATCACAAAGTGAACTTTTGACCTAAAAACCCCTTAATAGGGCAAAGCTTAGGTTTGTTCATTTACAATCTAAAACATCTCCAAATGAGATGAAAAATTATACAGTGCCTTATGATGAACCCAGGGACTAATCACCAAAATTTGGGAGGGTTTAGAAGTCATTAGGCCACCTAATTAATTTATATAAGGATTAATAAATTTTTCAAAATACTATAGAAAAATATTATACAAAATTTCCCATTTTTGGACATGCCCTATGTATAGCTTGGGTAGACTTCCTGCCCAAATTTCAGATCATTTGGACAAGGGATGAAGGTGGGCATCCCTTTGAATCTCATGATAGCCCTAGGTATAGGTCCCACCAAAATGGGTTCTGTAGTCAAACCACTTACCCAAACGAGTTGAAATAAATTTTAAAATTATCAAGACTCGAAGGGCTACAACTTCTGTGACTGGACATTTTTCCTAAAACAGCCTCTAAGGGCTTCATTTGGTAGAATAAAAAAGTGTGTTAAAAAGGGATAATAAATCATTTTATTTATTATAAGAACAATAATACTTTTACTGTTCATCTCCTTCTTCCAAACAGAGCCCGTAAAAAAAATGCCCTAATAACCTGTAGCTTTCCAAGTTGATTTCATGTCCCCCAGCCATCTCCCAGCCCGTCCACCACCACCACCACCTCCGTTGAGGTGAGGGCTACCATTAGGGAGCGGCACGACCGCCGGAGAGGCGGTTTCCGGCGAACCCGACCACCATGAATTTCGGAAAAACCATGGAAACGCTCACCCGATCAAGCTCTTTTGAGCCCGATATCTCTCCTAAAAATTCCTAAGATCTATCCTTAGAAGAAGAGGTAGAGGAGGACCTTGTTTGTGGGCTAGAGGCGTGCAGATCGACGGAAAGCCATTAGCGGTGGAGGTGTCGTCGGTGCTCTTACACCGCACGCAGAATTCTCTCGTCTCCTTCGGGCAAGGTATGGAAACGAATGCTTGAGGTCTAGGGAAGATTTTAAACCAGTAAAAGGGTGAGGGGGAAAGGCCCCCCATGGTGAAGAACTGGTAGTACCCCGATCTCAAATCCAGCTTTGAGAACCAATGGGTTCCCTCCAGCTGGTCAAATAGCTCGTCTATCCTTGGCAGGGGATATGTATTCCGGACCGTCAACTTGTTCAGGGCCCGGTAATCTATATACAGCCGAAGAGTCCCGTCCTTCTTCTTGATGAATAACACCAGAGCCCCCCATGGTGAAGAACTAGGCCGTACGAACGCGGCATCAACTAATTCCTGAAACCGGCTTCGAAATTCCACCAACTCCTTCGGGGCCATTCGATATGGTTTCTGGATACCGGTTTAGCCCCTGGTACGAGCTGAAACCTGGCTCTGATACCACTTGTAAGACCCCATTTTTTTTCTTTTTCAACCATCAGGGTCTTATGCCCAGAATTGTCGCTTTGCGGTGGCACCGACACTCGGGAAGGCCGCCACTAAAAAACGTCAATTCTGCCGGCCCTTTTCGATCATAAAGAGAAAGAAGTAAATGCAACATGTCCATATAATCAGATATGAATAAAAATCACAGCAAGTCCATCAATATATAGAAAAATAGAGTACTGCGAAAGAACATAATAGATGAGATATATAAACGGGCTCAGCCCGATACATCAGAGTCCTCACTACAAATCACTCATCGCGGAAGCTATAAGAAAGACTAATCACTCACGAAGCTGGTCACAGGTACTCCAGAACTAGACTGGCCCACCTCCATGCGCACCGTACTCCGCTGGTGCTGGTCCCTGGACTGCTGGTCCCTGTCTCCCATCTGGAGCTCCAGTAATATTGTTGTTCAAAAACCATTATTCATAAAGACTAAGCCATATCATCCCCAACCCCTCCCCCCACGGCTCCTAAGCACCGAGCGGAGAGGAGGAAAGGGAAGCTACAAAGGTGGAGAATAAGCAAGGAGGGTGATAGCGGAACTAGTCTAACAGTAATTCATAGTATATAAACAGCTAATTAAAATAAAGTACATCTAGCAGTTCTACGATAGTGAGCAGTAAAATAAACATGTAGCAAGCAGTATATATATAAGAAGCCAAATAGAAAATAAGTAAGTAACCTTAACTTTTATGAATGCCCATACAAACTTATAAGTTAAGGGGTCTTCTTCAAGGCTCCCATTATATAAAAAGTCCCATACCGATTTATACGTTGGGGTGTCGGTTGTATGCAAATATGAGTGTAGTGATATGTTATGCATTAGTTAATTCAAGTGCAACTCACGCACACGACTCTATGGGCACAAACCTTTAGTTCCCCCTGTTCGGGCAGCTAGTTTCACTCCCAGGAACCTCCGTAGTGGCAAACGGAGATAGTGGATCGGGCCTCCCACTCCTAGGCGGGTTTCCACACTACCGGGCCTAGCCATTCCGTACGCCCCTAGAAGAACACAACCTAGAGTATCGGCATACTAGTGCTGGCTATATCCACAAGAATTTCTTTGGCTAAGTGTCCCACACTACCGAGTCAACATACCGACGTCAGTGTGAACGACAATCAAATACCGAAGACCCACCATCTTATTTTGTATTCAAACCCTCGAGCCCTCGGCTCACCAGATTGTCCCGTCCGTGCATCTACCTTCAGAAGCTACCGTCTGAATGACAATCAAACAAACCTACTCTACCTCCCTAACTACCGGGGTGTGTGATTGTGCAACCCTAGTTATACTAGTTGCTCTTTTAGTTTATTATTCCTACGGTTTACGTTAGCCCAGGACTGCCCCCGGTATACCCCGTGAAGGGCTCTCAAAGGGCATTAGCAACTATGATGGTAACTGAAGCCCATCGTTCCCTTTCGCAAGGCACTTACTTTTATTGGTTATTACCCATTACCCGATCCCATTCAAATTACTTTGGATCTAACCCTAGTGTATTAATACTCTTCCTCTCTACAAGGGAGGATGATCTTTCGTTGGTCTCGAGCACCTCTTATGACTAGACAACCTTCTAACCTATCCTCATCTTGGCTACTGAGGATGCATTCACACATTTCCAAACCATTATCCCAATATCCAAATCCTCTAAGTTCATCCTGCAGCTTAATATGATTTCAGCTATTTTTAATAAAGGCAGACCATCCTAAGCTCTATGGGGTATACAAAGAGAGGTACCCCAAATTGCCTCCCAAATCTCCTATAAAATTTAATGGAGGTCTATCATTACATAATTAGCCTAAATCCAGAAATTTATAATTTTCCAAATTAATCTGATATTTATTTAATTTTCCCAAAAGATTGGTCATGGGTAATTTTAAACATGAACTACATGATTTTCTCAAGTAATGGCCACCCAAAAATTATAATCACTAAATAACAGAGATAAATAAATAAATATTAATTTCCATGATTTTACAGAATTTATTTAGCCTCTAATTAATTTATCCACTAAAATTTTATTAACAATAAGTAAAGAAGGAAGTACCAAAATTATTCATCAAAAAATTATATAAAAATTACAGAATCTTAATATAGTACAAAAAGGGTCATTGTGCAAAGATTATAATTTTACAGGCCTCCTAGACAGCAAAATAAATTTAATAAAGTTTTCATGGGAAATAATACTTAATGAAACAACCCTTAGAAATAATCTTCCAAAAACCTCATAAATATTCTCAAAGCTTTAAAACACAATAAAAAGTCCTCTGGCTAAAGTTCATCAATTTCCAGAAAGAAGTTACTCCATAATAAATTTCTAAGTAAATAATACAAATTTCTAACTTGTTAATGAAGTATCCAAAATAATAGTCTTAAATTCATAACAAAATCTCCAAAGCTTGTACTAACTTTAAATACTATTCTACCCAAATCTCATCACTGTTCAGTGAGTTTTAGTGACATCTTCTATCACTACAAGTTTTGTGCCCTAAACTATGGTTAGGGTTTTGAGGGACTTATTTACTTTAAAATCCATTTAGATTTCTGCATGAGGATTCTAGCTACCCTATAATTCTCTCTACCAAGTTTCAAATCATAACCAGGTCATTTGACCACTTGCCCTTCACAAACCACCAAGAACCATCCCTAGGGTTTTGCCTTGGGTCCTAGTGAAATTCTACGGCAATCCACCTCAAAATCCATGAGAGAGTGCTAGGAATCATGCCTAGTAAGTGGTCAAAATCTCAGCCTCTATTGAGGTGATTTACCAACTCAAATCACAAAGTGAACTTTTGACCTAAAAACCCCTTAATAGGGCAAAGCTTAGGTTTGTTCATTTACAATCTAAAACATCTCCAAATGAGATGAAAAATTATACAGTGCCTTATGATGAACCCAGAGACTAATCACCAAAATTTGGGAGAGTTTAGAAGTCATTAGGCCACCTAATTAATTTATATAAGGATTAATAAATTTTTTAAAATACTATAGAAAAATATTATACAAAATTTCCCATTTTTGGACATGCCCTATGTATAGCTAGGGTAGACTTCCTGCCCAAATTTCAGATCATTTGGACAAGGGATGAAGGGTGGGCATCCCTTTGAATCTCATGATAGCCCTAGGTATAGGTCCCACCAAAATGGGTTCTGTGGTCAAACCACTTACCCAAACGAGTTGAAATAAATTTTAAAATAATCAAGACTCGAAGGGCTACAACTTCTGTGACTGGACATTTTTCCTAAAACAGCCTCTAAGGGCTTCATTTGGTAGAATAAAAAAGTGTGTTAAAAAGGGATAATAAATCATTTTATTTATTATAAGAACAATAATACTTTTACTGTTCATCTCCTTCTTCCAAACAGAGCCCGTAAAAAAAATGCCCTAATAACCTGTAGCTTTCCAAGTTGATTTCATGTCCCCCAGCCATCTCCCTGCCCGTCCACCACCACCACCACCTCCGTTGAGGTGAGGGCTACCATTAGGGAGCGGCACGGCCGCCGGAGAGGCGGTTTCCGGCGAACTCGACCACCATGAATTTCGAAAAAACCATGGAAACGCTAACCCGATCAAGCTCTTTTGAGCCCGATATCTCTCCTAAAAATTCCTAAGATCTATCCTTAGAAGAAGAGGTAGAGGAGGACCTTGTTTGTGGGCTAGATGCGTGCAGATCGACGGAAAGCCATTAGCGGTGGAGGTGTCGCTGGTGCTCTTACACCGCACGCAGAATTCTCTCGTCTCCTTCGGGCAAGGTGTGGAAACAAATGCTTGAGGTCTAGGGAAGCTTTTAAACCAGTAAAAGGGTGAGGGGGAAAGGCCAAAACTTCAATGGCCATTAATGCCATTGAAAGCTTTGCTCGGCCATGGAGGAGGGGGCTGAACATGGCTTAATCCAGCCAAGTAACGGCTGGAAACTCCTCCTCTTCCCTAGAGGAGTTGAATCCAGCCATTAAAGAGGAGGGGAAGGGGCCATGACATCATGTGGCATCAATGGCCGTGAAAGCTGGTTCACGGCCATGGCCGTGACTGTTCATTTTATTTTCAAAACCGACGGCCACGTGGCATCACTCCACTTGACCGGTCAACATTTTTAAAAATAAGACTTAATTAAGTCTTAATAAAAGAAACGGCTTATTTAAGCCATCCTGGACCTCTTCCCGAAACGGCCCGGTTCAACTGAACCAGCAGCCAAGCCAAAACCTTGCCAGAAAATTTTCTAAGTAAAATGGCGTTAAGTGAAGCTCACTCAACGCCATCCAGGCTACGGCATTGAGTGAACTATGCTCACTCAACGCCATCCAGGCTGCGGTGTTGAGTGAGCTCTGCTCACTCAACGCCATCCAAGCTACAGCATTGAGTGAGCTCTGCTCACTCAACGCCATCCAGGATACGACGTTGAGTGAGCTCTGCTCACTCAACGACATCCAGGATACGGCCCTTCCAGACTACAGTGTTGAGTGAGCTCTGCTCACTCAACGCCATCCAAACTATGGTGTCTAGTGAGCTCTGCTCACTCAATGCCATCCAAACTGTGGCGTTGAGTGAGCTCAGCTCACTCAACGCCATCCATATTATGGCATTGAGTGAGCTCTGCTCACTCAATGCCATCCAGACTATGGTGTTGAGTGAGATCTGCTCACTCAATTCCATCAAGATTACAGCGTTGAGTGAGCTCTGCTCACTCAAGGCCATCCAGACTATGGTGTTAAGTGAGCTCAGCTCACTCAATGCCAACCATCCTACACAGGATGGCATTGAGTGCAGCCAGTGCACTCAACGCCATTCAGCTTTTGGCGTTGAGTGCACTCGACACACTCAACGCCCAAGCCCAAATCCTGTTTTAAGTAAATTTCTGCCCTACTATTTGCAGACCAAGGTGATTTTCACCTTGAGCTCGGGTCACTTGGCCTTCTTGGGCTTCCTAGGGTTTTGTTATGACTTGGTCATGACAAAACCTCTCCTAGGGGTCTGGTCAGAAATGGGATGTTACAATGTCACCCACTTTTGTCGAGCCAACACTTACGAATTTAAATTTAATGGCAAGGCCATTACTTTTAAACCCACTCCGCCTAAGGATCCTTCGGTCCCCTCTAAGGATACGATTGTCTTGGTCGAGAAGTTAGTGTTAAGTCTTATGGGTAAGAAAGAATTGGCGCGTACTACCTTTATGGATGGTTTCATGTACGCTTTAGTTTGCTTGCATGTTAAGGAAGATGTGGTGTTAACTGAGAACTTACCCCTGGCTTTAAGTAGATTCCTAGAGGAGTTCAAGGATGTGTATCCGGACAATCTTCCGTCTGGGTTACCCCCCATGCGGGACATCCAAGATACAATAGACCTGATCCCGGGTTCCTCATTGCCCAACCTTCCACATTATCGGTTAAACCCATCCGCACACTTCGAATTACAAACCCAAATTTCTGAGTTATTGCAAAAGGGGTTCATCTGTCATAGCAAGAGTCTGTGTGTTGTACCCGCCTTACTTGCTCTCAAGAAAGACGGCTCTTGGAGGATGTGTGTGGATAGTCGAGCCATAAAAAAAATTACTATAAAATATCGATTTCTTATCCCTCGCTTGGATGATTTATTAGACATGTTATCTCGTGCGACGATTTTCTCGAAATTGGATCTTAGGAGTGGTTATCATCAGATCCGAATTAGGGAAGGTAACGAGTGGAAGACGGCTTTTAAATCTAAAGAAGGGCTCTACGAGTGGTTAGTCATGTCGTTTGTGCTTTCCAATGCCCCGAGCACGATCTCTAGGATGATGACTCACGTCTTCCAACCATTTATGGGAAAGTTCATAGTAGTGTACTTCGATGATATCCTAGTTTTTAGCACCTCTACGATCGATCACGAGACACATTTGAAGATTATCCTCACTACGTTGAGGTCGGAGAAATTATTCGTCAATATTAAGAAGTGTACTTTTAATGTGTCGTATGTCGAGTTCCTTGGATATATTGTGAGTTCGGAGGGCATACATGTAGACCCCAAGAAGGTCCAAGCAATTAAGGATTGGCCAGAGCCCGCAAATATTCGAGATGTTCGGAGTTTTCCCGGCCTATCTACGTTTTATGGCCGATTCATTAGAAATTTTAGTAGCATCATGGCCCACATTAATGAGTGCATGAAAAAGGGTGAATTTACTTGGACGACGTCGGCCGCTAAAGCGTTTAACATAATTAAATCACGCATGTCGGAAGCTCCCCTATTGTGATTACCGGATTTTAATAAGGTCTTTAAGTTATCATGTGATGCATCTGGAGTGGGAATTGGTGGTGTATTGAGTAAGGAAGGCCATCCTATTGGGTACTTCAGTGAGAAACTCGCGGGGTCTAAATTCAACTATTCTAATTATGATCGAGAGTTTTATGCGGTCATTAGGTGCCTCCAACATTGGCGGCACTACTTGCTCCCTAAGGAATTTGTCATTTTATCTGATCATGAAGCATTGAGATTTATTAACTCTCAAACTAAGGTTAGTCCAAGGCATGCCAAATGGGTCTCCTATCTTCAGGAGTACACATTCATAATCAAACACCTTAAGGGTACTCTCAACCGCGTAGCCGACGCTCTTAGTCGTGTATCCTTATTATTATCTATTGCTAGAAGTTAAGGTGATCGGCTTCGATAGTATTAATGAAGAATATGTCCACTATTTGTATTTCAAGGATATCTACTTAACCACTCAAGACAACTCGCCTACGACCATTACGTCTTTTATATTCGTGACGGCTACTTATTCAACCATTCGAAACTATGTATTCCACATTCCTCCCTACATCACTTCATTGTTTGGAAATTGCATATCGGTGGGTTAGGTGGACATTTTGGCCGTGACAAGACAATCACATTAGTAGAAGACAAGTTTTATTGTCCCGATCTTAAGAAAATTGTTAATAAGATCGTATGAATTTCTCGAGCGTGCCAATTGGCTAAGGGTAACAAAACAAATGCGGGACTTTATACCCCTCTTCCAATTCCTTCCATTCCCTGGGAAGACATTAGTATGGACTTTATTCTAGGCCTACCTGTCATGTTTAGATGTCACAATTCTATTTTGGTCGTCGTAGATCGATTTTCAAAACTCGCTTATTGTATTTCGTGCAATAAAAGCAGCGATGCGTCACATGTTACACAATGATATTTTAAAGAAGTAGTTGGACATCGGGGCGTTCCAAAATCGATAGTTACCGATAGAGATGTGAAATTTACTAGTTATTTTTGGAAGACCTTCTAGAGGATTATGGGCACAAAACTTTAGTTTTCTTCAGCCTACCATACGCAGACGGATGGGCAAACGGAAGTGGTAAACAGAAGTTTAGGTAGTTTGCTAACATGTCTTGTGGGAGACCACAAGGGTACATGGGACCTTATCCTTCCTCATGCTCAGTTAACATATAATAATTCCAAAAATAGGTCCACTAGTTTTTCTCCGAATGAGATCGTGCATGGATATAAAGCACCGGTGCCACTTGACTTTATTCCTTTACTGCCACCTTTTAAGTCAAGTCAATTTGCACTAGATTTTGCCTCTCATATTCATAATCTGCATAAGAACATAAAGGAAACGCTAACCACACAATACGCGTCTTATCAAGTTCATGCTAACGTACATAAGAGAGCGTCTCACTTAAAAGTTTGAGATTTGGTCATGGTGCATCTCATCCCTGAACGGTTTCCTACGGGCACCTTAAAAAGTTAGCGGATCGGCGAGCGGGGCCTTTTCGGATTTTAAAGAAATTAGGAGACAATGCATTTCTTTTGTAATAACACAACTGATTGGGATATTTCCCCCATTTTTAATGTTTCAGATTTAACGCCATATGTTTCTCCACCACCAGAATTATCTTCCTATCCGTTTAGCTCCACTACTGGTTCTAATGGGTTTGTGGTTTAGCGTGTTACTTGATCACTCCCTCCATCGGCCTCCAACGGAGGTACGTTGAATGTTGATGAAAAAGATTTTCCTCCTTTGTTGCCTAATGCTTTTCCTAGGTTTCCCAGGACACACTTTTTGCTAGACAGGATTCTACATGATGAATTCCTTCCCTCTCTAGATGGCGATGTGCACGCTACTTGATTTGATGGCGCGGTCGTCCTACCTCTGATGACTCTTGGCTCCTGGAATCGGAGGTAGCTCTATTGGATGACGTTCTTCTTCGACGGTACCTTCAAGACAACTCATCGGTGATGAGTCCTTTCGAGCGGGGGAGGATTGATGGAGGCATCGTCCCCCAACTTGTTCAAGATGATAGCACGCTCGCGGAAGACCCTCCTTCGTCGCCTTCAAAAGACTAGCGTCGTCATGGTGATCGTGCGGAGCGACACTACAGCCTCCGCCCTCGGCGCAAGACCGCTTCATAATATCTAGTTGATTACTATCAATTTGATTTGGGTTAATTTATTTCATTATTTGCTTAAGCTTGTTTAATTATTTCCTTTATGATTTAAACTTTAGAGTGCATGTTTATTTAATTGGGCTGAATCTAGCTGAGCCATTGTTGTAAGCCTATATAAGGCCTAGGATATTTCATTATGAGGTTAACTTGAATGAGAAATTGAAAACCCTAAAGCTTCCCTCTTGAATTCTCCTCCTCCCTCTCTCTAAATTTCGGCCATTCCAAATTCTCCTCCTTTCCCTCCAAGCTGCCAACACCACCACCCTCTCTCACCCTCAACCTCTTGGCCTCCAACCCTCCACCACTCCAAGCTGCCGCCAACCTCAAGCCCTCCACCACTCCAAACTGCCGACCACCTCTCTCTTTGTCTCCCCTATCTCGGCCACCCCTCCTCCTAACCCTAGCCGCCGCCAACACCTCTCCCCTACAACCTTTCCGCCAACCTTCTCCCACCACCTTTTCTCTCTCATATATAATACCCACGTCCTCTCCTCCACCATCAACCACAAAACAGACCCCCCTTCTCAAGTCTACACCCGACCACCCCAAGCGTGACGCGATGACGGTGGAAGAACTTTTCTCCATCTAGCGTAACTCCGGCGGAACCATGGACGGGCATTCCAAGTGAGATAGTAGGAATCATCCATTCCGACTTGGGTAACAAAACTTTTACTCCCGTGTGTTTCCCTCTTTAATATTCTTGTGGCGGTAAATTTTTGCGTTGGATTTTGAAGCTTGAAAATAAATCATGGTTTATTTTAATTGATTTGTGTTCCTCTTAATTGATTTATTTTTCGAAAGGTTTGGCGAACCTCGTAACTTTTCTTGAGAGAGATCTACCATTTTCCGGATCGTAACTTTTGGTAGATCTCTTTTGGTACAACCCGCTCGGTCGGATCTAATATTGGTCCATTTAGCCGGAACGGATATTGGCCTATTGCATCTATTCGGTCCCAAAACGGCTTGGCTACCCGTGCGTTAGCATAAGCGTGATAAAATATCTTGGAGTGTGCGCTGTAGGAACTTCTGTGCGAGTGTCGACTTCAAATCATCGAGAGGCATTCGTAATAATCCGTAGATTTCTCATTGACAACGCATAGGCCTACATCAAGAACTACTGTGTTCATGACTTAGAGGTGGGAGCGGTCTTGTTTGCTTTGAAAGTTTGACGACATTATCTGTACGGTGTCCACTGCAATATATACTCCGATCACAAAAATTTGAAGTATGTGGACACGCAGAAGGAGCTGAATATCAGGCGGAGGCGATGGGTGGAATTTCTATCAGATTACCAGTACGAGATGTATTATCACCCAGGGAAGGAAAACGTGGTAGCCGATGCGCTGAGTCGGAGAGCCGCCACCTCCGGAGCGGAGCCCCAGATTATGTCCATTGGGTTGGTGCAGAGATTAGAGGATATGCACATCACGCTGGTGTCAACTGATGACCCCGAGCTTTATGAGGAGTATTTAGCAGCAATGAGCGCTACTGATGACATTCTAGACCGAGTCAGAGATGGGCAGAGGCAGGATGCCAAGTTGGAGCCGATATTTCGGGCCTTGGAGGTAGGTACTGCTGGGGATTACACATTGAGAGTTGACTTGGTGTGCTTCAGAGGACGGGTTTATACACCAGAGGGAGGCCAGGTCCGGGAGGATATCATAACGGAGGCCCACTGTAATCGGTATTCAGTACACTCGGGAGTTACGAAGATGACTACGGATCTTAAGAAGACCATGTACTGGCCAGGAATGAAGAAGGATATCACCTACTTCGTGACCCATTGCGAGACATTCCAGCTAGTGAAGACAGAGTGTAGAAACCCCGTAGGATTGTTGCAGCCACTCCCAGTGCCGGAGTGGAAGTTCGAGGACATCACGATGGACTTCATACATGGGCTTCCCCAATCACGGACATGGAGTGATTTGATCTGGGTAATCGTCGACCGGCTGACGAAGGTAGCCAGATTTATCCCGATCAGGAAGGATGACTCGGTGGTATGCTGGTTCGGAAATTCGTGGAGCAGTTCGTCCATTCTCATGGCCTACCCAGGACGATTGTATCGGATCGGGACGGACGGTTTATGTTCAAGGAGTGGAGATCAGTGCAGACTTACTTGGGCACTCGGCTGACATTCAGTACAGCTTTTCATCCCCAGACCGACGGGCAGACGGAACGCACCAATCAAACTTTGGAGGATCTACTGTGACTATGCATTCTAGACTGCGGAGAGCCTTGGGAGAAGCTGTTGCCACTGATCGAGTTCTCATATAATAACAGCTACCATCCAGCATAGGGATGGCACCTTATGAGGCCCTATACGAATGAAGGTGTAGGACTCTGCGATCATGGGTACAGGACGAGGATCCAAAGGTTTAGGGCTCGAATTTTGTTGAGGACACCGAGGCTCAGGTGAAGCTGATACGGGACAGGATGTTAGAGGCACAAAGCAGACAGGCTAAGTATTATGACGCTCGGCATCGTCAGGTGGAGTTTCAGGTGAGGGACCGGGTATTCTTGAAGATCCGACCTATGCATGGAGTTTCACGGGTGCGTGGTTGGAAGAAGAAGCTCAGCCCAAGGTATATGGGGCCTTATAGAATCCTAGAGTAGATTGGTCCCTTAGCATACAGGCTGGAGCTGCCACTAGAGCTGGCGGGTCTGAACGACGTGTTCCACATATCTTCTCTTAGGATGGCTCTACTACGCCCGGAGTAGCAGATTACGGCCACGGATGGGCTGGTAGTATTTGATCATTCAGTTCACCTGGAACCGGTCCGAATTGACGACAAGGGGATAGGAGTCTTGCGCCGCAAGAAGGTTCAATTGGTAAAAGTCCTGTGGAGTAATCATGAGCAAGAGGAGAACACATCGGAGCAACGGGACTTGATGTGACGAAGGTACCCGGAGCTTTTCAGTCAGGTATTACTCACAACCTCTCGAGAGGTTACAATTTACCTTCATACTTGAAACCCCGTAGGCCTAACTAGAATTTCGGGGATGAAATTTTTTGTTTATATATTGGGATTTATAACATCCCTCAAACAACTAGACCCCCTAGAAGTTATTTTTTCATGACTAGGTCTAGACAAAACCCTAGATAGCCCAAGAAGACCAAGTGAACAAGACTCAAGGTGAAAATCACCTTGGTCAGCAAGTAGTAGAATCCCAATTACAATCATAGGCATGACCTTAGGATTTTAAATTGGTTCCATGATCCCATCATGGCACCTCTAACCCTAAGGGAGGAAAATATGTCGCTACGGACCCATTGGGGTCAACCAAAAAGTGGCCAAGATGAATCAAGTCTGGGAAGCGTCAGGTGAGTCGATAAGACTCGACGAGTAGATCAGGTATCTACTTA
Organism: Platanthera zijinensis; assembly: GCA_039513925.1. Lineage (NCBI taxonomy): Eukaryota > Viridiplantae > Streptophyta > Magnoliopsida > Asparagales > Orchidaceae > Platanthera > Platanthera zijinensis. The sequence goes on from CM077081.1 coordinate 136,253,160, forward strand.
GACAGGTTTTTGGGCTCGGGCGTTGAGTGCGTGGAGTGCAATCAATGCTATGGGCTGAATGGCATTGAGTGCGTTGAGTGCACTAAACACCATCCTACTTAGAAATAATCTTGGGCTCGCGCGTTGAGTGCGTCGAGTGCACTCAACGCCATAGGCTGAGTGGCGTTGAGTGCGTTGAGTGCACTAAACGCCATCTTACTTAGGAAGAATCTTGGGCTCGGGCATTAAGTGCATCGAGTGCACTCAATGCCATAGGCTGAATGGCGTTGAGTGCGTTGAATGCACTCAACGCCATCTTACTTAGAAAAAATTTGGAGTTCGGGCGTTGAGTACGTTGACTCCACTCAACGCCATCTTACTTAGAAAGAATTTGGAGTTCCGGCATTGAGTGTGTTGAGTCCACTCAACGCCATGTGCGTAACGGCATTGAGTGCATTGAGTACACTCAACGCCATCTTACTTAGAAAGAATTTGGAGTTCTGGCGTTGAGTGTGTTGAGTCCACTCAATGCCCTGGGTTGAATTGCATTGAGTGCGTTGAGTGCACTCAATGCCATCTTACTGAAAGGATTTTTCTTGAATTATGGCATTGAGTGAGTTTTGCTCACTCAATGCCAAGACTGAATGGCATCGAGTGAGCTTGAAATGCCATTGTACTTAGAAAATTCCTTGCGATTTTGGCGTTGAGTGTGGAGACTTGCCTCAATGCTTTTGCCTTAGAGAAATTTTTGGCCCTATTTGCTGGTTCGGGATCTTTTCGAGAACTGCGCCAAGATTGATTAATTGACCCGTTTCTTTCATTAAGACTTATTTAAACAATAATAAGCGGTCCAGTAGTAGGGTGCCACGTGACAGACGGTTTAACCCAAATTCCTTTTTAATGGAGGAGAAAGAAAAAGCCCCAAAGCCATGGCCGAAATTCGTCTTTCATGTCCATTAATGGCACTTGATGCCTTGGCCTCATTCCCCTCCCCCTTTTATGGATGGATTTAACTCCTCTGGGGAAGAGGAGGAGTTTCCAGCCATTTCCTGGTTGGATTGAGCCCACATTCATCCTCCTCCTCCATGGTTGAAAAGCTCTTAAAGTTACATGAATTGCCATCGCAAGCTAGACCCCACCCCTCCCCCATTTTATCATTTTAAAAGACTCCCTGGACTTAGAGAAGCGGTTTCTACACAAACCTGAAGGAGTCGAGGAAGCCCACCATGCAGTTGTAGAAATCGAGCAGCGCCACCACCGACCATGGCATTCCGGCGATCGACACGTCTCCAGGCCGCGTGCAAGGTCCTCTCCATCCTCTTTCCTTATGGGTAGATTGTAGGAATTATTAGTGCTAAGGAATGGGCTCAATTGAGCCCGATCGGGTGATGAAAATCACTGGTTTTTCTGTGAAAAAATGGAGTGGTCAGGTTCGCTGGAAACCACCCCTTCGGCGGCCGTGCCGCCGCCCGGCGATAGCCCCCACCTCAACGAAGGTGATGGTGGCGGTGGCCGGTGGAGGTGGTCGGGTGGCCAAAAAAATGTCTTGGAATAAGCTCTAGGTTCGGCCAATCATGGCCCTCGGCTGGAGGAAGAAGGCGATCAAGCAACCGTCGGATCATTTAAATCCTTTTCTTTTTAAATGAATTTTCTGTATTATGATAATAGTCACTTCAGAAAATTAATGAAAAATACTTAGAGGCTCTATATGAGGAAATGATCAACATATAATTTGTAGCCCTATGGGTCTACTTTATTTTAAAATTGATTTGGGACAATTTGGTCAACTGGTTTGAATAGGGCACCCATTTTTGTGGGGTCTATACCTAGGGCTAGACAGAGATTAAAATGTATGCCCCCACTTCATCTCTTGTCCAAATGACTTGAAATATGGACATGGAGTCACACTAGTCAATATCTAGTCTTGCCCAAAAATGAGAATTTTTGGGGATAATCTTCCTATAGTTTTTGTAATTATTTAATAAACCATGATTAAATTAATTAAGGGAACAAATGACCTCCAAACCCTCCCTAATTTTGGTGAGTGGTCTTTGGAGGAATTATAAGGCTCTGTATAAAATTTCATCTCATTTGGAGATTATTTGGTTTGAATTTTTGCAAACCTTAGCCTTGCCATAATAAGGGTATTTTGGTCAAAAGTGCACTTGAGGTTTGAGTGGTCAAATCACCTCAACAGAGTTTGGGATTAGGGCCACTGGGTTGCCATGACATATAACACCCTCATATTGGATATGGGGTGGTTTGGTATTGAATTGCCTTAGGACCCAAGTTCAAACCTATGTTTGGGCTTTGGGGGTTTGAGAAGGGCATGTGGTCAAAAGACCTTGAAATGATTTGAAATTGGATGGAGAGGACTCTAGGGTAGTTAGAGTCCTCTGGTAGAAATCTTATTGGATTTAGTGAGGGTTAAACCCCTCAAAGCCCTAACCTTAGTTTAGGTCACAAACCTTTAAATGGTAAGTTGGATAGTCAAGGTGTTGTGAAAAGTTGTAAAACATGGGTGATGTAGTCATAAGGTCAGTAAGAGCTTTTAGGAATTTTAATGGGAGATTTGGAATCATATTTGTAGTATCTCCATTGCAATACATGTATTAGCCTCTATTACTTATTTGGTTATTATAACCTCACTGTCCATCGGAATGTTATGAAATTGAGGAAGAGGAAGTTTTAGACTATTATACTCATACATGAATTGTACTATAATTTTTAGATGTATATTACCAGTACATACATCACAAGCTCATCAAAATGGAAACTTGTTAAATAATTTATTCAGAGCTCATTATTTGTTTTAAAATTGTGAAACTTGATCAGTAGTGTTCCTAGGTCAATATGCTTATTTGGGGATTTTATTAGATTTTTTAGATGAATAATTGTTGTACTTAGTTCATTAACCTGTTAACTTGGATTACTATGAGTAAATCAAGTTTAGAGTTCATTATTCACTGATAAATTATAAAACTTGACCTGAAGTGTTTTTGTCTTTATGATCATCCTTGAAGTTTCTCAAAATTTTTGGAAATATATTGGCAGTACTTGTCTCTTTAAGATGATTAATGTAGGTTGTATTTAAAATTTGATTTAGAGACCTAAACCTTACTATAAAATTGGGAGACTCTGATTTTACAATTCAATAGTCATCATGTAATTATCATAAATTTTGTAGAGCAATTGCATGCCTGAAAGGGGTACTTCATGTTCAAACTTGGGTCTTGGATTACTTAGGAAAATTAAATAAATTATCAAGTAAATTAGGAAAATTATGAAATCTTTGATTTAGGCTAATCATGGCATGGTAGACCCCCAATAAATATTATAGGGATATTGGATGAAATTTTGAGTACCTCCTATTGTATACATCATATAGCTTAGGATGGTCTGCGTTTAGTAAAAACTACAGAAATCATAATAAGGTGCAGAATGAACTTAGAGAATTTGGGATAGTAGGATACTGATTTGGAAATGTGAATGAATGCATCTTTAGTAGTCAAGATGAGGAGAGGTTAGTTTGATTAATGTTAAGAGTTATTCGGGGTCGACGAAAGATCGTCTTTCCTGAGGAGAGGAAGGGTCTTAATACACTAGGTTAGATCCAAGATAATATTAGAAGGGAACGGGTAATGGGTAACAATAAATAACAATAAGTGCCTTGCGAAAGGGAGCTTTGGGCTTCAGCCCAACGTAGTTCCTTGTGCCCTTTGAGAGCCCATCACGGGGTATGCCGGGGGCAGTCCTTGGCTAACCTAAACTATAGGTCAAATTGAATTGCAAGAGTAACTAGCATAATTAGAGGTTCACTTTCACTTACCTCGATGTCTCGGGATGTTAGGTTGGTTCACACAGGCTGTAGGCCCGGGGGATTTTTGTGATGGGCAGGTTGGCCCGGCGAGCTTTGGCTTTATTGTTGGATGTAACAGACGGGATGGTCTGGGGAGCTTTGGATCGGTTGTTGGTTATTACAGACGGGATGGTCTGGGGAGCTTTGGCTCGGTTGTTGGTTGTGACGTACGGGATGGTCTGGGGAGCTTTGGCTCAGTGGATAATACATTAATATTGCATGTGCATAAGATATAAGGTGGTGGGTCTTCGGTATTGGAGGGTCAATGCACCGACGCCAATACATTGACTCGGCATGTGTGGTTTAGCACTTTGCCATAAAAGTCCGATGCGCCAGCCGGCAAGAGTACGTAGGCACTCCGCTTAGTGTATCAGCATTGAGGCGTACGATAGGTCTGACTGGTAGTGCAATTACCGGTTTAGAGATGGGCGAGGACCAACCCACCGCTTCTGTTTGCCACTACGGAGGTATCCTGGGAGGTTCGACTCCCAAAAGGGGGAACTAAAGGTCTGTGTACACAGAGTCGAGTGGGTTTGTTGCACTTGCATGTTCACATCATGACATAATTGCATGTCATAGCATAACCATTGCATATAACCCTGACACATTTTGTACAAAGTAGTATGGGACGCTTTATACAATAGGCCCTGCAAAACGACCCCTTGGTTTATAAGTTCTCACGAGCGTGCTTATAAGTTAAGGTTTTTATTAAGTAAATATATATGTATGCTTGCTAGAAAACCGACACCCTATCGTATAAATTGGTATGGGACTTTTTATATGATAGGAGCCTTGCAAAAGATCCCTTGGCTCATGTGCTTTCATATAAGCTAAGGTTACTTATTTCTTGAGTAGCTTTTCTTACCTTTGCTATTGCTATATTTATACATGCTCATCAAACTGCTAGTCAAGTTCTTCCGTCACCTGCATTTGCTATTCTCCACTATCATGTCCTCTCCTTTCTTCCTCCCCGCTCGGTGCCTAGGAGCCATGGGGGAAGAGGCGGGATGATAGGACTTAGTCTTTTAGACTAACAGTTTTCTAACCATATCATTTTAGGGGACCGTGGAGCCCAGCATGGAGGAGCAGCCATGTAGTTTGGCATGCTTGGAGATGGGGCAATCTTGTTCCGCTATGAGAGATATGTAGTAAGGATTTTGATGTACCGGGCATGAGCCTTAACTTCTGTACTTTATTATATCTGTTGACACTCTCTTCATGGATAATATTTACTATATATGTGATGCTTGTGGACTTGCCTTTATTATATTGCTACTGTCTTGTGATCGAATCGGCCGACAGGATCGGCGTTTTGTAGTGGAAATCTTCCCGAGTGTGAAGGTATCATCGCAAAGCGACGGTTCTGGGCCTAAGACCCCGGGGTTTTAAAAAGAAAAAAAGGGTCTTACAGCTTCCTACCTTATCCCTTGGTTCTAGATCTATAGTTATTTCTAGGAGAGATGTCTACTCAAGAGAGTTTTGACTTGCGAGATGAAGATTTCCTAGGAAGAGACCATTCTAGGGCTTGTGCCCTAATGATAATGATGTCTTCATCCTCTCCCCTCTCCTTGAGTAGATTGTGGACTTAGTTCATTAAAAGAAAATGGTCTCATGAGGGTGAATAAGGGTGGCGGAATTTCTGGACATGGTTTGAACATATGGCTGGATGAAGAAGATGAACCGATGTTGTTCATCTTACTTTAAGATGCGTGCAGAAATTTGTTTTCTGCACGCATCAGTCTTTGAGGCCATTTTACGACATGATGCGGTCGGATCTTGGCTTTTGACTAAACACAAAAGTCGTAGGTCTCAGAAATACCTTTCCAACGCGGGGTTAAATGTCTTCACCAGATTACTGTAGCCTCAGGAATCCCTGTTTGAAGTTGTTGTACAGTAGTCATTCCTGCACATGTAATTCTCGTGTTTGTTTTGTATCGGCTTTGGGTTGGTAGAGAGATTGTTGTACATTAATGTTAATGATTTATTGAGATGCATTCTATAAGTTGTTGTGATAAATTATTTCAATGACATTTGTCTGATAGATCCTTAATGAGCAAATGGTGTAGTAAAGTGCACTTGATCGAGGTGATGTGGTGGAGGTTAGAGAACAAATGGATTGACGAGTTGGTATGGTAGGAATGCTTTAAATATGTGAAGTATTGAGGATGTACTTGATAGTGGTGATGTGTTGAATAATGATGAGTTTGGCTTGAACATGCTAAATATAATTGTTAATGACAGTTACGAACAAATGGTTGTGGCCTTTAGATGATAGATGTGTGAAGTACCCTTACACTGATGATGATGATCCCTTAAGTACCTTGGGGGGCACAGAGTTGTGAAAGGGTGTAAGTGCGGGGTTTGACCGCACAAGTTTGGTAATGTTGAGAATAGACGTAAGTGGACGGTTGGGCTTTGTCCTCGGTGTTCATTCCCGAGGCTCCTTCCGTGCCGCGATGATGTGAAACTGCATATGGTGCGAGCTGACACACGGTGTCGTAATCTAGGGTTAACGATAGCGTGGCAGGTCTACGGGCTCACTAGTCGTCATACTGACGGGAGTATATAGATAGACTTTGGGTTGTTGGGCTTGGTCATCGGTGTTCATTCCCGAGGCTCCTTCCGTGCCAAGTGGATGGTTGGGCTTGGTCCTCGTGCTTTTCCGAGGCTCCTTCCGGGTCATAGCATAGGCCAGTTCAGGGCTTGCTTCTCGGTGCACATCTACCCGAGACTCCTGCTGAGCCTTAGTACGCATGTGATATCTGCTGTTGTGTTCTTAGCGGTAAGGCGTTCGGAGGCCTAGGTTTGGTAGTGTTGATACCCGCCTAGTAGTGAAGAAGCCCGCTCTACTATCACCATCTAGCCACGATGGATGACGCCTAAGAGGTTAGCAACCTGCTCGAAAAGTTGGAACTACAATTCTTTGTCGACATAGCAATTGTATGTGCGTGATCATGGGTGAGCCATTGCATAATATTCATGGCTTTACATTACATTTCATACATAAGATCCTCATCGTATAAGTTTGTATGGTCAATCTTATACGATGAATTACTTTACTGTTAAGCCGATCCTTAACTTATAAGTTTGTATGGGCATTCTTATAAGTTAAGTTACTTTCCTGTTATAGATCTAAATGCTTAGATGGATTGATATAGCTTGTGTAGAACTGATAGTTTGTTTTGTATTTAAGCTAATAGGGTATTTTTAGGCCTTTTTGTGCAAGTCTTGTCTTATTAGCTTATATGCCCCCCTCTTGTATTTATTTATGTCACTAATGTTTTTTTTGCTCTTTTGTAGGTTTTCTCAATTTTCAGCCAAAATGACTTGACACGGCCACCAAAATGGCCGTGTTAGGGGGCGTGTCACTTATTCCCAAGGAAGTCAACCACTAGAGGAAAGTCCAGAGTTCATGCCGAGTAGGAAACGGCCTCAAACACGGCCGTGTCGCTGGTCGTGTTAAGCTGGCTGTGTCAACATGAGGCTTGTCACCAGAAACCAATGACTTTCCAGAGAAGGACATGGCCACCAACACAGCCGTGTCGCTGGTCTTGTCACCAAGAGCCGATGACTTTCCAGACAAGGACACAGCCACCAACACGGTCATGTCGTCGGGCGTGTCACCACCTCCTCACAGCATGCAACCCGCCATTAATGCGCCCCCGCCAAAGCCCATTAACTGCACATGACACGAACACCAACACGGCTGTGTCATTGGCTATGTTAGCATGGGCGTGCCCGCCAATTCGGCTCTGCAATGATCATTCTCGCCAGAACCAGAGCCTGAGGTCAACCAGCACAGGACACGGCCACCAACACGTCTTTGTTGCCGGCCGTGTCAGCCCCTCAAGATTTTCTATAAATTCATCCCTTCCCACCTGTTTCCAAGGGAGTTCTTGGATGATGTAAGGAGGTGCTGCCCTTTTGTTTTCTTAAGTTTTTCATGCATTTTCTTAAGTGTACTTTCTTTCTCTCTTAAGCTTTACTTAACTCTAGCTTAGTGCTCTCCTTCTAAACTAGTTCTTGTAATTTGTTTTAGTAGTTCAATGTTAATGCTAGCCTAGTTTTTTTTCCATGCACTTGTAATTTTCATTTCCAAGTTGTAACCTTTCTTTATCATTAATAAAAAAAGTGTTGTTTTCTCTCCTCTTTCTAACTTGTCTTCATTATGTTCTTCTACACATCTCTTTTCCTCCACTTCACCATGAGTAAATAATCCTCCTTCTACTTGATCTTGATGATCCGAGGTTCGAGTTGATTAAGTTATGATGCATTACTTTTACTTCTTCTTTTTAGGGTTTAGACCTTGAATTACTCTTGATTAACCTTTGCTTGGAGATATATCATCGATATATATTTTCCATCTTAGCTTTCATTCTTGGCTATCCGAGAGGCCGATAGTTTGAAGTGAGCACTCAAGAGTAAAGAGAGTTGCACGCACCCCTCGAGAGAGGCAGATGTTAAAACTCCCGGATTGGAGTGAAATCCAATAGCGGGGTTCACAGCGTAAGGCAACTTTAGGCCTCCGATTTATACGAGAGTCGGTCGGACCTTCCTAAACTCAGGTGGGCACGTCTTCAAGAAAAGCGTGCTCATACTTTAGGAACCTCCACAGTCAAGGTACTTTACCTTATTAAGCTAGAGTGTTTTTATCGCATTTGTTTATTAAATTTTTGCCGAGGTGATTCTCGATCGAGTACTTCTTTTTCTCATCGTTCAACCCCTTGCTGTAATCGATAGTTGTGGTCTTTCTATTTTTGTGCCAGTAGTGCTTTCATTTTATGCAAGTGTCTTCCATTATGCTAGTAGTCTTTCCTTTTTAGTTAGTAAACAACCCTAGTTTTCCTTCGATAAGATAATAACATTCGTGTGAGTAAGATTACTCAACGGTTCACGGATTTAAATACGACACTTGTGTCCCCTAGCTACAATTTTATAGGTATACTTGCCTAGATGGATTGCTAGTTCGACTGCTTTTCTTTTCTTAACGAATAGCAGGACACAATGTTTTTTGCGCTATTACCGGGGGACAACTTTTGTTGATAATTTGAAATCACGAACCTTTTACTTTTATCACTTCTCTTTCTCACCCTCTTTCTTAAAACTTAAAAATCCAAAAAAAAAATTAACGCACTTATTAGAAACCCACATCATAATTTTTCTCCGCCACCTAACTCTCTCGAAAACGGCAAGGCGGCTCTAAGTGTTGCTATCTTGTGTAGTACGCATTCCGTGTGTCTTCGGTGATCTTTTTGTCAAGCATGCATTAACCGACTTACATTCGAGTATAAACCCGATGCCCTACTCATTGTTTAAGAAGTTAGGAATTGTTAGCCTCCATCGCACACGGATGAGTATCCAGCTCGCCGACAGATAAGTCAAATACCCGTTAGGAATCGTGGAGGATGTCTTAGTTAAAGTCGACAAGTTCATCTTCCAGGTGGATTTCGTCATATTGGACATCGAAGAAGACGTCGAGGTTCCCTTGATCCTTGGCCGACCCTTCCTTGCCAATTCTCGAGCTATCATTGACGTAAGCAATGGTAAGCTCTTCCTTCAAGTAAGCGACGATGAAGTAACTTTCTCTATCACCCCCTCGATGAAGAACACCCTAGCAAATGATGACTCCTGTTTTTTCATAGATGCCTTACATGAAGAATCCTCCTATTGCCTCTCTAAATTTGAAAAATAATTTTCTAATTTTTGTTCCTCCTCTACTCTTCCAACTGAATCAATGCACCAAAGTGAAGAATCCTCCTATCGCCTCTCTGAATTTGAAAAGAATTTTCAGATTTTGTTCCTCCTCTACTCTTCCAATTGAATCGCTGCAAGAAGCCGCCATGGCCACCATCTCCACCCCTTTCAATTTTTCATATAAGGAAAAAGTCTACGAAAACATTGTTTTTGAAAAAGAAAGAATTTCTAAAACATCATATGAAGAACCCCCTACCCTGGAATTAAAGGAACTACAAGAACATCTTAGATATCTTTCTTAGATATCTAAGAAAAAATAGGAGTCATCATTTGCTAGGGTGTTCTTCATCGAGGGGGTGATAGAGAAAGTTACTTCATCGTCGCTTACTTGAAGGAAGAGCTTTCCATTGCTTACGTCAATGATAGCTCGAGAAGTGGCAAGGAAGGGTCGGCCAAGGATCAAGGGAACCTCGACGTCTTCTTCGATGTCCAATATGACGAAATCCACCTGGAAGATGAACTTGTCGACTTTAACTAAGACATCCTCCACGATTCCTAACGGGTATTTGACTTATCTATCGGCGAGCTGGATACTCATGTGTGTGGGATGGAGGCTACATATTTCTAACTTCTTAAACAACGAGTAGGGCATCAGGTTTATAGTCGAACGTAAGTCAGTTAATGCATGCTTGACAAAAAGATCACCGAAGACACACGGAATGCGTACTAGACAAGATAGCGGCACTTAAAGCCGCCTTCCCTTTTCGAGAGAGTTAGGTGGCGGAGAAAAATTATGATATGGGTCTATTGCCTCTCTAAATTTGAAAAATAATTTTCTAATTTTTGTTCCTCCTCTACTCTTCAAACTGAATCGATGCACATAAGTGAAGAATCCTCCTACAGCCTCTCTGAATTTGAAAAGAATTTTCAGATTTTTGTTCCTCCTCTTCTCTTCCAACTGAATCGTTGCAAGAAGCCGCCATGGCCACCAGCTCCACCCCTTTCAATTTTTCATATAAGGAAAAAGTCTACGAAAACATTGTTTTTGAAAAAGAAAGAATTTCTAAAACATCATATGAAGAACCCCCTACCCTAGAATTAAAGGAACTACCAGAACATCTTAGATATCTTTCTTAAAAAAGGACTCCAAGCTACCAGTAATAGTTTCGGCCAACCTCACGGATGCGGAAAATAATAAACTTCTTTTAGTTTTACGTAAACATCGTCGAGCTATTGCCTGGTAAATTTTTGATATCAAAGTCATAAGCCCATCTTTTTGCACTCATAAAATCCTAATGGAAGATAATTCGTGTAGTTCAATCCAACCTCAGCGCCGCATAAATCCCAACATGAGAGAAGTAGTTAAGGGAGAAGTTATGAAATTGTTAGACGCAGGAATTATCTATCCTATATTTGATAGTAAGTGGGTTAGCCCAGTCCAGGTAGTGCTGAAGAAGGGAGGGATAATGGTAGTTAGTAATGAGAATAATGAATTAATCCCGACACAGACGGTGACCGGGTGGCGAATGTGTATAGATTATCGTAAGTTAAATGCCGCCACCCGCAAGTATCACTTTCCCTTGACGTTCATCGATCAAATTTTAGAACAATTATCCTGCCATAGCTTTTATTGTTTTCTTGAGGGACTCTCAGGGTACTTTCAAATGTCCATCTCCCCCGTGGACCAGGAGAAAACTACGTTTAATTGTCCCTTCGGCACCTTCGCTTACCGAAAAATGATGTTTGGATTGTGCAATGCGCCAACTACATTCCAACGATGTATGCTCGCTATCTTTGACAAGTACTTAGGAAGCATTATGGAGGTATTTATGGATGATTTATCTGTGTTCAGCGATGATTCTGATAGTTGTTTAGAAAACCTCACAAAAATCATAGAAAAATGCGAAGAAACTAACCTTGCCCTAAACTGGGAAAAATGTCATTTTATGGTATGGGAAGGGTTAGTTTTATAACACCCTAAAACCCTAAAGTCTCAAATATGGGTTCAGGCTGAGTGACACGGCCTGGGACATGGGCGTGTCCCAGGGCGTGTCGAGTGCACACGGCCTGGGATGGGCGTGTCCCAGGGCATGTTCTGTTTTCATAGGCGTCGACTCGAGCTCTCGAGAACAGATCGTCCAGAGACAACACGGCCTGGGTCACGGGCATGTCCTAGGTCGTTTCCTGCTCGAGTGAATTCTGGAGTGGTGTTGAGTATACTACACGGCCTGTGACACGGGCGTGTCACAGGGGTGTGTTGAGCACACGGTCGAGGACACGGGCGTGTGCCTTAGCCGTGTCCTTTTCAGGTGTTTTAGCCTTGTGTTGATGAGGTAACACGGCCATCGACACGGCCGTGTACTGGTTGACACGGGCGTGTCAGGGAGTGACACAGGCATGTTGTGGCCCGTGTTCTGTTCCAGTTTGAGTCGGTTCCTAAACCACTAAAGGGACACGACCTGTGATACGAGAGTGTCACAAGCCATGTCAGCTCTGTTTCGATGCTTTTCCAAGCAATCGAGTCTGTTCGTTCCCTTCTATTTGGATCATGTGGTCCCAGATCATCCCTGCTCTTATAAGGCCGAGAATAGAGATGGATATCTCATTCTCATCTTAGCCTTTCTCTTTCTAAGTGAAGAGAGAGAGGAGAGCAAGGAAGGAAGAAGGAGAAGCTTTCTGACTTCCAGTGGAGCTTAGGCGGTCCATTTCAAGAGCCGAGTGCAGCGTTGTGGAGGCAAGGCCGCCGCGGTGGTTTCCATCCGACTAGTTTTCCATGGCGCCGAAGCGATTATCAAGGGTAACGGTCTTTATTCCTTGGTCAGGTTAAGCCCTTTGTTTATGCATGTATATCTGTGGAATCCTACATCAAAAGATGGAAGAGCATAAGTTATTCTAGTGGTTGAGTCTGCATCTAGAGCCGGAACTGTGTAGTACGGCATAGACATGTTGTGTGAAGCACATCTGTATGGATGTCTGGATTGGTGATGCTGCGAACCGGAGAAGACTCCATTTACACATTTGTTACCTTACGGAGAGGGTGAGGATGATTGTGATGAGCTTAGTCTAGCTTCTTTGAGTGTATGCTCGGCGCGAGCTGTGTTGATGGAATGGACAGCGGCACGATGTGTCGATTTTGAGGAGGAATGTGAGAACCTCTGAGTGGGTAGGAAACCCACCAAGTTCATTGATCGGGTTATCGTAAGCGAACACCTCTGAGTGGATGGGTATGAGAGGTCGTCAACAGGGGTTTGGCGGCTGATGCCCATAGCCAACAAGTTAAGAACCTTTGAGTGGATGGGTATGAGAGGTCGTCAACAGGGGTTTGGCGGCTGATGCCCATAGCTAACAAGTTAAGAACCTCTGAGTGGGTGGGCCACCAAACAAGTTTTGTGGTAGGATCGGGTGAACGGTTGATTGGTAGCAATGCATCTTGGCGATTTCCCTAGGCTTGTTACACTACGTCGGTAGGTTGACTAATAGTGCTCACAATTTATTATGAGGTGTGTGCCTTTGAGTGGACGGGTGCGGGAGGTCTTCAACATGGGTTTGGAGGCTTAGGCCCGGCCAACAAGTAAACACCTCGAATTGGTTGTGGAACCATGAGGAGCTTGGTACACCGTAAGTGTGCCCTGAGTGCACGGGACGTCTTGCACTAAGGCCGGCATTTGTGGTGATATTGTGTATTGGATATATGTGTTGAGATTGGATAACATGCAGGGAAGGAATCACTGCCCCGGGTAAGGGGTAGGGTCGTTATAATTGGTTAGTTGAATGCTGACCGTTGCTTTGTTTGTCACCCATGGGGTGAATGTCTATATGCAGGTGCTTCCCTTGTAGATGCGGAAATGGATTGAGCTGGCTGAAGCCCTTGTTGTTTCTGTTAGGCCCTCGAAGGCCATGCGAAGCTTTGGTTTCATGTGTGGTCGGCCTGCGTGCCGATGTATGAAGTCATATGTTTGTAAAGAGAAACATGTAAGGCCTTATGGCCATGAGCGGTGTGATTGTTAACATTCCTGGTCTTGTATATAAATGAGTTATTTATATAGTAGTGGGCATTCATGGCCTGAGTTCGTATAACTTGTAAACTTCCGCTAGAATGCTCTGAGTTAGGATGCGTGGTATTTGGTATTAACCCGTGACCTCGCCGTCTGTTTGTTGCATATAATGTGGGGCCCCGGCCGGACCATCTATTATATGTTATTGAATGGGTCAGATTGTTACATTTTGGTATCAGAGGCCTCTCGATTTTCCGCTTTCGAATTCGTGGCCGAATTCTTTTGTCGGGTGGCGAGCCCGTGTACGTGCGAACCGTTTTAACATAATTGAACTCAAGAATGTCCACTAGGAATGTGCGCGTGTGTATTCGATCGGTTTACCGTTTTGGGTTGGAGGTTGATTCTTGATATCTTGTTCACATGTAGGTGACAAGAAGTGGAGCTAGGCAGTCTGAGCCCCAGGGTTGGATGAGAGTGCGACACCAGCCGAGGTGCCCATACCTCCTCCTTATGCGGAAACCGTACGCCTAGTTGCGGAGGCGGTATTTTCCATGCTTCAAGCACAACCTGTTAGGCAGGCAAGGCCTGTCGTGGAGCCAGTTCGGGTTAGTGCAAGGCAAGAGCGGGTGGAAGCTTGAGTGGACGAGCGAGCGACTGACGAGCAATTGAAGCGATTTATGGATTTTCATCCACCTACGTTTGTCAGGGCGCATTCCCCAACGCAGGAGGAAGATTGGCTTACAAGAGTGAAGAGGATCCTGACAGTGCTCAGGAATGATGAGGGGCAGAGAGTGACGTTAGCCACTTTCTTACTGGAAGGAGAGGCGAGACTGTGGTAGGATGACGTCGAGATGCACCAGTTGGCAGGCAGAGTCTTGGGAGAGATTTCGATGGACCAATCCTCCTGGTTGTTTTGGGAAAAATATTTGCCAGTATCACGGAGAATTGTGATGGAGAGTGAATTTCAACGTCTGGTGAAGGGTGAGAAGACTGTGGATGACTACCTGCATGAATTTACTAGGCTGGGACGTTATGCGGGGTCGACTTTTGCAGAAGAAGCACGGAAGACGAACAGATTTTATGAGGGACTCTGAGATTAGTTGAGATTGGCACTTCCGAGTTCAGTGAACCAAGGCTTCCAAGCCTTAATAGATACAGCCTGTGCGCTGGAAAAAGTTTTGAAACGAGTACATGAAGAGAATAACTTGGCGGCAGATAAGTCGGAGTTCAAAGTCCCGCAGTCCGAACAGTCGAAGTTTAGGAAATGGGATAAGAAGAGGTTCAAGCCTGCTGAACAAACGTCTTCGTATGTTGCTTCGGGCGCGACGTTTTGTTAAGGGCGTGTTGATTCGCATACCTATTTCATTTGTGGAAAGCCGGGGCATATTGCCCGTTACTGTTGGAAAGGCCCGTCAAAGAATGAGCAAAAGCCTGGCGCGTCCTATGAGGAAAAGGGTAAGGCAGTGGTGGAATCATCTGCATCCTGGGCGCAACCACGAGTGTACAATCTCGGAGTGCAGGAGCCGCAAAGATCACATTATGACGTGCAACAGCCTCAAGTGTTTTACTTGGAGTTGCAGGAGGCTGTTGAAAAGCTGCTTAGAGATGCGGAGGAGCGGAAATAAAGTGGAGGGTACACTTTATTACTTTTGTTGTACCTTGTATCTTGTATGTATGCATGTTTATGAAAACACTTTTGTTGGTGCGAGAACGTGGGGAGCGTAACCCCGGACCATCGTGTGTATTTGTACCAAGGAATGGTTGTACTGTTGGATATGTTGCGCTAAATTTCGGGACGAAATTTATATAAGGAGGGGAGGATTGTAACACCCCTAAAACCCTAAAGTCCCAAATATGGGTTTAGGCTGAGTGAAACGGCCTGGGACACAGGCGTGTCCCAGGGCGTGTCGAGTGCACACAGCCTGGGACACGGGCGTGTCCAAGGGCATGTTTTGTTTTCGTAGGCGTCGACTCGAGCTCTCGAGAACTGATCGTCGAGAGGCAACACGGCCTGGGATACGGGCGTGTCCTAGGGCGTGTCCTACTCGGGTGAATTCTGGAGTGGTGTTGAGTGTGGTACATGGCCTATGACATGAGTGTGTCACAGGGGCGTGTTGAGCACACGGCCGAGGACACGGGCATGTTCCTTAGCCGTGTCCTTTTCGAGTGTTTCAGCCTTGTGTTGATGAGGTGAGACCCCCATCCACACGGCTGTGTACTGGTTGACACGGGCATGTCAGGGAGTGACACGGGCGTGTCGTGGCCCGTGTTTTGTTCTAGTTTGAGTCGATTCCTAAACCGCTCAAGGGACACGGCCTGTGACACGGGCGTGTCACAAGTCGTGTCAGCTCTGTTTAGATGCTTTTTCAAGCAATCGAGGCCGCTCGTTCCCTTCTATTTGGATCCTGTGGTCCCAGATCATCCCTGCTCTTATAAGGCCGAGAATAGAGATAGATATCTCATTCTAATCTTAGACTTTCTCTTTCTAAGTGAAGAGAGAGAGGATAGCAAGTAAGGAAGATGGAGAAGATTTCCGACCGCCGTTGGAGCTTTAGCGGTCCGTTTCGAGAGCCGGGTGAAGAGTTGTGGAGGCAAGGCCGCCGCGGTGGTTTCCATTTTGCTAGTTTTCCATGGCACCGAAGCGATCATCAAGGGTAACAGTCTTTCTTCCTTGGGCAGGTGAAGCCCTTTGTTTATGCATGTATATCTGTGGAATCCTCCATCAAAAGATGGAAGAGTGTAAGTGATTCAAGTGGTTGAGTCTGCATCTAGAGCCAGAACTGTATAGTACGGCATAGGCATGCTGTGTGAAACCCATCTTGATGGATGTCTGGATTGGTGATGCTGCGAACCAGAGAAGACTCCGTGTATACATTGGTTACCTTACGGAGAGTGTGAGGAAGATTGTGATGAGCTTAGTCTAGCTTCTTTAATTGTATGCTCGGCGCGAGCTGTGTTGATGGAATGGACAGCGGCACGATGTGCCGGTGTTGAGGAGGAATGTGAGAACCTTTGAGTGGGTAGGACACCCACCAAGTTCATTGATCGGGTTATCGTAAGCAAACACCTCTGAGTGGATGGGTATGAGAGGTCATCAACAGGGGTTTGGCGGCTGATGCCCATAGCCAACAAGTTAAGAACCTCTGAGTGGATGAGTATGAGAGGTCGTCAACAGGGGTTTGGTGGCTGATGCCCATAGCCAATAAGTTAAGAACCTCTGAGTGGGTGGGCCACCCAACAAGTTCCGTGGTAGTATCGGGTGAGCGGTCGATTGGTAGCAATGTAGCGGGGCGATTTCCCTAGGCTTGTTACACTACGTGGGTAGGTCGACTGATAGTGCTCACAATTTATTATGAGGTGTGTGCCTCTGAGTGGACAGGTGCGGGAGGTCTTGCACATGGGTTTGGAGGCTTAGGCCCAGACAACAAGTAAACACCTCGAATTGGTGGTGGAACCATGAGGAGCTTGGTACACCGTAAGTGTGACCTGAGTGCACGGGACGTCTGGCACTAAGGCCGGCATTTGTGGTGATATTGTGTATTGGATATATGTGTTGAGATTTGATTACATGCAGGGAAGGAACCACTACCCCGGGTAAGGGGTAGGGTCGTTATAATTGGTCAGCTGAATGCTGACCGTTGCTTTATTTATCACCAATAGGGTGAATGTCTATATGCAGGTGCTTCCCTTGTAGATGCGAAAATGGATTGAGCGGGCTGAAGCCCTTGTTGTTGTTGTTAGGCCCTCAAAGGCCTTGCGAAGCTTTTGATTTCATGTGTGGCCGCCTGCGTGCCGATGTATGAAGTCGTATGTTTGTAAAGAGAAACTTGTAATGCCTTAAGGCCGTGAGCGGTGTGCTTGTTAACATTCCTAGTCTTGTATATAAATGAGTTATTTATATAGTAGTGGACATTCATTGCCTGAGTTCGTATAACTTGTAAACTTCCGCTAGAATGCTCTGAGTTCGGATGCATGGTATTTGGTATTAACCTGTGACCTCGCCGTCTATTTGTGGTATATAATGTGCGGCCCCGGCCGAACCTTCTATTATATGTTATTGAACGGGTTGGGTTGTTACAAGTTTTGGGTCATAAAATTTCTGCGAGAGGAATTGAAGTAGACATAGCCAAGATACAAGTTATCGAGAAGCTGTCGCCGCCTACGAACGTCAAAGCTATAAGAAGTTTCCTAGGACTTGCGGGCTTCTACCGCCGCTTCATAAAATATTTCTCCAAAATAACCAAACCCCTTACTCATCTGCTAGAAAAATACGCCCATTTTCTTTTGATGACCTTTGCCTAGCTTCTTTTAATTTAATAAAAGAAAAATTAAATAATGCCCCAATTATGATATCTCCAGTGTGGGACCTTCCCTTTTAAATCATGTGCGACATGAGTAGTTACACGGTGGGAGCCGTATTAGGTCAACGAATTTCTAAGAACTTCCACCCCATCTATTACGCAAGTAAAACACTCACATCTGCATAAGAAAATTATACCACAACCGAGAAAGAGCTTCTTGTTATTGTTTTCGCCTTTGATAAATTGCGTTCATATATTTCACTTTCAAAAATCATCGTTTTTACGGACCACTCGGCCCTCAAATATCTTCTTGCTAAAATAGATGCCAAACCGCGTCTGATTCGCTGGGTCTTACTCCTCCAGGAGTTTAATTTAGAAATCCGTGATAAGCGAGAAGCCGAGAATTTGGCCGCCGACCATCTCTCACTGTGAAAGTAGCGAACAAACAACTAAAAACAAGCCAGAACTTTGAATAATTAAAAGTTTTATTATCCAAAAAATATATCTATTACAAAGGTATGCCCTCCCTTATATAGAATGGAGGAGAGATGAGAGAATACAAATAAGAAATGTGGGACTAAAAAATTACAGGACTAAGCGGACTATACAGAACCAACCCGCATAAGCCGCGTGGTTAGATAAAAGTGCTAACCGCTCGGCTACCACTAGAGAGAGAGAGAGATCGCCATGGGAGACCGCCCGGTCTCCAAGTCGACTGAGACAAACCGCCATACCGCTCGGCTACAAGACAGCAATAACACAACAATCAATTTGCTGAAGGGAAACTGCCAGACCGCGAGGTCTTCAACCTGCCAAGACAGACCGCCAGACCGCCCGGTCACCAACTTCAACACTCCCCCTCAAGCTGGAGCATATATATCGATCATTCCCAGCTTGTCACAAATATGAAGAAATGAGGCAGATACAGGATTGGTGTAGATGTCAGCCAGCTCTTTATCAGAAGTGATGAAGGGAGTGCAAATATGTTCCTTCAAGATCTCTTCACGAATGAAATGACAGTCGACCTCAATATGTTTGGTTCTTTCATGGAAGACCGGATTTTTGGAGATGTATATGGCAGCCTTGTTATCACAGAACATAGGTAGAGGATGGTTGTAGAACTCTCCTGAATCTAACATGAGAGCCGATAGCCATTTTAACTCACAAGTGGTCGATTCCATACTACGATACTCTGCTTCAGCACTGGACCTGGAAACAACAGACTGCTTCTTGCTCTTCCAGCTCACCAGATTTTCCCCAACAAAGGTGCAAAAACCCGAGGTTGACTTGCGATCCCCTTTGTCATCAGTGTAACTTGCATCTGAGTATGCTTCAACCCTCAGATGACCATTCTTCTGAAAAAGTAATCCTTTCCCAGGCGCTTCTTTGATATACTCTAAGATCCGCAAGGCGGACTATAGATGGCACTCCCTAGGTGCTTGCATGAATTGACTCACCTTGCCCACAACATAGGAAATGTCGGGTCTGGTCACTATGAGATATATGAGCTTACCAACAAGACGCCTGTACCGCATACTATCTGAAAGAGGAGGCGAATCATCTGTCCAGGTTTTGTCTTCTCTAGATGCCATGGGGCATCGGGCAGGTTTTGCTTCAATCAATCCTGCCTCTTTTAAAAGATCAAGGGCATGCTTACGCTGGGAGAGAACTAAGGAGTTGGGCTTCTGAGAGATTTTGATTGCCAGAAAGTACTTTGGAGAGCCCATATCTTTCGTGACCAGATGTTGACAAAGATATCGCTTTGTCAGGGCTACCCCTTCCTGGTCATCGCTAGTGAGAAGAATATCATCGACGTACATAGCAAGAACAACCAGTCCCGAGGGGGTTTTGCAAATAAATAGCGAGTGATCGGCAGAGCTTCGCGCAAAATGAATGGCCGCCACGATGTCGCTGAACTTGTCAAACAAAGCTCGAGGGCTCTGCTTGAGGCCATAGATTGCCTTCTTCAGCCGGCATAATCGTGTCTCCCCCTGAGAAACATACCAAGGAGGTTGCTCCATGTAGACGGCCTCCTTAAGATCATCATAAAGGAAGGCATTCTTGACATCCAGTTGGGAAATCGGCCAATCTCTATTTACCTCCACAGAGGGTAGGACCCGGATAGTGCTGAGACAAGCCACGGGAGAGAAGGTGTCAAAGTAATCAACCCCATAGGTTTGAGTAAAGCCCTTAGCAACAAGGCGGGCCTTATAACGATCCATAGTGTCGTCTGGGCCAAATTTGACCACAAAGACCCAGCGACAGCCAACAACATCAGTGTCGAAGGGAGGAGGAACAAGAGTCCAGGTACCCCGCTCAGTTAGGGTCGCCATTTTCTCATCCATGTCCATCTTCCAATGAGGAATATCAAGGGCCTCCTAGTAGGAGCGGGGTGTGGCAGTGGAATAGATTGCCAGTGCAAAGGCCCTGCGAGAAGAGGTAAGACGATCATATGAAACAACAACAGCAAGGGGGTGTAGGTTACACATCCACACCGCTTTGCGAAGAGTAATAGGAAGATCCAGGTCAGCCAGTCCCTCGGCATCCAGAGCATCAGTGGCAGAGAGTGCTGGCCCAGGAGTAGAGAGCGACGACGGAGGAGATGAGGGAAACGGTGGCAGAGAAGAGGGAGAGAGGCGGAGGGAGAGGAGTGGACGGAGACAGTGTAGGTGTGGATATCGTAGTAGGAGATGAGGGAATGAAGGGAACAGCAAGAGAATCAGAAGCTGGGGGAAGAGGAGAGGAGTCATCCGAGAAGTAGGAGGTATTCTCAAAAACGGTGACGTCAGCAAAGATGAACTGCTTACGAAGAACGGGATTAAATCAACAATAACCTTTCTGAGTGGTGGAGTACCCCAGAAAGACACATTTGGTAAAGTGAGGGGAGAGCTTGTCACAGGTGGCAGATGGGGCATGCACAAAGGCAGTGCACCCAAAGATTTGGAGAGGGAGAGGAAAAGGCTCCTTGCCCGGATATAGAATGGAGAATGGGATTTTTCCATGGAGAACGTGGAGAGAATGCGATTGATAAGGTAGCAGGAAAGGAGAACAACATATCCCCAATATGAGCATGGAACATGCATGTGGGTCATCAAGGTGCGAGCGACATCGAGGAGGTGACGGTTTTTGCGTTCTGGCACACCATTTTGTTGTGAAATATAGACACAACTTGTTTGACTAATAATCCCATTTTGCATGCAGAAGGTAGAAAAGTCATGACTTATATATTATTTGGCATTATGAGATCGAAAAACTTTAATAGAAACATTAAACTGAGTTTTGATCATGAGATAGAAGGACGTCCATATCGAGAATAATTCGGAGCGATCTTTTAACAGATACACCCACGTACAGTGAGAGAAATCATCAATAAACGTGACAAAATATGAACTACCCCGACCAAATGTAAGGGTAGGAGAAGGACCCCAAACATCAGAGTTGATGAGATCAAATAGATGGGTAGATCCACGAACGTGCTTTGGAGGGAAGGAGGAGAGGTGATGCTTGCCAAGCTGACAGGCCTCACAGTTTAGGGGAGGACTTTGTGGAGGAAGTTGGGGCAGAAGTTGATGAAGAAGACGTGGAGGAGCATGACCAAGGAAGAGATTCCATTATAGAAGATCTGTGGAGGTGGAGGAGAAGGTGGAAAAAGCAGAAACGTTGTCAGGGAAGTATAGGCCGCCACTCTTAGTCCCAGTAGCAATCATCCGTTGGGAGTCCAGATCTTGAAAAGAATAAGAAGTAGAAGTAAATGTGATAAAACACTGTAATTGCTTGCATAGAGAGGTAACAGATAATATGTTGCATGGGAACTTGGGCACGTAGAGAGTATCCGCCAAGCGAAGAGACAGAGTGACATGAACAATTCTCGTCCCATTGACCGATGATGAAGAACTGTCAGCGAGAATAACCGGGGGCAACCGATCATGTGTTTCTAGGAGAGAAAAACACTGGAGATTGCCAGTCATATGATTGGTAGCACCGGTGTCGATCAGACATTTTCCTTGAGTAACAACATGGGCACTACCAGAAGACGTGACCACCGAGGTGAATGGCTTTGAGGAGGATGTGAAAGCCATGAAGGGAGAAAAAAAAGGACTGCAGCGGTCACGGGGACAGCACACTAGCGGCAAGAAGGGCCACGACCAAGATGCAGAGCAAGGCAAAGGGGAAGAAGAGAGAAGAACAAGCCTCGCGACTAAATAGGAGGTCTTGGCGACTAACAAGCAGGAGCGGCTAAAGGAGGAGTCGCACAGAGGAGGAAAGACCGCTGCGACTTAGGAGCAGGTCACGATGACAAGAAGAAAGAGCAGCGATGGAGCAAGCTGCGCAAAGGAGCACAGGTCGTGGCGACTTAGAGACAGGTCGCGGGGACTAAGAGAGATAGAGCGGCTAAGGAAGAAGGGCAGAGAGGCCGCCTATGCAAGGAAGAAACCACGCGAACAGGGATAAATCGCAGCGGTTAGGAGAAAGAGATCTGCAGCGATCACGATGATAGACACCAGCGGCCAGAAAAGCCACGACAAGGTCGCAGAACCAAGCAGAGGGAAAGAAGCCGAGCGGCTAGAAATCAGCTCGCGCGAACAGAAGAAAGAGAAGACCACGCGAACAGGGAAAAGTCCGCTGGGAGGCAAACAGGTCGCGGTAACAGGACGCGGCGACTAAAGAAGAGTAGTAACTAGATTAGAGGGCGCGACGACTAAGCACAGGTCGCGGCGAGAAGAATGGAGACAAAGAGGTCGCGCACACAAATGGCAACGACCAGGAGAGAAAGAAGCCGCGCGAACAGGGTGCAAGCAGGCGGAGGAAACAAGCCGCGAGGACAGGTCGCGAGAAGAAGAAGCAAGCCGCGCGGACAGGTCGCGCGGTTAGAGAGGGCGCACATAATCAGGAGGAGAAAATCGAGTCCTCTGATACCATGTGAAAGTAGCGAACAAACAACTAAAAACAAGCCAGAACTTTGAATAATTGAAACTTTTATTATCCAAAAAAGATATCTATTACAAAGGTATGCCCTCCCTTATATAGAATGGAGGAGAGATGAGAGAATACAAATAAGAGATGTGGAACTAAAAAATTACAAGACTAAGCATACTATACAGAAACAACTCGCATAAGCCGCGCGGTTAGACAAAAGGGCTAACCGCTCGGCTACCACCAGAGAGAGAGAGATCGCCATAGGAGACCTCTAGACCGCCCGGTCTCCCAGTCAACTGAGACAAAATGCCACACCGCTCAGCTACCTGACAGCAACAACACAGCAACCAATTTGCTAAATGGAAATCACTAGACCGTTCGGTCTTCAACCCGCCAAGACAGACCGCCAGACCGCCCGGTCACCAACTTCAACACTCACGATTAGATAACCCGCACATAAAAATGTTAGATGAAAGATCTTTTAATTATTATTTTACCGATGAGTAGCTGTTGTTAAATAACATATCGCCTTCTCCTTGGTTTGCACAAATAGCCAACTATTTAGTGGCCCGGGTGCTCCCAAAAGAGTTCTCCTCTCAGCAAAAGAAGAAATTCTTTTCTGAGTTGAAGAACTACTTTTGGGAGTACCCGCATCTCTTCCGAGTCTGTGCGGACCAGGTGATAAGGAGATGTGTCTCATTTGAAGAAGGATCAGATATTTTAAAGCATTTGCATGAAGGACCGACAGGTGGGCACTATCAAGCTGCTCACACCACTCACAAAGTGCTAAGAGCAGGTTTTTACTTGCCTGGCCTGTTTAAAGACGCGCAGGCCTTTGTGAGTAGGTGTGAAAGTTTCCAATGCTCAGGTAATATTTCCAATAAAAATGAAATGCCGCAAAATTATTTCCTTGAGTGCGAAGTTTTCGACCTCTGTGGAATTGATTTTTTTGGCCCTCTTCCTTCTAGCTTCGAGAACAAGTACATCTTAGTCGTTGTCGATTATGTTTCACGATGGGCAGAAGCCCAAGCTCTTCCTACGAATGACGCCCGAGTCGTAGTTATGTTTTTTAAAAAAATTATTTTCTCGATTCAGTATGCCGCGAGCCATTGTTAGTGACAGGGGTTACCATTTCTGTAACGCACAGTTTTCTAAAATCCTTACTAAATACGGCGTTATGCATAAACTTTCAACTGCCTACCACCCCCAAACTAACGGACAAGTCAAAGTAGTGAACAGAGAGATAAAAAGAATTTTAGAAAATACTGTTTCCACCTCTAGAAAAGACTGGTCAACCAAATTAGATGATGCTCTATGGGCCTACTTAACAGCATATAAAACCGTCATCGGATGTACGTCGTATAGGTTGGTCTATGGAAAATTGTGTCATTTACCCATAGAACAAGAACACCGTGCTTTTTGGGCTTAATGTTCTTAAATTTTGATCCCCACTCTGTCGGTGATTTTAGAAAATATCAACTCAACGAACTCGACAAGTGGCGCTCTTATGCGCATGAAAATAACAAACTCTATAAAGAGCGGACGAAACGTTTGCATGATAAGAACCTTAGGCACCCAAAAACCTATAAGCCGGGCGACCAAGTTCTTTTATACAACTCTCGTTTACTTTTATTTTCGGGAAAACTAAAATCACGTTGGTCTGGGCCGTTTACTGTTTTACAAGTTTTGTCGTATGGAACTATTTTAATTTCAAACCCTAATAAGGGTAGTTTCAAAGTTAATGGTAAGTGTCTTAAACTGAATTTCTGTTGTTATGTTGGTCCTAACTGTATAAACTTTATCTTACATGATTTGACTTTCGAATAATTTAAAACTTTGTCTTATTATTAAAACTTTGAATATTATTTTTAGATAACGTTTTGGACAATATTTTTTTGTTGCGTCGAACTCAATGACGTTTTTAAACAAAGGGCGCTGTTGGGAGGAAACCTAAGTTATCTTTCTACTATTTTCTTTATTTTTCACTTTTTGCCTCGGACGGCCCCGACAAGTTGAAGCATCTGCGATTGCCTGCTCCAACGCTGCTGAATCCATCACGAAGTCCAAAGAAGACATCTTATGAAGATCCAAAGCGCAAGCATGGGGGAGCAGCATCACGTAACTTCCGCAACTCAAAAAAATCTGGGGAAGTATCTGTTTTTCAATTATGTACTTTTATTTATGTTTTCATTTCACTCTCTCCTTCTCCTCCTCTCTCCATTGAGGACAATGTCCATTTTAAGCTTGGGGGAGGATTTCCTCCTTCTCTTTTTCATTTTTTTGTTGTTTCCCTAAAAAATCCAAAAAAAAGAGAATATTTCAAAATCAAAATCAAAAAAAATTTTAGGGTTTAGAATATTAATAGTTTAAACGAATTTTTGATTTTTCAACAATACCCCTTGCTTTTGTTTTATTTTTCTCAAAATTCCATTTAAACAACTTAGCTAATTATAATTTTTCTAATCAACCTTTTTAATTGTATTTCACAAGTAAAATGTTGGCATTGCTGTGTTTCTAATTCACAGTAGCATGTTAAGGTGAAATATTTTTCTAAAACTCGCATTTCTATTATGGTTTTTCGTTTTTTATTTTCTTTACTTTCTTAAAAAAATCTCTCGTCCACAATTTTTCTTTTTTGTTTTTGGATAATTTTTGTAAAGTCAGCTTTTGATTAACGTAGTAGATGTGAACAATTCTAGACTCAAATTATCCTAATTTTTAAAAATGAGTTCATTAGTCTCTATTTAATTTCTAGGACCTACTTTTTGAAAATTTTCAAAACTAATGCTTTAGGCAAACTTTAGTAGCATGAAAATGATGTAGGCCATTTTTGTTTTCGTTTGAGCCTTCTCGCCAACCCTAAAATTATCCCCCTAGTTATCCTTTTGAGCCTTTTTCCGATTTCAATTGATATCTCCACATTTCATTTCATTTTCACCAAAGCCAAATTTGTCTAACCCTTCTTATCACACTAAACTTTTTGAGCTTCATAAATTTCATGTTGTGATAGGATTGTTTTGTGATTTTTGGAAAAAATTTTGAAAAACTATGCTCGAAAGAAATGTTTAATTTTGTGGCCAATTTCAAAATGAAAAGACAAATATTTTATGGCCTTTTGTTTAAAGAAAAAAATATGGAAAAGAAAAAGAAAAAGAAAAAGAAGAAGAAAATATTTATGTTATTTATGAAAAGTTTGAAGCTCTTTATTTTGGTTTAGCGTGATTTTAAGCCTTCAAGTTTATCTTTGAATTTCATTCCTAAATATATGTCTAAACCAAACGTTTCAGTCCTATTAAGTCCTGTTGATTCATGCTCCTAGATTTTCTTTTAGCTAAGTAAAGAAAAATAGTAGACTAGTTAAGTCTTGGATTTAAATTTTGATTTTTGTACTTTGTTTAATTTGGGTATAAAATGCCTCTTAGAATCTAGTAATATTTCAATGCGTTTTTCATTTTGTTGCTTTGCTTAAGTTTATTTAAAGAATTTTGTTAAAAATTTTGGATGAATTATTTTTGTTAGTAAAGTTTATAAAAATTGAAACCATGTTTAAGTAATTGTTTTAGGTTTACATTTCACCTTCTCCCTACTTAGAATTTCGCATGGTACTTGTGTAGGCATAATTAGAACGTTTTGATTAGTCGCTTGTTATGTTAGCTAGTTTTTATATTTTTGCTTGAGAACAAGCAAAGTTTAAGCTTGTGGGAATTTGATAGTTTGTTTTGTATTTAAGTTATTAGGGTATTTTTAGGTCTTTTTTGTGCAAGTCTTGTCTTATTAGCTAATATGTCCCCCCCCCCTCTTGTATTTATTTATGCCACTAATGTTTTTATGATCTTTTGCAGTTTTTCTCAATTTTCAGCCAAAATGACCTGACACAGCCACCAACATGGCCGTGTCAGGGGGCGTGTCACTTGTTCCCAAGGAAGTCATCCACTAGAGGAAAGTCCAGAGTTCATCCCGAGTAGGTTATGGCCTCAAACACGGTCGTGTCGCTTGTCATATAAAGCTTGTCGTGTCAGCATGAGGCTTGTCACCAGAAGCCGATGACTTTACAGAGAAGGACATGACCACCAACACGGCCGTGCCGCCGGGCGTGTCACAAAAAGCCGATGACTTTCCAGAGAAGGACACAACCACCAACACGGCCATGTCGTCGGGCGTGTCACCACCTCCTCACAGCATGCAGCCTGCCATTAATGCGCCCCCGCCAAAGCCCATCAACTACACAAGACACGATCGTGTCATTGGCCGTGTCAGCATGGGCGTGCCCGCCGATTCGGCGCTGCAATGATCATTCCCGCCAGAACCAGAGCCCGAGGTCAACCAGCACAAGACACGGCCACCAACACGGCCGTATCGCCGGCCGTGTCAGCCCCTCAAGATTTTCAATAAATTCAGCCCTTCCCCATTATTTCCATGGGAGTTCTTGGATGGTGTAAGGAGGTGCTTCCCTTTTGTTTTCTGAAGTTTTTCATGCATTTCCTTAAGTGTACTTTCTTTCTCTCTTAAGCTTTACATAACTCTAGCTTAGTGCTCTACTTTTAAACTAGTTCTTTTAATTTGTTTTAGTAGTTCAATGTTAATGCTAGCCTAATTTTATTTTCCATGCACTTGTAATTTTCATTTCCAAGTTGTAAGCTTTCTTTATCATTAATAAAAAAAGTGTTGTTTTCTCTCCTCTTTCTACCTTGTCTTCATTATGTTCTTCTACCCATCTCTTTTCCTCCACTTCATCATGAGTAACTAATCCTCCTTATACTCGATCTTGATGATCCGAGGTTCGAGTTGATTAAGTTATGATGCGTTAATTTTACTTCTTCTTTTTTGGGTTTAGACCTTGAATTACTCTTGATTAACCTTTGCTTGGAGATATATCATCGATATATATTTTCCATCTTAGCTTTCATTCTTGGCTAGCTGAGAGGTCGATAGTTTGAATTGAGCACTCAAGAGTAAAGAGAGTTGCACGCACCCCTCGAGAGAGGTAGAAGTTAAATCTCCCGGATTAGAGTGAAGTCCAATAGCGGGTTTCAGAGCGTAAGGCGAGCTTTAGGCCTCCGATTTAGACGGGAGTCGGTCGGACCTTTCTGAACTCAGGTGGGCATGTCTTTGAGAGAAGCATGTTCATGCTTTAGGAACCTCCACGGTCAAGGTACTTTACCTTATTAAGCTAGTGTTTTTATAGCATTTGTTTATTCAATTTTTGTCGAGGTGATTCTCGATCGAGTACTTCTTTTTCTCATCGTTCAATGCCTTTTTTTAATCTTAGTTGTGGTCTTTCTAGTTTAGTGTCAGTAGTGCTTTAATTTTATGCAAGTGTCTTCCTTTATGCTAGTATTCTGTCCTTTTTTGTTAGTAAACAACCCTTGTTTTCCTTCGATAAGATAATAGCGTTCGTGTGAGTAAGATTACTCAGCGATTCCCGGATTTAAATATGACACTTGTGTCCCCTAGCTATAATTCGATAGGTATACTTGCCTAGATGGATTGCTAGTTCTGTTTCTTTTCTTTTCATAACGAAAAGCAGGCCACCAAGAACTGCTAGAATAGAATGCTGATAACTTTGTTATATATTACTTCTATTGCTACTCATGACATGTATACTTACTCCACTTACTTGTACAACTACTTATATAAATATATTGTACCCTTGTTCCTTTCTCTGCCCGGTTCCGAGGAGTCACCGAGGGAGCGGATGTGATAGCCACTTAGTCTTTATGACTAACAGTTGTTACGTCTTCCTTTTTAGGAGGAAATACCACAGATAGAGAAACAATAGGTCATGCAATAGGACAGCCAGGCCAGGACGACAGGGCCTGAAGGGTCGATGTTGTCACTACCGTCAGTCACGAATGTGAGTTTGAGAGACTCTTGATGTAGCCCTTTGGGCAAGTTTTACCCATACTCTGATATTTTAGAAGCTTGTTGTAGCTTCTTTTCTTGAAGTACTTTTGGACTATTTTACTTATGTGTGGATTGACTTCTGTTTTTTATTCTTGGTTGGGTTGGCATTGGTTGATATTAGTTATACCCGGCAGGATAGGCGTCTTGTAGTACAGGTTAGCTCAAGAGCTAGCGCTACTGCAAGGCGACTGTTCTGTGCATAAGACTCCCCTCATGCCGTATTTTGTGTTCCGGGTGTGGGGTCTTACAAATGGTATCAGCTTGCTATAATCCTGTCCTAAAGAAGTCATTCAACACTGGTGCCACCCCCGTTTGATTAGTCAATTTGGGGACAAACAGACTTAGCGGAAGTAGTGGTGTGCCCATATGTAATTCACACTAAGTATGTCTAACTTTGACCTTAAGATTAGCCAACCTGACCTTAGGTTTGTACTCTACGTGTAGATCCCAGTGCATATTGAGCCAGTGGGGGGCACCCCGCCCCGTCCATACCTACACAGTTTAAACAATCAGAACTAGGGCAGACTCTCACATCTATCTTGGATGCCTTTAGGTCCCAACAAGCCCCTGTACAACAACAAGATCTGCGATCCATTTGGGTGAGCACTTTCTGAGCTCTCTCCCCTCCTTCCTACCTTGGGACAGAGTTGACAGTTCGTACGGAGGAATTGCTTGACACCATGGAAGAACTGCTTGCAGGAATTAGATGTTCGAACAATATGGTTGTGACCCTGGTAGTGACACTCCTGGAACTGTACGCCAAGAGGTGGTGGAAGTCCCTCATGGACTCCACCTTTAAAGGGCGAGTTTATATGGAGATTAGCTAGAGCGAGTTCTCAGGAGCCTTTTTAGAGCACTTCATTCCCTCGTTTGCTCGAGATGAACTCGAAGAGAGATTTTTACAGTTGAAGCAAGGATCGAAGTCGGTTACGGAGTATCAACGAGAGTTCCAACATCTCGCGAGATTTGCTGACTCATATGACTTGGATGATAGGGGATATGCTAAGCGCTTCTACAAAGGGCTGAGGGACCCCCTGAGGCAGGCCCTTTTTGTTTATAGCGGACTCCATCTTGGCGGAAATAATTGATATGGCGAAGAGGCTAGAAGCAGACCACTTGGGAAGTGGTAAGAGACCTACTGAGGGCGTGATGGAAGCTGTCCCTAGCAATAGAATGAGACACGACTACATAGGAGGAAGAGGACATCAGAGAGGTGACAGGCGTTTCCATCGAAATTTTAGAATGGAGTACCCGGTTCCACAGCCGCCAGCATTGCCTCCACCTCCACGGCTTCAACAGTTTCAGCAACCCGAGGGGCGGAATGAGCGAGTGTGCTTCCAATGCAACCAACCGGGCTACATCTGACATTACTGCCCGTAGCTCTTTGGGAATGCTCCTCTTGCACTCCCTCTGGAAGCTCTGCAAGGGCGGGGACATATGCGTGGTCGAGGATGACTACCACGAGGAGGAAACCCTGGACCTGCTCGAAATCAGGTGTTCGCGATGGATATGGCACAGGTGCGGAAACCTCAGCAGGTGATTGTAGGTATGTTACAATTAGTTATCATATCTTCATTATTAACCTTAAGTTGCTTAAGACATACTAGATATCTAGCTTTGAGTATTTTTATTGGTACTTAGGCACCGTGGTGGTCGGCGGGAAACCGGCCTATACGTTATTCGATAGTGGTTCCACACACTCATTTGTGGTTGCTGACTTCATTAAAGACCTAGAAGGAGTGCAATACTTCACTAGTATTGCTCGAAGAGTACGCCTCCTAGACGGCTCTGAGATGACCGCAACTGCTAAGTGCGAATTTGAGATACTCGTTGGGGGAAAAACCTTTGATACCCCTGCCACAATTTTAAGAAAGCCAAAATTCGATCTCATTTTGGGCATGGCATGGCTGGATTGGCACTACGCAAGAATTGATTGCACGGTGAAGCGAATTTACTTGATACATGGGGATACCGATGTCATTTTCCAAGGTATAAAATTTGCACCACGTTTGTTATTGTCTTCAATTCAGGCCTTGAAAGCTCACATGAAAGGGGATGAAGTTTACATGATATGTTTTGAATTGAAAGAGAGGACAATAAGAATGAAGGATATGCGAGTGGTGCGGGATTTACCCGAGGTATTTCCTGAGAAATTGCCAGGATTACCCCCGCATTGAGAAGTGGATTTTCAAATTAAGCTAGTGTCGGGTGGCAAGCCCATCTCCAGGACCCCTTATCGAATGGCCTCAAAGGAACTCCCCAAGTTTAGAGTTCAGTTGCAAGAGTTGGTGGAATCAGGTTTTGCTCGCCACAGCTCATCACCTTGGGGAGCCCTTGTTCTATTCGTTAAGAAGAAGGATGGAACCTTACAGTTATGCATAGAATATCAGGAGCTCAACCGACTGACGGTACGGAACACCTATCCGCTACCCCGGATCGATGAGTTGTTCGATCAATTGGTAGGAGCGCATTGGTTTTCCAAACTGGATCTGCGCTCGGGGTATTATCAGTTGAGGATACAAGAAGAGGACATTCAGAAAATGGCTTTTAGCTCAAGGTACGGTTTGTATGAGTTCACCGTAATGTCGTTTAGGCTCACAAATGCCCCTTCAACTTTCATGAGTTTGATGAACAAAGTGTTCGAGCCTTATCTAGATATCTTCGTCATCGTTTTCATCTATGACATTTTGGTCTTCCCAAAGACAGAGGAAGGGCATGTCAAACATCTGACCTTAGTACTGAGGAAGCTAAAAGAGCACGCCTTGTTTGCCAAGTTCAGCAAGTGTGAATTCTGGCTCAAAGAGGTTGCCTTCTTGGGCCATGTGATCAGTATGGCAGGACTCGCTATGGATTCGGCCAAAGTGCATGTCGTAGGAGAGTGGTCACCCTTGAAGTCAGCGGCCGATGTGCGGAGCTTCCTTGGACTTTCTGGGTACTATCACAAGTTTGTAAAAGGGTTCTCAAAGATTTTCCTTCCTCTTACTACTCTGACAAAGAAAGATGTGCCATATTAGTGGACACCCAAGTGTGAAGCTGCATTCCAGGAACTAAAGGACATACTTACATCCGCACCCATCCTAGCCCTTCCATCTGGGAAGGAAGGATTTCAAGTCTATACCAACGTGTCGTATTAAGAGATGGGAGCAGTGTTGATGCAGTGCGGTCATGTGATTGCTTATGCTTCAAGACAGCTGAAGAAACATGAAGTAAACTATCTAGTACATGATTTAGAATTGGGAGCAGTGGTGTTCGACTTGAAGGTTTGGAGACACTATCTGTATGGCGTCCACTGCAAAATCTTTTCGGACCACAAGAATTTAAAGTACTTTCATACTCAGAAGGAATTGAATTTGAGACAGCGGCGGTGGTTAGTTTTTACGTAATTATGAATTTACTTTGAACTACCACCCCGAAAAAGAAAATTTCGTAGCTGATGCTTTGAGCAGAAAGGTACCGGAATAGAGCCCTGAGTCCCAATTGATGAGTATGGAGTTAGCTCGGATGCTCGATGAGATGGAGATTACCCTGATATATAAAGACCAATCGGAAGGGTATACGGAGTACTTAACTGCGATGAGCATAGTCTGTGATATTCGAGACTGAATCTGGGCGGAGCAAGGAAAGGATGAGGCTCTGGCCCCGACAATCAAGTCAATTGAAGATGGGACTACTAACGAGTATTCCCTAAAAGACGGCCTCGTTTATCTCCGTGGCTGGCTTTATATTCCTAAAGGTGGTAAAGATCGGGAAGATATCCTGAGAGAGGCACATGACATCAGTATTATGTGCATCCTGGGATTGCCAAGATGTACGCCGACTTGCGGAAGACCATGTGTTGGCCGGGAATGAAGAGGGACGTCCGAATTTTTGTTACGCACCGCGAGGCCTGTCAATGGGTGAAGGCAGAATGCAAGAGCCCCGGTGGATTAATACAGTCATTGCCCATCCCCGAGTGGAAGTTAGAGGATGTCTCAATGGAATTCTTCCAAGGATTGCCTCGCTCACGCTCAGGGAATGATTCAGTATGGGTAATCATTGACCGCCTTACAAAGGTAGCCAGGTTTATTCTTATGAAGAAAGAAGCTCATGCGGATGTTTTGGTACGGCTCTTTGTTGAGCAGTTTGTACGGTATCATGGCGTGCCAAGGACAATTGTTTCTGACCAGGATGGTCGGTTTACCTCTAAAGAATGGAAGGCGGTACATGCATATTTGGGCTCGCGCCTTACTTTTAGCACAACATTTCATCCTCAGACGGAAGGGCAGTCTGAGAGGACCATTAGAACATTGGAGGACCTATTGAGATTGTGAGTGATGTATAGAGGAGAGCCGTGGGAAAGGCTCTTACCCCTCATTTAATTCTCCTATAACAATAGCTTTCATGCCAGCATCAGGATGGCACCCCATGAAGCCCTTTACGGAAGAAGGTGTAGAACTCCCTTGTCATGGGTACAAGATGAAAACCCGATGGTTTTAGGAATTGAGTACATTGATGATACTGATGTGGTTGTTAGACTAATATGGGACCGCATGCTTGAGGCTCAAAGTCGACAGGCTAAATATTATAATACAAAGCACCGGGTGGTAGAATTTCAAGTGAGTGACAAAGTGTTCCTGAAGATCCGGCCGATGCATGGAGTATCGCGGGTACATGGTATGAAGAAGCTCATCCCAAGGTGCGTTGGGCCTTACACTATATTGGAAAGGATTGTCCCTTTGGCCTACCGGTTGGAGTTACCGCCAGAGCTGGAGAACCTTCATGACGTATTCCATGTGTTATCTCTCCGGAAGAAGCTGTTGCGGCCCGATCAACATATTCCCACCATTGATGGAGCAGTAGCAACCGATAGATCTGTACGACTAGACCCAGTGCGGATAGTAGACAACGAGACAAGGATTTTGCGCCTCAAGAGTGTTCCTTTAGTAAAGGTGTTGTGGTCAAACCATGAGAAGGAGGAGTATACATGGGAGCCGGTGGACTTGATGCAAAAGCGCTACCAAGAGTTGTTTCCTCAAGGTAATTTTAAAGAATATTTTATTTTATTTCATGTTTTTCTCTCCCCATATCCTTAACCTGATTTCGGTGACAAAATCTTTTATTTTGTTTATAGGATTTGTAATGTCCCGATTTGTGTTAGGACCTTCGTGCGCACTTTTAAGTCAGGAGAGCTGACTTGGGCTCAGGGAGTGCTGGCAACTAGGCTTACACTTGTGTAATGGAGGAGAAGTTGGTC
Organism: Platanthera zijinensis; assembly: GCA_039513925.1. NCBI lineage: Eukaryota > Viridiplantae > Streptophyta > Magnoliopsida > Asparagales > Orchidaceae > Platanthera > Platanthera zijinensis. Next base: position 136,287,042 of record CM077081.1, read on the forward strand.
CAGAGTAGGACACGGGTAGTGACACGGGCGTGTCCATACCCATGTGGAACTCTTGTGTCTTTGCATCTTCTTTGTGAAATTTCCAGAGAAGGACATGGGTAGTGACAGGGGCGTGTCTATACCCGTGTGGAGCAGGACACGGGTAGTGACACGGGCATGTCCCTACCCGTGTGTGAGTATTCATCGAGCAGAGATCAACTAACACCGACGACCGTGTTTACCGAGAAGGACACAGGTAGTGACACAAGCGTGTCCCTACCCATGTGTGTGAATTCATCGAGAAGAGATCGACTAATACCGTCGATCGTGTTTCCAGAGCAGGACATGGGTAATGAAACGGGTGTGTCCCTGCCCGTGTGTGTGCACAACAGTTCAACGATTCGTCGAGCGGAGCTCGACAAATCATCGACCACGTTCCTCCCGAGCAGGACACGGGTAGTGACACGGGCATGTCCCAACCCGTATAGTTCAATTTCGAGTTTTGGCAAATTTTCCGGCCGAGTTGTTTTGAAGGGACTCATTTACTGAGTTGATTGGCGATCCAATGACAGGTCGACACATAGTTATGCAGTTACCCAACTTCCCACATGAAAAGGGTAGAAAAACCTAGCCATTTCGAATCTTCCTTCCAAGCCATCGCTGTAAGAAACTGCTGGAGAAGAAGAAGGTACTGGATCCGATCTTCTCCCATGAAGAACTATCACCGACCGAGGAGAAGAAGATGCCATCAAGAAGGGTGACAAGATCCATGGCTGGAAATGGTGGAAATACCGGAAATGAGGTGAGCTTCCTACCCTCTCCCTTGGTGCTACATCTGTAGTTATTTCTAGGAGAGATGTCGACTCAAGAGAGTTTTGACTTGCTAGATGAAGATTTCCTAGGAAGAGACCATTCTAGGGCTTGTGCCCTAAGGATAATGATGTCTTCAACCTCTCCCCTCTCCTTGAGTAGATGGTGGACTTGGTTCGTGATGAGAAAATAGTCTCATGAGGGTGAATAAGGGTGGAGGAACTTCTGGACAAGGTTTGAACTTATGACTAGATGAAGAAGATGAACCGATGTCGTTCATCTTGCTTTAAGATGCGTGCAGAAATCTATTTTCTGCATGCAGCTGTCTTCGAGGACATTTTCCGACATGATGCAGCTTGATCTGGGATTTTGACTAAACATAAAAGTCATAGCCCTCGGAAATACCTTTCCAACGAGGGGTTAATCCGCTTCACCGAATTCTTGTAGACTCGGGAATCCATGTTTAAAGTTGCTGTATAGTAATCATTCCTACACATGTAATTCTCGTGTTTGTTTTGTATCGGCTTTGGGTTGGTAGAGAGATTGTAGTACATTAACGTTAATGTTTTGTTGAGATGATGTCTATAAGTGGTTGTGATAAATTATTTTAATGACATTTGTTGGATAGACCCTTAATGAACAAATGGTGTGGTAAAGTGCACTTGATCGAGGTGATGTGGTGGAGGTTAGAGAACGAATGGATTGATGAGTTGGTATGGTAGGAATTATTTAAATATGTGAAATATTGAGGACGTACTTGATAGTGGTGATGTTTTGAATAATGATGAGTTTGGCTTGAACATGCTGAATATAATTGTTAATGATAGTTACGAATAAATGGTTATGTCCTTTAGATGATAGATGTGTGAAGTACCCTTACACTAATAATGAACCCTTAAGTAGCTTGGGGGCACGGAGTTGTGAAAGGGTGTAATTGCGGGGTTTGACTGCACAGGTTTTTGTAATATAGTGAAGAGACATAAGTGGACGGCTGGGCTTGGTCCTTGGTGTTCATTCCCGAGACTCCTTCCATTCCACGATGATGTGAAACTGCATGCGGTATGAGCCGACACGTAGTGTCGTATTCTTGGGTTAAGGATAGCGTGGCAGGTCTACGGGCTCGCCAGTCGTCACACCGACGGGAGTTGACAGATATACTTTGGGCGGTTGGTCTTGGTACTCGCTGTTCATTCCTGAGGCTCCTTCTGTGCCAAGTGGACGGTTGGGCTTAGTCCTCGTGCTTTTCTGAGGCTCCTTACGGGTCACAGCATAGGCCAGTTCGGGGCTTGGTTCTCGGTGCACATCTACTCGAGACTCCTGCTGAGTCGTAGTACGCATGTGAGATCCTCTGTTGTGTTCTTAGCGTCGAGGCGTATGGAGGCCTAGGTTTGGTAGTGTGGATACCCACCTAGTAGTGGATAAGACCACTCTACTGTCACCGTCTGGCCACGACGGATGACGCCTGAGAGGTTAGCTACCTGCTCGAAAAGTGGTAACTATAAGTCTGTGTCGACATAGTAATTGCATGTGTGTGATCATGGGTGAGTCATTGCATAGCATTCATGGCATTACATTACATTGCGTACACATGATCCTCATCGTATAAGTTTGTATTGACACTCTTATACGATGAGTTACTTTACTGTTAAGCCTATCCTTAACTTATAAGTTTGTATGGGCATTCTTATAAGTTAAGTTACTTTCCTATTGTATATTTATATGCTTAGATTGATATATATAGCTTGTGTAGAACTGCTAGAATAAAATGCTGATAATATTGTTATACATTACTTCTATTGCAACTCATGACATGTATACTTACTCCACTTGCTTGTACAACTGCTTATATAAATATATTGTACCCTTGTTCCTTTCTACGCCCGGTGCCGAGGAGTTGTTGGGGGAGCGGATGTGATAGCCACATAGTATTTATAACTAACAGTTGCTATTTCTTCCTTTTTAAGAAGAAATCCCGCAGACAAAGCAACAACAGGTCATGCAGTAAGACAGCCAGGCTAGGATGACAGGGACTGAAGGGACAGAGTCGTCGCTACTGTCAGTCACCGATGTGATTTTGAGAGACTCTTGATGTAGACCTTTGGTCAAGTTTTACCTGTACTCTGTTATTTTAGAAGCTTGTTGTAGCTTCTTTTCTTAATGTACTTTTGGACTATATTACTTATGTGTGGATTCAATTCTGTTTTATATTCTTGGTTGGGTTGGCATTAGTTGATATTGGTTATAGCCGGCAGGATAGGTGTCTTGTTGTACAGGTTAGCCCGAGCGCTAACGCTACTGTAAGGCAGCTTTTCTTAGCATAAGACTCCCCTTGTGCCGTGTTTTGTGTTCCGAGAGGGGGGTCTTACACATCCTGCACTAGGCCTACGGGGACAGCCCCACGCTGACGCGAACCTTCTCCACCCTGCCTCCTAGGGTGAGAACCACCATCTCAACCACCTCATTTGCTGCCTCCGGACGGGACTATGATGGGCTAAAACCCGAACCGGCAAGCGTACCTGTCGAATCGTAGTATCAAGGTCGTATTTAAACATGGGGCTATCAAGTACTGCTACTCACGCTTGAACTATTATCCTACCGGAAAATTGTTGGATTTTGAGAATTTTTAAAAGTGAATTAAACGATAATTTGCGAGACGAAAAACTTATATTAAAAAGCTAGCACCCGATCAGTGAATCACCATGAAATTAGATGAGAGAGATAAAAATAAAGATAGTTTTAATTTTTGCAAACCATACCCGACCGTGACAGATCCGAAAATAAGACAAAATCTCGCTAGAGAATTAGGTCTCCTAACTTATAGACTCTTTGATCGAAATCTCTTTACAAACCAAAGAAGCCTAAAGTTGCATTATCGAGGTGATCCGCACTATTGGATTTGACTCCAATCCGGAGGATTTACGACGTCCTATCTCTAGGATTGCGTTCAACTCCTTCCTTCTTTGAGTGATCTTTCAAATCATGAGTCTCTCGACTACTATGAAATGAGAATAAGGCCTACTACCGTATACCGGAAATACGGAGTCGACTCAAAATAAATCAAAGAAGGATCAAGCATGGAATAACAAAAATAAAACTAAGAAAGAAAATAAACTCTCATCTCACTTCATGGATCCTCACGATCGAATGCTAAGGGAGATTAGCTACGCATATTGGAAATGAAAACAACAAAATAAAGAGAAGAGAATTTCATTGATTAATAAAAAGAGGTACACAATGATATTAAAAAGATGACAATATTATACTAAGAAGAAAATTACAACAATGAAAAGAGAACTATAACAATGAAAAGAAAATACTTGTACTAGAACTCTCTTGCTCACTTGCTCTCTCTCTAATCCAACCTTTTTTTAGCATGGGACATGGGTTACTTTTATAGGAGAGGAGGGAAGCATCTAGATTAGGGAGACCAAGGGGTGGCTGGCCACATAGGGGAGAATGGGTTCATGCATGGGTTTAATGAGGGAGAGAGGAAATAGCTAAATGCATGTATGAAATTAAATGGACAATATAAAATATGAAGGGGGGATGAATGGAAAATAAAAGAGGGGAGAGAAAAGGTAGGGGCCGGCCATGTATGAGGGAGAAATGCATGCATGAAATAATGAGGAGAGAGAGAGAAAATGAGGTGGCAAGGAAATAATAAAAGAGAGAAAAGGGGGGTGGCCGGCCAATGCATGGGGATATTCATGCATGGCAAAAATTCGTGCAAGCATTGATGAAGGGGGGCTGTTGCATGGTGGGCTCGGGTAGGAGGTTTGGGGGGGGCTGCTCCATGCTTAAGTTGGCCAAGAGGAGGAGGCCGGGCTGCTTCAAATGTGGGCTGCTTGGGCTGCATCGAGGGCTCAGGTAGGCCATGTAGGCCGGCCATGCAAGGTGGCTGCACTATGTTGAAGGGCTCGGGCTGCACTTGTGGGCTTTGTAGGGCTCGGCCATGCATGGATTGAGGCTTGTGGGCTGCTCCAATAGTGGCCGGCTGCTCTTGAATTAAAGGGGCTGCATAAGGACTGCATGGTGGGCTGCACAAGGCTCGGGTTTGGGGGCTTGGGCTGCTCCAATGCATGTAGGCTGCTACAAGAGGAGGGCCAGCTACACCATGCAATAAAGGGGCTGCTCCATGATCAAACCTACAAAACAAAACAACACACATTAGTTAAAATAACAAGATATAACTAAACATAAAACATATATAATAATAAAACTAAACAAAATAATTATAACATTAATAATAACATATCATTGGTTGAGTGAAACCAAACTAAAGATAAATATAATACTATTTATAAACTAAACGTAACAATGTCATAAACATAACATAAAATGACAACAAAACATAAAATAAAACTATAGATTCCTATTTTATAATAATAATAAAACAACATCATAACAAGCATACAAAAATACAAAATTATAATAAAACTTAGGGAAATAAGCTACTAAATTACCCCAAAAACGAATGACTAAAACTAGTCATCAAACTACCCCATGCTTAGACATTTGCTTGCACTCAAGCAAATAGTAATAAAGACTAGGGAAAAACAAAAAGAAAGCAAAAGATATATATTTTTTAGGTTCCATAGTTAAGAAAAGCAAAAATATGAAAAATTAAACTATCCTAATTTCCATGTTATCAACTAGTGGGGTGAGAAGTGCACAATAGAAATTTTGAAAGTGGAACCCTAAAAATCTCATTAAAACATAAGAAAAGTCTACCCATTTCTAAATCTTAAAACAAGGCATCCAAAATAAATGAAAGTAAGGAAAACAAAAGTAGAGGTTCTAAATAAACGGCATATTAACAAACTACTAGGTTGCTAGATAAACATTAACCCTAAAACACTCCAAGTTAACCTCCAAAGAAATCCATCAATGATGGTGGCCATAGGCTTGTACGTTCACACTCTCTCCACTATGCGAATTTACATTCTAAAGATTAATAGGACTTCTAATAGGCATTAAAACTTTGCTTAGGTGAATGATTAGGAAATGAAAACAAGGATAAACATGAGGGCTTAAACACTAAACCAAGGGTGAGATTAAAATACAAATAAAAAACATGATAACAAAATGAGAAATGACAAGCAAGTCATTTCTCCAATTCAAACTACAAAACAAGGCCATGAAAATTTTCTTTTATAAATTTGGCCAAACATAAACTTGTTTCTTTCATTCATTTTTTTTATTTTGATTTTTTCATTTTTTCAATAACATTTTGATAAGAAAAGCTCCAAAAATAGGCTTTATAATATCCTTTTCATTTCAAAGATAATACCCCCTCGCAAAATAATTTTTAAGCTCAAGGTTATAGTGTGAAAAATAGGAAAGGCATTTTGCTTTGGTGAACATAATGAAATGAAAGGTGGAGCTAAACACAAAGAGAACAAGAAAAGGCCCAAAATTGTTTAGCAATGGTAATGTTTATGGTGGGCAAGAAAAGCTCAAACTAGACAAATGGTGGCCTACATCATTTCTGTAGAATGTAAAAACGACGCAAATGTTTCGAGAGTAGCTTGGGACAAGTTCTAGACACCAAGAAAGACTACACCGCAAATGAAAAAGAGCTAATGATACCTAGCAACCATTCGTAAGCAACTAACTGAATAAAAAGACATAACTACAAATTGCTAACTTATAAATTTTTTAAACAGATGCCTATATTTAAAAAAAAACTAGTAGAACTAAACTATGCTAAAATGGTAAGTTTAGAAAACATTTTCAAAGTAATCTACATAGAACTACAAAAACCGCACGGGCCTACACATCACTAGAAGAAACATAAAAATAAAGATAGAAATAATTTTAAATTTTGTTTTTCAAATAGATTTTAACTCTTTTTTTTTTCTAATTTTTTTGGGTTTTACAGTTTATAGTTTTTTTTGGATTTTTGATGAAGTTAAAATAAAGTACTCTACTAATATAAAACATAATTTTTTTTAGAAAAAAGAAAGAAGAAAGAAGGAAAGTAAACCCTCCCCCATGCTTAAACTCTTCATTGCCCTCAATGAAGGAAACAAAAAGAAAAAGAGAAGGGGACTGAGAAGAAGAGAAAAAGAAAATGCAGTAAAGGAAATAAAAAAAAAACAGGACTTCCCCGGGTTCGTGAGATGAAGGCGGATGTCGCTCCCCCATGCTTGCTTTTTAGTGCACTTTTCCGTCAGCAGGTTTGACTTGAACCATTTGATATCAGCAGCGGCGGAGCGGCGACCACAAACTTGTAATTGATGTGCCTCCGGTAGGAAGAGCAAAATAAAAGCAGAAAAATAGAGAGAGTCCGCGGGCAGATGCCCAATAGTGTTCTTTATTACAATAATCCAAAGTCCGAATAAAAGAGTTTCAGAATAATAATAAAATCCCCCTTATCGGGGTGCGAAAGTAATACAGTGTCGTAAGGAAAAACGTCCTTGACAGTAAACGGTCCAGACCATCTAGATTTAAGTTTTCCAGGGAAGAGACGTAAATGTGAATTAAAAAGAAGAACCTGATCGCCTGGTTTAAACGTTTTAGGATGGCACAGGTTCTTATCGTGATACAATTTGGTGCGTTTCTTATAAATTTTATTATTTTCATATGCGTACGCTCGCCACTCGTGAAGCTCATTTAGTTGGTGTTTTCTATGCTCGCCGACTGAGTGCGGATCGAAATTAAAAAATTTTAATGCCCAATATGCACGGTATTCTACTTCTACCGGAAGATGAAATGATTTTCCATAGACTAATCGGAAAGGAGTACAACCGATGGCGGTCTTGTACACTGTCCGATAGGCCCAAAGATCATCGTCTAATTTTAAAGACCAATCCTTACGAAAAGTAGAAACAGTTTTTTCCAAAATTCTTTTAAGTTCTCGATTAACTACCTCAACCTGACCTGTAGTTTGGGGGTGATAAGCGGTGGATAATTTATGCGTAACGCCATATTTAGTTAAAGCTTTAGCGAGTTGGGCGTTGCAAAAATGACTTCCCCTATCACTAACGATCGTCCGAGGAAAACCAAAACGAGAAAATAATTTTTTAAGAAAAGCAACAACAACGCGAGCATCATTATTTGGTAAAGCTTGGGCTTCCGCACACCTGGAAATGTAATCAACTGTGACTAAAATATATTTATTACCTAAACTGGAGGGAAATGGGCCGACGAAGTCTATGCCCCACAGATAAAAAACATCACACTCGAGAAAATAGTTTTGTTCCATTTCATTTTTATTAGAGAGATTTCCAGTCCGCTGGCATCGATCGCATCCGCACACAAAGATTTGTGCATCTTTAAATATGCTTGGCCAATAAAAGTCAGCACTAATGTAAGACCCCTTTTTTTTTTCTTTTTCAACCACCGGGGTCTTAGCCCAGAATTGCCGCTTTGTGGTGGCACCGACTCACGGGAAGGCAACCACTACAAAACGCCAATTCTGCCGGCCCTTTTTGATCACAAGAGAGAGAAGCATTTGTACAAAAGTGTAAACAAGTCCACAGAAACATGAAAATAAGAGTGAAATCATAACCAGTCCATCAATAGTAATAATAGGAAAGTAGATAAATGGGCTCGAGCCCAGTACATCAGAGTCCTCACTACAAGTCACTCATCGCGGAAGCTAAGTAAATACTAATCACTCACGGAGCTAGTCGCAGGTGCACCGGTGCTAGACTGTCCCACCTCCATGCGCATCGTATTCCGCTGGTGCTGGTCCCTGTCTCCCATCCGGAGCTCCTGTAATGTTTGGTTCGAAAACCATTAGTCATAAAGACTAAGCCCTATCATCCCCTACCCCTCCCACCATGGCCCCTAAGCACCGGGCGGAGAGGAGGAAAGGGAAGCTACAAAAGTGGAGAATAAACAAGCAGGTGACGGTGGACCTAACTAACAAGTTATAATAGGTGAGCAGTGTAAATGTTATAATAGGTAGAGCAATTAATAAATAGCAAATTGTATAAAAAGGCAGCTAGAAAATAGTAAGTAAACAAACAAGTAAGTAAGTATGTAACCTTAACTTATATGAATGCCCATACAAACTTATAAGTTAAGGGATCTTCTGCAAAGCTCCCATCGTATAAAAAGTCCCATACCAATTTATACGTTGGGGTGTCGGTTGTATGCAAATATGAGTGTAGTGATATGCTATGCCATGATTCATGCAAGTGCAACTCACGCACACGACTCTATGCGCATAGACCTTTAGTTCCCCCTGTTCGGGCAGCTAGCTTCACTCCTAGGAACCTCCGTAGTGGCAAACAGAGACAGTGGGTCGGGCCCCCCACTCCTAGGCGGGCATCCACACTACCAGGCCTAGCCCTCCCGTACGCCCCTAGAAGAACACAACCTAGAGTATCCGCGTACTGCTGCTGGATGTACCCTCCAGACTTTCCTTGGCTAAGTGTCCCACACCGCCGATTCAGCGTACCGATGTCGGTGTGAATGACGATCAGGTACCAAAGACCCACCACCTTTATTCTGTACTACAACCCTCGAGCCCTCGGCCCTCCGGACAGTCCGTCCGTGCATCTACCTTCAGAGCTACTGTCTGAATGGCAACCAATCCTATAATTCTACTTTCCTAGCTATCGGGGAGTGAGTGTGTGCAACCCTAGTAATACTAGTTGCTCTTTTAATTTATTATTCCTATAGTTTACGTTAGCCCAGGACTGCCCCCGGTATACCCCATGAAGGGCTCTCAAGGGGCACTAGGAACCAAGACGGCGGCATTACGGCCCGAAGTTCCCTTTCGTAAGGCACTTATTATTATTGGTTGATCTCCCTTAACTCGATCCTCTTTTAGTTACTTTAGTTCTAACCCTAGAGTATTAAGACTCTTCCTCTTCTTCCCGGGATGGACGATCTTTCGTCGTTCCCGTACTCTCTTATCCTAACTAGTCTCTCACTCTACTCATCTTGACTTCCAATGATGAACTCGATCTTAACTTATCCTACCAACCATCAACTACCAGAATTCCGTGGCTTTACTATATGCACACATCCCTAAGCTATATAAGGTACACAAGGGGAGGTACTCCAAATTGACATCCAAATCTCCTATAATTTTTACTGGAGGTCTACCATAACATAATTTGTCTAAATCCAGAAACTTATAATTTTCCTAATTAATCTGATATTTATTTAACTTTTCCCAAAGATGGGCCGTGGGTACTTTTAAACATGAACTACATGATATTCTTAAGTAATGGCCACCCAAAAATTTGTGATCACTAAATAACAGCAAAATAACCTCCAATTCAGATTTCCAGAATTTTACAGAAAGTATTTAGCCTCTAAATAATTTATTTAGTATAATCACGTTAATTCTATGTAATGAAGGAAGTACTGAAATTATTCATCTAAAAATTATAGAAAAATCACTAGTCAGTAGTATGATATATAAAAGATCTTTGTGCAGAGAATCATAATTTTACTAGCTTGCTAAACACCACTAAAGATTTAATCAAATAATCAAGGTGAAACATACTTAATGAAGCGAGCCTTAGAATTAAACTTCCAAAAATCCCATAAAAATTCACAGAGATTTAAAATCATAATAAACGTTCCCTGCTTAAATTTCATCACTTTCCAGAGCGTGTGTATTCCCTAATAAATTTTCTAAGCAAATCATACAACTACTAAATCATTAAAGGAAGTATCCAAAATAATGATCATAAAATTCATAGAAAAATATCCAGAGCTTGTACAATTCCTATAATTCACTCTACCCAAATCTCACCACTTTTCAATATGATTTAGAGTCATTTCCTATCTCTACAAGTTTTGCGCCCTAAACTAGGGTTAGATTTTTAGGTATCCCAACGGTCTCCAAATTTACTAAGATTTCATCCAGAGAACTATATTGGCCATATGGTTCTCTTCACCCAATTTCGGGTCAATCCAAGGTCATTTGACCACATGACCTTCACAAACCACCAAGATCCATCCTTAGGGTTTGGCCTTGGTCCTTAGGGCAAACTTACCCCGATCCACCTCAAACTCCATGAGGGGGTGCTAGAGAATATTACTAGCCCGTGGTAAAAATCTCAGCCTCTGTTGAGGTGACCTCACCACTCAAATTTCTAAAGTGCACTTTTAACCTAAGGCCCCTTATTAGGGCAAAACTTAGGGTTAATCATTTCTAATCCAAACCATCTCCAAATGAGATGAAAATTTATACAGAACCTTATGGTCAACCCAGGGACCACTCACCAAAATTTGGGAGGGTTTGGAAATTATTTAACCATCTAATTAAAATCAGCTAGGATTATTGAATTTTCCTAAAAACTATAGAAACATATTTCCCAAAAATCCTAGATTTTGGATAGCACCTAGATATATGTAAGATTAGACCACACCCCAAATTTCAAGTCATTTGGATGACTGGATTCGAGTGGGGAATTTTTCTAAGGTTGAGGCAGCCCTCTGGATAGACCTCACCAAAAAGGGTGCTGTGGTCTAACCAGGATTCCAAATCGAGTGAAATTAATTTTGAATTAAAGTAGACTTCAAGGGCTACATTTTCTATGTTGATAATTTTTCCTGTAGGATCCTCTACGTATTTTTCCCAACTTATTTAACATGACAGATATTTCATTCAGAAATTATTTTAAAAATAAAATCTAATGTGACGGCACTGTTCATCTTCTTCTACAGCCCGAACCAGAGGCCTAAAAACCTAATTTCCTGTAGCTTTTCCAAGCTATTTCCTGGCCATCCAGCCATCTCCCTGGCCGGCCACCACCACCATCACCTCCGTTGAGGCGAGGGCTATCGTCGGGCGGCGACACGGCCGCCAGAGAGGCGGTTTCCGGCGAACCCGCCACCATGAAATTTTCGGAAAACCACGAATACGCTCACCCAATCTGGCTCTTTTGAGCCCGATTTCTCTCCCAACGAATTCTAAGATCTATCCGCAGAAGAAGGGGGAGGGGAGGACCTTGTTCGCGGGTTGGAGGCGTGCAGAGCGTCGGGAGGCCATTTGCGCGGTGGTGGCGTCGCCGGAAATTCTTCAACAGCAAGGGGGAAGTCTGAAACAGTTTGAGGGAGTGTAACCTTTTCCTCTTGCTCTTAGGAATCTTTTATAGATCAGCAAATGGGGAGGGGAAAGGGTGAAACGTTGGAGATGAAATGTTGGCGGCCATTAATAACACCCTTATGACGTTTCGGTTATGACGAATGGCAGTTGAAAAGTTGGAGATGAAGAGGTGTTTGCCAGGTGACAATTTCCTATTGGACCCACTTTTCCTTAATTATTAACATAATTAAAGTAGGGAACGACCCATAAATACTCTTGATTTTCATTCCCATGGTCAGAATTTATTATGGCGTCGGTTACCGAAATTTCCAACCTGGCTTGTCATTTCGGCCTTGGTCACGGGAGTGACACATAGGTCACGGGCGTGACAGGCCCGGTTAGCCAGTTCTGGGTTCGACGATCGTCGAACTGAGATCGACGATCGTCGAAGGGTGGTCACGGGCGTGACACTTGGGTCACGGGCGTGACAGGCCCGTGTGGCCAAATTTGGTTCGACGACGTCGAACTGGAATCGACGATCGTCGAGCGTGTCACGCCCTATGTCACGGGCGTGACATGGCGGGTCACGGGCGTGACATGCCCGTGGGGACAATTTGGGGTCGACGACCGTCGACCTGGAATCGACGATCATGGTCACGCCCTATGTCACGGGCGTGACATGGCGAGTCACGGGCGTGACAGGTCTGGTGATAAATTTTGGGTTCGACGATTGTCAAACTGAAATCGACGATCGTCGAATGTGGTCACGCCCTATGTCACGGGCGTGACGGGTCGGTCACGGGCGTGACCAACCCATGACCCGATTTCTTGGTCGATTTATTTCAAGTTTTGGGCACCCTAGGGTTCTACCACAACCAACTGACTCCTAGGGGTCTAGCCGGAAATGGGATGTTACAAATCCCAATAAACAAAACAAAGATTTCGTCCCCGAAATCAAGGTTAAGCCTACGGGACTCTAATCCGGAAAAATAAGCTTGTAACATCCCATGAGAACTGAAAGATTATCTCTCTACGTTATGTTTGTTTGTGCGGTTTCGAATCTAAGATTAATTCGTCCACTTAACTAGGTATATACACCCCAATAAACAAAAGATTAGCCCCTATTCTTGAAATTTCAGTTCCATTGGTTTAAAACAGGAAGGCAAATTGATTGTCCAGAGGGGTTGTGAGGTATACCTGACGAAAAAGTTCCGGGTATTTTTGCCGCATCAAGTCCTGTGGCTCCCATGTATGCTCCTCCTGCCCATGATTGTTCCACAGAACCTTGACTAACGGGACCTTCTTCCATCGCAAGACCCGCACTGCTGTATCGTCAATCCTGATAGGCTCCAAATCGACTGACCGATCCGAGGCCACTGGGCCATCTGCCGAGGAAATCAGCTGCTCAGGGCGTAGCAGAGCCCTCCGAAGTGAGGAGACGTGGAAGACGTCATGCAATCCCGCTAACTCCGGCGGTAGCTCCAGTCTATAGGCTAAGGGGCCGATCCGCTCTGAGATCCTATAAGGCCCCATATATCTTGGACTGAGCTTCTTCCGCCCACGCACCCGCGAGACTCCGTGCATCGGCCGTATCTTCAATAAAACTCGGTCCCCCACCTGGAACTCCACTTGACGATGCCACGCATCGTAGTATTTTGCCTGTCTGCTCTGGGCTTCCAACATCCTGTCTCGGATCAATCTAATCTGAGCATCTGTATCTCCCACAAACTCCGAGCCCAGTGCCTGCGGATCCTCGTCCTGAACCCATGATAGTGGGGTTCTGCACCTCCTTCCGTACAACGCTTCGTATGGAGCCATGCCTATGCTGGACTGATGAGCGTTGTTGTATGAAAACTCGACCAGTGGCAACAATCTCTCCCAAGGCTCGCTACGGTCCAAAATACACAGTCGTAACAGATCTTCCAGTGTACGGTTTGTGCGCTCTGTTTGTCCGTCGGTCTGAGGGTGGAAAGTTGTGCTGAATGTCAACCGAGAACCCAGATGGGCCTGGACTGACCTCCATTCCCTGGATGTAAACCGCCCATCCCGATCCGAAACGATAGTCTTGGGCACCCCATGATAACGCACAAACTGCTCAATGAACCTCCGTACTAATACACTGACCGGTGTGTCCTTTGCGACTAGGATGAATCTGGCCACCTTTGTCAGCCTGTCCACTATCACCCAGATCGAGTCGTTCCCCGCACGGGATCTAGGTAGCCCATGTATGAAGTCCATGGCTATATCCTCAAACTTCCACTCCGGCACTGGAAGCGGCTGCAACAAACCTGCCGGGTTCCTACACTCCGCCTTCACGAGCTGGCAGGCCTCACAATGTGTCACAAAATACGTAATATCTTTCTTCATACCCGGCCAATACATCGTCCTCTTTAAATCCTTTACCATCTTGGTGATCCCCGGGTGTACCGAATACCGGCTGCAGTGAGCCTCCGTCAAAATATCCTCCCGGATCCGTCCTCCTGCTGGTATGTAGACTCTGCCCCGGAAACACAGGAGCCCATCCCTCAAAGAATAATCCCCTGTCGTGCCTTCCTCCAAGGCTCGGAATATCGGCTCAGCTCTCTCGTCCCGCATCTGCCCATCTCTGATGCGGTCTCGAATGTCATCAGTAGTAGTCATCGACCCCAGGTACTCCATGTACAGTTCCGGGTCATCCTCAGACACTAGCAAAATCTGCATCTCGTCGAATGATCTAATCAACTCCAAAGCCATCAGCTGCGGGCCTACTCCAGTCGTACTCGCTCTCCGGCTCAGAGCATCCGCAACCACGTTCGCCTTCCCCGGATGGTAGTGCATGGTATACTAGTAGTCCGAAAGAAACTCCACCCAGCGTCTCTGCCTGATGTTTAACTCCTTCTGGGTGTCGACGTACTTCAGATTCTTGTGGTCGGAGAAGATATCACAATGTACCCCGTAGAGATAGTGCCGCCAGATCTTAAGAGCAAAAATGACTGCCCCCATCTCCAAATCGTGCACGGGGTAGTTCTGCTCGTGCTGCTTCAACTGACGGGAGGCATAGGCTATTACGTGCCCATTCTGCATAAGGACGGCACCCATCCCCTGATAGGAAGCATTTGCATACACCTGGAATCCCTCCTTCCCTGATGGAAGAGCAAGGATGGGAGCCGAGGTGAGACGATCCTTCAGCTCCTGGAAGGCAGATTCGCATCGCGGCGTCCAAATAAAAGGGGACTCCTTCTTCGTCAGAGACGTAAGAGGGAGGGCAATCTGAGAGAACCCCTTTACGAACTTCCGGTAGTAACCGGCAAGTCCCAAGAAACTTCGAACATCCGTGGCCGACTTTAGTGGTGGCCAATCCCGTACTGCCTGGATCTTTGCCGGATCCACTGCCAGACCTGCTCCACTGATGACATGGCCCAGAAAGGCCACCTCCTTTAGCCAGAACTGGCACTTGCTGTACTTGGCATACATCTCGTGCTCACGCAGCTTCTCCAAGGTCAAGGCTAGATGTCTCGCGTGCTCCTCCTCCGTCCTTGAATAGATGAGAATGTCGTCGATGAATACAATGACAAAGACGTCCAGATACTCCTCGAACACCCGATTCATCAAAGTCATGAATGCGGAGGGTGCATTCGTGAGCCCGAATGGCATCACAGTAAACTCGTACAAGCCGTATCTGCTGCTGAAGGCCGTCTTCGGGATGTCCTCCTCCCGAATACGGAGCTGGTAGTATCCTGACCTCAGATCCAGCTTTGAGAACCAATGAGCTCCCTCCAGCTGATCAAAAAGCTCATCTATCCATGGTAAAGGATAAGTATTCCGGACTGTCAACCTGTTCAGAGCCCGGTAATCGATGCACAGTCGAAGGGTCCCGTCCTTCTTCTTAACGAACAGCACCGGAGCTCCCCACGGTGATGAGCTAGGCCGAACGAACCCGGCCTCCACTAACTCCTGAAGCTGACTTCGGAATTCCACCAACTCCTTTGGGGCCATTCGATAGGGAGCTCTGGATACCGGCTTAGCCCTCGGTACGAGCTGAATCTGAAAGTCCTTCTCTCGGTGCGGGGGTAACCCTGGTAGCTTCTCTGGAAACACGTCGGCGAAGTCCCGCACTACCGGAATATCTGCAATGGAATCCTTGGCTATGACCGCCTCAAAAAGGACCTGATAAACCTCTTCCCCCTGCAGGTGGGCCTTAACGGCCTGCACAAACGATAGTAAAGTACGGGGTGCTGATATAATACCTTCGATAACAATGAAGGAGTCGTCGTGCCTCACGGTGATCCTCTTCGCCACACAATCGATCTGGGCATGGTTCCAGTACAGCCAGGTCATGCCCAGAATCAGATCATAATCTGGCATCCTCAAAACCGTCGCTGGTGCCTCAAACGCCTTTCCGCCGATCCTCGCTTCCATATCACAATGAGTAGAGGTCAATATCTCTGATCCATCGGGTAGGCGCACCCTCAGCATCTTCCCGGTGCTTAGCTCCACTCCTGCCAGTCCTTTCACGAAATCCTCTGACACGAATGATTGCGACGCACTAGTGTCGAAGAGGGTGTGAGCGGGCTTGCCGCTAACGAAGACTATGCCTGGGGTGATTAAGTGTCTTAGTATTCTTGTTGCAGCTTATCTTCTCTTAATTTCTAACCAGGTTACGTCTAAAATAGTAGTTTATATGAAGAAAATTTAAAAAAAATGCTGTCATACCTGTGATAACCTGCTCCGGGTTACGAGGCTGTGTCAGGTCTAGAGCATACACCTGCTCTCTCTCTGGCCTACGACCTCGATCCTGAAATCCTCGTCCTCGGTCCTGTCCTCGTCCGTCAAACTGTCGGGGAGGTGGAGTGCCCTGATGTGCTGGTGGGGGTGCTCGCCCCACAGGGCAGTTCCGCTTGATATGCCCCGGCTGGTTGCACTGATAGCATACCGGTGGCTGCCCTGCCGTCCTTGGCATTTCCAGCATCTGTATAGGCTGGGGAGCCAATACCCCCTGAGTCCTCTGCTCCTGCCCAAACTCCTGACGAGGCTGATCCCCGTTCCTTCTCTCCCCAATAACCTGGTCCCGAGGACGGCCTCTACGACCTCCAATCACTGAATCATCAGCCGGTCTCTTCCGATTCTTCACTGTAAGCTGATCCGCCTCTCTCTTCTTAGCCATCTCCAGAATCCTGGCCAGACTCCCCTCTGAAACGAAAAGGAGGGCCTGCCTCATGTCATCCTGCAGCCCCTTATAAAACCTCCGGGCGTAGCCAGCATCGTCTAACTGGTAAGCGTCCGCATAACGGGCCAGGTGAGTGAACTCCTGATAGTACTCCACCACGGTCCTGTTCCCCTGCCTCAACCGCAGGAATCTATCCTCCAGGTCATCTCTCGCCGACTGAGGTACAAAATTTCCCAAGAGCGCTGCTCTGAACTCCTCCCAAGTAATATCAGCACAGTCCATCCCTGCAAAGGTGGTGTCCAGCTGAGATTTCCACCATCTCTTTCCGTGTGACTCTAAGCAGGAGACTGTCAAAGCGACTGCCTCCTCCGTGGGGCATCGAATCCCTACCAGCATCTCGTAAATGGTGTCCAACCACTCCTCCGTACGTACTGCAGACTCCGTCCCCTGGTAGGATGGAGGGGAAAGTCCTCGGAAGACCGTCATCCAATTGGCCCCGGGGTTTGGCTGTGGGGCCGGGGCTTGCTGAGCTCTGAAGGCCTCTAGGATGGCCGTCAGTGTTTGCCCCATCTCCGTCTGCTGGAACGGAACGGGTGCTGGCGGAGTCGGGACCACATTCGGAGCCTGAGGTGTCTCCTGCTGCGATGTAGGGTTCGTCGCAGGCTACAAGCAAAAATTCCATTTGTTAGACAGCGAATGAATGGAATTTAAGAAGAGTTATGATGGACTTTCACATGTGATTTCCCTTATGGGCACACCACTGCTTCCGCTGCTAGTTTGTCCGCAAACTAAGCTCGCACGGGGGGGTGGCCCAAGGTTTTTGTGGACTACTTCTCTTTCGATCGAGGTTCGCTTTGATACCACTTGTAAGACCCCTTTTTTTTTCTTTTTCAACCACCGGGGTCTTAGCCCAGAATTGCCGCTTTGTGGTGGCACCGACTCACGGGAAGGCAACCACTACAAAACGCCAATTCTGCCGGCCCTTTTTGATCACAAGAGAGAGAAGCATTTGTACAAAAGTGTAAACAAGTCCACAGAAACATGAAAATAAGAGTGAAATCATAACCAGACCATCAATAGTAATAATAGGAAAATAGATAAATGGGCTCGAGCCCAGTACATCAGAGTCCTCACTACAAGTCACTCATCGCGGAAGCTAAGTAAATACTAATCACTCACGGAGCTGGTCGCAGGTGCACCGGTGCTAGACTGTCCCACCTCCATGCGCATCGTACTCCGCTAGTGCTGGTCCCTGTCTCCCATCCGGAGCTCCTGTAATGTTTGGTTCGAAAACCATTAGTCATAAAGACTAAGCCCTATCATCCCCTACCCCTCCCACCACGGCCCCTAAGCACCGGGCGGAGAGGAGGAAAGGGAAGCTACAAAAGTGGAGAATAAACAAGCAGGTGACGGTGGATCTAACTAACAAGTTATAATAGGTGAGCAGTGTAAATGTTATAATAGGTAGAGCAATTAATAAATAGCAAATTGTATAAAAAGGCAGATAGAAAATAGTAAGTAAACAAACAAGTAAGTAAATATGTAACCTTAACTTATATGAATGCCCATACAAACTTATAAGTTAAGGGATCTTCTGCAAAGCTCCCATCATATAAAAAGTCCCATACCAATTTATACGTTGGGGTGTCGGTTGTATGCAAATATGAGTGTAGTGATATGCTATGTCATGATTCATGCAAGTGCAACTCACGCACACGACTCTATGCGCACAGACCTTTAGTTCCCCCTGTTCGGGCAGCTAGCTTCACTCCCAGGAACCTCCGTAGTGGCAAACGGAGACAGTGGGTCGGGCCCCCCACTCCTAGGCGGGCATCCACACTACCAGGCCTAGCCCTCCCATACGCCCCTAGAAAAACACAACCTAGAGTATCCGCGTACTACTGCTGGATGTACCCTCTAGACTTTCCTTGGCTAAGTGTCCCACACCGCCGAGTCAGCGTACCGATGTCGGTGTGAACGACGATCAGGTACCAAAGACCCACCACCTTTATTCTGTACTCCAACCCTCGAGCCCTCGGCCCCCCGGACAGTCTGTCCATGCATCTACCTTCAGAGCTACTGTCTGAATGGCAACCAATCCTATAATTCTACTTTCCTAGCTATCGGGGAGTGAGTGTGTGCAACCCTAGTTATACTAGTTGCTCTTTTAATTTATTATTCCTATGGTTTACGTTAGCCCAGGACTGCCCCCGGTATACCCCGTGAAGGGCTCTCAAGGGGCACTAGGAACCAAGACGGCGGCATTACGGCCCGAAGTTCCCTTTCGCAAGGCACTTATTATTATTGGTTGATCTCCCTTAACCCGATCCTCTTTTAGTTACTTTAGTTCTAACCCTAGAGTATTAAGACTCTTCCTCTTCTTCCCGGGATGGACGATCTTTCGTCATTCCCGTACTCTCTTATCCTAACTAGTCTCTCACTCTACTCATCTTGACTTCCAATGATGAACTCGATCTTAACTTATCCTACCAACCATCAACTACCAGAATTCCGTGGCTTTACTATATGCACACATCCCTAAGCTATATAAGGTACACAAGGGGAGGTACTCCAAATTGACATCCAAATCTCCTATAATTTTTACTGGAGGTCTACCATAACATAATTTGTCTAAATCCAGAAACTTATAATTTTCCTAATTAATCTGATATTTATTTAACTTTTCCCAAAGATGGGTCGTGGGTACTTTTAAACATGAACTACATGATATTCTTAAGTAATGGCCACCCAAAAATTTGTGATCACTAAATAACAGCAAAATAACCTCCAATTCAAATTTCCAGAATTTTACAGAAAGTATTTAGCCTCTAAATAATTTATCTAGTATAATCACGTTAATTCTATGTAATGAAGGAAGTACAGAAATTATTCATCTAAAAATTATAGAAAAATCACTAGTCAGTAGTATGATATATAAAAGATCTTTGTGCAGAGAATTATAATTTTACTAGCTTGTTAAACACCACTAAAGATTTAATCAAATAATCAAGGTGAAACATACTTAATGAAGCGAGCCTTAGAATTAAACTTCCAAAAATCCCTTAAAAATTCACAGAGATTTAAAATCATAATAAACGTTCCCTGCTTAAATTTCATCACTTTCCAGAGCGTGTGTATTCCCTAATAAATTTTCTAAGCAAATCATACAACTACTAAATCATTAAAGGAAGTATCCAAAATAATGATCATAAAATTCATAGAAAAATATCCAGAGCTTGTACAATCCCTATAATTCACTCTACCCAAATCTCACCACTTTTCAATGTGATTTAGAGTCATTTCCTATCTCTACAAGTTTTGCGCCCTAAACTAGGGTTAGATTTTTAGGTATCCCAACGGTCTCCAAATTTACTAAGATTTCATCCAGAGAACTATATTGGCCCTATGGTTCTCTTCACCCAATTTCGGGTCAATCCAAGGTCATTTGACCACATGACCATCACAAACCACCAAGATCCATCCTTAGGGTTTGGCCTTGGTCCTTACGGCAAACTTACCCCGATCCACCTCAAACTCCATGAGGGGGTGCTAGAGAATATTACTAGCCCGTGGTAAAAATCTCAGCCTCTGTTGAGGTGACCTCACTACTCAAATTTCAAAAGTGCACTTTTAACCTAAGGCCCCTTATTAGGGCAAAACTTAGGGTTAATCATTTCTAATCCAAACCATCTCCAAATGAGATGAAAATTTATAAAGAACCTTATGGTGAACCCAGGGACCACTCACCAAAATTTGGGAGGGTTTGGAAATTATTTAACTATCTAATTAAAATCGAATAGGATTATTGAATTTTCCTAAAAACTATAGAAAAATATTACCCAAAAATCCTAGATTTTGGATAGCACCTAGATATATGTAAGATTAGACCACACCCCAAATTTCAAGTCATTTGGATGACTGGATTGGAGTGGAGAATTTTTCTAAGGTCGAGGCAGCCCTCTAGATAGACCTCACCAAAAAGGGTGCTGTGGTCTAACCAGGATTCCAAATCGAGTGAAATTAATTTTCAATTAAATTAGACTTCAAGGGCTACATTTTCTATGTTGATCATTTTTCCTGTAGGAGCCTCTAGGTATTTTACCCAACTTATTTAACATGACCGATATTTCATTCAGAAATTGTTTTAAAAATAAAATCTAATTTGACGGCACTGTTCATCTTCTTCTACAGCCCGAACCAGAGGCCTAAAAACCTAATTTCCTGTAGCTTTTCCAAGCTATTTCCCGGCCATCCAGCCATCTCCCTGGCCGGCCACCACCACCATCACCTCCGTTGAGGCGAGGGCTATCGTCGGGCGGCGGCACGGCCGCCGGAGAGGCGGTTTCCGGCGAACCCGCCACCATGAAATTTTCGGAAAACCACGAATACGCTCACCCGATCTGGCTCTTTTGAGCCCGATTTCTCTCCTAACGAATTCTAAGATCTATCCGCAGAAGAAGGGGGAGGGGAGGACCTTGTTCGCGGGTTGGAGGCGTGCAGAGCGTCGGGAGGCCATTTGCGCGGTAGTGGCGTCGCCGGAAATTCTTCAACAGCAAGGGGGAAGTCTGAAACAGTTTTAGGGAGTGTAACCTTTTCCTCTTGCTCTTAGGAATCTTTTATAGATCAGCAAATGAGGAGGGGAAAGGGTGAAACGTTGGAGATGAAACATTGGCGGCCATTAATAACACCCTTATGACGTTTCGGTTATGACGAATGGCAGTTGAAAAGTTGGAGATGAAGAGGTGTTTGCCAGGTGACAATTTCCTATTGGACCCACTTTTCCTTAATTATTAACATAATTAAAGTAGGGAACGACCCATAAATACTCTTGATTTTCATTCCCATGGTCAGAATTTATTATGGCGTCGGTTACCGAAATTTCCAACCTGGCTTGTCATTTCGGCCTTGGTCACGGGCGTGACACATAGGTCACGGGCGTGACAGGCCCGGTTTGCCAGTTCTGGGTTCGACGATCGTCGAACTGAGATCGACGATCGTCGAAGGGTGGTCACGGGCGTGACACTTGGGTCACGGGCGTGACAGGCCTGTGTGGCCAAATTTGGTTCGACGACGTCAAACTGGAATCGACGATCGTCGAGCGTGTCACGCCCTATGTCACGGGCGTGACATGGCGGGTCACGGGCGTGACATGCCCGTGGGGCCAATTTTGGGTCGACGACCGTCGACCTGGAATCGACGATCATGGTCACGCCCTATGTCACGGGCGTGACATGGCGAGTCACGGGCGTGACAGGTCTGGTGAAAAATTTTGGGTTCGACGATCGTCGAACTGAAATCGACGATCGTCGAATGTGGTCACGCCCTATATCACGGGCGTGACGGGTCGGTCACGGGCGTGACCAACCTGTGAACCGATTTCTTGGTCGATTTATTTCAAGTTTTGGCCTCCCTAGGGTTCTACCACAACCAACTGACTCCTAGGGGTCTAGCCGGAAATGGGATGTTACAACTAAGTACTTTGTGTGCGGTGTGGATTGCTTGAAAGTGCCCGCCAGTCGGACCTGCATGAACATGTTATAAAATGTATTGACCCTCTTCCGGGGAAACACATCTCCTTACCACCTGATCCGCACAAATGCGAAATAGAAATGGGTCTTCCCAAAAATAATACTTCAACTCAGAAAAGAATTTCTTCTTTTGGTGAGTTGAGTATTCTTTTGGAAGGACCCGTGCCACAAGATAATTGGCCAGATCGGCAAACCAGGGGGTAGAAGAGGAAATATTTAAAAGACGCTCATCCGGAAAAGAGTCATTAATAAAAGTTTCATTTAAAATATCAAGATTGGGATTTTCAAGACGCAAAAGATGATCAGCTGCTAAGTTTTCCGCTCCTTTCTTATCCCGAATCTCTAAGTTGAATTCTTGAAGTAAGAGGATCCAACGGATAAGACGCGGCTTGGCATCCGGTTTAAAAAGGAGGTACTTCAAAGCGGAATGATTCGTGAAAACAATAACTTTAGAAAGAGTAACATACAGTCAGAATTTATCAAAAGCAAAAATAACCGCTAAGAGCTCTTTCTCCGTCGTGGTGTAATTTTCTTGAGTAGAAGTTAGAGTTTTACTAGCATATAAAATCGGATGAAAGTTCTTCGCAATTCGCTGACCTAGAACCGCACCTACCGCATGATTACTCGCATCGCACATGATTTCAAATGGTAACCCCCAAACTGGGGCGATCATAATAGGAGCATTTATAAGTTTTGATTTTATTAATTCAAATGCCTCGAGACAAGATTCATTAAAAATGAAAGGAGTGTCTTTTTCGAGAAGGTGGGTGAGAGGCTTAGTGATTTTTGAAAAGTCTTTAATAAATCTACGATAAAAACCCCCGTGCCCTAAAAAACTTCTAATCGCTTTAACAGTTGTAGGTGGCGGTAACTTTTCAATTATTTCAATTTTTGCCTTGTCCACTTCAATTCCCCTAGCGGAAATTTTGTGGCCAAGGACTAAACCTTCACGTACCATAAATTGGCACTTCTCCCAATTTAAAACGAGATTCGTTTCTTCGCAGCGTTTTAAAACTTTCCCTAGATTATTTAAACACAATTCAAACGAGTCGCCAAAAACTGAAAAGTCGTCCATAAAAACTTCCATTATATTTTCTGCATATTTATCGAAGATGGCTAGCATACACCGCTAAAAGGTAGCTGGTGCGTTGCATAGCCCAAAAGGCATCCTACGGTAGGCAAATGTTCCAAAGGGGCAAGTGAATGTTGTCTTCTCTTGGCCTTCGGGTGCAATAGGGATTTGGAAGTATCCCGAAAGACCGTCGAGAAAACAATAAAAACTATGCCCGGATAAGCGTTCTAATATTTGATCGATAAAGGGGAGGGGGAAGTGATCTTTACGAGTGGCATCATTGAGTTTACGGTAATCGATGCACATCCTCCATCCCGTTACCGTCCTAGTTGGAATTAGATCATTATTGTCATTTGTTACTACCGTGACTCCACCCTTTTTAGGAACAACCTGGACCGGACTTACCCACTGACTATCAGAAATAGGATAAATTATCCCCGTATCTAATAACTTAAGAACCTCACCCTTCACAACCTATTTCATGTTGGGATTAAGACGACGTTGAGGTTGGACTACACCCTTAGAATTATTTTCAAAAAATATTTTGTGGGTGCAGAAAGAGGGGCTTATGCCAGGAATATCAGAAATTTGCCACGCTATAGCTCGGCGATGCTTTTGTAGTAGTTCAATCAATTGATCGTTTTCGGATTGAGAAAGCAAAGCCGAGATTATAACAGGCAATTTAGAGGCTTTTGCAAGAAAGGCATATTTGAGATGCTCAGGAAGTGGTTTTAAATCAAGATGAGGTGGTTTGTCATAAGAGTTTTTTAAATTCTTTTCTTTTTCAAAGATGATATTTTCATACTTTTTTCTACCAAAGACGGAATTATTTTCAAAATTTTCTTGTATTCACATCACCGTGTTTTCAAAATCAATTGAAGAAATTTCAGAAAAAGAAGGGGAAAATTCATTAGAAGAAATGTTAGAAAGGGAAAGGGAAGAATCTTCATCTAAAACATCAATAAAGAAGCATGAGTCATCATTTTTTAAAGAATTTTTCATTGATTGATTAATAGAAAATGTGACCTCATCATCTCCCACGCGCAAGAACAACTTTCCGTTACTAACATCAATGATCGCCCGAGAGGTGGCTAGGAAGGGTCGGCCAAGGATAAGAGGGACCTCGACGTCCTCTTCAATATCAAGAATGACAAAATCCACCGGGAAGATGAATTTGTCGACCTTCACTAGCACGTCCTCAATGATACCTAATGGGTACTTAATGGACCTATCATCTAATTGGATACTCATCCTTGTAGGGCTAAGAGTGCCCAATCCTAGTTTCTTGAATAAAGAAAAAGGCATCAAATTGATGCTCGCTCCTAGATCTTCTAACGCATGTTTAACAAATAAATCACCAAAGATGCAAGGAATGGAAAAACTACCCGGATCATTTATCTTTTTAGGAAGATTAGAGTTTTTAACGACCGCCGAGCATTCTTCATTTAATGTTACATGTGATAAATTTTCCAATTTCGTCTTGTTTGTTAACAGATACTTAAGGTACTTCGCATACTTAGGCATTTGACTAATCGCTTCATGAAATTGCAAATTAATGTGAATTTATTTGAACATTTCAAGGAAGCGTTTGTACTGATCGTCTAGTTTTTCCTTCCTAAGTCGAGCCGGATAAGGAGGTGGCAGAGATTGCTTTATAATAACAGGAGCATCATTTTGAAAATCAGAAAGAACAGAAATATCTTTTTCTTTGTCAAAAATAGATTTTTCATTTTCAAGAGTTGATTTTTCATTTTCCGTCGGGATAAAAACAGGAGGGACAATCACCCTTGGCTCTTCCCTTGTGGTGGGCTCGTTTACAACCTTACCTCTCTGACGGGAAATCGCATTTGCGTGCTCCCTTGGGTTAGGCTCAGTGTTCGAGGGAAGAGTTCCAGGTGGTCTCTCGAAAAAGGCCTTGGCGAGTTGGCCGACTTGATTTTCTAAATTTTTCATTGATCCTGTTAAGTTTCTAATAACAGCATCATTTGA
This sequence comes from Platanthera zijinensis, assembly GCA_039513925.1. Taxonomy (NCBI): domain Eukaryota; kingdom Viridiplantae; phylum Streptophyta; class Magnoliopsida; order Asparagales; family Orchidaceae; genus Platanthera; species Platanthera zijinensis. The sequence continues at coordinate 136,312,565 of CM077081.1, forward strand.
GCTTATATACTTAGCGAGGATCTCTTCCAAAGGGGAAGGTTTTTTAAAATTTTGTTGTGGTGGTGGTGGTAGTGTAAAATCGTGCGGTGGGCGTATAACATTAGTGTTATTACTCCAAGAAAAATTAGGATGGTTACGCCATCCAGGATGATAAGTGTTCGAAGAAGAAGAAAAACAAGGAGGAGAAGAAAAATTCGAAAAAGCAGAAAAATTATTGGCAGAATTATTTTGAGCAGGCCTAGGTATGTTCCCCAGATAATCCACCTGCTCGGCAACAGCAGCATTTTCATATACCTTAGCGGCAGAGGGAGCAGTCATCTCCGAGATCTTCTTGTTTAGCATTTCCACTTGTAGTGCCAGTTGCGACACCGAAACCACTTCATAAATACCTATAGGTTTAGATGAATGAGTTCTAGACGAATTCCACTGATAGGTGTTCATCGCCATGTCCTCGATAAGCTCAAGAGCGGCTTCCAGAGTTTTGCGGTCTAAAGAACCAGCGGAAGCGGCATCTATCATTTGCTTAGTTTCTTGGTTTAGCCCATTGTAGAATGTCTGGACCTGCAACCATACAGGCAGAGCATGGTGTGGGCATCTTCTCAAAAGCTCTTTGAACCTCTCCCAAGTGTCATAGAGGGTCTCAGAATCAATTTGAGAATTTGAAGTTATATCATTTCGTAGCTTAGCAGTTTTGGCGGGGGGGAAATAACGAGAAAGAAATTTTTAAGTTAAAATGTTCCAAGTAGCGATTGATCCTCTTGGAAGAGAACTCAACCACTGTTTGGCTTTAGTCCTTAAGGAGAATGGGAAGAGTCTTAGCCTTATGGCATTGTCTGAAACACCATTAATCTTAAAGGTGTCACAGATTTCTTGAAAATTGGCAATATGCAAGTTCGGATCTTCATCTTGTAATCCGTTGAACTGTACATATTGCTGCACCATTTGTATGATGCTAGGCTTAAGCTCGAAGTTATTGTTCACAATCGCAGGTCGAACAATACTTGTCTCTGTCCCTTCCAAGTTGGGCCGAGCATAATCGGACATGGTCCTTTGTTGAGCCACTCCTGGGTTAGGGTCCCCCATTTCAGAATTGAAATTGCAATCCCCGAAGGAATCCTCAACCGCTGTTTGAGAAGTGGAAGCCCTGAATCATAGTTGTCTCCGAAAGGAGCGTTCGAATTCTTGGTCCAAATCAACAAGTAGCGATGGATTCGCTCCGATCATGCACTAGCAAAGAAGACGAAGGAGAATGAAAAAGAAAACTTGAAAAAGAAAGAAAAAGAGAAGAAAGGATTTTTTTTTGAAAATAGATTTTTTTACGGTTTGGCTCTCGAACTTCCAAAGGGCTACCCGGTGAAGTGTTCGCAAGGTACTAGGTAAAATGGTGGCGCTTAAAGCCCCTTACCCTTTTCGAGAGATTTTAGGTTGGGTAGAAAATAAGATGAAGTGGGTTGATTATAAATACTTAAATAAATATATTTTTTGATTTTTTTTGCAGAAGTAATAGCGCAAGCATTTTCAAAATATTGACGAAGAAAAATCACCGGCAACGGCGCCAAAAACTTGATGGGCTAAAACCCGAACAGGCAAGCGTACCTGTCGAATCGTAGTATCAAGGTCATATTTAAACACGGGGCTGTCAAGTACTAATACTCACGCTTGAACTATTATCCTACCGGAAAAATTGTTGGATTTTGAGAATTTTTAAAAGTGAAATAAACGATAATTTGCGAGACGAAAAACTTATATTAAAAAGCTAGCACCAGATCAGTGAATCACCATGAAATTAGATGAGAGAGATAAAAATAAAGATAGTTTTAATTTTTGCAAACCATACTCGACCGTGACAGATCCGAAAATAATACAAAATCTTGCTAGAGAATTAGGTCTCCTAACTTATAGACTCTTTGATCGAAATCTCTTTACAAACCAAAGAAGCCTAAAGTTGTATTATTGAGGTGATCCGCACTATAGGATTTGACTCCAATCCGGAGGATTTATGTCGTCCTATCTCTAGGATTGCGTTCAACTCCTTCCTTCTTTGAGTGATCTTTCAAATCATGAGTCTCTCAAATACTATGAAATGAGAACAAGGCCTACTACCGTATACCGGAAATACGGAGTCGACTCAAAATAAATCAAAGAAGGATCGAGCATGGAATAACAAAAATAAAACTAAGAAATAAAATGAACTCTCATCTCACTTCATGGATCCTCACGATCGAATGCTAAGGGAGATTAGCTACGCATATTGGAAACGGAAACAACAAAATAAAGAGAAGAGAATTTCATTGATTAATAAAAAGAGGTACACAATGATATTAAAAAGATGACAATATTATACTAAGAAGAAAATTACAACAATGAAAAGAGAACTATAACAATGAAAAGAAAATACTTGTACTAGAACTCTCTTGCTCACTTGCTCTCTCTCTACTCCAACCTTTTTTTAGCATGGGACATGGGTTCCTTTTATAGGAGAGGAGGGAAGCATCTAGATTAGGGAGACCAAGGGGTGGCCGGCCGCATGGGGGAGAATGGGTTCATGCATGGGTTTAATGAGGGAGAGAGGAAATAGCTAAATGCATGCATGAAATTAAATGGACAATATAAAATATAAAGGGGGGATGAATGGAAAATAAAAGAGGGGAGAGAAAAGGTAGGGGCCGGCCATGTATGAGGGAGAAATGCATGCATGAAATAATGAGGAGAGAGAGAGAAAATGAGGTGGCAAGGAAATAATAAAAGAGAGAAAAGGGGGGGTGGCCGGCCAATGCATGGGGATATTCATGCATGGCAAAAATTCGTGCAAGCATTGATGAAGGGGGGTTGTTGCATGGTGGGCTCGGGTAGGAGGTTTGGGGGGCTGCTCCATGCTTAAGTGGGCCAAGAGGAGGAGGCCGGGCTGCTTTAAATATGGGCTGCTTGGGCTGCATCAAGGGCTCAGGTAGGCCATGTAGGCCGGCCATGCAAGGTGGCTGCACTATGTTGAAGAGCTCGGGCTGCACTTGTGGGCTTTGTAGGGCTCGGCCATGCATGGATTGAGGCTTGTGGGCTGCTCCAATAGTGGCCGGCTGCTCTTGAATTAAAGGGGATGCATAAGGACTGCATGGTGGGCTGCACAAGGCTCGGGTTTGGGGGCTTGGGCTGCTCCAATACATGTAGGCTGCTACAAGAGGAGGGCCAGCTACACCATGCAATAAAGGGGCTGCTCCATGATCAAACCTACAAAACAAAACAACACACATTAGCTAAAATAACAAGATATAACTAAACATAAAACATATATAACAATAAAACTAAACAAAATAATTATAACATTAATAATAACATATCATTGGTTGTGTGAAACCAAACTAAAGATAAATATAATACTATTTATAAACTAAACGTAACAATGTCATAAACATAACATAAAATGACAACAAAACATAAAATAAAACTATAGATTCCTATTTTATAATAATAATAAAACAACATCATAACAAGCATACAAAAATACAAAATTATAATAAAACTTTGGGAAATAAGCTACTAAATTACCCCAAAAATGAATGACTAAAACTAGTCATCAGACTAATCCCCCTATTCTTAAACGTCCTCCCCTCCTGGGGCAAGGAATTCTTCCTCAGCCTCCTCCACGACCATCGCTCTGGCCGACCCTCGGACTTCCTCCGCCTCCTCCTCCCGAGCATGGTTCTCCTCTACCTTCATCTCCTTTACCTCCTATTCTGCCTCCTCCACTACCATCGCTCTGGCCGACTCTTGGACTTCCTCCGCCTCCTCCTCCTGAGCATGGTGTTCTTATACCACATCTCCTCTACCTCCTGCTCCGCCTCCTCAATCTTCCGCTCCATCTCCTCGGCCCCCTCCTTCCAAGAGATGGAGTTTACCATCGTCACATAGCATTCCCTCGCCGCCTTTGGATCACCACGGACTCAGACCTGGATCCCCTCGGCGTTGAACTTGAGGCACTGGTTTAAGGACGAGGGGACGCAGTGGAAAGCGTTGATGAGGGGTCGTCCAAAGATGGCATTATAGCTACTGGGGGCGTCCACGATGATGAACCTGCAGTTCTTGGACTGCCCCCCCCCCCAGGCTGACATGGAGCCCCACTCCTCCTTCCACCTCCTTCCTCTCCCCCGAGAATCCGAAGAGAGGCCAGCACCCTCTTGGCCTCAACCTTCATTACGTCGAATGGTTTTTTTAAGATGACGTTGATGGAGCTCCCATTGTCAACGAGGATCCGGGAGACGGTGAAACTTTCAATGGCTGTCTGAATGACCAGCGCATCGCAGAAAGGGTCCTCATGGCCCGACATATCCTCCCTTGAAAAGGTGATCTTCTCATCCGGGGGCGGGGTCTAGGATGTTGAGTCAATGCTCCTTCGATACATGGCATGGAGGCTTGCCTTGCAGGAGGCCTCGACCCCTACCACCACCACCCCCCCCCCCCGTAGATCACTCCAATCCCTCCCCGGGTTTCGACATCGTCCCGGTCTTCGCATCTTTCCTCCTCCGCCTGAGGTCAGACCTCTTCAATACGCACACCCTATTGTTTCTGCCGCTGTTGTTGCTCCTTGTTTCCCCTCATCTCGAGGAACTCCGGTCACGTGGCTGTGGTGTGCCCCTCCTCCTGATGGAAGTCGCAATATGGTAGGTCCACCCTGACCTCCCTCCTCTTCTTGGTTGTCCTCAACTCCTTCCCCCTAGGGAAATTATCATAGCCTCCTCATGATCAGGGAGAGGGGTTCTCTGACCCTGCCTCCCGCCCTAGGGGCGAAACTGATCGTGGCCACCCTGGAGATTATCCCCTCCATGATAACCTCTTTGTGGCCCTTGGTCCTGCCACTCCGGCCTCCACCCCAACAAATTGGTCGGCTCCTGACGCCCCCACATGGACTGCTACTACTGCGGCTGTTCCCTCTGTTGGGGCTCAACCCTCATTTCCTCCTGAGCTCGGCCACCACTTGGCCTCCCCTCCTCTTCTGCCCACCTGGCCAACCTCCAGGAAAACTCTGGGTGTGCCGCCTCCATATCAGACTCCCTTGCCTCCCTCTCCATGAGTGCCTCAAAAGACACGAGAGGTGTCCTCTTTAGTTCCTTGGCGAAAAACTCGGGTTGGTGGCCCAGGGTGAAGGCCACCATCATGGCGTGCCCTAGCATCTCCTGCACTTAGGACAGTTCCTCCTAGAACCCATCCAGGAAGCTCCCCAGGGCCTCGCTTTCTCCCTGCTTGATACAAAAGAAGGACTCGACCTCCTTCTTCCTCTTTCTGTACGTGGTGAACCTCAACATGAACCCCCGGCGCAGGTCCTCAAAACAGTAAATGGAGCCGGCCGGGAGCTGGTGGAACCAGTCTCTAACCTTCTCCCTGAGGGTTATGGCGAAGATCCTACAATTGAACCCATCCGATATCTATCGGATGGAAACCACATCCTCGAACCATTGGACGTGTTGGATCGGATCTCCCTTCCCGGTATAGTAGGACATCTCTGGCTCCCGGAACCCCTCTGGAATTGGGGCAGAAGAAATGAACTAGCTGAAAGGGCTTCCCCCCTCAGCGGGGCGAGCTGTGAACTCTCCTCTTGCTATCTTGCCGAAGTGGTAATCGCCTTCTGAGCCCAGGAACAGGACTCGCCGCCACATCTCGCACTTGCCTCCACCTGCGACCTCCTTCCCGGCCCGCCGAATGGGTGTGTTGTCACCCAAGGCTAGGGCGACGACCACAGGAACTCTCGTTGTCGTACTCTCGTCCCACATGCCGAGTGCGACCCTAACGAGCCCAAGCACTTCCTCTCTAAGCTCTGCGGACATCCCCGACCGCTACAGAATGGGGAGGGGGTGGCGAGTTGGCCCTGCCTGAACCTCGTCCTTCATCTCCAGCCATCGAACTTGCAGAAGATTTTCTTTGCTGATCATGCTCCACGCTCACCGCAACAAAATGTTGAAACCGAAAAGTCAGTATCGAGGAGTTCACCATTGGGGAAGGGGTGATCGCACACTTACTTCTTTCCTACGAGCCCAAAAAACTAAGGAAAAAGAACTAAGGACAAACCCAAGGCTCCAGCACGGAGGTCCCTCCACACACCCGAAAGATCTTAGAGCGCTTCCCCTCCTTAACCAAGTGTTGAAGCTAAGGTATCTCAGAAAGCGCTCGAAGATCGGGCACAAGTGAGCATGCCTTTCTGAGATACCCCTTAGGTCCTATTTATAGGATTCTGCAAACAGCCTGCAAATAGCCAAACCTCATTGTTCTGAATAGCTAAGTGCAGCCTAGGTTGGCCTGCCAACAGCGTAACTCTGCTGTTCTGGGGGGGGGGGGGGGCTATGGGCATACAAATGGGGTAACGTGGTAAAAACATAGTAGGGACCTGGGTGACAACCCCCTGAAGCCTCTACTCGCCCTAGAGAGGGGAGTGCCCGGTGGAGCTCGCGCTCGCCTCCCCTCCTTGGGCTCGAGCGAGTACAGGCTCGGCCAGCTCTACTCGCCTGACGCCCAACCCCCACCTGCCATTCTTGGCTCGACGAATGCTGAGCTCTTCTAACCCCCATTCGTCATGCTCGGCTCGACAAAATCCGAGCTCGGGCCGACGAATGTTTGACTCGGCCTGGCGGAAGCTGATCTCGGCCTATATATTTCGCTGTCGAGATCGTCTAGGACTTTGGCGGTCTAAACCAGTTGGTCGGGGCTCCCGTCAACCCACTCGTCGGATACGGGGTTGTACACGTGCTATTCCAAACTTCCTTGACTACCTGGAGAGAAGAAATCAATATCTTGTTCGATCCTCGCATACTAGAGAATTTAGTCTCTCGTTCGGTGTTCTATCCCAGTATGACTTCCTTGGAGCTGCAATCTATATAGGCACGTTGTTCCGAAAGCCAGTACATACTAAAGATTGCATCAAACTCCGATATCGGCAGCACAGATGCTTTCAATCCAAAATCACAACTTCCTATTCGTACCACAACAAAGCAGGGTCGATCCGCGCACATCAAGCACTAGTTAGGTAACAACACATTCACTTGATCTGTCTGCATAAACAAAGGCACTCTGATATGCCCCACAAAGTCCTCAAACAGAAAGGAATGAGAAGCTCCTGTATTGAACAGTCCTCTCGCCGGATATTCCGATATCAGGACAAATTCTAATGCAAACCAATCATACACAAGCAACGCACAAGGTACTAAGTATGGAAAGCAGTAAAAATTGTATCTTAACTCATACATGTTACGACATCACTTTGTTTTTTGGCCTTCTGTTGGCCAAGAATATAGACTCGGGGATGAACTTGAGATGCAGTTGACTCCACCACTGCCTTTCCCTTTTTAGCATAAGACGCACCCATATTTTTCTCCCCTTTTGGAAGGCCACTCTAATAATCTCGAGCCATATGTTCCACCTTACCACATGTATAACATGTGAAAGGACCTTTTCCTGTCGCCACTTCAGACTTGTTCGAAGAAGCAACAGGTCCTGAAGACCTAGATTTTGACCTCCACCTCTTAAGGTGCTCATACTTTGAGGAATGCGGCACTTTGAAATCCAACTTGTTCACTTCCAGATCATTCTTACGTTGCACGCACTTCATATCCAGTTCAAGGGAACATGCCATATTGACCAAGGTAAGAAAACCTTACGTCATCGATCCTGAGAAAAGCTGTCGCAGGTCATCTCTCTGCAAATCATAGAACTGATTTGTTTTTCGTTCCTCGTCTACAAATGTAAAGCCTGCATACCTTCCCAGTCTCATAAACTCAAGCAAGTAGTCGTCCACAGTCCTCTAGCCTTGATTTAGCCTTTGAAATTGGTTCTCAATCGCAATCCGCTGTGTCGATGGAAGGTATCTCGCCAGAAAACACCTTCAAAACTCCTCCATTGAGATTTCGATCAACGACCAACCGACAAACTGGTGCAGCTCCAGCTCATACCACCATAGTCTCGCCTCATTATCTAACAAGAAGGTAGCCACAGTGACTTTTTGCCACTCCTCCATTTCAGTTGCCATCAGGACTCTTTTTATTCTTGAGAGCCAATCTTCGGCTTGTGTCAGGGTTCCAGTACCCGTAAACACAGGAGGATTGAACCTCAGAACGTGTTTCAATTGCTTCTCCGTCAGTCGCCTTGTGGCCACTAGCTCAACGACCACTTGTCTCACCATTACATGCTCAACTATGCCAACCGGTTCCTATACCACTGCAGAGGTAGGAGGTTGTCTCTGACCTTCTGGTTGTGTATTGATTAGTGCGAACACAGCTTCAGCAATCAACCATATAGTTTTCGCAGAAGGAGGAGGTGTTGGCACCTCATTTGGTGCACTAATCTCCACCGTGCGCTGGGGTTCTTGCTGCCCCACACCACTTCTAGTCGCCTACAATGTGAAACACACATTTAAGCAACTAAGAATATTGCCAAAAGCAATTATAGGAACACGCAATTCCCTCAAACATGTGTATTTTCATTCCTAAGTGGATATTCTTAAGTTCATTTTGTTATAACAGTAAGCACAAACATGTGCTCGCTACCCCTCAAAAGAATTCGACCAGTAATTCGTAGAAGGAAGACGAAGATAAGATGATACCAAAATTATAACACCTCCATCCGTCACATGAAATATAATATAGGGTCAGGCCTGGGCCCCACACTATATTCCAAAAACAGATAGTGGGATTACATGTTAATATCAAAATACTGCTATGAATCCAAACTCAGAGCATTCTATAGGAAGCTTTAAGGTTGCCCAAACTCAAATCAATTGAATGTCCACTATATATAAATCATACCATTTATATATATAACAGGAATGTCGATTTGTAACGACCCCATCCGTTAGATGACGTATAGTAGAAGGTCCGGCCGGGGCGCCACACTATATGCCACCAACAGACGGTGAGGTTACAGGATAATACCAAACCAAACACGAATCCTAACTCAGAGCATTCTAGCAGAAGCTTTAAGTTGTAATTTGAACTCTAACCAGGAATGTCCAATATATAAACCACCTTTCTATATAACCACGAAATGTACACAAATACATAGAGTTTGGCCTTAAGGCCTTACAGTTCTTCTTTTCACATCGTATGGTTTACAAACCTCGGCGCGCAGGCCGGCCATACATGAGTAAAAGAAAATAAGCAAAAACATTCGCTTAGCCTTCAAGGGCTAGCCGCAGCAGCAGCAACAACAGCAGTAGGGCTTCAGCCCTTCACCTACCACTTGGCTCTCCAGCACCTGCATGGGAACAATCCACCCAACCGGTGGCAAACAATGCAACGGTCAGCATTCAGCTGACCCAATTATAACAATCCTACCCCTTTCTCGGGGCATGAGCATTCTTTCCCTGCAAAGCATGGCATCATTATATAGCAACTATGTGTGCGCAGGCACATTCAAGCCATCACAACTATCGGCCTCACGACCCGACAGTCCATGCACTCAGGGCACATTCTTGGTGTACCGGAATACCAGGGTCAACACCACCGTCTACACGGTATTTGAGCATTCTAGTCTTTCCGGCGCGCGGGCCTAAGACTCTCATTAGGCTCTCCAACAAAACCTATAACCAGGCTTCCAAGTCGGACGGACCTAACGCAGGTACGGATCAGCCACCCCCCGTTGCTCAAGTCGCCGTGCCACCTCGAATACGGAAGTATCCATGGCTATTTATAGGCGCGGGTCGGTTTCACCTTTCCTGTTCGGCAATCTGCCTTTTCATCGAGTTACAGCCCAACGGCTCAACCGCTCATAAAGTGGCAACGCACGGCCACAAGAGTTGCATCCAACTCTCTTCATTTCCTGGACATCATCCAGTACTTCCTGCTGCACCAAGCAACATGTAGGCACAAGACAACACAAGCCATAATCACGGAGCCTTCTCCGATATGCAAACAAGCATCACCAATCCAGACCATGTCCATATGGGTTTCACACAGCATACCTAGAGCCGTACTCCAATTCCGGCCTCTAATAAGGGGGACTTCACATATCTACCCCAAGAGACACCACAACCCACCGCACACTCGCGGGGAAGGGTTTTCCCTATGCAATGCAGAAAAGAAGGACTTCACATGTCCAAGAAGGGAGATCGTTACCCTTGTCGATCTCTTGGGAGCCATCGAAAACTAGCCGGTGAGAAAGAACCGCAGCAGCCTTGCCTTCACAACGCCGGCTTCGGATCACGAATCGGACCACGGGAACTCCGCCGGTGGCTTGATCTCCTCCTCCTTCATCTTCCTCCTCTCTCTTTCTCTCTTCCTTAAGGAAATGAAGAATGAAGTCTTCATCAGCCTTCACGGAATAAATCCAGCCAGGAAATCACCTGAGCCCTTGGATCAAAAGAGAGAAATCGGAACGGCCACGATTTGCCCAAAAACTCAATTTTTGGCTGACACGGCCTGTGACACGCCTGTGTCACAGGCCGTGTACCCTTAAGCGGCACACGCGGTATTCGAACCGACTGAGATTTACCAGAACACGGTCATCGACATGCCCGTGTCGAACCTGACACGCCCGTGTCATTCCTGAGACACGCCCGTGTCACCCCTGCCTCATCGAGCTGCAAGCAGTACACGGGTAGGCACACGGCATTGGACACGCCCGTGTCCAACCTGACACGCCTGTGTTCAAGGCTTGGTTCAAGGCCGTGTAATCTTCTGACTCGGACCTCATTTTATTTGCGTGACACGCCCTGGGACACGCCCGTGTCCCAGGCCGTGTACCCCCGACACGCCCTGGGACACGCCCGTGTCCCAGGCCGTGTAACCTGACCTGCACCTCAAACCCAATTTGAGTCTTTTTGGGGTCTTTTTGGGGTGTTACAATCCTCCCCCCCTTAACAAAATTTCGTCCCGAAATTCCACGGTAAGGAAACAAGAACCAACAATACTATAACTGGAGAATTCTGATATAACAAAAGTACACGGTCTACAGTTTATACAAATAGCTCGGGATATTCAGCTCGCATGGTCTGCTCTCGCTCCCATGTTAGCTCTTCACGGCCACAATTGGCCCATCGGACCTTGACCATCCCAATCACTTTGTTCCGCAACTGTTTCTCGGCTCGATCCTCGATCCGAATGGGTCTAACCCTCATCGTTAGCCCATACTCGACCAGTACCCGATCATTCTCCACTACCTGAGCTGGATCCTTCACCGCCTTACGAAGGACTGAGATGTGAAATACATCATGTAATCCACCCAAGTCTGCTGAAAGTGCTAGTCGATAAGCAGCTTCCCCAACTCGCTCCTCCACCTCAAATGGACCAAGATACCTCGGACTTAGCTTTTTCAAACGCCGAATCCTGGACACGCCTTTGAAGGGTTTGATCTTCAAATATACCCAATCACCCACCGCGAACTCCATGTTCCGGTGTTTGGCATTGTAGTACTTTGCTTGACGATCTTGGGCTATCACTAGCCTCTCCCGAATAGAGCGTATGAGCGAGGTAGCTTCTTCGACTTCCTTTTTCCCACTCAGCTTAGATTCGCCTGCTTCTGCCCAAGCTAACGGTGTACGGCATTTATGACCATATAACGCCTCAAATGGTGCCATACCAATACTTGCTTGGTAGCTATTATTATAAGCAAATTCGACAAGAAAGATATAATCTTCCCATCTCTTACCAAAGTCTAGGGCGCACATGCGGAGCATATCCTCCATCGTCCTGTTGGTTCGTTCAGTCTGGCCATCCATTTGGGGATGAAAGGCCGTACTAAATGCTAATTTTGTACCCAACATTTGATGAACTAGCCGCCAATCATTCGATGTGAACCGCCCATCACGGTCACTAACGATGCTCTGAGGAACACCGTGCAGTCGAACAACTTGCTCCACATAAAGCTTGGCCAAGGTTTCCACTGAATCGTCTCTTCTGTTTGGAAGGAAGTGCGCCACTTTCGTCAACCGGTCCACAATCACCCAAATGGAATCATGACCGCGTTGAGATCTCGGCAACCCGTGCACGAAATCCATCGAAATGTCATCGAACTTCCACTCCGGAATAGGTAACGACTTCAGGAAACTGCCAGGCTTCTGACATTCTGCCTTCACCAACACACAGGTATTGCATTCAGCCACAAAACGTGCGACATCTTTCTTTAGTCCGGGCCACCAGAACAGCTTTTTCAGATCTCTGTACATCTTTGTGCTCCCTGGGTGAACTGAGTACTTTGCAAAGTGAGCTTCGTACATCACCTCTTCCCTCAATTTACCCACACTCGGGACGCACACTCGACCATTTCTTCGTAACAAACCGTTATCCCAAGAGAATTGGTCATCCGGCCCATCATTTGCATAGCGCTGGAGACTTTCATCAAGCTCCGTTGCTCGCCGAACTCTGTCCGTAAGGTCATATTGCACCTCCGTCCAGTTCAAGCATGCATCGGTTGACGAACCCTTGTCAACACAAGATATCTCCAATGCTTCCAATTCCTGGATTAAACGCTGATCATGCCTCTGCAACCAGCTTGCCCGTACCGGAGTATTCCGACTCAAAGCATCAGCGACCACATTTCCCTTCCCGGGAGTATAGTGAATCTCGAAGGTGTAGTCCCCAAGGAACTCCATCCATCTTCGTTGTCCCATATTCAGATCCTTCTGATCCAACAAATACTTTAGGCTTTTATGATCTGTATAGATATCCACTTTAATGCCATATAGATAGTGCCGCCACAACTTGAGCGCAAAGATTACCGCCGCCAACTCCAAATCATGGACGGGGTAATTCCGCTCATGCACTTTCAACTGGCGCGAGCCATAAGCAATCACTTTACCAAACTGCAGAAGAATGCAGCCTAAGCCGCTCCCGGAAGCATCACTATAGATCTCATACCCATCAGTAACACATGGCGATGTCAACACAAGCGCCGTGGTCAAACGACTCTTCAAGTCTTCAAAAGCTCGCGCGCACTCCGGCGTCCAAATGAACTTTTGATCTTTTCTCGTCAGCGTGGTCAGAGGTAAAGCAATCCGTGAGAAGTTTTCCACAAACCGTCTATAGTAGCCCGCAAGTCCAAGGAAGCTCCTGACCTCGGCCACTGAAGACATCACTGGCCAATCCCGAATGGCACTTATCTTCAACGGATCCACCGCGATACCTTCTCCGCTTACCACATGGCCTAAAAAGGCGACTGAAGAGAGCCAGAACTCACACTTTGAGAACTTGGCATAAAGCTTATTCCTCCGCAGGGTATGCAAGACCAACCGCAAATGGTTTGCATGATCCTCTTCCGATTGAGAGTATACTAAGATGTCATCGATAAACACAATAACGAACAAATCCAAGTAATCTCGGAACGTTCGATGCATTAGGTCCATAAATACCGAAGGCGCATTACATAGGCCAAACGGCATTACCGTGAACTCATAATGACCGTAGCGTGTTCCAAACGCCGTCTTGGGAATGTCACCTTCCCTAATCCTCAGCTGAGAGCCGTACTCCAATTCCGGCCTCTAACAAGGGGGACTTCACATATCTACCCCAAGGGACACCACAACCCACCGCACACTCGCGGGGAAGGGTTTTCCCTATGCAATGCAGAAAAGAAGGACTTCACATGTCCAAGAAGGGAGATCGTTACCCTTGTCGATCTCTTGGGAGCCATCGAAAACTAGCCGGTGAGAAAGAACCGCAGCAGCCTTGCCTTCACAACGCCGGCTTCAGATCACGAATCGGACCACGGGAACTCCGCCGGTGGCTTGATCTCCTCCTGCTTCTTCTTCCTCCTCTCTCTTTCTCTCTTCCTTAAGGAAATGAAGAATGAAGTCTTCATCAGCCTTCACGGAATAAATCCAGCCAGGAAATCACCTGAGCCCTTGGATCAAAAGAGAGAAATCGGAACGGCCACGATTTGCCCAAAAACTCAATTTTTGGCTGACACGGCCTGTGACACGCCCGTGTCACAGGCCGTGTACCCTTAAGCGGCACACGCGGTATTCGAACCGACTGAGATTTACCAGAACACGGTCATCAACACGCCCGTGTCAAACCTGACACGCCCGTGTCATTCCTGAGACACGCCCGTGTCACCCCTGCCTCATCGAGCTGCAAGCAGTACACGGGTAGGCACACGGCATTGGACACACCCGTGTTCAAGGCTTGGTTCAAGGCCGTGTAATCTTCTGACTCGGACCTCATTTTATTTGCGTGACACGCCCTGGGACACGCCCATGTCCCAGGCCGTGTACCCCCGACACGCCCTGGGACACGCCCGTGTCCCAGGCCGTGTAACCTGACCTGCACCTCAAACCTAATTTGAGTCTTTTTGGGTTTTTTTGGGGTGTTACACGATTACAAATACACAAAATGTTACGGCTTTAAGGGCTTACAGTTATAATTCACAAGTTGGTTTACAAGCATCGGCACGCAGGCCAGCCACACATGAAAACAATAAAAGTTAGCCTTTGGGCCTTTGAGGGCCAACCAATCGCAACACAAGGGCTTCAGCCCGCTACTTTCCACTTGGCTCTCCAGCACCTGTAAAGCACATCCCACCAAAACATGGCAAATATGGCAACGGTCAACATTTAGCCGACCCATTTATAGCGACCCCGTCCCTTGGGGCGGTGATTCTCCTTCCCTGCAACAACGGCATATATATATATATATATATATATATATATATATATAGGGAACAATAATATGCATTTAAGCACTCATCACCACAGACGCAGGCTCAACGGCCACACGCCCCGTGCACTCAGGGCACATTCTTGGTGTACCGGACTTCCCAGATACCACCTCCCGTTCAGAGGTCCAAGACATAACGGTTCATTCTTTAGTATTTTAGTCTTTTCGACCCTAGGACTAAGACTCTCATTATGCCATCCGACGAGAGCCAATTACTTTAGGCAATCTAATCAGGGTTGACATAATGCAGGTATAGTTGAGTCTTTTGCCGTTGCTCAGATCTTCATGCCACTTTCGAAAGCCGAAACAATCAAGGAAATATACAAGACGCGGGTGGACCTCTCCTTTCCCGTTTGGCTCAATGGCCTTTAGAGCTGGGCACTACAGGCTCACAGCTTTGTTACGGATCTCACGGCCATAATAGTTGGCTTCCACGACTCAACTCACATGCTAGCACCACAGTCTTCGCGAGTCCGCTTCGCACCAAAATAGGCTGGCACTCATAGCCACCATAGCTGGGTACTACAGTCTTTCTGCTTTTTAGATAATGACCCCCAAGTCTCCTTGAGACAGGCCTCATAAACGTAGCTCACTGGGAGCTATCGCCTGGTGATACTCGTTGTCTCCCGGCGATATCCAACAGTTTTGCAAACCGTGGACTTTCTTTGTTATTTTCCTGGAGAGCATCTCTAGTACTTATAACTACTCCCATTTCACAGGTATAACACACAGACCCCGTAAACTACTCATTTATACGTGGAGTCTTCTCCAACACGCAAAATAAAACATCACCAATCCAGACCAACCTGGCTGGATGGGCTTCACACAGTATGCCTATTCTGTACAACAAAATTTCTGGATCTATATGTAAATTAAATCGGGGATCACAATGAACGACCAACTAGAAACTACCCTTTCTTCACCTTTTGGTGAGGGGTTCCATGCACGTATGCAAATTAAGGACTTCACTTGTCCAAGGAGAAAATCGTTACCCTTGAAATCCGTTTCCGAGCCATGGCAAAGCTTTTTGTCTTGTTGGAAAGGAGCACCTCTCTTTCCTCTTCACGGATCTAGCCTCGAATTTTGATTTCGTTCACTGGATCTCCTTCACCAAGAGTTACAAGCTCAGCTCTAGCCTTTAGCTCCAACCCTTAGCTCTTTTTTTCAAGAACTTTGATGAAAGAAGGGGAGAGAGTGAGAAGAAGAGAAAGAATTCTCATTCCTCTACTCCTCTGCATAAGTGGCCTTGGGATTAATCCCAACCACCAGATCATTTCATCAAAAGGGAGCAAAGGCAACAATTTTAGCTGAATAGTCAACATTAACGCTATCGCCTGGCGTTATCCGCTATAGCCTGGGCGATATCGTTGATAGACGCTTTGACCCCCATCAACCACCGCTCTTCGGCCGCCGACTGGTTGTCTGACACTTGTCCACACATACGTGGCACTATTGCCTCGTGATATCCACTGTCACCATTCTGATAGCTTACTCAATGCTTCACGATGTCGAGTGCGTTGAGTTCAGCCAATGATTCAAGGAGTCGAGAGCATTGAGAGTTGGGGCTATCGCCGCGCATACCCACTATCGCCACACAATAGTCTCTTATTCAACAATTCGTCGAAAGGCGTTGACTGTGTTTAGCTCTCTCAACGCTTCATGGCATCGAGTATTATTTCAATCGCCGCCGGAGATACCCACTGTCGCCTGGCGATAATGACCAAAAGTTCTGCTGTCAAATTCGGGGTGTTACAACTAGCTTGGACGCCAAGATGATCTGCTTTTAATCTTTTTGCTATATCTATTATCTTCGCCAGGCTAGAGTTTGCTATAAACAAAAGTTTTTGCCTTAGGGGATCTCACAAACCTTTGTAGAACCGCTTCGCATATCCACGATCATCCAAATTATAGGAGTCGGTGAACCTGGTGAGGTGTTGAAACTCCCATTGATACTCCATGACTAACTTTGATCCCTGTTTCAACAGTAGTAATCTTTCCCCGAGCTCATCTCGAGCAGTGGAGGGAACAAAATGTTTATAAATGCCTCAAAACATTTTTTCCAACTAATGTCGTGTATACACGTCCTTGAAAAGTGGATCCCATAAGGGACTTCAACAACCTTTTTGCGTGTGACTCTAGGATGGACACGTCTAAGGTAATAGCCATACTGGCTGGGCATCTGATTCTAGCCATCAGTTCTTGTACAACATCTAGCCATTCCTCTGTGCGAAGGGTCGATTCAGTCCCGTGGTAGATGGGTGGAGAAAGAGCTCGAAAGGTACTCAGCCAATTAGAGCCCGGAGTTGGTTGTTGTACTAGAGCCTGTTGAGACCTGAAGGCATCCAAGATTGCAGTTAAGGTCTGCCCCAACTCTGATTATTGGAACAGAGTTGGGATCGGAGGGACAAGAAAGCCCGGTCTCCATAATGTAACACTCCCCCTTAAGCTGGAGCATATATTTTGATCATGCCCAGCTTGTCGCAAATGTGAAGAAAGGAGGAGGACACCGACTTGGTGAAAATATCAGCCAACTCTTTATCGGAGGTGACAAATGGAGTACAAATTTGTTCCTTCAAAATCTCTTCCCGAATAAAGTGGCAGTCGAATTCAATGTGCTTTGTTCTCTCATGGAAGACCGGATTTTTGGAGATGTATATAACGGCCTTGTTATCACAAAACATAGGTAGAGGATGGTTGTAAACGTCTCCAAAGTCAATCATGAGAGCCCGTAACCACTTCAACTCACATGTGGTCGATGCCATACTTTGATATTCTGCTTCTGCACTGGACCTGGAGACGACAGACTATTTCTTGCTCTTCCAGCTCATAAGGTTTCCCCCCACAAAGTTGCAAAAGCCCAATGTTGACTTGCGGTCTCCTTTGTCATCAGCATAGCTCGAATTTGAGTACGCTTCAACCCTCAAATGACCATTCTTCTGAAAGAGTAGTCCTTTCCTAGGCGCTGATTTAACATACTCCAATATCCTCAGGGAAGACTGTAGATGGCACTCCCTAGGAGCTTGCATGAATTGGCTAACCTTGTCTACAACATAGGAGATGTCGGGTCCAGTCACCGTGAGATAGATGAGTTTACCAACAAGACATATGTACCTCGTAACATCTGAAAGAGGAGGAGAGTCATCCGTCTAGGTTTTATCTTCTCCAATCGCCATGGGGCATCGGGCATGTTTAGCCCTAGTCAACCCTACCTCTTTTAGCAAATAAAGAGCATACTTTCATTGGGAGAGGACTAAGGAATTGGGCTTCCAAGAGGTTTCTATCCCCAGAATGTATTTTGGAGAGCCCATATCCTTTGTGACCAGGTGTTGACGAAGATGCTTCTTTGTCAAAGCTATCCCAGCCTTGTCATCTCAAGTGAGAAGAATATCATCCACATATACAGCAAGAACCACCAGACCCAGGGAGGTTTTGCGAACGAATAAAGAGTGATCGGCAGAACTTCTCGTAAAACCCAGGGCCGCCACAATCCCGCTAAACTTTTCAAACTAAGCCTGAGGGCTTTTCTTTAGGCCATAGATAGCCTTCTTTAGCTGATATACCTGTGTCTCTCCCTGAGCAACATACCCTGGAGGTTGCTCCATGTAGACATCCTCCTGAAGATCCCCATATAGAAAAGCATTCTTGACATCTAGTTAAGAAATGGGACAATCCCTGTTGACAGCCACAGAGCTGAGGACCCTAATAGTGCTAAGACGAGCAACTAGAGAGAAGGTGTCAAAATAATCAACACCATAAGTCTGGGTAAAGCCTTTGGTAACAAGGCGGGCCTTGTAACGATCCACACTGCCGTCCAGACTAAACTTCACCACAAATACCCAGCGACAGCTAACAACATATGTGTCGAAGGGAGGAGGAACAAGGGTCCACGTACCCTATTAAATGAGAGTAGCAATCTCCTCATCCATGGCAACCTTCCAATGAGGAACAGTAACGGACTCCTGGTAGGAATGGGGGGTGGCAGTGGCAGAGAAAGCTAGTGCAAAAGCCCTGTGAGAAGGGGTAAGACAATCATAGGAAACAACAGCAGCAAGCGAGTGATGGGTACATGCCCATCCCCCCTTTGTGAAGAGTAATGGGAAGATCCATGTCAGCGGGTTCCTCAACATCTGGAGCATCCGTGGCAAAGAGAGCTAGCCCAGGAGTAGAGAGTGACGGCAGCGGAGAAGAGGGAGATAGCGGAGGTGAAGAGAGAGGAGGAAACGATGGAGACGGTAGAGGTGGAAAAACCTTGATAGGGGTCGAATGGTTGGAGCGAATAGTAGGAGAATTAGAAGCCACAGGAAGAAGAGAGGAGTCGTTAGAGAAATAGGAAACATTCTCAAGGAAGGTTATGTTGGCAGAGACGAATTGCTTGTGAAGAATGGGGTCAAAACAATAATAGCCTTGCTGAGTGGCAGAGTACCCCAGAAAGATACATTTGGTGGAGCGAGGGGAGAGTTTGTCACGGGTGGCGGAGGGAGCGTGCACAAAAGCTTTGCACCCAAAGATACGTAGAGGGAGAGGAAAAGGATCCTTGCCCGGATAGAGAATGGAGAATGGGGTTTGACCATAGAGAACCGTATAGGGAATGCGATTGATGAGATAGCAGGAAATGAGAACTACATAGCCCCAATACGAGCGAGGGACATGCATCTGCTTCATCAAAGTGCGAGCGACATCAAGGAGGTGACGATTTTTGCGTTCTGCCACTCCATTTTGTTGTGAGGTATAGACACAACTAGTTTGATGAACAATCCCATATTGCATACAGAAAGTTGAAAAAGCTTGACTAATATACTCCTTAGCATTATCAGAGCGAAAGATTTTAATGGAAACACCAAATTGATTTTGAATTAAATGATAAAAAGATGTCCATACATTGAATAATTCAGAGCGATCTCATAAGTGATAAACCCAAGTACATCTAGAAAATTCATCAGTAAAGGTAACAAAATAAGAACTACCCCGACCAACGGTGAGTGTTGGAGCAGGATCCCAGACATCGGAGTGAATGAGATCAAACGGACGGGTAGAGCCACGACCTTATTCGGCGGGAAGGAGGAACGGTGATGCTTGCCAAGCTGATAGGCGTCGCAGTTGAGAGGAGAACTGTACGGAGGGAGGTGGGGAAGAAGATAATGAAGAAGCCGTGGAGGAGGATGACCTAAGCGGAGATACCACTATAGAAGATCTATAGAGGAGGAGGAGAAGGCGGACATAGCGAAAATGTTGTCGAGGAAGTAAAGGCCGCCGCTCTCAGTCCCAGTAGCAATCGTCCGTTGGGAGCTCGGATCCTGAAAAGAACAAGAAGTTGGAGTGAATGTGACGGAGCACTAAAGTTGCTTGCATAAAGAGGTAACCGACAATAAATTGCACGAAAACTTGGGCACATAGAGAGTGTCCGCCAAGCTAAGAGACGGACTGACATGAACCACTCCTGTCCCATGGACCGGGGAGGGAGAGTCGTCTGCAACGAGGACCGGGGGAAGCCGATCATGTGGTTCTAAGAGAGAAAAGCACTGAGGATTGCCCGTCATGTGATTAGTCGCACCAGAGTCTATCAGCCATTTACCTTGAGTAACCACATGGGCACTACCTGATGATGTGACCACCGAGGCGGACGGATTTGAGGAAGAGGTAGAAGAGTCACCATAGGGGCGAAGATGTGAATGTTTAAACTAGTAGCGATCTACGGTATGCCCGGTGCGGCCACAGTGAGAGCAAAGGAAGTGGGAAGGGCCACACCCGCCGGACTGGTGGTTGCGGCTACCAGAGCCACTCCGTTGAGTCTGGTGAGCATAGTTTTCCGGTGGAGAAGGAGTGGACAGAAGAGGTTGCTGAAGTAGAGAGGTAACTGCGACAATGCATACAGCAGTGGCATCCAAGGTGGGAGAGTCTACCTTGCCCAGAATTTGCTGTTGGATCATTTCATAGGACTCAGGAAGTCGCAGAAGATAGCACACAACCAGAAGCTCCTAGAAGTGCTTGTGATGCTCGACCAAATCCGCAAAGAAGGGGAGATTCTGAAGAATCTCAGCCCCGAGAGCCTGAACATGTTGATAAGCAGCAGTAAGAGACATAGAAGGACGTGCAAAGAGGTCCGCATACAGAGTATAGATGCGGGACGTCTAAGCCCCCTTCGAGTACAGAGCAGCAAGATAGAGCCAAGCCATCTTGACCGTCTCATCATGATGAATGATGGGAAAGCATTCATCTGAAAGGCTGTTAGCTAGCCAAATGCGGACAAGCACGTCACTAGCATCCCAGTTTTCAAACTGAGCAGAAGTGGGGGAAAGAGGGTTATTAGTGAGATGGTGGCATTTGCGGTGTGAGCAAAGAAGAAAGGTGAGGGAGAAACTACAATCCGGGTAGTTGGAACTGATGAGTTTGGAGATAAAGAAAAAGACCGCGCGGATGCAGGACTGGTGGTTGCGGCTAGATAGAAGTTTGCGTGAATAGGAGATAAAGAAGACCGCGCGAACTAGAAGGAGTTTGCAAGAAAGGCAAGTAGGGCGTGCGAATAGGGTAGAGACCGCACGAATAGAAACGGTGCCACACGAATCAAAGGAGATCACGGGGAGAAAAAAGGTAGAGAAACTGCGAAAATAGGTCACGGATAAAAAAAAGACGGAGCGAGAAGAGAGGCCGCAAACACAAAGGGTAGTGATAAACAAGAGAAGAGAAGAGGCTGTGCGAACAGACAACAAGAAGAAGGGCAAATCGCGCATACAGAAGAAGACACCGAATCAGGCGGAAAATATCGAGTCCTCTGATACCATGTGCGAACAGACAAGTAGAAATCGGAAATTAGAATAACAGAAATTTTAATTATCCAAAAAAGTAAGTATTACAAAGGTATAACCTCCATTTAACAGAATGGAGGAGATGGGAGAGATTACAAATAGGCAATGTGGGACTAAACAATTATAGGTATAAGCGGTTTAACAAAAATAAGCCAAACAGGTCGCGCGGTTAGATGGATAGGCTAACCGCCCAGCAACAATCAGAAGGAGAGAACAAGCTGGCATAGGAGACCGCTAGACCTCCCGATCTCCAAGTCACCTGAAACAAACCGTCAGACCGCCCGGACACCAAACAGTAATAGTCCGGCTACCAAACCGCTTGAGAGAAACTTCCAAACCGCGCGGTCCCTAATCCGCCAGAGTCAGATAGCCAGACCGCCCGGTATCCATACTGCAACATGAATAATGAATGGTCACACCACTGCTTCCGCTAATCTAGTTTGTTCACAAACTGAATAATCAAGCAGGGGTAACACCATGTTCAAGGACTTCTTTATCATAGAATCGATTCAAACTGATACCATTTGTAAAAAAAACACCACCCGAAACACACGACATGACTGAGGGGAGTCTTATGCCTAGAACAGATGCCTTACGATAGAATCAACACACGTGCTAATCTGTACCACAAGCTGCCTATCCTGCCATCCAATTCGATACACAGTGCCAACCAAACTAAAAAGAAGAGAACAGAAGTCGTAATATTATATAAGTAAATGTCCAAAATAGTACATCAATAAATAAGAATCTATTCAGCTTCTTTAATATCATAAGACACAAAACATTGCCTGAAGGCTACATCATAACGCTCAAACTCACATTGGTCAGCGAAGGAAGTTCGGGTAACGTCGTACCAGGCCCTGTCTCACTAGCCTGATTTTCCTCCTGCACCTAGCGTTGCTGCTTCTCCATTTGCAGGGTATCCTCCTAAAATGTTAGATGTAACAACTATTAGTCATAAATATTAAGTGGCTATCACATCCACTCACCCCAGCGACTCTTAGGCACCGGGCGGAGAAAGAGAAGGAGAAGCTAAATATAGTAGTATTATATATCAATATTCAAGTGGTAAGAGCGTTACTATATAGCAGTTCATATATGTATATATTTGCGCACTTATACTAAGCAAGTATGAACAGTAATCAGCAATGAATAATTGGCAGTCTACTCTAACAGCACATTAATCATAAGGACAAAAATTAACTTAACTTATAAAAGTGTCCATACAAATTTATAAGTTAATGATCTGGTACATCAAAGTAACTCATCATATAAAAGTGCCCATATAAATTTATATGATTTGGATCTTATGTGGTGCAATGTAATATGATGCCTCACTCATGCTCACACACACGTACACAGCTATGTCGACATAGACTATTAGTTCCCATTTTTCAAGCAGGTAGCTAACCTCACAGGCATAATCTGTCGTGGCCAAACGGTGACAGTAGAGCGGGCGTCTCCACTACTAGGCTGACATCCACACTACCAAGCCTATCCCTCTGTACGCCTCAACGCTAAGAACACAATAGTGGATCCCCTACGTACTATGGCTCGAAAGGGGTCTCGGGTAGATATGCACCAAGAACACAGCCAAAATGGCTTATAACTGGCAACGAAGGAGCCTGTGGGAACTTATCACCCAAAGACCAAGCCAACCGTCCACTGGCACCGAAGGAGACTCGGGTATGAGCACTGAGGACAAATCCTAATTGCCCAAGGTCTATCTGTCAACTCACGTCAGTGTGACGACTGGCGAGCCCATAGATATCAGAACCAACATTTTCTCCGAATTTAAATGTAAATCAGAGTAAGAGAAAACATGCGCCGTGATGCCACGCCGTGTAGGGGATAACTGCAGACTTTCAGGCAAACTCCCACCTTAACATAGTTTATGAAAATACCAAGTTTTGATGTGAGGAAAACATGTTTTAAGTTAGGTTTTGGTGGACATATCCCTCAGCTCAGTGGATCAACTAGTCCATAACTAAAAAAATATAAGAATGCGCTGTGGAAAAATACCTTATTTATATTATTTGACATCCTACATGAGCAAAAACATCCATACAGGATAACTCATAGTATGCATGACTCTAAAATTTAGTATAAGTATAAAAATAGCATTTACGTTCGACAAACATTGTGGTTTTAGTTTGAAAGATGGCATGTATGAAGTGATAGAAGTAATACTTTGAAAGTGAGGGGATAGATCTGAAAAACTCTAGAGGGGGGTGAATAGAGTATTTTCAAAAACTTTGATTAGTTTTATAGCAGAATTAAAAAAAGTGATATCAGTATATGTATAAAGAGAAATAAGAAAAAGAAAACTATCACAGCACAGCAGAAATAAAGAATGGAACAACCAGACGACACAATAAAATTATAGTGGTTCCTAAAAAATGGGTACATCGACTCTTCTACCACCCTGGTAGGAATCCACTAACAGGTTTTTGATCAGGTGGCCTACCACCACAAGTTTTTGCTTAGGTGCCCTGTCACCATAAGATCTATTTCAAGGGAGATCTCACAACACTTTATGCTTTTGATCAGGTGCCCAAAAACCAAATCAAGTCTTTTGATAAGGACACTTATCAACCAGGTGATAAATTTTAAAAAGGGTTAGAAACCCTTTTTACAGTGGGAAATGAAAAGTGATGTTATCTTCTCTTTCTCAAACAACTGAGAAGACTTTAGTGGATGTTGTTGTCAAAGCTCCCCCTGAGATGAAGAAAGTTTCAGGAAGATGAGAGCTTTGCTCAGGGTGTAGGCCTTGATGAAGATCTTCAGAAACTTCTTTGACTAGTGTTGATGAGTTGTCCCTTTGGAGCCTGAAGCAGAAACTGAGGAAGACAAAAAATCTGTGTGTGATTTTCTTCTTCAATTTCCTGTAAGAATGATAGCAGTGCTTTTTTTCTAAAAAACTTTGTATCAGTTGTTGTGAAAAGATCTCTGGTTGTTCTTCTTTTTGAAAAAGATCTTTTTATATTCCTAGAGGATTTCTGCCTTTGAATTTTTAATATTATCCTTGATTTGCTGCTCAGAATCTGGGAGTTGAAATGGCTGGAAAATGTCTTTAATGTGTTTCCTCAACTGCCCCAATAAATACGTCAAGTATTTAACTCTGTGAATTCCATAATCAATTTTGCCTTGGAACGACTATATTCTTGAGAATATAAGCATTAATTATCAGAGAATTACTGCCTTAGAATAATACCAATCGAAATCGGAATGACAGATAAGTCATCAAACTGATACAGAAAGAAATCGTCGAACTCAGGACAGATTTCGTTGACCTGAACTCCAAGTTCGTCGAGTTGAGAAATCATCTTCGTCGAGCTGAGCTTGGAGAAAATTGATCTGGAGAAAAACTTCCAATTTTAAGCTCCAAGTTCGTCGAACTGAGATAGACTTTCGTCGACCAGAGAATCTGAGTAGAAGATGGAAGATCATCGACCTGAGCTCGTATTTTGTCGAGCTCAGCTCAGAGTTAAAACTCTTAGTTCGTCGATCAGCGATCAACAATTGTCGAGCTGAGTTCGAAGAACTTCGAACTAATTCTCTGAACTCTTTAACAACTGCATTTATTATAAGTCTGAGTCTCTGGAGTCCTTGAGGGTTGGATCAAAGATTGTCTAACCTAATCAGATTGACCAAGACCTTAGAACTAACAAATTTGACACAAGGCTATACATGATGGGTCAAAAACCTAATAGTGCACCTAGCCCAAATCCAAACTTGGGATCCAACAATCTCCCACTATTTGGGTGAGGTCACTAAACAAAATAGAGAAACATAAAAACACAAAGCAATATAAATATCTAACAGAATTTAAACTATTCAGCAGATATAATATAGCTAGGTTCAATACATAAAAGAATCATAAAGAAATAAATGTTTAAGATTTGTTAGAGGGAGGAGCAGATGATGATTTAGCAAACAAAATTGTCCTGTGAGGATTCTCTGCTTCCTTCTGAGTCATCTTCCTTTCTTGATCACCAATAGTATTCTGGGAAATAACTCTTGGAACTACAGCTTCTGGATACAGGTTCAAATATGAGTCAATATTTAAAAATTTGTTTACCTGATACCTTTCAAGTTCTTTCTTTCTGTATGTAGACATTATGGAAAATTAAGAAGCATCCTTGCCTTCTTCTTTGGCCTTTCTAATTTGAGATAGAGCAACAAGCTCATTAAATCTGGCCATCTTGAAAGTTGGGTCAATTCTTGGATCACATGTTGGGGATAAAGGCCTTTCAGAACTTGATTTCTCTTGTTGGTCTATTTCAGAAGATTTATATTGTTGGTTTTACTTTTGGAACTGAACAGATTGCCGCTGAAAATTTGTTGGATTAGATCTCTGTTTTTGTTTGCTTTGATAATATGACTTAGGAGGACTGCATTGACTATATTTACCATATGGTCTAGAGGACTTGTAGGAAGCTGGCCTTTGAGATTGAGAACTACTTGAGGCTGGCTTCTTATTCTTAGAGACATTTCCTGAGGATTGTGAAATATTCCCTCAAGCACCTGCAGCAGGAGGAGGAGGTCCTCTCTAGTTCCTTTGAGGAGGAGGAGAGTATCTCCTGCTCTTCTTCCTAACCTTTTGCTCATTTTTAGAGTACCACATCGATTTAGGCATTCCTAGATAAGGAGAAATATTATTCAAAATATAATAAGGTATGTCAACGGTAGGATTAGGCTTAGGAACATCCTTAGGAGGAGCCTTTCTGGCCTTAAATTTTATCTTTTTGGAACTATATTCATCAGAATCATCAGAATCCTCATCATCATCAGATGATTCGGGAGGATTATCAAATAAATCATCAATTTCTTTTAGAGCTTCTTTATAAATTTGCTTCTCAGCCTGAGGTTATTCTAGAATGGTTGGCTCTGCAGAACTTTCAGTAACAATCAAACTGCCTTATTCTTCTTCCATGTCTGCAAACAAAATATCGTCCAAGTCTGGAAAAGAAGACTCAGCCCACATACGAGGTGGAGTGGAGAAAGCCTTTTGCTCAGAAACAGAAACTGGCTCACAAAAATCTTCAGCAACTAATATTTCTGTAATCTCTGGAACTACAAAACTTGCCCATAGTTGATCCACAACTGCAGGACTTATTGGAGCAGTATAACATACAATAGCCTTTGAGTAATCAACATCAAAACTTGGTAAAGCATTTCTGTAAAATGAATTGAAAGAATCAAGTAAAGACTCCAAGTCAACTGTGGGTTTTATAATGAAATCAATAGCTGTTATAATTTCTGGAAAAACTGCTGGAGGAGGAGTTGGAGGAGAAAATACTGCTGCTTCTAGAACTGGAGCTGCTAGAACTGGAGCTTCTTCATTTAACATCTCCCCCTGCCTGGTTTCATAGGGTCCTAAAGTCAGGCCCCCAGAAGAAGGGATAGAATGAAGAGCATCAATTTGAGTAGAGAGAGAAGAAATAGAGGCAGAAAGAGGAGCAATAGCTTCAGCTATTAGCTGCTTAAGAGATGGAGTAATAAAAGTAAGAAGATCTTTGGCAATAACAGAAAAATTTAAATATAGAGGTTCGGGAACAGAGGGAGTATAAGTGGTATAATGGCCACAATTGGAACATACAGAAAAAGCATTGGGGAAAGTCTGTATGAACATATTCAGGGAATATGGAAGTAGGGTTGGATGGAAGAGTGGTAGAAGTGGTTGGAATTGTGGTAGAAGGAATTGTTGTGGTGGTTATTGTTGTAGTGGTGATTTCCTGAGTGGGAGATTGACTTGGAGAATGGTAGATTGGAGAGTTTTGTGGAGATAGTTGAGGAGACAGCAAGTTGAAGTTGGGCTGTGGAGATGAGGATGGAATGTCATCTAGATGAGTTTGAGGTGGAGATAGAGGAGGAATGAAATCAGTCATAATTTCATCCTCATGAATGATGATTGTTGATTGAGGAGGTGATGGTGGTGGAAGTGGTGAATTTGGAGGGGTATTTGAGGATTGTTGTTGTTGTGGAAGAGGTGAAGAAATATCAGTTTGAATTCTGATGAAAGGGTTAATTTCTTCGGGAGGTGGAGGAGTGGCTATAACTTCCCTTGTGTCCTCAGAAGTCCTGGAAGAGGAGGAACCCCTGGATGGGTTAGGGATGGTCCTCTCCCATCTCCCAAACAAGGCAGATATAAGCCTCTTGGAGGCATTTATGAATATGGTCTGGGAGACCAATAATTAAGGTGCCTTGGTCTGGAAGAAAATTCCTAATATCCTCCCAAAACAAACCTCTTTCTTAGAATTCTTCTTCTTAATTAACTCAAACAATATCTTGCCCGAATTTACAGCTTTCTTGTTTACCAGAGCACACATCACCAAGAATTGATGCCTTGTTATGTAGTCAAGGGTTATGTGATTGCCCAGCAACACCTTCCCAACAACATCAGCAAGAAATTTATACTCTATAGACAAATTCTTTTTCAACAATTTATTAGGGTTTCCCTCGGAGTGACCCATCTTAATCAACATAGACTCATACTCAGAACTGTCTATTTCAATGTCTTCTTCTCCATTAACCAAACCAAAAATTTCAGTTAAAACAGCAGGGGTTAGGGTAACCTGATTGCCTGTGATGGTACCAGTCATAGTGTCTGCATTTGGAGTAGTTGAAGTATAAATCCATTCCCTTATTTTAGTTACTAGCAACTTGATCCTGGTGGTCATGATTTTCTTCAGTTTCTGTTCTTCAAACAACTGTATAATGTCAATGAAAATCTGATCGGAATGACGAAAAGGATCGAAGTCGATGTCAAAGCCGGTGTCGTACTTTATGTTGGAGAGGGAAGTCGCCGGAATCGCCATTGTTTTCCTGAAAAATGCAAGAGAGATCAAGTGCAAGAGAAATAGAAAGCACGAGATGGAGCTCGAAGAAAGATTAGTTATAAAGGTTTTCAGAATATGAAGCGGCAGACCCCGTCCTACGAAAAGAAAAAGAAAATCTTCATTCTCTGGTCGATGAAAAATTTCATGAAGGAATGATATCGTCGATCTAAGTTTGAAGAGGGGAAAACTTTTCTTCGTTCTCAGGTCGACGAATAATTTTCTGAAGCAAGATCGTCGATCTGCGCTCGACGAAAATAACTTCACACAGAGAGTTCGTCGATCTCAGGTTGACAAAATTTCCAAAGAATAGTTTTTAGATCATTGATCTCCGTTCGACGAACTGTGACCAATTCTTCGACCTTAGACAAAAAATTAAATTAACCTTCTCCATTGATCAGACCCAGCTGATTCAGAAAGAACAGATGTTTCTTCTCATCTAAAGGTTTAGTGAAGATGTCTGATCTTTGGAAATCAATAAAGATAAAGACAAGATTAATTTTCTTTTTGCTTACGCAATCTCTAATGAAAGGATACTTTACTTCTATATGCTTTGTCCTACTATGATGTACTGGATTTTGTGTAATGGAAATTGCACTGGTACTATCACAAAATATAGTTGAATTATTTAGATTGTAACCATAATCCAGGAGTTGGTTTTGGATTGACAATATCTGTGAATAACAACTGCCAATTGTAATTTATTCATCTTCTATAGTTGAGGTGGACATAGATGTTTGTTTCTTACAAACAAAGACACAAGCCTATCACCAAGGAACTGACATGTTCCTGATGTGCTTTTCCTTTTAACTCTACATCAAGCAAAGTCAGCATCTGAGAATCAAGATAATTCAAATTTTGACTCAGTTGGATAAAAGAGTCCCAGATTTGGGCAACCCTTTATATATCTCAAATTTTTTTTAAGAAAATAAGGTGAGATTCTTTAGGGTTCACTTAGAACCTAGCACAAAGATATGTAGCAAACATTATGTCTGGTCTACTAGATGTGAGATACAATAAGGACCCAACAATAGTCCTATATGTTTTCTGATAAACTGGCTTGCCATGTTCATCAGAATCAATTACAACATTGGAAGCCATGGGTGTTTTCTTGGCTGAGGCATCAGTCATCCCAAATATTTTAACAAATTCCTTAGCGTATTTAGATTGGGAGATGAAAATGCCATCAGGGGATTGCTTCACTTGGAGACCAAGGATGTAAGAAAGCTCAACCATACTACTCATTTCAAACTTGGAATGTATCTGGTCAGAAAACCTTTTGCATAGTTTGGAATCAGTAGAGCCAAAAATGATGTCATCAACATATATTTATACTAACAGTATGTTATTATTATGATGTCTAGTAAATAAGGTTCTATCTACAATGCCCCTAGTAAACTTATGCTCCAAAAAAAAGCTAGCTAGGGTCTCATACCAAACTCTTGGAGCTTGCTTTAAACCATGAAGAGCTTTGTGCAATTTGAAAACAAAAGAGGGATGAGAAGGCCGCGCGAATAGGAGATAAAGAAGACAGAGATAAAGAAGTCGTGTGGCTAGAGAGAAGGCCGCACGAATAGGAGATAAAGAAAACCGCGCGAACTAGAAGGAATTCGCGAGAAAGGTAAGCAGGGCGTGCGAATAGGGTAGAGACCGCACAAATAGAAATGGAGCCGCGCGAATCAAAGGAGATCGCGGGGAGAAAAGAGGTAGAGAAACTGCGAAAATAGGTCACGGATGGGAAAAAAAGACGAAGCGAGAAGAGAGGCGGCGAACACAAAGGGAAGCGACAAAGAAGAGAAGAGGAGAGTCTGCGCGAATAGACCACAAGAAGAAGGGCAAACCGTGCGGACAGATGAAGGCACTGAATCAGGCGGAAAAGATCGAGTCCTCTGATACCATGTGTGAACAGACATGTAGAAATCGGAAATTGGAATAACAGAAATTTTTATTATCCAAAAAAGTAAGTATTACAAAGGTATGGCCTCCCTTTAATAGAATGGAGGAGATGCGAGAGATTACAAATAGGCAACGTGGGACTAAAAAATTATAGTTATAAGCGGTTTAACAAAAAACAAGCTGAATATGTCGCACGGTTAGACGGATTGGCTATCCCCCAACAACCACCAGAAGGAGAGAACAAGCCGCCATAGGAGACCGCTAGACCTCCCGATCTCAGGGTCGCCTGAAACAAACCGTCAGACCGCCCGGACACCAAACAACAACAGTCTGGCTACCAAACTGCTGGGGAGAAACTGCTAAATCGCATGGTCCCTAATCCGCCAGAGTCAGACAGACAGACCGCCTGGTCTCCATACTATAACATGAATAATGAATGGTCACACCACTGCTTTCGCTAATCTGGTTTGTTCGCAAACCGAATAATCAAGCAGGGGTAATACAATGTTCAAGGACTTCTTTATCATAGAATTGGTTCAAACTGATACCATTTGTAAAAAAACCCCACCCGGAACACACGACACGACTGAGGGGAGTCTTATGCCCAGAACAGCTGCCTTGCGATAGCATGAGCACATGTGCTAATCTGTACCACAAGCCGCCTATCCTGTCATCCAATTCGATACACATTGCCAACCCAACAAAAAATAAGAGCACAAAAGTCATAATATCACATAAGTAAATGTCCAAAATAGTACATAAATAAATAAGAATCTATTCAGCTTCTTTAATATCAGAATACACAAAACATTGCCCGAAGGCTACATCATAACGCTCAAACTCACATTGGTCAGCAAAGGAAGCCAGGGTAACGTAGTACCATGCCCTATCTCCCTTGCCTGGATGTCCTCCTGCACCTGGCGCTGCCGCTTCTCCATTTGCAGGGTATCCTCCTAAAATGTTAGATGTAATAACTGTTAGTCATAAATATTAATTTGTTATTACATCCGCTCACCCCATCGACTCTTAGGCACCGGGCGGAGAAAGAGAAGGAGAAGTTAAATATAGTAGTATTATATATCAACATTCAAGTGGCAAGAGCGTTATTGTATAGCAGTTCATATATATATATATATATATATTTGCACACTTATACTAAGCAAGTATGAACAGTAATCAGCAATGAATAATTGGTAGTCTACTCTAACAGCACTTTAATCAAAAGGACAAAAATTACTTAACTTATAAAAGTGATCATACAAATTTATAAGTTAAGGATCAGGTACATCAAAGTAACTCATCATATAAAAGTGCCCATATAGATTTATATTATTTGGATCTTATGTGGTGCAATGTAATATGATTACTCACACATGCTCACACACACATACACAGCTATGTCGACATAGACTAGTAGTTCTTACTTTTTGAGCTGGTAGCTAACCTCTCAGGCATAATCTATCGTGGCCAAACGGTGACAGTAGAGCGAGCATCTCCACTACTAGGCTGGCATCCACACTACCAAGCCTATCCCTCTGTACGCCTCAATTCTAAGAACACAATAGTGTAGCCCCTGCGTACTATGGCTCGGAAGGGGTCTCGGGTAGATTTGCACCAAGAACACAGCCAAATTGGCCTATAACTGGCATAGAAGGAGCCTGTGGGAGCTTATCACCAAATGACCAAGACAACCATCCACTAGCATGAAAGGAGACTCAGGTATGAGCACCGAGGACAAATCCCAACCACCCAAGGTCTATCTGTCAACTCACGTCGGTGTGACGACTGGCGAGCCCATAGATATCACAACCAGTATTTTCTCCGAATTTAAATCTAAATTAGAGTAAGAGAAAACACACGTCGTGATACCACGCTGTGCAGGGCATAACTACAGACTTTCAGGAAAACTCCCACCCCAACACAGTTTATGAAAATACCAAGTTTTGGTGTGAGTAAAACATGTTTTAAGTTAGGTGTTGGTGACCATATCCCTCAGCTCAGTTTATAAACTAGTCCACAACTAAAAAAATATAAGTATACGCTGCGGAAAAATACCTTGTTTATATTATTTGACATCCTACATGAGCAAAAAAATCCATACAGGATAACTCATGGTATGCATAACTATAGATTTAGTATAAGTATAAAAATAGCATTTACGTTCGACAAACATAGTTGTTTTTGTTTGAAAGATGTATGAAGTGATAGAAGTAATACTTTGAAAGTGAGGGGATAGATCTGACTAACTCTAGAGGGGGTGAATAGAGTATTTCAAAAACATTGATTAGTTTTATAGCGGAATTAAAATAAGTGATATCAGTATATGAAAAAAGAGAAGTAAGAAAAAGAAAACTATCACAGCACAGCAAGAAATAAAGAAAGGAACAACCAGATAACACAAGAAAATTATAGTGGTTCCTCAAAACTGGGTACATCCACTTTTCTACCACCCTGGTAGGAATCCACAAACAGGTTTTTGATCTAGTGCCCTGCCACCACAGGTTTTTTCTTAGGTACCCTGTTACCACAAGATCTAATTCAAGGGAGATCTCACAACCCTTTGGGCTTTTGATCAAGTGCCCAAAAACAAAATCAATTCTTTTGATAAGGACACTTATCAACCAGGTGATAGATTTTGAAGGGAGTTAGAAACCCTTTTTATAATGGGAAATGAAAAGTGATGTTGTCTTCTCTTTCTCAAACAATTGAGAAGACTTTAGTGGATGTTGTTGTCAAAGCTCCCCTAAGATGAAGAAAGGTTCAGGAAGATGAGAGCTTTGCTCAGGGTGTAGGCCTTGATGAAGATCTTCAGAAACTTCTTGGACTGTTGTTGATGAGTTGTCCCTTTGGAGCCTGAAGCAGAAACTGAAGAAGACAAAAGATCTGTGTGTGATGTTCTTCTTTAATTTTCTGTAAGAATGATAGCAGTGCTTTTTTTTTGAAAAACATTCTATCAGCTGTTTTGAAAAGATCTCTTGTTGTTCTTCTTTTTAAAAAAGATCTTTTTATATTCTGAGAGGATTTCTGTCTTTGAATTTTTAATATTATCCTTGATTTGCTGCTCAGAATCTGGGAGTTGAAACGGCTGGAAAATGTCTTTAATGTGTTTCCTCAACTATCCCTGTAAATAAGTCAAGTAATTAACTCTATGAAATCCATAATCAATGCTACCTTGGAATGACTATATTCTTTAGAATATAAGCATTAATTATCAGAGAATTACTGCCTTAGAATAATACCAATTGAAATCAGGATGACAGAGAAGTCATCAAACTGATACAGAAAGAAATCATCGAACTCAGGACAGATTTCGTTGACCTGAACTCCAAGTTCGTCAAGCTGAGAAATCGTCTTCGTCGAGCTGAGCTCAGATAAAATTGATCTTGAGAAAAACTTCTAATGCTGAGCTCCAAGTTCGTCGAATTAAGATAGACTTTCGTCGACCAGAAAATCTGAGTAGAGGAGGGAAGATCGTCGACCTGAGCTCGTATTTCATCGAGCTCAGCTCAGAGTTAAAACTCTGAGTTCGTCGATCAGCGATCGACGATCGTCGAGCTGAGTTCGAAGAACTTTGAACTAATTCTCTGAACTCTTTAACAACTGCAGTTCTTATAAGTCTGAGTCTCTAGAGTCTCTGTGGGCTAGATCAAAGATTTTCTAACCTAGTCAGATTGACCAAGACCTTAGAACTAACAAATTTGACCCAAGACAATACATGATGGGTCAAAAACTTAATAGTGCACCTAGCCCAAATCCAAACTTGGTATCCAACAATCTCCCCCTATTTGGGTGAGGTCACTTAACAAAATAGAGAAACATAAAACACAAAGCAATATATATATCTGACAAAATTTAAACTATTCAGCAAATATAATATATCTAGGTTAAATACATAAAAGAATCACAGAGAAATAAATGTTTAAGATTTATTAGAGGGAGGAGCAGATGATGATTTAGCAAACAAAATTGTCATTCAGAACTTGATTTGTCTTGCTGGTCTATTTCAGAAGATTTCTGCTGTTGGTTTTACTTTTGGAACTTAACAGATTGTCGCTGAAAATTTATTGGAGTAGATCTCTGTTGTTGTTTGCTTTGATAATATGACTTAGGAGGAATTCATTGACTGTATTTCCCATAAGGTGTAGAGGACTTATAGGAAGCTGGCCTTTGAGATTGAGAACTACTTGAGGCTGGCTTCTGATTCTTAGAGACATTTCATGAGGATTGAGAAATATTCCCTGAAGCACCTACAGGAGGAGGAGGAGGAGGTCCTCTCTAGTTCTTTTGAGGGGAGGAGAGAATCTCCTTCTCTTCTTCCTAACCTTTTGCTCATTTTTAGAGTACCACATCCATTTAGGCATTCCTGGATAAGAAGTAATATTATTTAAAATATAATAAGGTGTGTCAACTGTAGGATTAGGCTTAGGAATATCCTTAAGAGGAGCCTTTCTCTTCTTAGATTTTATATTTTTGGAACTTGATTCATCAGAATCATCGGAATCCTAATCATCATCTGATGATTTAGGAGGATTATTATATAAATCATCAATTTCTTTTAGAGCTTCTTTAGAAATTTGCTTCTCAGCCTGAGGCTGTTAGAGAATGGTTGGCTCTGCAGAACTTTCAGTAACAATCTGACTGCCTTATTCTTCTTCCATGTCTACAAACTTAATATCCTCCAAGTCTGGCATAGGGGACTCAGCCCATATATGAGGTGGAGAGGAGAAAGACTTTGGCTCAGAAACAGAAACTGGCTCACAAAAATCTTCAACAACTAATATTTCTGTAATCTCTGGAACTATAAAACATGCCCATGGTTAATCCATAACTACAAGACTTATTGGAGTAGTATAACATACAATAGCCTTTGAGTAATCAACATCAAAACTAGGTAAAGAATTTATGTAAACTAAATTGAAAGAATCAAGTAAAGAGTCCAAGTTAACTGTGGGATTTATAATGAAATCACTAACTGTTATAATTTCTGCAAAAACTGCTGGAGGAGGAGCTGGAGGAGAAGCTGATGCTGCTGCTAGAATAAGAGCTTCTTAATTTAACATCTCCCCCTGCCTGGTTTCAGAGGCTCCTGAAGCTAGGCCCCCAAAAGAAGGGACAGAATGGAGAGCAGCAATTTGAGTAGAGAGAGAAGAAATGGAGGCAGAAAGAGGAGAAATAGCTTCAGCTATTAGCTGCTTAAGAGATGGAGTAATAAAAGTAAGAAGATCTTTGGCAATATCAGAGAAATTTAAATATAGAGGTTCAGGAATAGAGGGAATATAAGTGGTATTATGGCCACAATTGGAACATACAGAAAAAGTATTGGGGAAAGTCTGTATGAACATATTCAGGGAATGTGGAAGTTGGGTGGGATGGAAGAGTAGTAGAAGTGGTTGGAATTGTGGTAGAAGGAATTGTTCTGGTGGTTATCGTTGTAGTGGTGATTGACTTGGGGAATGGTGGATTGGAGAGTTTTGTGGAGATGGTTGAGGAGACAGCAAGTTGAAGTTGGGCTGTGGAGATGAGGATGGAATGTCATCCAGATGAGTTTGAGGTGGAGATAGAGGAGGAATGAAATCTATCATAATTTCATCCTCATGAATGATGATTATTGATTGAGGAGGTGATGGTGGTGGAAGAGGTGAAGTTGGGGTATTTGAGGATTGTTGTTGTTGTGGAAGAGATGAAAAAATATCAGTTTGAATTCTGATGGAAGGGGTAATTTCTTCTAGATGTGGAGGAGTGGCTATAACTGCCCTTGTGTCCTCAGAAGTCCTAGAAGATGAGGAACCCCTGGATTTCTTAGGGATGGTCCTCTCCCATCTCCCAAACAAGGCAATGTGGTCTGGGAGACCAATAATTCAGGAGCCTTGGCCTGGAGGAAAATTCCTAATATCCTCACAAAATAAACATCTTTCTTAGAATTCTTCTTCTTAATTAACCCAAAAAATATCTTGCCCCAATTTACAGCTTTCTTGTTTACCATAGCACACATCACCAAGAATTGGTGCCTGGTTATATAGTCATGGGTTGTGTGTTTGCCCCGCAACACCTTCCCAACAACATCAGCAAGAAATTTATACTCTATAGATAAATTCTTTTTCAACAATTTATTAGGGTTTCCCTCGGAGTGACCCATCTTAATCAACATAGACTCATACTCAGAACTGTCTATTTCAATGTCTTCTTCTCCATTAACCAAACCAAAAATTTCAGCTAAAATAGTAGGGGTTAGGGGAACCTGATAGCTTGTGATCGTACCAGTCATAGTGTCTGCGTTTGGAGTAGTTGAAGTATAAATCCATTCCCTTATTTCAGTTGCTGGAAACTTTATCCTTATAGTCATGATTTTCTTCAGTTGCTGTTCTTCAAACAGCTGTATAATGTCCATGAAAATCTGATCGGAATAAAGGAAAGAATCGAAGTCGATGTCGAAGCCGGTGTCGTACTTCATGCTGGAGAGGGAAGTCGACGGAATTGCCATTGTTTTCCTGCAAAACTAAAGAGAGATCAAGTGCAAGAGAAATAGAAAGCACGGGATGGAGCTCAAAGAAAGCCTAGTAATAAAGGTTTTCAAAATATGAAACAACAGACCCCATCCTGCGAAAAGAAAAAGAAAATCTTCGTTCTCAGGTCGATGAAAAATTTCATGAAGGAATGATATCATCAATCTAAGTTTTAAGAGGGGAAAACTTTTCTTCATTCTCAGGTCGACGAATAATTTTCTGAAGCAAGATCATCGATCTCCGCTCGACGAAAATAACTTCACACAGAGAGTTCATTGATCTCAGGTCGACGAAATTTCTCAAGAATAGTTTTTAGATCGTCGATCTCCGTTCGACGAACTGTGACCAATTCTTCAACCTCAGATAGAAAATTAAATTTACCATCTCCATTGATCAGACCCAGCTAATTCAGAAAGAACAGATGTTTCTTCTAATCTAAAGGTTTAGTGAAGATGTCTGATCTTTGGAAATCAGTAAAGATAAAGACAAGATTAATTTTCTTTTTTTCCACACAATCTCTAATGAAATGATGGCTTACTTCTATATGCTTTGTCCTACTATTATGTACTGGATTTTGTGCAATTGAAATTGCACTGGTACTACACAAAATACAGTTGAATTATTTATATTGTAACCATAATCTAGGAGTTGGTTTTGTATCTACAATATTTATAAAAAACAACTGCCAGTTGTAATGTATTCAGCTTCTACTTTTGAGGTGGACATAGATGTTTCTTTCTTACAAAACCAAGATACAAGCCTATCACCAAGGAACTGACATGTTCCTGATGTGCTTTTCATGTTAACTCTACATCCAGCAAAGTCAGCATCTGAGAATCCAGTTAATTCAAATTCTGACTCAGTTGGATAAAAGAGTCCAAGATTTGGGCAACCCTTTATATATCTCAAAATTCATTTTAAGAAAATAAGGTGAGATTCTTTAGGGTTCACTTGGAACCTAGCACAAAGACATGTAGGAAACATTATGTCTTGTCTACTAGTTGTGAGATATAACAAGGACCCAACAATAGCCCGATATGTTTTCTGATCAACTGGCTTGCCATGTTCATCAGAATCAATTACAACATCAGAAGTCATGGGTGTTTTCTTGGCTGAGGCATCAGTCATCCAAAATATTTTAACAAATTCCTTAGCGTATTTGGATTGGAAGATTAAAATGCCATCAGGGGATTGCTTCACTTGGAGACCAAGGAAGTAAGAAAGCTCACCCATGCTACTCATTTCAAACTTGGAATGTATCAGGTCAGAAAACCTTTTGCATAGTTTGGAATCAGTAGAGCCAAAAATGATGTCATCTACATATATTTGTACTAACAGTATGTTATTCATATGATGCCTAGTAAACAAGGTTCTATCTACAATGCCCCTAGTGAACTTATGCTCTAAAAGAAAGCTAGCTAGGGTCTCATACCAAGCTCTTGGAGCTTGCTTTAAACCATGAAGAGCTTTATGCAATTTGAAAACAAAAGAGGGATGAGTTGGAGAAATAAACCTGGTAGTTGTTCAACATATACTTCCTCTTTAAGTTCACCATTCAAGAAGGCACTCTTGACATCCATTTGGTAGACCTTGAACTTTTTGTAGGCTACATATGCAAGAAAAATTATGATAGCTTCTAGTCTTGTAACAGGTGCAAAGGTTTGATCATAATCAATTCCTTCTTCCTGTCTGTATCCTTATGCTACCTGTCTTGCTTTCTTCCTGATGATGGCTCCTTGCGCATCCAATTTATTTTTGAATACCCACTTAGTTCTAATAACTTGTGAGTCTTTGGGTCTAGGAACTAAGTCACAAACTCTGCATCTCTCAAACTAATTGAGTTCCTCTTGTATTGCAGTGATCCAGTGGGGATCTTGCTCTACATCTTTTATGATTGGGGCTCAAGTTGAGATATGAAGCAAGCATACATCAAATTTTTATTAAGTTGATGTCTTGTTTGCACACCAACTGATATGTCTCACATATCTTGAGATACATGGTGATCTCTAAGTGTGACAAGATCAGTTGGATGAGTTGGTTCAGCAACAGCATTGGGAATTAATTCCTCTTATGTAATTAAATTTGTTGTTGAAGGTTCAGCAATTATATCACTGACCTCTTCTTCACTATCTTCATCAATATGCGGAGAAGTATGTGTTTCAACCTCATTGGTGAGGTTCAGATCATCCAATTTCTCAAACAAATGGGGTACCTGCAATAAGTTACTAGTAGAAGAATCCTTCTCCTTGTAATACATGTTAGCTTCATCAAAAGAAATATGAACACATTCTTCTATTTTCAAAGTAGATTTATTGAATACCCTATAAGGCTTGCTGACTTGGGAATATCCAAGAAAAGTTCTCATTGCATCTTTGGCCTCAAATTTTCTAAGGTGTTTCTTGTTATTATTATGAATGTAACATATATAACCAAAGATTCTAAAATAGTCTATTTTAGGACTCTTTCCTTTGATAAATTTATAGCGAGTCTTGACCTTAAGTTTATGTATTGAACTTCTGTTCAGGACATAATTTGTTATGCTTACAGCCTCTGCCCAAAAGGATAGGGGCATGTGAATATCTGCAAGCAATGTTCCTGCACCTTCAATCAGGGTTCTATTTTTTCCTTTCTTCTAACCCATTTTGTTGAGTAGTTCTAGGAGCAGAGAAGCAATATCAGATACATACCATCTCACAGAATTCTTGCATAGGAAGAGATTCAAACTCAATACCATGATCTCTTCTAATCAATGCAACTGGAGTAGAATACTCAATCTTTATGCTCTTAAGAAGATCTGTAAGAACTTTAAAGTTATCCGACTTATTTCTCAAGAAGAACACCCAAGTGAACCTAGAGAAATCATCTATAATGACTAAGGTATAAGATTTCCCTCTCAAGCTCTGTACAACAATGGGTCCAAATAGATCCATGTGCAGCAGATACAGAATCCTAGGTAAATCACTCTTATTAATAGATTTAATAGTATTTTTGGTTTGCTTACCTAATTGACAAGCCCTACAAAGGCTTTCCTTCTTGTAGGGGCAAGAAGGCAATCCTCTAACAAGGTTGTTCCTAGAGAGTTTAGCAATATTTTTAAGATTTACATGTCCTAATCTTTTATGTCATAGTTCATTATTGTTACTAATTTGATTAAATAGACAAATTTCTGACCTAGCAGATTTGAAATATACTACATAGATGTTTCCTTGCCTAAGGCTAGTTAAGACAGTTTTAATATCTACAGAAGTAATAATGCAAGAAGAATGGTTAAAGGATACCTGATAACCTTCATCACATAATTAGCTTATGGATATCTGGTTATGTTTCAGACCACTCACATATGCTAATTTTCTGAAAGTGATAGCTCCAACCTTGACATTCCCATAGCCTTCAGTTTAGCCATAGAGTGAGTCACCAAATATCACCTTTGGACCAAACTTGGACTTGTAGTTTTTTAAGTTGTTCTTGTTGTCTGTCATGTGCTTTGAACACCCACTATCCAGGTACCACTGTTCCTCTGTGGTAGGATAGTCTTAAACCTGCAAATAAAAAAATTAGGTGTTCTTGACCTAGGTAACCTTGGGTCCTTGATTATTTTCAAATTTAAAGCTAGAAATATAAGAGCAGTCAGGTTGGTTCTTATATCCTAGAGGGTGAAATTTCCTAGGTGGAATTCTCCATTAGGCAAATAGGTTAACAGATTCTTTTGAATGATTAAATGTTCTGGAATAATTTGACTTTCTGTTAAGCTGAATTGGGTTCGACGAATTCTGATAAGTTCGTCAAACTGAGTTCGACGAATAGGAATGAGTTCGTCGAACTCTGCTTAGAGAATGGAAATATTCATTCTCTGTGCCCCAATATCATCGATCTCGGCTCGAAGAACCATATTGGTTTCGTCTATCGCAGTTCGAAGAATAATTATAATAGAATTCTACGTTCAGAGTTTGTCGACTTGAATTCGACGAACTGTACACATTTCGTTGATCTGAGTTCGACGAAATCTGTTGAACTTTGTTATGATTAAGGTTTTTCTTGTTCTTTCTCTTTTTCTTAGGTTTTTGTTTTAATTCAATTGGTTTATTATTTTCATCTACCTTTTCTTTACCCTTTTCTGATATAAATTTTATGGGAGTATAAAGAATGTTTTTCTTAAACAAATGAGGTTGGCTTGATGAAGCACCTATGCCCAGCTTGCCATTGAGCCTGGCATTTACTGTGCTTGTGATGTTCATCAATTTAATTCTTCTCCCATTAAGGGATTCTTCAAATTGCTTAGCCTCATTTTGTTTAATTTTTAAAGAATTAAACTGTTCAGAAGCAATAGCTAGTTTATCTTTTAATTCAATGTTTTCAAAAGACAAATTTTCATGTTCAGTTAGCTTATCTCTAAGAAGTTTGATTTTCTTCTCAGATTTGATTAGAACATTATATAATAATTAAAATTTAGTTCTGAAATGTTCTGAATTGAAATCAAATGAAGATATTACCTGATCCTCTTTAGATTCAGATTCTTCTTCAGATTATTCAGCTTCTGAAAAGCTGTCTAATGCATTGATAGCCATCAAGCAAACTTATTTTGCTTTAGCTTTTTCCTCATCTTCACTGGAGTTGGAAGATGAAGATTCTTCTTTTGTCTCACTCCAGGTTTCTGCAACAAAACCTTTCTCCTTCCTCTTATGCTTGCTTGAGAAGGGCTTGTTGTACTACTTTCTGGAGTCCTTATCTCTTCTTTTCTCCTTGATCTGATTCTCTGGACACTCAGTAAGAATGTCTCCAGGTTTTCTGCAACCAAAGCAGACAATTTCCTTGGTAGGAGTTTTCTCATATCTTAGTCTATAATCTTGTCTGGATGACTTCCTTTTGAAATCGTTTCTGGCCATCTTGTAAAATCTCTTGGTCAGTAAGCTTATAAGCTCATCATTTGCTGGTGGAGCTTCTGGTCCATCAGATGTTTTAAAAGCAATGTTTTGCTCTTTCCTTCCTGATGAGGAGGTCTTCTGCTCAGCTGCTTCTCTTGTCTTTATCAGCTACTCATAGGACTTGAGCTTGCCTAGTAGAGACTCAGTGGATATTTTATTCAGGCTTTTGGCCTCCTTGATTTGCCAGATCCTGGAATCCCATGTGCTTGGGAATCACATAAGAATCTTGTTATTTATCTCATTTAGTGAGATGTTTTTATCCAGGTTCTTCAACTCATTGACAATTAAGCTGACTCTATTGTACATGTCAGCTACTGAATCAGATTAATCTTTATGGAAATTTTCATATTGAGAGATGAGATGGGATCTTCTATCCCAAATGGCTTTTGCTAAAGTGCACTCAGCCACTTTCTAGAATATGTCATCTGACATAGTTTGTGCCAGAATGTTCATGGCCCTTACATCTGCAACCTTTGCCTTCTTTTGAGCATTAGTCCACCCAGCTGGTGGGACTGCATTTGTGCTTGTTGAAGTAGTAGCCTCTTTAGTTGGAGGACCAGTCAAAATGAAGTTATAGATATCTTCATCAATAGAGTTCATATATAATCTGATTCTTGTCTTCCAGATTGCAAACTTATTCAGATTGCAGACTAGAGATCTTGTGGTTGAATATTCTTTATTTTGTGCCATTATATAAGAGAGATACTAGAGATATTAAGATCTATCAAAGGAACTTTTGGTTCAGGTATTAGCATGTGAAACGAAATAAAAAACACCCTATGATACCAATTGAAAGTGAGGGGATTGATCTGACAAACTCTAGAGGGGGTGAATATAGTATTTAAAAAACTTTGATTAGTTTTATAGCGGAATTAAAATAAATGATATCAGTATATGTATAAAGAGAAGTAAGAAATTGAAAACTATCACAGCACAGCAGAAATAAATAAAGGAACAACCAGATGATACAAGAAAATTATAGTGGTTTCCCAAAACTAGGTACATCCACTATTCTACCACCCTGGTAGGAATCCACTAACAGGTTTTTGATCAGGTGCCCTGCCACCATAAGTTTTTGTTCAAGT
The DNA here is from genome assembly GCA_039513925.1 of Platanthera zijinensis. Taxonomy (NCBI): domain Eukaryota; kingdom Viridiplantae; phylum Streptophyta; class Magnoliopsida; order Asparagales; family Orchidaceae; genus Platanthera; species Platanthera zijinensis. The sequence continues at coordinate 136,355,240 of CM077081.1, forward strand.
GCCCTATCACCACAAGATGTATTTTAAGGGAGATCTCGCAACCCTTTAGGCTTTTGACCAGGTGCCCAAAACAAAATCAAGTTTTTTGATAAGGAGACTTGTCAACCAGGTGATAACTTTTGAATGGAGTTAGAAACCCTTTTTATAGTGAGAAATGAAAAGTGATGTTGTCTTCTCTTTCTCAAACAACTAAGAAGACTTTAGTGGATGTTGTTATCAAAGCTCCCCCTTAGATGAAGAAAGGTTCAAGAAGATGAGAGCTTTGCTCAGGGTGTAAACCTTGATGAAGATCTTTAAAAGCTTCATGGACTGGTGTAGATGAGTTGTCCCTTTGAAGCCTGAAGCAGAAACTGAAGAAGACTAAAGATCTGTGTGTGATGTTCTTCTTAAATTTCCTGTCAGAATGATAACAGTGCTTTTTTTCTGAAAAACTTTGTATCAGTTGTTGTGAAAAGATCTCTTGTTATTCTTCTTTTTGAAAAAGATCTTTTTATATTCTGAGAGGATTTCTATCTTTGAGTTTTGAATATTATTCTTGATTTGCTGCTCAGAATCTGGGAGTTGAAACGGCTAAAAAATGTCTTTAATGTGTTTCCTCAACTTTCCCAGTGAATAAGTCAAGTAATAAACTCTGTGAAATCTATAATCAATGCTGCCTTGGAACGGCTATATTCTTGAGAATATAAGCTGAAAGTGAGGGGATAGATCTAAGTTACTCTAGAGGGGGTGAATAGAATATTAAAATCCTTTAAGTAATTTTTATAGCGGAATTAAGATAAGTGTTACTTATAAGTAAGAGAAAAATAAATCACAAGCAATCACAGCACAGTAGAAAATAAAGAAAGATGAGCAACCAAACGACACAAGAAAATTATAGTGGCTCCCCAAATCTGCGTGTATCCACTCTTCTACCACCCTGGTAGGAATCCGCTTAGGTTTTTTATCAGGTGCCCTATCACCACAAGTTCTTCTTCAGGTAGATCTAGAGACCCTGATGACTAGTCTTAGTCATCTTTTTTTGGGGTAATTTAGTAGCTTATTTCCTAAATATCATTTTAATTTTATGCTTTTGTAGGCTTGGATGTTGTTATTTTATGTTATGTTTTATTATTGTCTTTTATTATAACCTTATGTTTTATGTTATGTTTTATTTTATAAATTTATGTTTGGTTATTTTTGTTATCTTTGTATTAGATGTTATTATTATTATAACTAATATTATAAATTTATGTTTGTTAATGTTATGTTTTATCTAATGATTTAGTTAGGTATTATGTTTTAATTTGATGACTAGTTGAGTTATTATTATTAGAACTAATGTTATGTTTTATTTTGTTTTGTAGGTGCAGGCCATGTCAATTTGGTGCAGCCCCTAGGCCTCTACCCGAGCACTTGGAGCAGCCCACAAGCCACCAAAGCAGGCCCCACATGCAGCCCTTGCAGCCCGGCCCTCCTTGGTGTTGTCCTCAAGCTACCCGAGCCCCTACATGCAGCCAGCCCACTCTTGTTTAAAGCTACATGGTGCAGCCCTCAAGCTCAAGTCCAGCCCATTTCATGTTTGCCGAGCCTCCTTCAAGTCTTGCACATGTGGAACCCGAGCCAACTTGGTGCAGCCGGCCTTCACTTATCAAGCCCACAAGTGCAGCCCACTTCAAGGCCCTTCCTTTCCCTCTACACTTTGGAGCAGCCCCTCTCTCCTCATTAATACCATGCACGAATATTCCCTTCACATGGCCGGCCACCTTTTTTATCTCATGCATGCACTTTGCCCTCCCTCTCCCTTTATTAATTAACATGCATGAACATTTCATCCCATATGGCTGGCCCCACCATCTCTCTCCTCCCCTTTATTTCCAATTCACTCCCCCCTTCCCATTACATATTTTTCATTAAATACATGCATGCACTCCTACCCTTCTCTCTCCCCCCTCATTTATATAATGCATGAACCAACTTCCCCCCTATGGCCGGCCACCCCTTTGGCTTCCCCCTATTCTAGATGCTTCCCTCCTCTCCTATAAAAGGAACCCATGACCCATACTTTGAGAGTTAGTTCTTTTTGGAAGTGAAGTTTAAGTTAAATTTGGAGTTGAATTGTAGAGAGCTATAGAGCTAGTGAGTTGTTATTTTTCATTATTGTTGTAGTCTTTTCGTTATTGTAATCTCTCTTTTCATCATAATATAATATTGTCCTTTTTAATATTGTTTATCTTTTATTTTTGCAAGTAATGAAAATGTTCCTCTCTTCTTTTATTTTGTCTTTCTTTTCCATTATGCGTAGCTAATTTCCTCTTAGCATTTGATCATGAGGATCCATGATTTGATATGAGAATTATTTTTATTCCATAGTTTTATTTTTGCGTAATTCTACTCGGTCCTTCTTTGAAAAATTATTTCGTCGACTCCGTATTTTCGGTATACGGTAGTAGGCTTATGATCTCATATTCGAGTAGCCGAGAGGCTCGTGAATGTGAAAGATCACTCAAAGAAGGAAGGAGTTGAACGCAACCCTAGAGATAGGACGACGTAAATCTTCTGGATTGGAGTCAAATCCAATAGTGCGGATCACTTCGATAATGCAACTTTAGGCTTCTTTGGTTTGTAAAGAGATTTCGATCAAAGAGTCTATAAGTTAGGAGGTCTAATGCTCTAGCGAGATTTTGTCTCATTTTCGGATCCGTCACGGCCGAGTTGGATTTGCAAATTTAAAACTATGCTCTTTTATTTTTTTCGTTTCATTTCATGTTGAATCAATGATCGAATGCTAGCCTTTTTTATATAAGTTTTTGTCTCGCAATTTATCGTTCATCAAAATCAAAACAAAATTTTCAAAATCCAACTATTTTCCGGTAGGATAATATTTCAAGCGTGAGTAGCAGTAATTGACAACCCCGTGTTTAAATACGACATTGGTACTACAATTCGACAGGTACGCTTGCCTGTTCGGGTTTAGCCCTTCAAGTTTTTGGCGCCGTTGCCGGGGACTTTTCTCGTCAATATTTTGAAAACGCTTGCGCTATTACTTCTACAAAAAAAAATAAAAAAATATATTTATATATTTAAATATTTATAATCAACCCACTTCACCTTATTTCTACCCCACCTAAATCTCTCGAAAAGGGTAAGGGGCTTTAAGCGCCACCATTTTACCTAGTACCGGGCGAACCCTTCACCGGGTAGTCCTCGGGAAGTTCGAGAGCCAAGCCGTAAAAAAATCTATTCAAAAAAATCCTTTCTTCTCTTTTTCTTTCTTTTTCAAGTTTTCTTTTTCATTCTCCTTCGTCTTCTTTGCTAGTGCATGACCCGAGCGAATCCGTCGCTACTTGTTGATTTGGACTCGGAAATTGAACGCTCCTTTCGGAGACAACTATGATTCGGGGCTTCCACTTCTCAAACAGCGATTGAGGATTCCTACGGGGATTGTAATTTTAATTCTGAGATGGGAGACCCTAACCCAGGAATGGCTCAGCAAAGGACCATGTCCGATTATGCTCGACCCAATCTGGAGGGCACTGAAACAAGTATTGTTCAACCTGCGATTGTAAACAATAACTTCGAGCTTAAGCCTAGCATCATACAAATGGTGCAGCAATATGTATAGTTCGACGGATTACAAGATGAAGATCCGAACTTACATATTGCCAATTTTCTAGAAATCTGTGACACCTTTAAAATCAATGGTGTCTCAGACGATGCTATAAGGCTAAGACTCTTCCCCTTCTCCCTAAGGACCAAAGCCAAACAGTGGTTGAGTTCTCTTCCTAGAGGATCAATCACTACTTGGAACATTTTAACTGAAAAGTTTCTTTCTCGCTACTTCCCCCCCCCCCCCCCGCCAAAACTGCTAAGCTACGAAATGATATTACTTCGTACTCTCAAATTGATTCTGAGACCCTCTATGACACTTGGGAGAGGTTCAAAGAACTTTTGAGAAGATGCCCACATCATGCTCTGCCTGTATGGTTGCAGGTCCAGACATTCTATAATGGGATAAATCAAGAAACTAAGCAGATGATAGATGCCGCTTCCGCTGGTTCTTTAGACCGCAAAACTCCGGAAGCCGCTCTTGAGCTTATCGATGACATGGCGATGAACACTTATCAGTGGAATTCGTCTAGGTCTCGCCCAGCTAAACCTGCAGGTATTTTTGAAGTGGATTCGGTGACGCAACTGGCGATGCAAGTGGAAATGCTCAACAAGAAGATCTCGGAGATGACTGCTCCCTCCGCCGCTAAGGTATATGAAAATGCTGCTGCCGAGCAGGTGGATTATCTGGGGAACATACCCAGGCCTGCTCAAAATATTTTTGCGAACAATTTTTCTGCTTTTTCGAATTTTTCTTCTCCTCCTGGTTTTAATTCTTCTTCTAATTCTTATCAACCCGGATGGCGTAACCATCCTAATTTCTCGTGGAGTAATAACGCTAATGTTGTATGCCCACCGCACGATTTTACACCACCACCACCACCACAACAAAATTTTCAAAAACCTTCCCCTTTGGAAGAGATCCTCGCTAAGTATATAAGCTCGAATGATGTTACTATTAGAAACTTAACGGGATCAATGAAAAACTTAGAAAATCAGGACGGCCAACTCGCCAAGGCTTTTTATGAGAGACCACCTGGAACTCTTCCCTCGAACACTGAGCCTAACCCAAGGGAACACGCAAATGCGATTTCCCTTCGGAGCGGTAAGGTTGTTAACGAGCCCACCATAAGGGAAGATCCAAGGGTGATTGTCCCTCCTGTTTTTACCCCCACGGAAAGTGATAACTTAAATCTTGAGAATGAAAAATCTATTTTTGAAAAAGAAAAAGATATCACAGTTTTTACTGATTCTGAAAAAGAAAAAAATGATTTTCAAGATGATTCTCCTGTTATTATAAAGGAATCTCCGCCACCTCCTTATCCGGCTCGACTTAGGAAGGAAAAACTAGACGATCAGTACAAACGCTTCCTTGAAATGTTCAAACAAATCCACATAAATTTGCCCTTTCATGAAGCAAAATTAGTCAAATGCCGAAGTACGCGAAATATCTGAAAGATTTATTAACAAACAAGACGAAATTGGAAAATTTATCGCATGTAACATTAAATGAAGAATGCTCGACGGTCGTTAAAAACTCTACTCTTCCTAAAAAGATAAACGATCCGGGTAGTTTTTCCATTCCTTGCGTCTTTGGTGATCTTTTCGTTAAACACGCGTTAGCGGATCTAGGAGCGAGCATCAACTTGATGCCTTTTTCTTTATTTAAAAAGCTAGGTTTGGGCACTCTAAGCCCTACATGCATGAGTATACAGTTAGTCAATCGTTCGATTAAGTATCCGTTAGGAGTCGTTGAGGATGTGTTAGTGAAGGTCGACAAATTCATCTTCCCGGTGGATTTTGTTATTCTCGATATTGAAGAGGACATCGAGGTCCCTCTTATCCTTGGTCGACCTTTCCTAGCCACCACTCGCGCAATCATAAATGTGAGTGAGGGAAAACTTTTTCTGCACGTAGGAGATGAGGAAGTAACATTTGATATTAATAAATCGATGAAAAACTCTTTACAAAATGATGACTCTTGTTTTTTCATTGATGATTTAAAAGAAGACTCCTATTTCTCTCCAAATGATTTTTCTTCTTCTTTTTTTGGACCCTCATCAACTATTTTTGAAAACACTGTTATGTCCGTACAAGCAACATTCGAAAATGACTCTGATTTTGGACAAAAAAATCTTATTTTTGAAAATGATAAAAATTTGCCAAATTATTTTGAAAAACCACCTGACCCTGCAGAAAAAAATTATCACGATAAGAACTTCCGCCACCATAAAAATTTTAAACCAGGCGATCAAGTTCTTCTCTTAAATTCACGATTATGCATTTTCTTTGGAAAATCTAAATCTCGTTGGTCTGGACCGTTTGCGGTCAAGGATGTTTTTTCTGATGGAACTGTGTTACTTTCGCACCCGGAGAGGGAGGATTTTAAAGTTAATGGCCATAGACTCAAACTCTATTTTTCTAATGATTATGTGACTCCTGCAAAGGAGACTCTTCTTTTGGACTCTTAGTTTATTTTTTTCATGGACATTTTTATTTCTGGACATTTTTATTATTATCAAACTCTTTTATTCAGACTTTGAATTATTGTAATAAAAAAACATTACTGGGCATCTGCCCACGGTCTATCTATTTTTTTTCCTTTTATTTTGCTCTTTCTACCGGAGGCCAATCAAGTCCATGATCGTGGTCGCCGCTCCGCCGCTGCTGATATCAGATGGATCAAGTCATACCTGCTGACGATCAAGTACTCTAAAAAGCAAGCATGGGGGAGCGACATCCGCCTTCATCTCACGAACCCAAGGAAGTCCTGTTCTTTTTATTTACTTATTTTCCTGCATTTTTTCTTTTTCTCTTCTTCTCAGTCCCCTTCTTTTTTTTTCTTTCTGTTTTCTTCATTGAGGGCAATGAAGAATTTAAGCATGGGGGGTCTAGTTTCTTTTGGTCTTTTCTTTCTATTTTTCTTCTTTCAAAAGAAAAAATTTTTATGTTTTAAATTAGTATAGTATTTTATGTCATCAAAATCTAAAATCCAAAAAAAATTATAAAATATAAAACCCCAAAAAAAAATTAAAAAAAAAAACAAAACTCAAAAAAGTGTGCTAAAATCGATTTGAAAAACAAAATCGAAAATTATTTCTATCTTTATTTTCATGTTTCTTCTAGTGAAGTGTAGGCCCATGCGGTTTTTGTAGTTCTATGTAGAATCCTTTGAAAATGTTTTCTAAACTTATCATTTTAACATAGTTTAGTTCTACTAGTTTCTTTTTCTTAAATAGAGGCATCCGAATTTTACGTTATAAGCTAGCAATGTGTAGTTATGTCTTTTTATTCGGTTAGTTGCTTACGAATGGTTGCTAGGTATCATTAGTTCTTTTTCATTTGCGGGGTAGTCTTTCTTGGTGTCTAGAACTTGTACCAAGCTACTCTCGAAGCATTTGCGCCATTTTTACGTTCTTTAGAAATGATTTAGGCCACCAGTTGAATAGTTTGAGCTTTTCTTGCCCACCAAAAACAAAACCCTTGCAAAACAATTTTGGGCCTTTTCCTTAATTTCTTTGTTTTTTGCTCCACCTTTCATTTCATTATGTTCACCAAGGCCAAATACCTTTCCTATTTTTGCACTATAACCTTGAGCTTAAAAATTATTTCTTTGGAGGGGTATTATTTTTGAAATGAATAGGAAATTCTCGAGCTTATTTTTGGAGCTTGCTTTTCAAATGTTATTCAAAAAGGCAAAAATTGAGAAAGAAAAAAATCAAAATAAAAAAAATAAATGCAAAAAAGTTTATGTTTGGCCAAGTTTATAAAAGGAAATTTTCATGGCCTTGTTTTTGTAGTTTCATATTGGAGAAATGACATACTTGTTATTTCTCATTTTTATTATGCTTTGTTTATTTTTGAGCTCACCTTGGTTTAGTGTCTAAAGCCCTCATGTTTATCTTTGATTCCATTTACCTAATCATTTACCTAAGCCAAGTTTTAATGCCTAGTAGAAGTTCTAATGATCTTATAACTTAAATTCGCGTAGTGGAGAAAGTGTGAACGTACAAGCCTATGGCCACCATCATTGATGGATTTCTTTGGAGGTTATCTTGGAGTGTTTTAGGGTTAATGATTATCTAGCAACCTAGTAGTTTGTTAATGCGTCGTTTATTTAGAACCTCTACTTTTGTTTTCCTTATTTTCATTTATTTTGGATGCCTTGTTTTTAAGATTTAGAAATTAGTAGACTTTTCCTATGTTTTAATGAGATTTTTAGGATTCCACTTTCAAATTTTCTATTGTGCACTTCTCACCCCACTAGTTGATAATATGAATATTAGGATAGTTTAATTTTTCATGTTTTGTTTTTCTTCACTATGGAACTTAAAAATATATATATCTTTTGCTTTCTTTTTGTTTCTCCCTAGTTTTTTATTTCTATTTGCTTGAGGGCAAGCAAATGTCTAAGCATGGGGGAGTTTGATGACTAGTCTTAGTCATCCTTTTTTGGGGTAATTTAGTAGCTTATTTCCTAAATATCATTTTAATTTTATGCTTTTGTAGGCTTGGATGTTGTTATTTTATGTTATGTTTTATTATTGTCTTTTATTATAACCTTATGTTTTATGTTATGTTTTATTTTATAAATTTATGTTTGGTTATTTTTGTTATCTTTGTATTAGATGTTATTATTATTATAACTAATATTATAAATTTATGTTTGTTAATGTTATGTTTTATCTAATGATTTAGTTAAGTATTATGTTTTAATTTGATGACTAGTTGTGTTATTATTATTAGAACTAATGTTATGTTTTATTTTGTTTTGTAGGTGCAGGCCATGAAATTTGGTGCAGCCCCTAGGCCTCTACCCGAGCACTTGGAGCAGCCCACAAGCCACCAAAGAAGCCCCCACACGCAGCCCTTGCAGCCCGGCCCTCCTTGGTTCTATCCTTAAGCTACCCGAGCCCCTACATGCAGCCAGCCCACTCTTGTTTAAAGCTACATGGTGCAGCCCTCAAGCTCAAGTCCAGCCCATTTCATTTTTGTCGAGCCTCCTTCAAGTCTTGCACATGTGGAACCCGAGCCAACTTGGTGCAGCCGGCCTTCACTTATCAAGCCCACAAGTGCAGCCCACTTCAAGGCCCTTCCTTTCCCTCTACACTTTGGAGCAGCCCCTCTCTCCTCATTAATACCATGCATGAATATTTCCTTCACATGGCTGGCCACCTTTTTTATCTCATGCATGCACTTTGCGCTCCCTCTCTCTTTATTAATTAACATGCATGAACATTTCATCCCATGTGGCCGTCCACACCATCTCTCTCCTCCCCTTTATTTCCAATTCACTCCCCCCTTCCCATTACATATTTTTCATTAAACACATGCATGCACTCCTGCCCTTCTCTCTCCCCCCTCATTTATATCATGCATGAACCAACTTCCCCCCTCTGGCCGGCCACCCCTTTGGCTTCCCCCTATTCTAGATGCTTCCCTCCTCTCCTGTAAAAGGAACCCATGACCCATGCTTTGAGAGTTAGTTCTTTTTGGAAGTGAAGTTTAAGTTAAATTTGGAGTTGAATTGTAGAGAGCAAGAGAGCTAGTGAGTTGTTATTTTTCGTTATTGTTGTAGTCTTTTCGTTATTGTAATCTCTCTTTTCATCATAATATAATATTGTCCTTCTTAATATTGTTTCTCTTTTATTTTTGCAAGTAATGAAAATGTTCCTCTCTTCTTTTATTTTGTCTTTCTTTTCCATTATACATAGCTAATTTCCTCTTAGCATTTGATCATGAGGATCCATGATTTGAAATGAGAATTATTTTTATTCCATAGTTTTATTTTTGCATAATTCTACTCGGTCCTTCTTTGAAAAATTATTTCGTCGACTCCATATTTCCGGTATACGATAGTAGGCTTATGATCTCATATTCGAGTAGCCGAGAGGCTCGTGAATGTTAAAGATCACTCAAAGAAGGAAGGAGTTGAACGCAACCCTAGAGATAGGACGACGTAAATCATCCGGATTGGAGTCAAATCCAATAGTGCGAATCACTTCGATAATGCAACTTTAGGCTTCTTTGGTTTGTAAAGAGATTTCGATCAAAGAGTCTATAAGTTAGGAGGCCTAATGCTCTAGCGAGATTTTGTCTCATTTTCGGATCCGTCACGGCCGAGTTTGATTTGCAAATTTAAAACTATGCTCTTTTATTTTCTCGTTTCATTTCATGTTGAATCAATGATCGAATGCTAGCCTTTTTTATATAAGTTTTTGTCTCGCAATTTATCGTCCATCAAAATCAAAAAAAAATTTCAAAATCCAACTATTTTCCGGTAGGATAATATTTCAAGCGTGAGTAGCAGTAATTGACAACCCCATGTTTAAATACGACCTTGGTACTACAATTCGACAGGTACGCTTGCCTGTTCGGGTTTAGCCCATCAGACCCTTCAGGCTTTTGATCAGGTGCCTAAAAAACAATAGGTTTTTTATCAGGTGCCCTATCACCAAGGAGTTCACTTTTGAAGGAAGTAATAACCCTGTACAGAAAAGGTAAAAGGAAAAAAATTGATGGCAGTCTTCTCTTTCTCAAAGCAAATGAGAAGACATAGTGGATTCTTATATTGCCAAAGCTCCCCCAGAGATATTGAGTAGGTTCAAGAAGATGAAAACTTTGTCCAGGGAGTAGGTCTTCAATGGACTGGTGTTATGATCTTCAGAATTTGTAGATTGATATTGATTGCTTTCTCTGTAGGTTTCTGAAGATGAAAACTGAAGAAGACTCAAGATGTGGTTTTTGGTGTTCTTCTTCTATTTTCTAAGAGCAGTAAGAGTTCTGAAGACTGAAAGAAAACTGAGAGAGAAATTTAGAACTGTTGAATAAGAAGCTCTATCTGTAGGTTTTTCTCTAACTGAAGATCACTATATGTCTGTCTCTATGTCCTTGAAGAGTCGAATAATGCTACTACTTTGAATTTAAAAAACAATACTTAATTTACTGCAGAGATCGAGGAGAGAATGGCTAGAATTGCTGGCATTAAATTATCTCCTTAACTATCTTGGTAACTAAGACAAAACAATAACTATGTGAATACCATAGTTAATGCTACAAAAAAACTGCTATAAGCCTTGAGAATATTGGCATTAACTACCAGAGATTATTTTTCATGAATAGAATCAAGAGAATAAGATTTAAATCTTCAAGACTGAAGCTGTAGACAAGTAGTCAAACACAGGATAAAATCAATGATCTGAGCTAGGAGATTCTCGAGCTGAGTTCTGCGATCTTCGAACTGAGAAAACTGTGAAGAGAAAATAAATCGTCGGCCTGAGCTCTTAGATCATCGAGCTCAGTTCAAAGAATAAACTCTGAGATCGTTGATGGGAGATCAATGATTGTCGAGCTGAGTTTAACGAATGTCGAACTAATATATATATCATAGAATTCTTCTAAGTCTGAGTTCTTGAAAGAAATCCAAAGCTAGTCTTCAGAAGTCTGACCTAATGAGACTAACTTAGAACTAGACCTTGACCCTAGCTATAGAGGTGGGTCAACATCATAAGAGTAGACCTAGCCCAAATCCAAATAAGGGTTCCAACAATCTCCCCTTATTTGGGTGAGGTCACTCAACATAGAATAAAACTGAAAATACAATGCCATAGATATCTGATAGAATGTAAATTATCAGCAGATATAATATAACAATGTAATGCACATATAGTTCAAGTAAAACAATAAAGCATTAAAGTGCAGAAAACAAATTAAGAATTAGTAGGAGGAGGAGCAGAAGAAGATTTAGCAAAAGCAATCTTCCTAGATCGGTCTTCTGTTTCCCTTTTTGACATCTTCAGATCATTCTCACCAAGAGTGTTCTGAGAAGCAGCTCTTGGTACATCTGCTTAAGTATAAAGAGTCATATACTCTGTTGTACTGAAAACTTTCTTACTGACCTGCCACTTTTCAAGTTCTTTTTCTCTATAAGAAGACATGGTAGAAAACTGTGAGGGGTCTTGACCTTCTTTTCTAGCTTTATTCATCTTAGATAGTCCAATCAGTTCATTAAGTCTAGCCATCCTGAAATTAGGATCAAGCTATGGATCAACAGGAGGAGAGGGAGGTCACTCTAGATTTAGTCCTTAAGCATCCTGAGGTCACTGCTGAGAGAGATTTCTGAATTGAATAGACTGGAATTGGAAATTTGTTGCAATAGGATTCTGCTACTTCTGTCTAGAGTAAAGTGATTTAGGAGGTGGAGCTTCACTAAACTTGCCTTTAGGCTTATGAGAGTAGGCAGGCCTCTGATAATGAGAGGAGGTTGGCTTCTAGGCTTGAGAGGCTACTGATCTTGAGGACTGAGAGATATTAGATCTTTGAGACACATTCCATGAGGCTCCTGCAGTAGGAGGAGAAGGAGGAGGTGGATCTTTCCTGAATTTCTTCACTGGAGAGGATCCGGACTTCTTCTTATTCTTTTGTGCTTTAGCTTGATTTCTAGACAGATTCATCCACTGAGGAGTTTTTGGCATGAGAAGAATGTTGTGCAGAATGTAATATGGAACATCATTATCAGGATTGGGCTTGGGATCAGCCTTTGCTGGAGCTTTCCTCTTCTTTGATTTTGATCTCTTGGCATTGTCAGATTCAAAATCATAAGAATCATCAACAAGGTCATCTTCAGAAGAACCTAGAGGATTGTCATATAAAGCATCTATTGCTTCTATTATTTTTTGTGAATTTTTCTTGTCGGCTTGAGGAGGAACAATAATCTCTGAATGCATCTGAGAATCATCTGTGTCTTTATCAGTCAAAAGAAAATCATTTATCTCAGGATCTTTTTGCATTTGGTCAATCTCTAGTGCAATGTCCTGTGCAATTAAATCATCTAGATTTGGTATAGGACTAGCATCTATAACATAAGTTGGGCCAACAAGTTCCACAACTCTGTTAGTAACAAAGCTTGCCTGAATGGCCTGAATAGTTTCTGTACTAACTGGAGCTGTAGAGAAAATAATAAATGTGCAATACTTAGGAGAAACAAATAAAAGAATGTTTCTATATAAGATATCAAAAGAATCTAGAATTGACTTTAGTTCAATTGCCGGAGAAATAGAACAATCTTCAGAAAGAATATCCAAAGAAGGAACTGAATCAACTATCTCAGAATCATTGTCCAAATATTCTGTGAGATCTTCATCTGGTATCTCAGTATCAATATACTCTATCTCTACTGCTGTTGTTAGAAGGGTCAATGCTGGAACTAAAATTATTGCTGCTGTTATACCTAGAACAGATTCATAGGACTTCTCCCCCTTCCTGGTTTCAGTAAATACTGGAATCAGACCCCTGGATGAAGAAGGGCTAGAGGAGGCAGCAAGAAGGGCAGCAATGGATGAAATAAAAGCAACCAAAGGTGAGATTGCCTCTATTATCAAGGATTTGAGGGAGGGAGTGATAAGCTCCAAAATAGTGGTGATGGAAGGAGAGTCCATTTGCATGAACTCAGAAGGGGTTTTAGTTGATACAGATGAGTGAGAGATGAGAGGAGTGAAATCTGTCATGATTTCATCCTATAATGGAGAATTTGGTGGAGTGGGAATTGGTGTTAAATCAAGGTGAATGGAGGAATTCTGATGTCAATGATGTTCAGGAGATATATGAAATGTGTTTGGGGATTGAGGAGGAGAGAGAAGATTGAAGTTTTGGAGGGTTAAAATGTTGATGGATGGAGTTATAACTAGATTTGATGGAGTAGGAGAATGTGGAGGGGTAGTATGAAGTGCTGGAGATGCTGGTGGTGGTGGAATTGAGGTGGATGGTTGATGGACAGCAGGAGGGTTGGTTAGAGGAGGAGGAGCAGGGAATGCTTCATCAGGGTGAGGAGAGGCTATGACTGCCCTAGTGTCCTCAGCTGTTCTAGAAGAGGTGGAGGCCTGGGATGGCTTTGGTATAGTTCTTGCCCATTTACCAAACAAGGAGGAGTCCAATCTCTTACTTGCATTAATAAATATGGTCTGAGAGACCATTAATTCAGAAGCCTTAGACTGGAGGAAAATTCCCAAAATCCTCCCAAAGCAAACCTCCTTCTTGGATTTCTTCCTTTTTATCAAATTAAAGAACAACTCAGCCTAGTTGATGGACTTCTTATTGACCAATACAGACATGATTTAGAATTGCTGCCTGTTAATATTATCATGGGCAGAGTGCTTGCCCATCAGAACCTTCCCCACTACATCTGCTAAGAACTTGTATTCTACAAACAAATTTTTCTTAAGCAACTTTGATGTTATTCCCTCTGGATGACCCATCCTAACCAGCATGCTACTGTACTTAGAACTATCTTGTTCTAGAGTGTTTTCTCCATTAACTAATTCAAACTGTTTAGAAATAATAACTGGGGAAAGAATAACCTATTGACCTGATATGGTTCCAACCATAGACGAGTCATCAGGAGTTGTTGACGAATAAACCCATTCTTTTATTTCTATTGCTGGAAATTTGATCCTTGTAGTCATGATCTTCCTCAGGCCTTGATATTCATAGATCTTGAGAATGTCCGTGAAGATCTGATCCCAATGACTGAAAGAGTCAAAGTCGATGTCGAAGCCAGCATCAAACTTCATCACTAACTGGATCACCGCTGGAATAGCCATAGATTTCTGCAAAAGTGAGAGAGATCAAGTGCAAGTGAATTTGGAAAGCGCGGGATAGAGCTCGAAGAGAAACCTCAATATAGGTTTTTGGAATGCGAAAGGACGAGCTCTGTCCTACGATAAAAGAATGAAAACTTTGATCTTAGTTCTACAACAAATTTAGAGTCAAATACCATCGTCGGCCTCTGAATGTAGAGGGGAAAATAGATCGTCGATCTCAGGTCGACGATGTATTTTCTGAAGTAAAGTCGTCGATCTCTGGTCGACGATTTTAACTTCACACAAAGCTGTCGTCGATCTCAGGTCTACGATAGAGCTCAAGAGGAGTTTGTAGATCGTCGATCTCCGTTCGATGATATGTGAACAAATCTTTTCCCTTAGACAGAAATTAAATTAATCCATTCCATTTATCATTCCAAGATGATTTAGAAAGAATAGATGTTTCTTTTCATCCAAAGGATTGGTGAAGATATCTGCTCTTTGAAGATCAGTGGAGATAAAGTTAAGATTAATTTTGTTTTTATCTACACACTCTCTAATGAAATGATGCCTTATTTCTATATGCTTGGTCCAACTATGATGCACTGGATTTTGTGCTATGGATATAGCACTAGTACTATCGCAAAATATAGTTGATTTATTTAAGTTGTATCCATAATCCAGTAATTGGTTTTGTATCCACAAAATTTGTGAACAACAACTGACAGTTGCAATGTATTTAGCCTCTGCAGTTGAAGTGGACACCGATGTTTTCTTATTACAAAACCAGGACACAAGCCTATCACCAAGGAACTAGCATGTTCTTGATGTGCTTTTCCTGTCTATTCTGCATCCAGCATAGTTAGCATCTGAGTATCCAGTTAACTCAAACTCTGACTCTATTGGATACCAAATTCCTAGATTAGTGAAACCATTTATATATCTTAAAATTCTTTTTAGCAAAATATAATGAGATTCTTTAGGGTTCACCTAAAACCTAGCACAAAGACATGTAGAGAACATGATGTCTAGTCTACTTGTTGTAAGATATAATAAAGACCCAAAAATGGCCCTATAAATTTTCTGATCAATAGATTTCCCATGCTCATCAGAATCTATCACAGCATTTACAGCCATAGGTGTCTTCATTGTTGAAGCATCACACATCCCAAATCTTTTAACAAGCTCCTTAGCATATTTAGATTGGGATATGAAGATACCATAAGATGATTGTTTCACTTGGAGACCAAGGAAATATGAAAGTTCACCCATGCTGTTCATCTCAAACTTTGAATGCATAAGGTCAGAAAACCTTTTGCATAGTTTGGGATCAGTAGAGCCAAAAATAATATCATCTACATAAATTTGCACTAACAAGATTTTATCATGATGATGTCTAATAAATAAATTCATATCTACTATGCCTCTAAAAAATTTATGCTCCAAAAAAAAACTTGCTAAGGTTTCATACCAAGCTCTGGGAGCTTGCTTTAGACCATAGAGAGCTTTATGCAATCTAAAGACATAAGAGGGATGATTTGAAGAGATAAAACCTGGTGGTTGTTCAACATACACTTCTTCTTTAATTTCTCCATTTAGAAAGGCACTTTTGAAATCCATTTGGTATACTTTAAACTTTTTATAAGTAGCATAAGCAAAAAAGATTCTGATTGCTTCCAGTCTTGCAATAGGAGCAAAGGTTTGATCATAGTCAATTCCTTCCTCTTGCTTATAGACTTGAGCAACTAATCTTGCCTTATTTTTGATAATAGTTCCTTGTGCATCCAACTTGTTCCTGAAGACTCAATTGGTTCCAATGACTGGATTGTTTTTGGGTCTTGGAACTAAATCCCAAACTTTGCATCTTTTAAATTTGTTGAGCTCCTCTTGCATTGTAATAATCTAGTCTGGATCTTGATCAACATCTTTAATGGATTGGGGCTCAATTTGAGATATGAAGTAGGCATGCATCAAGTCTTGGTTGAGTTGATGCCTTGTCTGCACACCAGATGATATGTCTCCAATCACTTGAGATATAGGGTGATCTCTAAGTGTGACAAATTCAGTTGGTGTAGTTTGTTCAACAACAGCTTGGGGAAAAAATTCTTCTTGTGGAATTGTATTAGCTGTTAGAGGAAGTTCAGCCACTTCCAAATTTTCTTCTTCACATTCTTCATCAACTTGTAAGGAGAAATGAGATGTAACATTTTGAGTAAGGTTGAGATCATCCAATTTTTCACAAAGTGAGGTACCTGCAAAAAGTTACTGGTAGAAGCTTCCTTCTCCTTGTAAAACATGTTAGCTTCATCAAAAGAAATGTGAACTAACTCTTCCATTTTCAAAGTTGATTTGTTAAAAACCCTATATGCCTTGCTGACTTGGGAATATCCTAGAAAAATTCTCATTGCAGCTTTGGCTTCAAACTTTCTAAGATGTTTCTTATTTTTGTTGTGAATATAACAAATGCAACCAAATATTCTAAAATAATCTATTTTAGGTTTCTTCCCTTTTGATTAATTCATAGGGAGTCTTGCCCTAAATTTTGTGTATCAAACTTCTGTTCAGGACATAGTTTGATGTGCTCACAGCCTCTACCTAATAGGAGAGTGGCATAAAAGCATCAGCAAGTAATGTGCCTGCAGCTTCAATGAGTGTTCTATTTTTCCTTTCAACTACCCCATTTTGTTAAGGAGTTTTAGGAGCAGAGAAACAATGTTTGATGCCTTCCATCTCACAGAATCTTTGCATGGGAAGAGATTCAAACTTAGTACCATGATCACTTCTGATCAAAACAACTGGAGTAGAATACTCAATCCTTATGCCTTTAAGAAATCTGTAAGAACTTTGAAGTTATCAGACTTGTGTCTCAAGAAGAAAACACAATTGAACCTTGAGAAGTCATCTACAGTAACCAAAGTATAGTACTTCCCTCCTAAGCTCTGTACAGCAATAGGTCCAAAACGATCCAAATGAAGCAAGTACAGAATCCTAGGTGAATCACTCTTATTAACTGATTTAAAACTATTTTTAGTTTGCTTGCCTACTTGACAAGCCCTGCAAAGGCTTTCCTTCTTGTAGGAGAAAAAAGGTAATCCTCTAACAAGGTTGTCTTTGGATAACTTAGCAATATTTCTAAGGTTTACATGACCTAGTCTTTTATGTCAAAGAGTATTATTATTACTGACCTGATTAAAAAGGCAAATTTCTGAGCTAGCAGAATTAAAGTTAACTAGATAAATGTTACCTTGTCTAAATCCTGTTAAAATAATTTTATTGTTTAAAGAAATAGTGCATTGGGATTCAGTAAAGTATACATGATAACCTACATCACATAATTGACTTATTGATATCAGGTTATGTTTCAAACCATTCACATAAGCTACCTTACTGAAGGTAACAGCTTCAATACTGAAATCTCCATATCCTTCTGTCTAACCAAAGATGGAATCACCAAAGATTACCTTTGGACCTAGCTTGGACTTATAGTTAATTAGCTTGTCCTTGCTTCCTTTCATGTGCTTTGAGCACCCACTATCTAGATACCACTTATCCTATGTGGTAGGATAATTCTTCACCTGTAAGTAAACGGTTCATATGTTCTGGACCCAGGTGACCTTGGGTCCTTGTCTCTTTTCATAAAAGAAACTAGAAATAAAAGAGTATTCAGGTTGGCATTTATAACCTTAGGGGTGAAATTTTCTAGGTGGAATTACCCAATGTGAAAATGGATTAACAGATTTTGGTTTCTGGTTATTATTAAGATTTTTGTTATAGTTATAGTTTTGGTAAAATTGATCTGGGTTCGACGATTTATATTGAGATCGTCGATCTGTGTTCGACGACCATTATTGATCTCGTCGATCTTAGTTCACAGAATAATAATGGCTACTATCTGTGTTCCACAATCGTCGATCTCTGCTCGACGAAATTTAATGGTATCGTCGATCTCCCTTTGCTGAGTAATTAAACCCAAACTCTGGGTTCAGAGATCGTCAATCGACGTTCGACGAATAATACTGCGAACGTCGATCTTGGTTTGACGACTTCTGTTTAGACTTATTATTCTGAGCTTGTCTTTTCTTCTTTAGTTCAATTTATTTTAATATTTTATTAACTTTCTCTACCTGTCCTGTATTCTTCTTACCCTTCTCTGAAATAAAATTTACAGGTTGAGATAAGATGTTTTTCTGGATAGTTGGTGGTTCATTAGTTGATGCACCTAAACCTAGTTTACTATTGTTAATCTTAGCATTTAGTGTACTCGTGATTTAACCATCTGTAGGCTTCTTCCATTCAAGGTTTCTTCAAGTTGTTTAGCTTTGCCTAGTTCAGTTTTCAGGAAGATGATTTGTTTGCTATACTCAGTTAATTCATCTTTCATTCTTAAGTTTTCAGAGAGTAAGTTTTCATAGCTAGGTTGTATATCTCTGAGAAGTTTGATTTTCTTCTCAGATTTTATAAGATCATTGCACAGTGATTTAAATTCTATTTTAAAATCTTCAGAATTAAAATCAAAGGATGATATTACCTGATCACAGTCTGAGTCTTCTCCTGAATCTTTTGCTTCTGATTCAGGGCTTGAAGCATTGATGGCCATTAGGCATAATTCTCTGGCCTTAGTTTCTTCTTCATCCTCACTAGAGCTAGAGGAAGAAGATTCTTCTTCTGTCTCACTCCAGGTGTCAACTACAAAGCCCTTTTCTTTCCTCTTGTGCTTGCTGGAGGATGGATTGCTGAAGAGTTTCCTGGATTCCTTTTCCTTTCTCCTTTCTTTGTGTTGTTTCTCTGGACACTCTGGTAGAATGTGTCCAGGCTTCCTGCAACCAAAGTATATAATCTCTTTAGTTGGAGTTTTATCATAGCTTGGCTTGTCTTCATTCCTGGATGACTTCCTCCTGAAGTCTTTTCTACCCATTTTGAAGAATCTTTTGGCAAACAGACTAATCAGTTCTTCAGTTGAGGGTGTTGCTTTTGATTTGTTAGAGTCTTTGAAGGCTATGTTTTGTACCTTCCTTAGTTGTGTAGGAGTCTTCTGTTCATCTGACTCTATTATCTTTAGGAGCTGCTCATAGGACTTGAGCTTTCCCAATAGAGATTCAGTGGAAATCTCATTTAGAATCCTGCCTTCTTTGATTGGCCAAATTTTGGAATCCCATGAGCTGGGGAAGCACATGAGAATCTTGTCATTAATCTCAGTTAGTGAGATGTCCTTGTCAAAGGTTTTCAGCTCATTTACAATTATGCTGTGTCTATTATACATCTCAGCTACTGGATCAGTTTCAGCTTTCTTGAATTTTTCATACTAAGAGATAAGATGAGCTCTCCTATCTTTTCTTTCATTTGCAAATCCAGAACCATCTGGTTTAAGGAATCCCAGATGGCCTTAGCTGAAGTACATTCAACAACCTTCTAGAAGATTTCATCTGACATGGTTTGGTCCAAAATGTTCATGGCCCTTGAATCAGCAGTCTTTGTCTTTTTCTGTGCATCAGTATTATCTGGAGGAGGAGCAACATTCAAGCTTATTGATGTTGTTGAGGTAGTTGCCACTGGAGCTGGTGGACCTGTCAAAATAGAGTTAAAAATATCCTCATTAATAGAATTCATATATAGTTTGATTTTTGCCTTCCAGACAGCAAACTAATTCAAGTTGCAGATTGGAGGTCTGGTTCTTGCATAGTCTTTATTCAGTGCCATGGAGAAAGAAAGAGAGAAGGAGATCTATCAAGGACCTTTAGGTTCAGGTGTTAGCCTGTACAACCAAGAGAAACGACCCTCTGATACCAATTGAAAGTGAGGGGTTAGATCTGATTTACTCTAGAGGGGGTGAATAGAGTATTAAAATATTTTAAGTAATTTTTATAGCGGAATTAAGATAAGTGTTACTTATAAGTAAGAGAAAAATAAATCACAAGCAATCACAGCACAACAAAAAATAAAGAAAGATGAGCAACCAGACGACACAAGAAAATTATAGTGGTTCCCCAAATCTAGGTACATCCACTCTTCTACCACCCTGGTAGGAATCCACTTAGGTTTTTAATCAGGTGCCTTATCACCACAAGATCTTCTTTAGGTAGATCTAGAGACCCTTTAGGCTTTTGATCAGATGCCTAAAAACCAATAGGTTTTTTATCAGGTGCCCTATCACCAAGGAGTTCACTTTTACAGGGAGTAATAACCCTATACAGAAAAGGTAAAAGGAAAAAAGTTGATGGTAGTCTTCTCTTTCTCAAAGCAAATGAGAAGACTTAGCGGATTCTTATATTGCCAAAGCTCCCCCAGAGATATTGAGTAGGTTCAGAAATATGGAAGCTTTGTCCAGGGAGTGGGTCTTCAATGGACTGGTGTTATGATCTTCAGAATTTGTAGATTGATATTGATTGCTGACTCTGTAGGTTTCTGAAGATGAAAACTGAAGAAGACTCAAAATGTGGTTTTTGGTGTTCTTCTTCTGTTTTTTGAGAGCAGTAAGAGTTCTGAAGACTGAAATATATCTGAGAGAGAAATTTAGAACTGTTGAATGAGAAGCTCTGTCTGTAGGTTTTTCTCTAACTGAAGATCAGCCTGTATCTGTCTCTATGTCCTTGAAGAGTTAAATAATGCTACTACTTTGAATTTCAAAAACAATACTTAATTTACTGCAGAGATCGAGGATAGAATGGCTAGAATTACTGGCATTAAATTATCTCCTTAACTATCTTGGTAACAAAGACAAAACAATAACTCTGTGAATATCATAGTTAATACTGTAAAGGAACGGTTATAAGCCTTGAGAATATTGGCATTAACTACCAGAGATTATTTGTCATAAATAGAATCAAGAGAATAAGATTTAAATCTTCAAGACTGGAGTTGTAGACAAGTAGTCGAACACAGGATAAAATCGTTGATCTGAGCTTGGAGATCATCGAGCTGAGTTCAGCAATCTTTGAACTGAAAAAACTGTGAAGAGAAAAGAAATCGTCGACCTAAGCTCTTAGATCGTCGAGCTCAGTTCAGAGAATAAACTCTGAGATCGTTGATGGGAGATCAACGATCGTCGAGCTGAGTTCGACGAACGTTGAACAGTTATATATATCAAAGAATTCTTCTAAGTCTGAGTTCGTGAATGAAATCCAAAGCTGGTATTGAGAAGTCTGACCTAATGAGACTAACTTAGACCTAGACCTTGACCCTGGCTATACAGGTGGGTCAACATCCTAAGAGTAGACCTAGCCCAAATCCAAAAAGGGGTTCCAACATAAGCATTAATTATCAAAGAATTACTGCCTTAGAATAATACCAATTTAAATAAGGATGATAGAGAAGTCGTCAAACTGATACAGAAAGAAATCATCAAACTCAGGACATATTTCGTCAACCTGAACTCCAAGTTCGTAGAGCTGAGAAATCGTCTTTGTCGAGCTGAGCTCAAAGAAAATTAATCTGGAGAAAAACTGTTAATGCTGAGCTCCAAGTTCGTCGAACTGAGATAGACTTTTGTCGACCAGAGAATCTAAGTAGAAGAGGGAAGATCGTCGACCTGAGCTCGTATTTTGTCGAGATCAGCTCAGAGTTAAAATCTGAGTTCGTCGATCAGCGATCGACGATCGTCGAGCTGAGTTCAAAGAACTTCGAACTAATTCTATAAACTCTTTAACAACTGCATTTCTTCTAAGTCTGAGTCTCTGGAGTCTCTGAGGGCTGGATCAAAGATTGTCTAACCTAGTCAGATTGACCTAGACCTTAGAACTAACAAATTTGACCCTAGGCTATACATGATGGGTCAAAATCTAATAGTGCACCTAGCCCAAATCCAAACTAGGGATTTGTTGGTTATTATATCCTCAATTTACCTGATTTGAAGAAGTCCCTGAAACAGCTAAGGTGAATTGACAATGTATTTGATCATTTGTTTTCAAGTTGTGCTTGAAGTTACTCCACGCTAAGTACACACCAATGTCAGGGTGCAGTAGGTCAATATACACGGGTCTGCGCAACGTAATCCCTCGTTGAGCAGATCAGTGTGTTGCTTACGTGTACTCTCTCTATTAGAGTGTACTTACTTTCAAGTACAGGGCAGTGATAGATCAAGAGCAGACAAGGAGCAAGAATGGGTCAAAGACCAGCTCACGGGAAGATAGACGAAAATTCGTCTAAGTAAGATTTGACGAGAATCATTAAGTGATTCTCACCGATTCAACGAGAATCACTAGTGATTCTCGCCGAATCGTCGAGAATCACTAGCCGATTCTCGTCGAATGCTTCCGGCTGTCTCAGCGCCGTCTAGAATTCTGCTAAGGTAGAATCGGCGAGAATCACTAAAGTGATTCTCGCCGATTCGGTGAGAATGACTTTGTATTCTCGCTGATTCGTCGAGAATGAATTGTGATTCTCGTCGATTCACTCCGGATGGCTTTCTTTTTCAGCTAGAAATCTTCTAAGTAGAATTCGACGGGAATCATTAGTGATTCTCGACGAATCGTCGAGAATCACCAATGATTCCCGCCGAATTTGCCTTAGGCAATTTTCATTGGCGCGCTGGACCGGACCAAATGTACAGGCGCTGTTTTGAACTGGATTTAGGGCTACTTTTGGTGGGGCCCACAACGGTCATAAAGGATGACCTACAGTATATATAATCGTGTATTTTGAACAGCAAAGAGAATCCACACATACGAAAAGAAAGCGCCGCCGGATTTGACCTAGCGTATCACGTATTCTCTTCCGCCTCCGTCTCCGCGCATCAAGTTGTCGCCGTCGCCGATCGTGGATTCTTCCTGATCTCCCGGCAACAGAAGCTTAGCCAAGCAACGCGTCTCACGTGTCTATCTTGAGATCCTTTGTCTCTTGATTTGTTGAACGGGGATACCTTCCCCTTCCGAATCGATTGAGACGATCAATCCAAGTAAGACCATTGGTAGACCTTGCTAGCTTTGCTACGAAGGTTGGATCTCAAAAGAATCGCTGCCAAAATTTGTGCCGCCGCCGATCTTGAAAGAATCGCCGCCACAATATTTGTCGTCGCCGATCTCGAGGAGATCCTTTCCAAGTGAGAGCTAAGGTCGTGGACTCTTCGTCTTCTTCAAGAACGCGTCATCGAACGAAGAGGGACACCTAGCACTCCAAAAGTAGTTTGTATTTTATACATTCCATTTTTTATTTTGTTGTAAAGGAACGTTGGTTTCTCATTGTAAGGTTTGGGTGCAACCCGTGGTGGAGGAGTGGTGACTCCTTTGGGTGGAAGGGTTCCTTCCATTAGTGTGAGGATTGGATTTCAATCCTGTTGGTGAAGTGACCGAGTCGTCCCTTGTTTGGAGATAGGTCGAAGGGGAAAAGTGGACGTACCCAAATCGGGGAACCACTATAACTGCCTGCGTATTTTTGTGCTGTGTTGTTTTGTTTAATTGTGCAGGTATAATATTAATTCCGCTAAAAGACTGTGCAAGAAACCTATTCCCCCCCCCCCCATAGGTGAAGGTAGTTGACACTAGTGTGACTTTCAAGTGGTATCAGAGGGAGGTTACTCATCAAAAAGGTTAACACCTTGAGTAAGTTCCTGCCACTAGTGTCAAGAAGAAGGCAGATATCTACTATGGACGGACTCAAGTACTCAGGCAAGATCCTAGTGTGCACCAGGCTAAACTTTCCTATCTGGAAGGAAAGGATTAGATTTTACATGGAAGTTGTCGACCCTCGACTCTTCATGATCGTGGAGGAGGGACCTTATATTCCCACTAAGGCCTCCACCATTGATCCTACCAAAATGGTGCAAAAGAAGCTTTCTGAAATGGACAAGGACGAGATGGTGCTGGTCGGACTTGACAAGAAGGCATAGAACATACTAATCAGCGCAGTCGATGACTCCATGATGCAGAACTTCTGCAACTACAGGACAGCCAAGGATATCTGGCACAGCCTGATTATTCTGATGGAGGGCACAGATAAAGTGAGGGATGATCGGAGATCCCTCCTGAACCAGAAATATGAGGCCTTCAGGCAGGGGCCCAAGGAAGATATCGGAGTTACCTTCGAGAATTTCCTCAAGATCGTCAATGCTCTCAAGGGATATGGAAGAGTGTTCACTGATGGTGAACTTAATGATAAATTCCTTAGGTCCCTTACTAAGGAATGAGACACGAAGATCTGCGCCATCTGAGAGTTTGGCAGATTAGTAGAAACTGATCCTCAGATACTCTTTGGGAAGCTCATGTCCTATGAGCTCCAGTTGAACACGAGGAAAGCAGAAGAAGAAGCAGAGAAAGCCAATGCCAAGGAAAAGACTGTGGCCCTAAAATCCATTCACTCCAGGAAGGGCAAGGGTATGGCTTCATCCCATGCGGGGAAAAAGGATGAGGAGGAAGACTCCGAGCCATGCTCCTCCGGCTCAAAGTTGTCTGAAGAAGACTTCTCCCTCATCACCCGAGAATTCAAGAAGTTCCTCAAGATGAGGAATCAAAGAAAGAGAGACGGCTCCTACTCCAGAAACCAGAAGAAGAATTATTCTACTGACAGGTATGAATCAAAACCGAACAAACATCGTCATACTGACATCATTTGTTTTGGGTGAAATAAGCCAGGACACGTCGTGGCTGACTGCCATCAAGGCAAGAGAGAGAAGGGGAAGGGAGAAGAGCACAGAACCTCTAGAGACAAAAAGAAGGAGAGGAGCTACATTGCCAAAAAGTCAAAGACACTGAGTGAGTCTGATTCCTCAGACTCCAGTGATGATGAGGAAGCCTACTTCGGGTTGGTGGGTCGCTCTGACTCAGAAGGAGAATGCCCCCCATTCACTGGGAAGGTAAAGGCTCGTACCCCCTCTCTGACTCTGACTATGAGTCTCCTTATGATGATCTCGAGGAAAACCAAACTACCCGAGAAGCTGAGCTCCT
This sequence comes from Platanthera zijinensis, assembly GCA_039513925.1. Classification (NCBI taxonomy): domain Eukaryota; kingdom Viridiplantae; phylum Streptophyta; class Magnoliopsida; order Asparagales; family Orchidaceae; genus Platanthera; species Platanthera zijinensis. Next base: position 136,380,276 of record CM077081.1, read on the forward strand.
CGAAAAGTATGAGCTTCTGCTCAACACCTTCGAGGAATGGCGCAAGAGATTGAGGGCTCAGAAAAAGGAAGTCAAATTCCTTAAGGTCGAGGGTGTCTCCCAAAGGGAAGATATCACTAGCTTGATTTCTCTCCGACAGGAGCACCTGGACCTGATCTCTAAGAACTCAGAGTCTCTAATTCTCCTTGTCCTTAAACAGGAAGAAATCAATAAGTTGTAAGAACAACTTGCGGCAGAAAGGAAGATTGACCAAAGCTTCTCTATGCTAAAGACTATTCTCCCACTTGTTGATAGCTTCTCTGTGAAGGCTAAGGGAGCTGGCTTGGGGCATGTGGGTGTGCCTGGTAAATCCTCCAGGAGAAAAAAAAAGCAGAGGAAAAATAAGGCTGCTAAGAAGGCCTCTGCTGCAGAAAAGGGAAAGGCCCCACTCAACCCTGTTGTATTCAAGAAGCCTGGCTTTCCCTACAATGAACAGGACTTTGAGTCAACCTATGGCCACTTCTTCCGGACCTCGGTTGAAAATCCCGAGAGCCGATATGATGGTTGGGCCTTCCCCCGCAACTTTGGCGAGAGTGTCTTCAAGGCACCTTATGAGGAAATCCAAGTGGAGGATTATGGCCACTTCTCTAGCAGCCATAATAGGAAGCAGGCACCAAAAGCCAAGCCTATTATACTGAAGGAATAGGAGGTGAAGAATTCATGTGACTGCTGTCATCATGATGGCTCCACCTCCAGATCCAAGGCCCCGGCTGGACCCACCGTTCCCAGGGTGAAGCAGGAGCCTAGGAAAAGGTACAATAGATTTGATTGTTGGTACTGTGGCAAAGTTGGTCACTTTGCCGTTGATTGCTGGTTTAATCCGAGATATAACGAGACTCCTCATGTTAGCAATGAGAGACCGACCACTCGTAGGGTTAACCATCTGAGGGGGAGTATGCTAACAAAGAATCTAGGACCCCAAGTTCGATTGGGTTCCTAAGGGAAACTGATTCTGTTTTGCAGGTATGTCCAAAGGCCACCAAAACTCCTATATGGTACTTGGATAGTGGATGCTCCCAGCATATGACTGGGACAAGAAGCCTGCTGCATGATTACTCTCCAGTCAAAAATGGACCCAAAGTCATCTTTGGAGGATCAGATCGAGGAGTCACCAGAGGTTACGGTATGATTTCCAACGGTATAGTCTCTATCACCGATGTGGCTTATGTTGAAGGGTTAAATCATAACCTGATCAGTGTAAGTCAGTTGTGTGATAAAGGTTATGACGTTAAGTTCTGCAAGGATAAATGCCTGATAATATCGTGTGCCTCTTCGGAGACGGTATTAACAGGCATTAAAAGCAGAAACATCTTTTGTTTAGATTTTCTTTGTTTAGATTCATCTACCCCCGTGTATCTAGTAGCAACAGGCAGTGCATCTCTTTGTGAACAATGACACAAGAGATTGACACATATTAATTTCAAGACAATTAGTATGTTATTTTCTAAAAACTTAGTAAGGGATGCTCTCATCATTAAGTGCATCAAAGATAGCCCCTGTCCTGCATGCCAGAAGGGCAAACAGACACGGGCTACCTTTAAGGGCATTGCAGACAAAGACTCCTCCAGATGTCTTTATCTTCTACATATGGATTTGTTTGGTCCAATGCAAGTTCATAGCTTGGGAGGCAAGTCTTATACGCTAGTGATTGTTGATGATCACTCTCGGTTTACTTAGGTGTTCTTCTTAAAACGCAAGTCTGATATGTTTGACATCTTCACTAATTTTGTCAAGCAAATTCAGAACGAACTTAACTGCTCGGTGGTCAAAATTAGAAGTGACCATGGAACAGAGTTCGAGTCTGGTGCTATGACAGAGTTCTGTGAAGAACTTGGTATCTTTCATGAGTTTTCCTCCCCACGCACTCCTCAACAGAATGGAGTTGCGGAGAGGAGAAATAGAACACTCATTGAAGCTTGCACGATAATGTTGAATGACGCTTCTCTCCCAGAATACTTCTAGGCAGAGGCTGTCAATACAGCTTGTCATGTACAAAACTGGGCCTTGATCAACAAGAGCCATCGTAAGACGCCTTATGAGCTACTGAAAGGCAGGAAACTAACCATGTCCTATTTTAGGATCTTTGGCTGTAGATGCTATGTATTAAATAACGGGAAGTACCCGCGTACTAAGTTTGGTGAAAAATGCCTCGAAGACATATTTATAGGCTATAGTAGCCATAGCCGGGCATATAGGGTTTTCAATAAGAAAACCCTAGTGGTAGAGGAATCCATAAATGTTGTATTTGATGAAGGATGTTTGCTTAACAACAATTCTTCCAGTGGTCTTCTTTAAGATGCAGTTACAAGAATTGAACAGCTTAGTCTCGATGAGACCGCTAAAGATGCAACTCCCAAGTACGTCAAAATCTCCACCACAACGCCTATCGGAGATGATGATGGTCAGAATGGAGTTATCCTCTCTGAAGAAGGAGAAGCCCGAGAAGACGTCAGAGCTCCAGATGCCAGACTCCTAGAGCTCCGACACGTGAGGGATCATCCTAGAGATCAGATCATCGAAGATCCCCGTGACGGTGTCAGAACTCGCCGAGGTACAATTAACGAGATTCTGCATTTTAGCTTTCTGTCACAGGTTGAGCCAAAGAAGTTCGACGAAGCGAACAAGGATGCATCTTGGATCTTGGCCATGCAAGATGAACTGCATCAATTTGAACGATGCAACGTCTGGACGCTAGTTCCCAGACCAAAGCGGAAAAACGTGATTAGCACAAAGTGGATCTTCAGAAACAAACTGGATGAACACGGGGTCATCATAAAGAACAAGGCCAGGCTGGTGGCTCAAGGTTACAGACAGGAAGAGGGGATTGACTTCGACCAGACCTTTGGACCAGTGGCAAGGCTCGAGGCAATCAGATTGTTCCTGGCGTATGCTTCTCACAAAGGATTCACAGTCTATCAGATGGACGTGAAATCGGCCTTCTTAAATGGCAACCTGAAAGAGGAAGTATATGTCGCACAACCCCCAGGTTTTGTTAATCTGACTTATCCCAATCATGTATATTTTCTTAATAAAGCTTTGTATGGCTTAAAACAAGCTCCTCGAGCTTGGTATGAGACTCTGTCTAGCTTTCTTCTTGAGAACAAGTTATCTAGAGGAAAAATAGATAAGACATTGTTTCTTAGGGAAGTCAAAGGCAAGATTTTGCTAGTGCAAATCTATGTCGATGACATAATATTCGGGTCAACGGATAACAACCTTTGCAAGAAGTTTTTCAAACTTATGCAAGGGAAGTTTGAAATGAGTAGTATGGGAGAGCTGAAGTATTTCTTGGGACTTCAAGTGAAATAGTCCGAGGATGGGATTTTCATCTCTCAGACGAAGTTCACAAATGAACTCCTCAAGAAATTCGGAATGGAGAGTGCAACCTCTATGAGGACTCCAATGGGATCCACTATGTCTCTAGACAAGGATGAGAAAGGGAAACCTTTTGATGAAACCAAGTACAGAAGCATAATTGGATCCCTGCTCTATCTTACTACTAGTAGACCGGATATTATGTTTTCCACATGCGTTTGTGCCAGATATCAGGTGAACACTAAGGAATCTCATTATGTCGTTGCAAAGTGGATTCTTAGATATCTTAAAGGTACACCAAATCTTGGCTTGTGGTACCCAAGAAACAATGATGTCGAGCTGATAGGCTTTTCAGATGCTGACTTTGCAGGAAGCAGGGATGACAGGAAAAGCACTTCCGGGATGTGTCAATTCCTCGAAAGAAGGCTTATTTCATGGAATAGTAAGAAGCAAAATTGTGTCGCAACCTCCACAGCTGAATCTGAGTACATCTCAGCAGGCAGATATTGCGCACAACCTCTATGGATCAGAAATCAGCTCAAAGATTATGACCTGAAGTTTAGCGAAGTTCCGATGTATTGCGACTCCTCAAACGCAATAGCAATTGCGAACAATCCTGTATCGCACAGCAAAACGAAGCATATTGAAGTGCGCTATCACTTCATTCGGGAGCATGTGTAAAACAAAGACATATCTCTCTACTATGTCCCCACGGATAAGCAGGTTGCAGATATCTTCACAAAGCCCCTAGACGAGGCCAAGTTCAGTCTCTTCAAAACTGAACTCAGCATGCTGAACTATGAAGAATGAAGACTGTGCGGCTCAAGGCTCTTGGATCAAGGGGGAGCATCCGTAGGGAACTCAAGAGTAAGCATAGATGCAAGAACTGAGGGGGAGCACTGTGATAAGTGCAAAAGTCCCAGATTTGTAGAAGCCGAAAAGGTGGAGATTACCCTCTCGGTTAAGGTGCTAAGGTGCTCAGGCTAAGTATGCTCCAAATGCTCTAAAGATAATGGTATGAAAATTCATAATTCATTCTCAACTGATTATTGAGTTTGTGTTTTTCTTCCATCCGTTATATTCACCTTAGCTTGTAGGGTTTAGGCTTCTTCAAATAGGGGGGGATTGTTGGGTATTGTATCCTCAATGTACCTGATTTGAAGAAGCCCCTGAACCAGCTAAGGTGAATTGACAATGTATTTGATCATTTGTATTCAAGTTGTGCTTGCAGTTACTCCACGCTAAGTATATACCAATATCAGGGTGCAGTAGGTCAATATACACAGGTCTGCGTAACGTAATCCCTCATTGAGCAGATCAGTGTGTTGGCTTACGTACACTCTCTCTATTGGAGTGTACTTATATTCAAGTACAGGGCTGAGAAAGATCAAGAGCAGAAAAGGAGCAAGGATGGGTCAAAGACCAGCTCACGGGAAGATAGACGAAAATTCGTCTAAGTAAGATTAGACGAGAATCACTAAGTGATTCTCGCTGATTCGACGAGAATCACTAGTGATTCTCGCCGAATCATCGAAAATCACTAGCCGATTCTCGTTGAATGCATCTGGCTGACTCAACGCCTTCAACGCCTTCAAGGATTCTGCCAAGTCAGAATCGGCAAGAAACACCAGGCTGAGTCAACACCTTCAAGGAATCTGCCAAGTCAGAATCGTCGAGAATGACTCTGCATTCTCGACGATTCGTCGAGAATGGATGATGACTCTCAACGATTCTTTCCAGCTGGCAAGCAATTCAGCTAAGAATTCTTCTAAGTAGAATTCGACGGGAATCATTAGTGATTCTTGTCGATTCGTCGAGAATCACCAGTGATTCCCACCGAATTTGCCTTAGGCAAATTTCTGCTGCTCGCTGGACAGGACCAAGTATACACGCGCTGTTTTGAACCGGACTTAGGGTTTCTACTGGTGGGGCCCACAACGATCATAATATATGACCTGCTGTATAAATACTGTTGTATTTCGAACATCACCAACAATCGATACATACAAAAAGAAAGAGCCGCCGTATTTGTCCTAGCGGATCATGTCTTCTCTTCCGCCTCCGTCTCCGCGCCTAAAGTTGTCGCCGCCGCCGATCGTGGGTTCTTCCTGATCTCCCGGCGACAAAAGCTTAGCCAAGCAATGCGTCTCACGTGTCTATCTTGAGGTCCTTTATCTCTTGATTTGTTGAACGGGAATACCTTCCCCTTCTGAATCGATTGAGACGATCGATCCAAGGAAGATCGTTGGTAGACCTAGCTAGCTTTGCTACGAAGTTTGGATCTCGAAAGCATCGCCGGCGCTCTCCTTTGCAGCCGCCATTCTTGATAGAATCGCTGCCGCTAGCTTTGCCGCCGCCGATCTCGGGGAGATCCTTTCCAAGTGACAGCTAAGGTCGTGAACTCTTCGTCTTCTTCAAGAACGCGTCATCGAACGAAGAGGGACACCTAGAGCTCCAAAAGTAGTTTGTATTTTATACATTCCATTTTTACTTTTGTTGTAAAGGAACGTTGGTTCCTCATTGTAAGGGTTGGGTGCAACCCGTGGTGGAGGAGTGGTGACTCCTTCGGGTGGAAGGGCTCCTTCCATTAGTGTGAGGATTGGATTCCAATCCTGTTGGTGAAGTGACCGAGTCGTCCCTTGTTGGGAGATAGGTCGAAGGGGGAAAGTGGACGTACCCAAATCGGGGAACCACTATAACTGCCTGCGTATTTTTGTGTTGTGTTGTTTTGTTTAATTGTGCAGGTATAATATTAATTCCGCTAAAATACTGTGCAAGACACCTATTCCCCCCCCCCCCATAGGTGAAGGTAGTTGACACTAGTGTGACTTTCAGGATCCAATATACTTTTATAATTTAAAATATCTAACATGCATCTTAGCATAAAACCTTCCAAGAGAGAAAGTAAATCAAATAAGGAATACGGAAAAAGGCTTAGCAGCTAGCAAGTACTTAATATTAAAAAAAATCCAGTGGGAGTCAACAACCTGACACGAACCCACTAAAAGATATGTATGTCTGAACTAAAAGGAAACAAACAACAACTACCTCACAGTCGTTGAGTAGTGAGAAAAGACTAACTTACTTGCTCAAAGGTTAGGACTTTGCACCAAGTGTTATAAAGATCTATGCTTTAAAGAACATGTAAATAAATAACTGTAAGTATAAGGAATTAATTTGCCCATAACTTGGTGAACAAAACACCGGCCATTCAGGAACCTACGGTGGTGGAAACCTACCCAACACACCAACAACAAAAACTTCACAAGGGCCCAAGGAAAGGTTGTCTTATACCTTGACACACCCAAAACCAGGGAAAAATTGGCACCTGCGGTGGTGGGAACCTACCCAACACACCATCAGTCACATACCCACACTGTACAAACCCACCAGGGCAATAATTCACCAAAAAGGCATCAGGTTGGTGGTCCTTTATCCACTGCCAACCTAGCCATAAGCATACAACCAAAACACCGACCATCATAGTCAAACACAGACAAACCACAAGCAAACTACTGAACTTCTTCAATAATAAATGGAGGAATAAATCCAAGAAATTGACCTAAGGCCAAACCAGACAAATTAGATAAAATTCGGCCACTAAAAACCAGGCCCATACTGATTCGTCGAGTATACCCGACGAATACAGCTGGAACTCGATGATTTTTACATAACAAAACCAATCCACTAGAGATATACAACGATTCGGCGAAAAAATCCTAAGTCCACGGGAAAAGCGTCGTGTATACTCGACGCCGTGTTGAGTGCATTCAACACACTTGATGCCAACCAGCTAACTCAACGATTCTGCCTTCACTCAATGTTGTGTTGAGTTCACTCAACGCCACATTAAGTACACTCAATGCTTTTGACTTGGTCTCCAAACTACTCAATGCCCAGACTACAGTCAGCGCTATATCACTCAATATCAAGACTTCACTCAAAGCCACGTTGAGTACACTCAACGCTTTTGACATGGTCTCAAAACTACTCAACGCCCAGACTACAGTCAACACTATATCACTCAACACTTTTTCCTTAGCGCCAAATTATCACCTGACGCACTCAACGCCAAACGGGTGTTACTTGACGAATTTGTCGAGATTACTCGATGAATTTAACTTGGTATAAAACATCACTCAATGCCAAGTGAACTTCACTCAACGCCATGCCTTATATTCGTCAACCCAACTCCTAATACTCGACGAATACAACAAAACTCAATGCCAAGTCTTATAATCGATGAACTCAACGCCTAATACTCGATGAAATGGTCTTAACTCAATGCCAAGCATTACTAGACAAAATTTCATCGGATACTCGACAAATTTGACTCTGCTCCTACTAATACTCGCCGAATTTTACTTAGACCAGTCTCAACCTATATCTGACGAATTCTACCAACCCATATTCGACGAATTTATGCAAGTTAACTGTTATACAACGAAAAATTAGCTTAAGTCAACAGCTCTATACTCGATAGATTATCCTAGTCTAACAGTCAAGTATGACGGAAATACCTTACTAGATTAATCTCATAATCTATAGATTCACTCGGCTATCACCTACATAATCAACTAGGCAAAACGTGGCTAGAAAACTATATTGTCTAGCAGATCAGCAAGAGCCGAACCTGACGTTACTCCTAATTACTAAAGAGGAAAGGATATAATCAAGAAATACACAAATAAGGAAAACTTCGCAAGGGGAAGAAGTCACCACTTGCCTCGATCCGGCCGAAATCCGGCCACACAACACTCCTCCTCGAGGATCTGGCCGCAAGAACACCTAAGAATCAAAACCTAAAACTTTTGAGAGGAGAGAAGGTCAAAACCACATACCCTAACATCTAAAAATCCACAAAACTGAAAAAAACTCACCATACAAACGTAGATCTTGGTGAGAGCTAACTGAATCTACTCTCTGACGACGATTTTGTGCATAGGAGCTCCTACAATCAATGGCTGAAAGCTTTGCAAGGTCTGCCGCTCTTGTCCTTCCGCAAAAATAGTCCAACGGTTTGGGAAAGAAGATAATAAATAGGGTTTCCATCTTATCGCAAGGCTATTTATATGTAATAAATAATATAATATATTATAATTATAATTAAAACGTCCAAATGACCAAAACTCGCACTAACTCGGATTTCTACAAAAAGTGCACCGTAGCTAAATATCAACGCTACGAATCCAACGGCGAAGTCAAAATAAAAATCCGACAAACCAAACTTGGGTAAAAACTCCTCGAAGTCTAAACATCAAATATCCCAAAACGTTTCGTCGTGTTCCAAAACGAACCCTGGATCACAAGGGAATATCAAAACACTGGAGAAATTAGCCAAGCTAATTCTCCCTAACCAAAACCTTGGATACCAACGAACAAAAGTCACAATCAAATAACGATACCCACCAACTACGCGTCAACGTAATGCCCTGTTGTCAAAATACGTCACTAAAGGGGTTTTAAATAAACCTTGGAAAATTAGGGGCGTTACAGCCACCCCTCCTAAAAGAAAGTTTCCTCCCGAAACTTTACGCGCAAAAGATTCCACTATGGAAGGAAAATTATCAAAGATTATAGAATGGAAATACATACCGAAAGAAATTAGGAGAACAGATGAGGATGAGCCTCCCTCATAGCTGACTCCAACTCCTAAGTCACGTTTTCCACGTCTTGGTTCCGCCATAAAACTTTGACAACTAGTATGGTCTTTCTCCGCAACACTAGATCCTGAGTATCCAAAATATGAACAAGCAAGTCAACATAAGAAAGGTTAGGCTCAACCTGGGCCACAGAATCAAGAACCTGGCGGTCGCTAAGTGTTGGGTATTATATCCAAAATAACCCGGATTTGAAGAAGGGCCCAATTAAGCTAAGATGAATTGTGACTGTATTTGATGTTGCCTTTTGAGTTATGTACTTGCAGGTTTTCATTGATAAGTGCACACCAATGTCAGGTTACAATGGGTCAGTAAACACAGGACTTTACAATATAATTTCTCATTGTGTAGGCCAATGTGTTGCCTCACGTGTAATCTCCTTATTAGGATGTACTTCTATCCCAAGTACAAGAGAAGGCTCAAGGATGGTCAAGGCTTAGATTCAGAATGACTGGAATTTCCCCTAAGTAAAATTTGTCGAGTATGGTTTGAAATACTCGTCGAATTCATCGAGTATCAGCTTGATACTCGTCGAATTCGTCGTGTATACCTAACCATACTTGTCAAATCCATCTTTTAAACTTAGGGAAAATTCGCTGAAAAATTGAAAGATCTGTTAAGCAAAATTCGTCGAGTATCGTCGTACATACTCGTCGAATGCATCTAACGATACTCGCCGAATTCGTCGAATATACTAAGTGATACACGCCGAATTCATCAAGTCCAGTCGACGCTACTTCTCTAGATTTTTCAAAGTCTTATTCATCGAGTGTAACGACATTGAGTGCATTGTGTCATCTCGAAGATATTCGCCGATTGCTACCCTTGGCGTTGAGTGAACAAAATGCTTTTAGTGTAATGGCGTTGAGTGCGTTGAGCCATTTAGCTTATACTCGACTAATTCTTTGAGTATACCAGGTGATACTCGATGAATTCGTCGAGTATGACTCTTCGCTTTGGCGTTGAGTGAATGGTTGGCCTGAGACTAATTTGTCCAAGTCTTATTCGTCGTATATCAAGGTACATTCAGAGAGTATACTAGTGATACTCGACGATACTCGATGAATTTGACTTAGGTCATTTTTTTGAATTTCTCAAAATCGTTGGTTCGGGTTTCGGTCGGCCTTGCACAGTAAATTCTAGGTTTAATTATAGGAAATTTTCTTCTTACCGTTGGGAAGGAAATCTCTATAAATACCTAGAGAATATTTCCTTTCCATCAAATCATAATTTTGCTCTCATTTTCAAACCTAGAAAACTTCCAAAATCGGAAACCGTCCGTCCGCCGCCGACTACCGTACGCATCGCGATTCTTTTGATCAACCACCGACTTTAGTGTGATACATCTTCTTCAATATACACTACTGGACTGCTTTCTCTCTACAGATCTATAATCCTTCAGATCAAGTTATTTAAAGATTCAAATCAAGATTAAAGATCTTCCTAGTCTACAAGTTTCGTGTTCTACAAGCGATTTAAAGATCCATTATTTTCGAAGAACGACGGACTGAAGTTTTCAGATCTTGTATAATATTGTTGTAATTTTCTTTTACATATTGTACTCGATTTTTCTCCGAGTTTATAGATATTTTTGTTGATCGAGTTTGTAGATCCGTTTATGGATCAAGTTTGTAGATTTGGTTGTTGATCGAGTGGTAGGAGCGTCGTCTCCGAGTTGTAGGAGTTGCGGCCCCGAGGTGTAAGATTTGAAGAAATCTGAGTATTGTTGAAGTAGCCGAATCTCGCCCTTTATGGTAGATAGGCGAGGCGGGAAAGTGGACATACCCAACTCGGGGAACCACTATAAATTTCTGTATTTGGGTGCTTGATTTTTAAAGTGATTTTTATTCTACGAAAAGACACAAACATAACCTATTCACCCCTCTCTAGGTGATTAAGGTAGACGCTAGATACTTTTAGTTGGTATCAAGGGAGGTTTTGTTCGACATAAGATTAACACCTTGAATAAGTTCCATGTTCTAGCATCAAGAGATTCCGTCTAGTAACCATGGACCGAAGCAAAGAAATGTCTTCTATGAAGCTCCCAGCGTGCACAAAGGAAAACTATCCCATGTAGAAAGAACGAGTAAGGTTCTTTAAGGAAGCTGCTTATCCAAGAATTTTTCATATTGTGGAAGAAAGACCCCACATACCGAAACAACCATCAAATCTGAATCCTGCAGTCATGATCCCCAAGAAGATGATGGATTTAACTAAGGATGAAACTTCCTTGGTCTCCCTAGATAAGAAGGCAAAGAACACCATCGCAAGTGCAGTGGACGACTTAATGCTTCAGAATCTATTCCATTGTAAATCTACTAAAAAAATGTGGGACTGTTTAGTTGTGCTGATGGAAGGGACAGAGGAATTCAGAGACGACCGCGGATTGTTTCTGAATAAGGAATATGAAGCATTCAAGCAAGTATTAAGTGATAGTATTACTGACAGCTTCGAGAAGTTCCTTAAGATTGTTAACGGCCTCTGTAATTATGGTCGTACCTTCACTAATGGTGAGCTCAACGACTAGTTTCTCTGATCCTTGACAAAGAAATGGGACACTAAAGTGGTTGCCATCAGGGAGTTTGGGAAGTTGCCTAAGACTGACCCTCAGAAACTCTTTGGGAAATTGCTCTCCTACAAACTACAAATGAACACCAGAAAGAAGGAGGAGCAGAATAGTCGGACTTCCAGCAAAGAAAAGTCAGTGGCCCTAAAGGCAAAAGGGTCAAGAAAGTCCAAAGCTATCTTACCAGTAAGGACTCGTGCTCCTGACACTCTAGATGACTATGAGCCTAGCACATCTGTCTCTGAGCTATCGGATGAGGAGTTCTCTCTTATATCCAAGCAGTTCAAAATTTCTCAGCAATAGGAGATAGATGAAGAATCAGTCATCCTCATCTGACTTCAGGAAATCCAATCATGATGGTGACCGTTCAAGAAAAAGCTACAACTGAGAGGACAGGTATAGATCTAAATCAAACAAACACTCTTCCTCTAACGTTGTGTGCTACTATTGCAACAAGAAGGTCACATGATTGTTGAATTCCCATACAAGAAGAAGGAGGGCTCCAAGAAAGAGGAGAAAAGATCCTTCAAGGGAAAGAGAAAAGAAGAAAAGATCTTTGTCGCAAATAAGTCCAAGACTCTTAGTGACAGCGAATCAAGCCAGTCCATCTCAGAGAATGAGGAAGCCTACTTCGGGCTCATGGCTCAATCAGACGAGGAAGTTTGTGACTCAGAGTATCGCACACAGTACTCTCTGAATCGAAAACACCATTTAATAGTCATGAAGGCTATTCTTCTGAGGAAGGCGAGTATTAGTTAATGGTTCAGCATGAGAACCTTTTGAAAGCTTTTGACAAAAATTGCAAGGTAGTCAAAAAGCAGGCAAAAGAAATTGCCTATCCCAAGGCAGTGGAATCAAGCCTGAGGGAGGAAATTGTAGAATTGACTCCTCTTAAAAGTGAAGTTCACTCCTTGCAAGAGGAATTGAAAAGCTCGGCTGAAATATTAATTCTGAAAGAGAAATATCTTGATGAGCTGGAAGAAAAACTCTTGGTGGAGAGAAAACTTTTTGAGAGTTTCTCCAAGTCGAAGACTATTCTCCCTCTCATTGATGAGTTCTCAGCTCCGAAGAAGGGCAGTGGTCTTGGAACTATAGTTGGAAAAGGTAAGGCTGCCAAGAAAGCCAGTTCCAAGGAAAAGGGGAAGGCACCTCAAGGTCAAGCCTCGTTTAGGAAAGTAATCTTTCCAACAAACAAGTTTGACCTTGAGTCATCCTACGGTCATCTTGCTAGGCCTGCCTATGTAGAGCCCAAGAAGAGATACCAAGGATGGACCCATCCCCGAGACTATGGTGCCACTATTTTTAAAGCACCTTTTAAAGAGATTGAACTAAAGAGTTATGGTCCCTATGATCATGGACATAACCTTAAGAGGGCACCAAAAGCCAAAACTTTTGTATCTAAGGCAAAGGAGATGGAGAAGCCATGTGTTTGCTATAATCAGGAGGCTTCCACATCCAAGTATGTTGCCCCTACTAGACCTCACATTCAAAAACTAAAGCAGGAGTTCAAAATAAGGTACAACAGGTTTGACTGTTGGTGATGCGGCAAAATTGGTCATTTTGGCATAGATTGCTGGTTCAACCCTTCTAACTTTGTTACTCCACGAGTTAACCATATGAGGCCAACCACTCGCAGAGTTAATGTTCCTAGTGGTGTTAAGATGACCAGGAACCAAGGACCCAAATATGTTTGGGTTCCTAAGGTAATGTGATTTGTCATTGCAGGTATGTCAAAAGGACAACAAAAATCCCATTTTGTATTTAGACAGTGGATGCTCTCGGCAAATGACCGGGACAAGAATCCTATTACTGGATTTCACCCCAATCAAACACAGACCAAATGTCATCTTTGGAGGGTCAGACCGGGGAACTACAAAGGGCTATGGTATGATCTCCAACGGAGAGTCTCTTTAACAGACGTGGCTTATATTGAATTTTTACACTATAATGTTATAAGCATAAGTCATCTATGGTTGAGTTTTGTAAGGACAAGTTTTTTATAAAATCGTCTACAAATTTGGAGATATTCTTAACAAGCACTCGGAGCATAAATATTTTCTGTTAAAATTTTCTTTTGTTAGACAATTCTACATCAGCCTGTTTTCTTACAAAAGATAGTGAGTCTCTTTGTGACCAATTGCACAAGAGATTATGACATATTAATTTTAAAATCATAAATATGTTATTTTCTCACAACTTAGTGTGAGATTCCCCAGCCATTAAGTGTCTTAAAGAGAGTCTGTGTCACTCATGCCAAATGGGTAAACAGACAAGGGCTACCTTCAAGGGTATTGCAGAAAATGATTCTTCAAGAAGTTTATACTTACTTCATATGGACTTATTCAATTCTATGCATATTCACAATTTAGGAGGTAAGGTCTATACATTAGTAATTGTTGATGACAACTCGCATTTTATTTGGGTGCTCTTTCTAAAACACAAGTCAGACACCTTTGACTCTTTCATTAATTTTGTCCAGTAAATTTAGAACGAATTGAAATGCTCAGTGGTCATAATCAAAAGTGACCACGGAACAGAGTTTGAGTCTGGTGCCATGAAAAAATTCTGTGAAAGCCAAGGTATCTTTCATGAGTTTTCCTCTCCGCGCACTCCACAATAAAATGGAGTCACTGATAGAAGGAATAGAACCCTAATTGAAGCATGTACAACTATGTTGAACGACGCTTCACTTTTGGATTAATTCTGGTCTGAAGCAGTCAACACAGCTTGTTATGTGCAAAATAGAGCACTTATCAACAAAAGCTATCGTAAGACCCCTTATGAGCTATTGAAGTGCATAAAACCGATTGTGTCCAATTTTAGAATCTTTAGAATTAAATGCTTCGTACTTAATAATGGAAGTTATTATCGCACAAAGTTTAGTGAAAAATGTTTTGAAGGTACTTTGTAGGTCATAGTAGCCATAGTAAGGCATAGAGGATTTTCGATAAGAAAACTCTAGTGGTAGAAGAGTCGATAAATGTTGTATTTGATGAGACAAGCCTACTCCAAAGCAGCTCATCTAGTGTTATTGGTGCAGATGTTGGTACCAGGCTCAAGGAACTAAGCTTGTATGAAGCTGTCATGGAAGAAAATCTAAGCTCGGTCAAGATCGTCAATCCACATTGGTGGATGAAGAATAACAAGATGAACCAACCCCAGAGGATGCACATGATATTGCAGAACCTGCGGGCAGTAGAGGAAGAAATCTCGTGTTTAGACACCTAACAGATCACCCTGTCATCAAATCATTGGAGTGATAGACGACGGATTTAGAACTAGAAGAGGGACAGCTAATGAGATTATGCATCTTAGTTTTTTGTCTCAGGTTGAGCTAAAGAAGTTCGAAGAAGCAAATAGGGATGCTTCTTGGATTTTGTCAATGCAAGAGGAGCTTAATCAGTTTGTATGTTTCAAAATCTGGGAGTTGGTACCCAGGCCCAAGGGACAGAATGTGACCGGCACTAAGTGGATTTTTATAAACAAGTTGGACGAAAATGGATTCATTATCAAGAATAAAGCCAGGCTTATAACTCAATGATACTAACAAGAAGAAGGGATCGACTTCGACCAGACCTTTGCTCCAGTTTCTATGCTCGAGATGATCAGGTTGTTTCTTGCGTATGCTTACCTCAAAGGCTTCACCATCTACCAAATAGAGGTGAAGTCAGCATTCCTCAATGGGAATCTTAAATAGGAAGTATATGTAGAGCAACCTCAAGGTTTTGTTAATTCTAATTTCCCTGATCATGTCTATTTTTTAAACAAAGCTCTATACAATTTAAAGCAAGCTCCCCGAGCTTGGTAGACGTTGTCTAGCTTTCTTCTTGAGATCAAGTTCACAAGAGGAAAGATAGACAAGACATTATTTCTTAGGGAAGTTAAAAGGCAAGATTCTGCTAGTGCAGATCTATATCGACGACATCATATTTGGCTCTATAGAAGACAACCTTTGTAAGAAGCTTTCCAAACTTATGCAAGGGAAGTTGAAATGAGCAGTATGTGAGAGCTGAAGTATTTCTTAGGACTTCAAGTGAAGCAATCTGAAGATGGAATTTTCATCTCTCAGACGAAGTTCACCAAGGATATTCTTAAGAAATTTGGAATGGAGAATGCAACCTCTATGAGGACTCCAATGGGTTCAACTGTGTCTCTGTATAAGGATAAGAAATGGAAACATTTTGATGAAACCAAATACAGAAGCATAATTGGATCCTTGCTCTACCTCACTACTAGTAGACCAGATATAATGTTTTCAAGATGCGTCTGCGCCAGATTTCAGGTGAACTCAAAGGAATCTCATTACGTCAATACAAAGCGAATTTTAAGATACCTTAAGGGTACACCTAATCTTGTCGTAAAGTACTTGAGAAATAATGATGTCGAGCTAATTAGTTTTTTAGATGCCAATTTTATAGGAAGAAGGGATGACAGGAAAAGCACTTTCGGGACATGCCAATTCCTCGGAAGATGACTTATTTCATGGAGCAGTAAGAAGCAGAATTGTGTGGTAACTTTTACTACCGAGTCAGAGTATATCTCTACAGGTAGTTGTTGTGCACAGCTTCTATCGATAAGGAATCAACTGGAAGATTACAACTTTGAGTTTTAAGAAATTCTGATGTATTGCATCTCATCCAATGCAATAGCGATCGCAAATATTCCAGTCTCTCACATCTGGACAAAGCACATTGAGGTGTGATACCACTTAATCCGGGAGCATGTTGAGAATAAGGACATACCCCACAGCTATATCCATATGGATAAGCTGATCGCAGATATTTTTACAAACCGCTGGACGAGACTAAGTTCTCGTTCTTCAAAACGGAACTAGGTATGCTGAATATAGACTCATGAAGAAAGCCAAGAAAGCAGGAACTTACTTGGGAATTATTTCACAAAGTTAGAAAATTGTCCCAAGGCATATTCGTTGAGTATCGGAGCTCAAGTCGCAGATTCATTGGATTTTCATGTGATAATAACCGAATCGGACTCAACCATCAGCGATTCTTGCCAAATTTAAATTAGGACAAAATTTCAAACTTCTATATTGAATCCGAAGAGCCACGAATTCAGGTACGTTCCTTCTAGACAATTTTAAAATTATATATATATATATTCAAGGGGGCAACCGCACAGTCTAATTCTATGAAACCCTCAAGCCGACTCGCCGAATTAGAAATCGTGACCGTTCAGCTCCCGCTACAACTGGATCATTTTCCTCCCGTGGACTAGGGTTCGTTCTTATTCGATTAGGGTTGTAAACAACTTCCTAACCCTAGATGATAGTACAACAAGGATTTCCGGACGATTTCTACTCATGGTCTGTTCCCGAAAACGTGTTGTCGCCGACTCTGACAAAGTTCAGAAATCCAGTTCATTCCAGATTCAGTTTTCTCCATGGCTTCCAGAAGCACAAGTGGTTTGCTAGGGGGAGGAGAACTTGTTTGCAAAGTATTTGCTGATGCTTCTAATGAGTTCATAAATGTTTTACTAATGTTGGAGACTGCAGGACTTTCCTTTGTCCTAGAACACCCTTGCAAGGTTCTGGACAAGGAAATTCTTGAGTTCTTCCAGAATGCAAAGCTATGTCATGAAAATTCAGTCATAAAGAGCAAAATTCAGAAGACCAAAGTAAAAGTGAAAGCGTAACTCTCTCCAGGTACTTGGGGCTTCCTACATGTGATGAGGCCGATTACCTTGATGAGGATGACTTCTCTAGAGCTCTTCTATTCTGTGGATTGCCCCGAGGTACAAAAGCAGTTAAACCCAAAGGGATGAATGAAGAAGGCAAGCTTCTTTCCGACATCAGGGGTAAAGTGTTCTTGTGCAAGACTAGGTCCCACAAATATCTATCCACAGAGATGTTCAAGACCCTTGTTTCCATCATCTGCAGAAAGAGAATTGGTTGGGGTGCATTATTGTTTGAGACAATTAAGGACAGTCTTCAAACTCCCAACTTTGGGATGATTATCAGCCTGTATCTGAATCAACTAGATGGTGGCAAGTTTGATATGACCAAAGGTGTTCTTATCCATCACCTCAAGAAGATAGACTCATCTATATTCTCAAGGTGGGATAGGAGGATCACTAGGCCAGGGGGAGCCCCAGATTTGGCTGTGGTGGAGGAAGAACAGGCTCCTATAGTCAAGATTACCTCTACAAACCCCAGTGAAATTCCTAAGAGTTCGAGTGCAGGAATCGAGGGGGATACAGTTGTTACACAAATGTCCACTCCAAGAGTGCCCTTGAGTGGTTCTTCCGAGGTAGTGATAGATGCTCCAGCCGAAGAGATCACAGTACAAGATATTCCAGCTGTTGATGCTGAGTATGAGTCTGCTGAAGATGATATTGATGATGATTTGAATGATGAGGGTGTTGCTGATGATGCTGAGGAGATGTTGTTGCTGAGGATGATATCCATATGAATGTCGAACATATGGTGGTGGAGTTTGACGCTAATAAGGCCAAAGCTACTGATAATGTGGATGTTGGTTCATGAGCTAGTGCCACAGGAGAACTTAATTGTCCCTCTCCCAGAAATTGTTCTTGCTTCATATTTTGCGGGGGAGGTGACTAGGACTTCTATATCAGTTGCTACTGAGGTTGCCAGGCTTATGCGCAACCTAGAGAAAAGGATAGGCAAGATGCCAGATGTACCTCCTACTGCTACAGAGGAGGTTATGGTTCTTTCTGATAAGGATGGAGATGCAGAGAAGCAAACTCCAGCTCTAACTATCACTGCAGATCATACTACTACTTCCAGAGCTCATTTATCTCTGATAGATGAGTCTTCTAGTGAGGATATGCCCAGCACTCCCATCCCTGAGACCCCGGTTTTGACTGCTGAAAATACACTTCTGCAAAGTATAGAGGCAATGTTAACAAAGCAAAAAAGCATATTTTGATTCTTCAATGAAGAGAGTGCTGAAGAAGGTAAAATAGATAGAAAAAGACCTGAACAAAGGCCTAGTTGAGGTTAACGTAAGATTTGACAAGCTAGAAGCCAAGTAAGACTCCTGGTTTACCCAAGGGGGAAAAGGGGTTAATTTTGTTATGAAAGGTTTTAATTGCAATCAGAAAGTTATGTGCAATGTTGATACCAATGCAAAAACTATGATTAAAGCGAATAATAATTCAATGACTCATTATGACGATAGCATGTAAGCTTATGCAAATGCTTTGGCAGAAGTAGCCAGAAAGGGGGAGGAAACCTTGGAAGCTAAGGTGGTAGCTAAGGTCAATGCGCTTGAAGTATCAATTTTAGCAAATTTCAAAGGTGTAAATGACTACAGTTATGACAACTGTGTGTGGCTTTGTAGTCCGTTGACAGGATCTCAAGTACCTGTTGTGTCTATACCAGAACATGATGAGACTCATCCTGCCCAGGATTACTCTCAGTATTGGTCAGACACACAGAATTTCTCTCAGGTTAGTGCTGCTACTGCTACTATTGCTGAGGCTCCTGAGGTAGAACTTGTTGAAGACTTCCCTCCTCCGGTTTTCAAGTTAAGAAGATATGGGGAAAGCCCGTCTGCAATAAGGTCAGAGCTGGTTTGAGTAGAACCTAATAGAGAAATGGAAGAGTTGTGGAGTCACATATCCAGAGGTATTATATTGGATACATTCTCTAAGGTCGACCTTGGTTGTGAGAAACGTGAACTGTACTACAACCAAGAAGAATGGAACAAATACAAGTTGGCATGCAGAAGGAGGAGAATACATTTCAGGAACAACTGGGAAATTGATCTGGTGCCTCCAACCCCTCCAAAGTACTATCCAAATCCAAGGGATTTTTTTTGACAGATAGAGGCAGAAGAGAAAGAGCAGGTTGGACAAATAGTTATATTTTGTGTTGAGTTATGGGTTCCACCCCCCCCCCCCCCCAAAAAAAAACTATGAACAATTTGTAATATATATATATGATTTCTATGATTGTCTTGGAATGCGTGTTGTTTTAAATTTCTTTTATCTTTTTAAGACTTAATGCTTTATTTTTTTTGTTATGTACAATTCACCTTAGCTTATAATGTTCTGGCTTCTTCAAAAAGGTGAGATTGTTGGGTATTGTATCCACAATAACCCAGACTTGAAGAAGGGCTCAGTTAAGCTAAGATGAATTGTGACTGTATTTGATGTTGTGTTTTGAGTTATATACTTGCAGGTTTTCATTTCTAAGTGCACACCAATGTCAGGTTACAGTGGGTCAGTAAACACAGGACTTTATAAAGTAATTCCTCATTGTGTAAGTCAATGTGTTGACTCACGTGTAATCTCTCTATTGGGTGTACTTCTATCCCAAGTACAAGAGAAGATGCAAGGATGGTCAAGGCTTAGATTCAGAATGACAGGAATTTCTCCTAAGTAAAATTTGTCGAGTATTGTTTGGAATACTCGTCAAATTTGTCGTATGGTTTGGAATACTCATCGAATTCGTCGAGTATCAGCTTGATACTCATCGAATTCGTCGTGTATACCTACCCATACTCGTCGAATCCATCATTTATACTTAGGGTAAATTCACTGAAGAATTGAAAAATCTGTTAAGTAAAATTCGCCAAGTATCATTGTGCATACTCGTTGAATTCGTCGAATGCATCTAACGATACTCACTGAATTCATCGAATATGCTAAGTGATACATGTCGAATTCGTCGAGTCCAGTCGACCTAACTTCTCTTGATTTTTCCAAGTCTTATTCGTCGAGTGCAACAACGTTGAGTGCGTTGAGTCATCTCGATGATATTCGTCGATTGATATCCTTGGCGTTGAATGAACAAAAGGCATCGAGTGCAATGATGTTGAGTGCGTTGAGTCATTTAGCTTATACTCGACGAATTTGTCAAGTATACCAGGTGATACTCGACGAATTCGTCGAGTATGACTCTCTGCTTTGGCATTAAGTGAATGGGTTGGCCTGAGACTGATTTGTCAAAGTCTTATTCGTCGTATATCAAGGTACATTCGGCGAGTATACTAGTGATACTCGATGATACTCGACAAATTTGACTTATGTCATTTTTCCGAATTTTTCAAAATCGTTGGTTCGGGTTTCGGTCAGCCATGCACAGTAAATTCTAGGTTTCGTTTTAGGAAATTTTCTTCTAACCGTTGGGAAGGAAATCTTTATAAATACCTAGAGGATATTTCCTTTCCATCAAATCGTAATTTTGCTATCATTTTCAAACCTAGAAAACTTCCAAAATCAGAAACCGTCCGTCCGCCGTCGACTACCGTACGCATCGTGATTCTTCTTATCGATCACTGACTTCTATGTGATTCATCTTCTTGGACATACATGACTAGATTGCTTTCCCTCTACATGTAACGCCCTGAAATTAAAAAGGGTGACGGGTGGCATTTTGAGCCATATCTGAGTTTTGGTAGTGGTGACACGGACTGGGACACATGCGTGTCCCAGGGCATGTCGTGCTCGGGTTCAGCATTGGTCGTGTGTTCGACGATTTTGGAGTCAACGATCGTCGGCGGGGTGAACACGGCCTGGGACACGGGCGTGTCCCAGGGCGTGTCAGTCACTCAGAGCCTTACACTCAACGATCGTTTAGTGAGGGCGCATGGCCCGAGCCCAGGCTTGTTCGGGTCCGACACAGGCGTGTGTAATTCGTCATGGGCATGTCGAATGCCTGTGTCCTCCTTGGGTAGTTCGGCATTTTGTGCTAAGGCAGTTACACGGCCTGGGACGCAGGCGTGTCCCAGGGCGTGTCTAGCACACGGCATATGACACGGGCGTGTCAAATGACCGTGTTGTGCTCGGATTGTTTTGGACCTGTGTCATTGGGGGAACACGCCCATTGACACGGGCTTGTACTGGCTAACACGGGCATTTCAAGCCTGACACGGGCATGTCGGGTGCCCGTGTTCTTTTCGGGGCGCGTCGGTTTCGATGGCGAATTGGTGACACGGCCCTGAACACGGTTGTGTTGCAACCCGTATTCGGCCCAGGATTTCTAATTTTGGGCTTAATCGTGGCCGTCTATTTCCTTAGTTTGGGATCCGACGGCTGGGGGCTATTCCTGGTGGGTTATATCTGGGAATAGGGCTTGGAAACACTCATTCCATTTGAGTTTTCTCTTTCTAAAAGCTAGAGAGAAGGGAGAGCAAGGAGGAAGAAGAAAGAGGTCAACTCCGGCCGCCGGTGGAGCTTCGGAGCTCCGATTCTTGATCCGAGTCAAGATCTGCGAAGGCGAGGCCGATACGGGGCTTTCCATTCGACTGGATCGTCATGGCACCGAGGAAGAATGCTAGGGTAACGATTCTCATCTTGAGCATGTGAAGCTCTTCTTCCTTTGCAGTGGAAAACCCTTCTCCCGCGAGTGTGCGGTAAGTTTGCGGTATTCCTTGAGGTAGATATGTAAAGTCCCCTTGTTAGAGTCCGGAATCGTAGTACGGACATAGGCATGATGTGTGAAGAATATCCGGACATGTTGGTTTGGATCGGTGATGTTTTGCTATTCATGGTTGGCCGGAGAAGACTCCGCGCCTTTTTGTTATTTTCGGGCTTCTACACGGTAGATTGCAATAGGGAGTCTTGGGGATTAACCCCAGGGTGCACCCGGAAATTTGTGCGGATGCGAATTTCTGCCATATCGGTGGCCTGGGAGCCAACCGGGTACATAGCGGGGCTATGTACCGTGTTTGAACGATAGTTGTGACTGGGGAATCTTAGCCCGCATCAAAGGCCAAATGGCAACGGCGGGGTGAGCAATGGGCTGGTGGACCCCTACCCGCTCCATCTGCTCAGTTAAAGTGACCTAAAGTTTTACGTAGGACTTGCCGAGGTTTGGAGATCGAGTCTAGGCTACGGCTGAAAGGACTAAATGCTCACGATATTGCCGCCCTGGGGGTGGTGGTGGGGTCGAGGACCGGACTGAGTTTGGACTGGCTTCGCCGAGTAAGTGCCCTGAGAGCATGGGGTGTATGGCCGTGTGAGCGTGCACCTGTGATATGATGCTTATTCGCTATGTTGCTTGTTTTGCTAACAAGTGCAGGGAATAAGCTTTGTCGCCCTGGTTTGGGGGCGGAATCATTAAAATTTGGTCAGCTTTAGCTGACCGTTATTCTTGTTTGCCACCGTTGCGGTGATTTGTGCTTATAGGTGTTGCGGAGCCGAGCGGCAAATAGCGGGCCAAAGCCCAAGTTACTGAGCCGCCCCTCGAAGGCCTGTTTGTTTACTTATTTAAATCATGTGTGGCCGGCCTGCGAGCCGAAGTTTGTAAGACACTGTTTAATTATTGTAAACTCTTGTAAGGCCCTAAGGCTAGTACTGGTGTATTAAACATTCCTATTTGGTTGAGTAGTGGACATTCATTCTTAGCAGGGTTCTTTATTCTTTGCAAACTTAATAAATTGCTTCCGCTAGATGCTCTGTGTAGGACGTTTTGGATTGGTTGAATGGCATCAATAAGTAACCAACCGGTCTGTCCGTAGTATATGGCGTCGGGCCCCAGTCAGACCTACTGTTATACGCTATGTGACGGATAGGGGTGTTACACTACAGATCTATACTCCTTCAGATCAAGTAGTTTTAAGTTTCAAATCAAGATTCAAGATCTTCCTAGTCTACAATTTCTGTGTTCTACAAGCGATTTCAAGATCCATTATTTTCGAAGAACGACGGACTGAAGTTTTCAGATCTGGTATAATATTATTGTAATTTTCTTTTACATATTATAGGAAATTTATCTCTGAGTTTGTAGATCCATTTCTGGATCGAGTTTATAGATCCGTTTATGGATCGAGTTCGTAGATTCGTTTATGGATCGAGTTCGTAGATCCGGTTGTGGATCGAGTGTTAGGAGCGTCATCTCCGAGTTGTAGGAGTTGTTGCTCCGAGGTGTAAGATTTGAAGAAATCTGATTATTGGTGAAGTAGTTGAATCTGGCCCATCGTGGTAGATAAGCGAGGCAGGAAAGTGGACGTAACCAACTCGGGGAACCACTATAAATCTCTGTGTTTGTGTGCTTGATTTTTAAAGTGATTTTTATTCCATGAAAAGACAAAAACAACACCTATTCACCCCCCTCGAAGTGATTTAGGTAGATGCTAGATACTTTCACTAAGCACACATTTTCGCAACTAGCTTACGTGAAACACATCGTGCACACCAAGAAAACTTGCAGGCAAATCCAGCCTATAAGCGGACATTCCAATACATTGAGCAACCTTGAAGGGTCCCACATACCTAGGATCCAACTTATGGTTCTTACCAAACCTTTTAACACAACACATCGGGAAAACTTTACGAAACACCATGTCCCACACAGCAAATTCCAAATCAATCCTTTGTCGATTAGCGTTCTTCTCATAACGTTCCTGAGCTATACGAAGCTTCTCTCGAATACGCTTCACAGAAATATCCATTTCTTCCAAGGCTTCCGAACCAAATAACGGTCTTTCACCAACCTCAGCCCAAAATAAGGGAGTTCTGCATCATCTCCCATACAAGGCCTCAAACAGGGCCATCTGCAAGCTCTCTTGATAACTGTTATTATAAGTAAATTCCATCAATCTCAAACACTCGTCCCACGCTCTTTCATGGTCCAAGATATAACATCTTATCATGTCTTCCACAATCTTATTAACTCTTTCTATTTGACTATTGGTCTGCGGATGATAAGCGGTGGAATACTTCAGATCGATACCCAATCCTTCCTGTAAACTTTTCCAAAAACGAGACGTAAACCTAGAGTCTCGATCCGACACAATACTCACTGACACTCCATGTAGTCTGATAACCTCATCCAAGTATAACTCTGCTTTCTTCTTCATGGAGTAATCTATCTTGAACGGCACGAAGTGAGCACAATTCGTCAGTCTATCCACTATAACCCATACAGAATCATGCCCTTTTGATGGAGACTACGGCCCACAACATGCGGAGGCAAGCGACAACACGGACGTGGAAGACCCCCCTTCGTCTCCACCAAGGGATTTGAGGCGCTACAACTTACGCCCGCGGCGCAACACTCCCGATAAATAATTTAGAAGTCGTTATTTATATTGCTCATTGTTTGGGAGCACTTATTTACGTATTTCAGAACTTTTAAATTTTTTGTTATTGGGCTGCAAATAGCCGGATTTTGATTCAAGCCTATATATAGGCTTGAGTGTTGTTTTTATTTGGGTAGAATGAAAAGGAATTAGAAACCCTAAAATCCCCTCTTACTAAATCCCTTTTCCCTTCCCGTAGCCGATCCCGTCCACTCTCCCCCATATCCCTCGGCCTCTTGTCCTACTCCACCAAGCCGCCGCCCCTTCCTATTCCCCTCTCCCGTTGGACCTCTACCCGACCGCCCCGTCTCTTCCCTCCAGAAAACCGAGAGCCGACGTGGAGTCGGTTTCCCTCTCTCCTAGAGGCTTCGTGTGGTCGGAGACGCCTTGCAACGGCTTCGGTTTGGACGTGACGCTTCAACGGCGGAGATCCTCATCTCATCCTCCTCGCCTCCGAAGGAACCTTGACCGGGTGATCGAGATTAGATAGTTAGAATCACCTATTCTAACTTGGGTAACGAAACTCCTACCGCTTGAGATCTCTTTCTTGATATTCATGTGGTGGCTATGCGTTGGTGTAATTTTGGTAGCGTTGAATGCGTCGTAATAGCCTCTAATCGATTATCATTTACTTTCTAGTTGATTTAAATTTGCTTGGGTTTGGCGAACCTCGCTATTTTTGTTGGGGGAGATCTTCCTTATCTTGATCGTTATTTTGGATTGATCTCCTTTGGTACAACTCGCTCGTCCGGACGCAATATTTGTCCCTTTAGCGTGATCGGATCCTGGCCTATCGCCTTGGTCCTTTCACACCACGGGTGGCTATCCGTATATTAGTTGTTGCTTGGTTTCACGTTGTGGAAAGTGCGAACGTAGAGTCGGGACCGGGTATAAGTCAGTTATCGAGAGGTTATTTTCGTGGCTCCATTGCTCGTCGGGTATCTCCTGATATCCCTACGTCAATTTGGTATCAGAGGAGGTTGAAGTCGATTTCTTAATTGACTCCCGCCTTCCGCGTCGTTGCTTGCTTGTTAGCAGTCAAAAATTTTTTATTTTTTTTTCTAGTAATTAAGGGGTTTTTAATTCAGCTACGTTCGTCTCAAACTTGTGTCTCCGTTTTGCATGCGCACTAGGTCAGGGGCTGAGTATTCCCCCACATCTTCCACCATGGCGGATGAGCGGGATGATGTTCGTGATCTCACGGAGATTGAGGTGCTCCGACAAGACCTCACGGAGCAAATGATGGCCCTTAGGGAAGCGATTCACGGAATGGGTCTAGCGCAAGGGGGACCACGTAACCCTCCCGCTAACCCTCGGATTGGAGGAAACCACATTCCTTATCCCAACCCTAATCCCAACCCTCCAAATGAGTATATTCAGCGAGCACCGTATGAGTTTGATCTCACTCGAGCCGTTCGAGTCAAACCACCTTCCTACGATGGATTGGGGGACCCCCAAGTCTTCCAGGACTGGATCATGGAGATGGAATGTTATTTTGAGTGGTATACGCTGAGTGATGCGGATAAGGTAAGGGTAGCACAGATGAAGTTGTTTGGGCGCGCCAAAATATTCTGGCTAAATGAGGAACGTCGTCTGAGGTTAGAGCGTGGGGCTTTGCCCATAGGCTGGGACGAAATGAAAGCCAAGCTGACCGAGCAGTATGTCCCCACGTACCATCGAATCCAAATGTTCGATGATTTAGCTACCCTCACTCAGGGGAATAGATCGGTCTCAGAGTACATGAGCCTGCTAAAGGACATGATGGTGCGGTGTGACGTTAAGGAGATGCCCGAGGTGACCCTTTCTAGGTTCCGCAAGGGGCTAATCTCCGACATCCAGGGAAAATTACTGCGTTATGGTCACACCGACCTGCACGTCACCTTTAACGCCGCCTTAGATATCGAGAAACATAATATGCTTAAGGGTAAGACGCGTCCATTTCAGAAGGGAAAGTCCATCTTAGGACCACCTCCCGCGACCACCACGAAAGATAAAGGAATATACCGATCCCCCGATTCGGCCTCTATTGTGGTAACGGCTAGAAATAATAGAAACCCCTCAGGTGAGAGAGTCCCCGTGGGTCGGGTCACCCGGACGAACGTCACTTGTTTCGCATGCGGTATTCAGGGGCACTATGCAAGTGACTGTCCTACCAAGCCCAAACCGTTAGCCTTGCTAGATTCCACTGGTGGGTCAGACGACCTCACGTTCGAGGCGGAGGAAGAGAGTGACTCGGACGGAATACCTAGTGATATGGAGGATGACTCCCATATGCTGGTGATGAGGTGTATCTTGGCGACCCCCAGAGTATTGGATGATTGGAACAGAACGAATATTTTTACCTTGAACATCAAGTGTGGGGAGAAGTGGTGTCAGTTGATTATCGACAGTGGTAGTTGTATGAACGTCATATCTGAGGCTGCAGTGAAGCGTATGTCTCTATCGGCTGAACCCCACCCACACCCATATAAGGTGGCTTGGGTGAACAAGTCGTCCCTCCCGGTGTCGAAACGATGCTTGGTGCCCCTTACCATCAAGGCATATTCAGAGAATATTTGGTGTGACGTCATCCCTATGGATGCCTGTCATGTGTTGTTGGGTCACCCCTGGTTATATGACCACGACGTCACCCATTTTGGTAGGGCAAACACCTATGAGTTCAAGTTCAATGACCGCACCGTCATCTTGAAGCCCGCCCCGCCAAAGGACCCATCGGTCCCCTCCAAGGATACGGTCGTCCCGGTTGAGAAGAAAGCCTTAAGCTTAATAGGCCGGAAGGAGTATAAGAGAACCTCTTTCATGGACGTGGTCCTATATGCGCTAGTGTGCCTACAAGCTCGGGAAGAGGTGGACTCTTTTGAGGGTTTACCCCCGGCGCTAAGAGAACTTTTGGGGGAGTTTGTAGACGTGTATCCGGACGAGCTTCCGCCCGAGCTACCACCCATGAGAGACATCCAGCATGCGATAGACTTTATCCCGGGTTCCTCTTTACCCAACCTTCCCCATTACCGACTAAATCCTTCCGCGCACCTAGAGTTACAAGCCCAGATTTCGGATTTATTGCAGAAGGGTTTTATCCGCCACAGCATGAGCCTGTGTGCCGTTCCCGCCTTACTTGCCCCCAAGAAGGACGGTTCGTGGCGGATGTGTGTGGACAGTAGAGCGATCAATAAGATCTCTGTCAAGTATCGCTTCCCCATTCCCCGTTTAGACGATTTGTTAGATATATTGGCCGGAGCCTCGATCTTCTCCAAGTTGGATCTTCGGAGTGGCTACCATCAGATCCGCATTAGGGAAAGTGACGAATGGAAGACCGCTTTTAAGTCGAAGGAAGGGCTCTACGAGTGGCTTGTCATGCCGTTTGGGCTTTCTAATGCCCCCAGCACCTTCTCAAGGATGATGACCCATGTCTTCCAACCCTTTATGGGAAAGTTTATCGTGATATATTTTGATGATATTCTGGTCTTTAGCACGTCCACGATCGACCATGAAACGCATTTGAAGATCATCCTTACCACGTTGAGAACGGAGAAATTATCTGTGAACATTAAGAAGTGTGCGTTCCACGTGTCTTTGGTTGAGTTCCTCGGCTTCATAGTGAGCTCCAGGGGAATCCACGTGGATCCTATGAAGGTGCAAGCCATTAGAGATTGGCCCGAACCCGCCAACATTAGGGACGTACGTAGTTTCCATGGGCTCGCCACCTTCTATCGGCGATTTATTAAGGATTTTAGCAGCATTATGGCCCCCATAACCGAGTGCCTGAAAAAGGGTGACTTCACTTGGTCAAGCTCGGCCACAAAGGCGTTTCAATTAATTAAGACGCGTATGTCGGAGGCCCCCCTTCTCCGACTACCTGATTTTTCCAAGGTTTTTGAGTTGTCATGTGATGCGTCAGGGGTGGGAATTGGTGGTGTGCTGAGCCAGGAAGGCCACCCCGTAGGGTATTTTATCGAGAAGTTGGCAGGCCCGAAACTCAATTATTCTAATTACGATCGGGAGTTTTACGCCGTCATCCGATGCCTCCAGCATTAGCGACATTATTTGTTGCCTAAAGAATTTGTCATTTTATCCGACCATGAGGCGCTAAGGTTTATAAACTCCCAATCCAAGGTCAGTCCTAGGCACGTCAAGTGGGTCTCCTTCCTCCAGGAGTATACATTCATCATAAAACATCTTA
Source organism: Platanthera zijinensis (assembly GCA_039513925.1). Taxonomy (NCBI): domain Eukaryota; kingdom Viridiplantae; phylum Streptophyta; class Magnoliopsida; order Asparagales; family Orchidaceae; genus Platanthera; species Platanthera zijinensis. The sequence goes on from CM077081.1 coordinate 136,409,046, forward strand.
AAGGTACCCTAAACCGCGTGGCCGACGCCCTGAGTCGTGTATCATTATTACTAGCCACGTTAGAGGTAAAGGTGATTGGCTTTGACCGAATTAATGATGAGTACGTCCACTGCCCGGATTTCAAGGATATCTACTTCTCCACCCAAGACAACGAGCCGTCAACCATTACTTTGTTTTATATTCGTGACGGTTATTTGTTCAACCATGCGAGGCTATGCATTCCCCGCTCCTCCCTACGCCACTTTATTGTGTGGGAATCGCATAGTGGCGGGTTAGGGGGACATTTTGGCCGTGACAAGACGATCACGTTAGTGGAGGATAAGTTCTACTGGTCCGGCCTTAAGGCCATGGTTAATAAAGTTGTAGGAAGTGGCCGTGTGTGCCAATTGGCTAAGGGGAACAAGACAAATGCGGGGCTTTACACTCCTCTTCCGATCCCGTCTATTCCGTGGTCTGACGTTAGTATGGATTTCGTTATGGGCCTTCCGGTCACTTTTAGACGTCACGACTCGATCTTAGTCGTGGTAGATCGTTTTTCCAAGATGGCCTATTTCATAGCTTGCAATAAAACCAATGACGCATCACACGTGGCGCAATTATATTTTAAGGAAGTGGTCGGTCACCGCGGCGTTCCGAAATCTATCGTTACAAATAGGGACGTGAAATTTACGAGTTATTTTTGGAAGACCCTTTGGCGCATTATGGGCACCAAACTCCTGTTTACTTCCGCTTACCATCCGCAAACGGATGGGCAAACGGAAGTTGTGAATCGAAGTTTGGGCAGTTTATTACATTGCCTTGTGGGAGACCACAAAGGTACTTGGGACCTAGTCCTTCCCCACGCCCAATTAGCTTACAACAATTCCCGGAATAGGTCCACGGGAATGTCCCCTAACGAGATCGTGCACGGTTACAAGGCACCTGTGCCTCTTGACTTAGTCCCTTTACCACCGTCATATAAATCAAGTCAATTCGTACAGGATTTTGCGTCTCATATTCATGACTTACACACGCTCATCCGGGAAAGGTTAGTCACTCAATATGCATCTTATCAAGCTTCAGCTAACATACATAAGCGAGGGTCTGTCTTCAAGGTTGACGATCTGGTCTTGGTACGTCTACTCCCTGAACGGTTGCCTTCGGGCACCATAAAAAAATTGGCGAACCGGCGAGCGGGACCTTTCCGAATTTTAAAGAAGCTAGGGGAAAATGCTTTTCTGTTAGAGTTACCACACGATTGGGGAATCTCCCCTATTTTTAATGTTTCTGACTTAACACCATATGTTGCTCCGCCACATGATTTATCTCTCTCTCCATTTAGTTCCACTGAACAATCTATTGGAACGGGGGGTGAGTGTAAGTCTCGATCGCCCTCTTCTTTGGTCTCCAACGGAGGTACATGGTTGGATGATGAAAAGGATTTTCCGCAGTTGTTGCCTAACGTTTTTCCAAGTTTTGCCAGGATACATTACATGCCGGGCAGGATTCTTCAAGATGATGTCCTATGTTCTCCAGATGGTGACGTGCGCTGCTTCTTGATCCGATGGCGCAACCGGCCAGCCTCCGATGATTCTTGGGTCCTTGAGTCGGAGTTGGCCCGGTTGGATGATGCTCTCCTACGCCAGTACCTTCAACTCAACTCATCGGTGATGAGTTCTTTCGGGCGGGGGAGGGTTGATGGAGACTACGGCCCACAACATGCGGAGGCAAGCGACAACACGGACGTGGAAGACCCCCCTTCGTCTCCACCAAGGGATTTGAGGCGCTACAACTTATGCCCGCGGCGCAACACTCCCGATAAATAATTTTGAAGTCATTATTTATATTGCTCATTGTTTGGGAGCACTTATTTACGTATTTCAGAACTTTTAAATTTTCTGTTATTGGGCTGCAAATAGCCGGATTTTGATTCAAGCCTATATATAGGCTTGAGTGTTGTTTTTATTTGGGTAGAATGAAAAGGAATTAGAAACCCTAAAATCCCCTCTTACTAAATCCCTTTTCCCTTCCCGTAGCCGATCCCGTCCACTCTCACCCATATCCCTCGGCCGCCTGTCCTACTCCACCAAGCCGCCGCCCCTTCCTATTCCCCTCTCCCGTTGGACCTCTACCCGACCGCCCCGTCTCTTCCCTCCAGAAAACCGAGAGCCGACGTGGAGTCGGTTTCCCTCTCTCCTAGAGGCTTCGTGTGGTTGGAGACGCCTTGCAACGGCTTCGGTTTGGATGTGACGCTTCAACGGCGGAGATCCTCATCTCATCCTCCTCGCCTCCGAAGGAACCTTGACTGGGTGATCGAGATTAGATATTTAGAATCACCTATTCTAACTTGGGTAACGAAACTCCTACCGCTTGAGATCTCTTTCTTGATATTCATGTGGTGGCTATGCGTTGGTGTAATTTTGGTAGCATTGAATGCGTCGTAATAGCCTCTAATCGATTATCATTTACTTTCTAGTTGATTTAAATTTGCTTGGGTTTGGCGAACCTCGCTATTTTTGTTGGGGGAGATCTTCCTTGTCTTGATCGTTATTTTGGATTGATCTCCTTTGGTACAACTCGCTCGTCCGGACGCAATATTCGTCCCTTTAGCGTGATCGGATCCTGGCCTATCGCCTTGGTCCTTTCACACCACGGGTGGCTATCCGTATTTTAGTTGTTGCTTGGTTTCACGTTGTGGAAAGTGCGAATGTAGAGTCGGGAGCGGGTATAAGTCAGTTATCGAGAGGTTATTTTCGTGACTCCATTGCTCGTCGGGTATCTCCTGATATCCCTACGTCACCTTTGGGAGATCTCAACAAACCGATAATTAAATCCATAGAAATACTCTCCCACTTCAAAATTGGAATCTCTAACGGCATCAGCTTGCCACCAGGCCTTCCATGATCGGCCTTATCTTGCTTACAAGTGAAGCACTCAGACACAAACTTGACTATATCACCTTTCATACCATACCACCAAATGATCAATTTCAGATCTCTATACATCTTAGTAGATCCAGGGTGGTAGGCAACACTGGAACCATGCGCCTCATTGCACAACATAACTCGAATATCCTCAATAGCGGGGATGCAGTATCTACCGTAGTACTTCAAGGTATCCACGCCATCGATTGAAAAGTCTGGTAACTCCCCTTTCTCAATTCTATTACGGAGGTGCTGCAAATCAGGATCCTCCTTTTGATGTAGCCTTATGAGTGTAATCTAAGAAGGCTCTAATACTTCCAAACTACTTGGCGAGTCGCTTCTCCCAACCGATATATCTATTAAAAAATATTCCTCCACCAGGGATTTCACAGAAAGTCCAAAGATTTGCCCGGTATTCCTACTCAGGGCATCGGCTTCCACATTAGCTTTGTCTAGATGGTATTGGATCTCAACATCATAATCCACGACATATTCTAACCATCTCTGCTGGCGCAAATTCAACTCCTTCTGAGTGAAGACGTACTTCAAACTCTTATGATCTGTGTAAATTTTTCACAACATGCCATACAACAAATGTCTCCATAACTTTAAGGCATAAATGACTGCAGCAAACTCTAAATCATAAGTAGGGTAGTATCTTTCATAAATCTTTAACTGACTCGACCCATACACAATCACTTTTCCTTCTTGCATCAATACGCAACCAAGTCTAACATGTGATGCATCCATGTAAACTGCATATTCCAATCCTTCGGTAGGCAAGGTAAAAACTAGAGCAGTGCATAATCTCCTTTTCAATTCCTGAAAAGCTTCCTCACACTTATCGCTCAAGACAAACGCAATGTTCTTCTGCATCAACTTAATTAGAAGTGCAGACAACGCAGAGAAACCTTCCACAAACCTCATATAATATCCTGTCAATCCTAGGAAACTTCTTATCTCTTTGGGTGTTGTAGGCCAGTTCCAATCCATCACGCCAGAAATCTTCTATGGGTCAATAGAAATTCCGTCCTTATTAACCACATGACCCAAGAAGGAAACTTGAGAAAGCAAAAACTCACACTTGCTTAACTTGGCAAACAACTTATGCTCCCTCAAAGAAGACAGAACTAACCGTAAGTATTGGGCATGCCCCTCAGCACTCCGGGAATAAACCAAAACATCATCTATAAACATGACAACAAAACGGTCCAGAAAATCCTTGAACACTCTGTTCATCATGTCCATGAAAGAAGAGGGTGCATTAGTCAAACCAAAGGACATTACCAAGAACTCAAAATGTCCATGCCAAGAACGGAAAGCGGTCCGTGGAATATCCGTCTCACGAATTCTCAACTGATGGTAGCCTGAACGAAGGTCAATCTTCGAAAACACCATACTACCATGCAACTGGTAAAATAAGTCATCAATTCGCGGCAAAGGATACATGTTCTTGATAATTACCTTATTCAGTTCCCTATAATCAATGCACATCCTCATGGATCTATCCTTCTTCTTTACAAACAACACGGGAGCACCCCAAGGTGAAGAACTCGACCTTATAAATCCACACTACAAAATCTCATCAAGCTGGGTACGCAACTCATCCAACTCACGAGGAGCCATACGGTACGGTTCCTTAGTAATTGGACGAGTACCTGGCTCAAGATCTATAACAAACTGTATATCTCGCTCAGGTCAAAGACCAAAAAGACTATCTTGAAAAACATCAGAAACTCACGCACCACAGGAATCTCCTCTACATACGACAAGCTAACGATGGTCTCCAAAACTGAAACCAAGTAGGCAAAACAACTGGAATCTAAAAGCTTCTGATCACATACCACAGAAATAATCGGGGAAACTTGGCGCGGAAAACCATAAACACTCCCGGGGTGACCGTTGTCCATCTTGAAGTCCAAATGCTTAACCTTACATTGGATAACTGCATCATATCTGGACAACCATTCCATGCCCAAGATCACATCGAAGTCCTCTAGGTCTATCACCTTCAAATCAACAACAGCTAGGAAATCGCCTAAAGGAATCGGATAACCCAGGATACCCTGGTCTGACACATCCGATTTACCAGAGAAAAACTTAACATGAACTGAAATGGAAATTTGATCGAGAGTCAAACGATGATGCTCTATAAAGGCCCTAGCCACAAACGAGTGGGTGGCACTAGAATCGAAAAGAACGCGCGTCTAGCGGCTCTTTACTTTAAACTTCATTATAAAATAGCATTCATAACTAACCGAGCAACATTGAAACTATGACTACGAGCTAAAAATAAACTAGGTTAGGATCTAACCTAAGATCGCCTGGGTGGACGCCTGTGCTTCCTCCAAATAAACCACATTCAGCTTGCCCTTCCCTTTGTCGAAATACTGTGGCGGCGGCAAGGCCTAAAGTGGAATTGGTTGTATTAGGGGCTGAGTCTGCGGGCACTTTGACTTGAAATGTCCTTTCTGTCCACACTGATAGCAGTCCCTTTCCCTTCCCCAACAGCGGGCAATATCGTGTCCCTTGTGTTTGCAAGGAGCACAAACCATCTCTCCTTTGGGAGCGCTCTGAATCGCAAGCACCTGCTGCTGCTTCTGAGCTCCCAGCCTCTTGAAACATTTCTCGAACGGGTGGCCTGACCGGCCACAGAAACTACACACTTTCCTGCGTCTCTTCCTTGAAACAGAACCAGATTCTTAGAGTTCTTACCCTCATCAGAATTCCTCTAATCTTTCCTCATCTGCTGGCCTCAATTCTTCGTATTGTCGATTGCTTCGACCTTTAAGGCGGCTTCTACTATTTCAGCAAAACTTTGAGATCCATAAGCACTAGCCAACTGCAGGATGGCATTCCTAAGACCACCAAGACAGCGCTTAACTCTACAAGATTTTAAGGATACCAGATCCGGGGCAATCGAGCTTAATTTACTGAACTCCACTTCATACTCACTTACTATGATTTGTCTTTGCTTCAGATGCAGAAAATTATTCATCAAGCGGTCTTGCTCGACCGACGGCAGAAACATTCTCAACAACAACTCCTTAAAGGCTTCCCACGAACATCCACCCTTCAAGTTCGCCTTTTCTCTTAACCACCAGCTCTTTTCCAGACGCTTCAGCTAGTAGGCAGTGACCATCAGTCTCTAGTCAGTAGATATTCCTGAGTACAAAAACATCTCCTCGATTGTGACAATTCAATCGTCCAAAGCCATGAAATCAACTCAACCATCATAGGTAGGGGGTCCCAGTCGCTGTAAATGCAAGATAAAGTTCATCTCTAAGAGCAAAATAGTTAGGGCACCAGAGGAGTGGGAGGAACAGGAACATCCTTACCCACAGTAGGGTCTTGTACTCTAATCGGTTGCCCGAAAAAAATAGACAACAAAGCCTGGATCTGCGACTACATCTCCAACATTTTCCTGGACAGAGCCTCATTGCTCTATCGCAGTCCTTGGATCATGGCCTCACTCTACGCCCTGGACGATTCTCCCTCAGACTGGGGAGCCAGCCCTGTCGTAGGATGCTTCGGCGACATTCTAATAACACAATAAACAACTAATCAAAACCTAGCTTACCGCTAGAGCTACACAACTTAGTTCAGATATTACATGTGCAAATACTTGCTCAAGCTGCTAACTTGCTCTGGAAATTTCATTAATGATGTCATGCTTAAACTTAGGATGATATATCGGCATCCCACTGACTCATGTGCATAGACAATGAATGCATGAATTCTTACTCCTTTGACTTAAAACTATATGTGTACATATGTCATCATGTAAATCTTTAGCTTGCCACGTGTGCTAATGAAATGTAATGTCATGCATGTTGTGCTATGAAATCTACTAAAGGCCTTAGTACATATTATGAGCAACGTACACATGAAATATTATATATCCCAAACTACATAATATCGCATGCAACAAAAAGAAAAATCTAATGTGCATTCATGTGATGATTGTTATGCATCCCATACTACATAAAAGTCACATGTTGACTCCTATGAGTATCCATATACAAACACATATTATGCATCTCATACTACATATTGATGACATATCGGTGTGTGTATGTAATGGAACAAGACAACTAAAACTATCCTGAGATGGTTGCTCGACCAATTATCAAACAACCCATCCCTCTGATACCAACTGTCACAACCTGCATTTTCTCTGAATTTAAATGTAAATCATAGTAAGAGAAAACATGCGTCGTGATGCCACGTCGTGCAGGGAATAACTGGAGACGTTCAGGAAAACTCCCACCCTAACACAATTTATGAAAATACCAGTTTTGGTATGAGGAAAACATGTTTTAAGTTAGGTTTTGGTGGTCGTATCCCTAAGCTCAGTGGATCAACTAGACCACAACTAAAAAAATATAAGTATACGCTGCGGAAAAATACCTTGTTTATATTAATTGACATCCTACATGAGCAAAAACATCCATACAGGATAACTCATGGTATGCATGACTCTAGATTTAGTATAAGTATAAAAATAGCTTTTACGCTCAGCAAACATAGTGGTTTTAGTTTCAAAGATAACATGTATAAACTGATAGAAGTAATACTTTAATAGTTTAAAATATCTAACATGCATCCTAGCATAAAACCTTCCTAGAGAGCAGGTAAATCCAATCAGGCATATGAAAAAAGGCTGAGCAGCTAGCAAGTACTTAATGTTAAACAAAAATCTAGTGGGCGTCAACAACCTGACACGAACCCACTAAAAGATATGTATATCTGAACTAAAAGGAAACAAACAACAACTACCTCACAGTCGGTAAGGGAACGACAGCTGTAGAATACCAGCCAAAAACCAACCCTAGCCGCTCAACCGGCTACTTCTCCAAACATGAGGCATTCAAAGAAAGAACACATCGGCAAGAATTAAAAATACAAGTGATGATCAAAGATCAAAAGGTTAGTAATAAACCAAAAAGGAAATAAGGGTTACCAATCCTAAACCAAGAATAGTGAGAAAAGACTAACTTACTAACTCAAAGGTAAGGACTTTGCACCAAGTGTTATAAAGATCTTTATTTAAAGGAACATGTAAATAAATAACTGTAAGTATAAGGAATTAATTAGCCTATAACTTGGTAAACACAACACCGGCCATTCCGGCACTAGCGGTGGTGGGAACCTACCCAAGAAACAAACAGCAAAAACTTTATAAGGGCCCAAGGAAAGGTGGTCTTATACCTTGACACACTCAAAACCGGGGAAAAACCGGCACTTGCAGTGGTGGGAACCTACCCAACACACCAGCAGTCACATACCCACACCGGGCAAACCCACCAGGGCATTAATTCACCAAAAAGACATCAGGTTGGTGGTCCTTTATCCACTGCCAACCTAGCCATAAACATACAACCAAAACACCAGCCACCATAGTCAAACACAAACAAACCACAACCAAAACACTGGGCTTCTCCAATAATAAATGAAGGAATAAATCCCAGAAATTGACCTAAGGACAAACCCGACAAATTAGATACAATTCGGCCACTGAAAACTAGGTTCATTTTGATTCGTCGAGTATACCCGATGAATACAGCAGGCACTCGATGATTATTACATAACAAAACCAATTCACTAGAGATATACAACAATTTGGAAAAAAATCCTAAGTTCACAGAAAAAAAGTCGAGTACACTCGATGCCGCGTTGAGTGCATTCAACGCACTCGACGCAAACCAGCTAACTCAACAAGTCTGCTTTAAGTCAACGCCGCGTTGAGTTCACTCAATGTCGTTTTGAGTACACTAAACGCTTTTGACTTGGTCTCAAAACTACTCAATGCCAAGACTACAGTTAATGCTATATGACTCAACGTGAAGACTTCACTCAACGGCGCGTTCAGTACACTCAACGCCGCGTTGAGTACACATAATGCTTTTGACTTGGTCTCAAAACTACTCAACACCCAGACTACAGTCAACGCTATATCACTCAATGCCATGACTTCACTCAACGCAGTGTTGAGTACAATGAAAGTATCTAGTGTCGACCTAAATAACCTAGAGGGGGTGAATAGGTGATGTTTGTGTATTTTTGCGGAATAAAAATTATCTAAAAATTCAAGCACACAAACAACAGAGATTTATAATGGTTCCCCGTATTGGGTACGTCCACTATACCGCCTGGCCTATCTACAACGAAGGATAAGATTTGGCTACTTCACCTTTCTCAGATTATAACAATCTTACATCTCGGAGAAATGCTCCTACACCTCGATCCACAACCGAATCTACACCTCGATCCACAAACCGGATCTACAAACTCAATCCACACAAGGTTCTACAATCTCGATCCACACACGGATCTACAATCTCGATCCACTAATGGATCTACTCTCGGAAAAACAAACTTCCTACAATCTCGGAGACAAAGCTCCTACAATAGTCAAAACAATTTTTACAACAAACAATAAAAATTTTACTCTTACAGATCTAAAATCTCCAAGGATCTTCCTTCTTGAAAACTGAAAAGCTCTGTGAAGAAAGTTGAGGAATAAATCCGAGAAAACAATATCTGAAAACCTTAGATCCTACACGATCAAATAGATGTTAAAGAATCTTGGAAACTTGGATCTATCGAATCGTTTCTCCTCTTGAATCGTTGGATCGGCTGAGAGCGGCAGAGAAGAATGTCGATGGAGTCGACGGCTTCTCCTGATTTTTGGAAAGTGCAAAATGTGATTCTGATTACTGAAATGATGATTAGGGTTTTCGAATCAATCAGAAAGGACTATTTATAGAACATCTTATAACGACCATAAATCATTAAGGAATGATCCACGTGGATCAATCATCATTAACTTAGATTAATTTGAAATCCTGTCAGAAGATTTGAAAAAGAAAATCTGCAAGTCCATTTCCCGAGAAGAATTAGGTTTCTCGAGAAATGAATAGCTTTCTCGAGAAAAACACATGGCTTCTCGAGAAAAGACTTGCCGAAAATTCTTTGAAGATAAATACTAATTTCTCGAGAGGGATATTATTTCTCGAGAAAATTATTTAGAGAAAATATCGAACTGAAGACAGATTTCTTGAGAAGAATATGATTTCTCGAGAAATGAATTGCTTCCTTGAGAAATGGTCTGACCTTCTTGAGAAATTCACTTAGAGAAAATTCTGTGAACTGAAGATTTGATTTCTCGAGAAAGAATTGATTTCTCGAGAAAAAGACTTAGCTTCAAGGGTGACTTCATACAAATTTGGATTATTGTGGATACAATACCCAACAATCCCCCCTATTTGTAGAAGTCAGAACCCTCTACACTAAGGTGAATTATATCAAGATAATCAAATAATTAACTAATTAGTAACACAATATATGCAATGAGAAATGAGAAATAATAAGATCAACAAAATTCAAAATTTTATATATGTGATGCGTAGAAATCGTCTCATGGACTACAATCCGAATAGGCAAGTGTACCTATCGTTTTATAGTATATTGATAAAAATATATCAAGGTCGTATAAAAACTCAGGGCAGGCAAGTACTATTACTCACAACGATTCTATTATCCTATCGAACGATTGATGGGTTTGAAAATTAAAATGAACTAAGCTTAATTAAAAGAGAAATAAAATATTGCGAAAGAGTGCTCGATCGACGATTCACATTGAAATAAAATAACGAAATAAATTAGTTTAGCATTTGCAATACTATTAAGACCGTGACGGATCCGATATTAGGAAGTAATCTCGCTAGAGCATTAAATCCCCTAACTTATAGACATTTTGACTGAAATCTCTTTACAAGTCAAAATGGCCTAAAGTCGCATTACCGAAGTGACCCGCACTATTGGATTTGACTCCAATCCGGAGGATTTACGTCATCCTATCTCTAGGGTTGCATTCAACTCCTTCCTTCTTTGAGTGATATTTCAAATCAATGAGTCTCTCGACTTCTATGAAATGAGATCAATTGCCTAGTACCGTATACCGAAATACGGAGGCGACACGATAAAAATCAAAGAAGGATCAAAAATAGGAAAAAACAAATGCAAACATAAAATTAAAGATGCGTTATTTTAGCACAAAGCTCATCGCGATCGGGCACAAAATATAATTAGCTAAGCATAATAGAGGAAGAAAACAAAATAGAAGAAAGATAAATCCTTTGCATTGCTTAAGAAAAGGAAATACATAAAAATTAAAATTGAAATGAATGGCTTGATCAAGTGAAAGGGCTGCACTAGCTTTGAATTTGAACTAGAGGGCTGCACATGTAGGCTTCATCATGCTTGGGCTTTGTAACTACAAATAAAACAAAACATTAGTTAATACAAATAAAACTAAACATAACAAACATAACATATCATACTATTAATTAATTATATTCATAACAAAACACAAGTAAACATAAAACATAAAACATATACTAAAACTATAGATTTTTATAAAAACACATAACAAAATAAAATTGTAACATAACAAGCAAATAAAACTATAATAAAACTAGGAATTATAATATCCTAACACAAAAAGACTTTAAGAAGAAATAAAACAAAACATGCAAAAAAATACTTAAAACATATAATTAAACTAGGAATTTTGCATACTAAACTACCCCAAAAACGATGAATAAAAGTCGTCATCAAATTCCTCCATGCTTGAGCTTTTGTTATTCCAGAGCAAAAGTATGTGAAATATTTATAAGACATTTATAAAATTTTCAATTAAACAAAACATTTATTTATACCAAAATCAAGCCAAAAATAAAATATAGAGATTTACGAATTGAGCCTGAAATTATGGAATTAAAGTGAAAAGAGAGAAGTATTTAGCCAAAAAAAATTTCTAATAAATTAACTAGCACTCAAAATTGAGTAAATTGCAAACAAGGTTAGATTAAAATTATAAAAATCATAACTTAAAAGAAACTTAAGGAAGAATGCAACCTACTACTTATGCTCTCCCAATATTTTTATTTAAAATCTAAGACAATGATATTGGCTAAGGGGTTTGGGGAGGAAATCAACATGAAGAGGTCTTTGATTAGAGGTGATCATCATTATTTTTTTTTCACACCCAACAAATTTTTTTAAATTAAATATATATGTAATACCAGAAAATGATAGACTAACATCCTATCACTTCCCATGATATATATGAACTTTTAATTCCTCTCTTCATCAAGGTTGCATATGTTTACCAGAGAATAAGGAACTAACATCTCCTTATTCCCATGACATATGATCTAACAATAAAAAGAAAAAGGAAGGGTGTTGAAGCCAAAATTGACCTCAACGAATGTTCGCAAACCAAAATGCAGCCGACGCCTACTTCTCTCAAATCTCGACCCCTGACTGGCTGCTAAGGTCCTAAGGCTGACCCAAAGCCTCAGCTAGGAGGTCCCACCTCACACCCGGAAGATCTCTGAGAGCTTCCCCTCTGAAACCAATAGCTGGACTGGGAGCTCTTCTGAAAGCACTGGAGTTAGAGAATAATGAAAAGCCTGCCTTCCAAAGAGCCCCTATGGGTCTTTATATAGTCTTCTCCTGTTCTGAAAATACTAAAATACCCCTGATGGGTCTGCCAATAGCCAAATCTCGCTGTCCTCCCAGGGGTATACAGGTAATTTAAACCGAGGATAATGAAATAATAATAATAAAACCATCCTTTTTCTTGGGTGCCCGGCCCCACCACATGAACCTACTCTGGCGAGAACCCCGGGCGAGAAGGCTCTCGCTGAGCCTTAGCTGAGCTCACCTTGGCGAGTCCTCCCGCCGAGAGGGTTCTCGCCCTTGGTGGTTTTTTACGTCATTACCGCTGGACGTGAAGACCTGAGTCCTGGCGCGAACGATCTCGCCTACCAATGGGCGGGAGCACCTTAAGGGCGAGAACTTTGCCGATCTGCCCTGGGGGCTGACCCGGGCCTGAACCAAACCTGACTACAGAGGTCTTAGTCCTCCCGGGCCTCCCCAGCGAATATGGGGTTGTACACAATCCCTGCTCTATTCGAGCTAGCCCTGTGCTCGACAAGACAAGTCCAACCCCAAAATATTTGCTGGACACATGCCCGTCAGCCAAGAGAATCTTTCGGCGGGCCCTACTGCGGCTATAAATACACGCCGACGGATGACCATAATTCTTGCCTCCGAACTGCTGTTTCTTCACTGAGCTCTCGCCCGGAATTCTATGCGCGATACCAAGATGTCTGCTAAGCGGGCTGGCAAGCCACTTCCGCAGGACCTTCAAGATCGGTTACTCGCGGCTCAAGCGCGAGCTTTAGCGAATAGTGCTGCGGTGGCGCCCTGGCTATCGAGAAAATCTTCAGACACCAGCCCCTCTGAGCCGAAGAAGAGAAAGGCGAAGAGGAAAGCGAAGGTGGTCCGGCGAGACCTTGCTCGCGAGAACAGGAATTCACCTTCTCCAACTCCCATTCCTGCGGGGGACCCCTCCCCTCAAAAGGTATGTGTTCGACCATGCTTACCGAGCTGATTACGCTATAGGCCCGATAGTTAACGTGAACTTTCGCACGAATCCGCTCCAAACGACGTCGCCGGGTCTTCCCCGATTCGCCCAGATTCGTCAGCCCTCCCTCCTGAGGATCGAGCGAGGGTCTCGGAGACAATTCCTCCAGCCGAGACCCGGGTGATAGGTATCTTTTCCGCCACTTCTCAATATTTCAACCGTACTTTTCCTTGTTTGAGTTATCTTCTCGCAGAGTCAGCCTCCGCCGTCCCGGGTCTTGTCATCCGGGGGGATGAAGCGAGAACCGGCGAGATGCTTCCTTCCACGGCAGATCCCGCCCTGCAGGCGAGAGGGGTGGCCTTTGACCCTTCCGTTACTAAGGAGGCTGATCCTCCTTTGAGAGATGATAACTCTCTCCCTGCTTCTGCCAGGCTGGGACTATGGAGCGCGAGCCCTTCCTCCCAGGGCGTGGAAAGCCTCTCCACCTCCTTTATGGAACAGACGGAGGGGTCGGGCCTTCTCACCCGATGCCAGTCAATGGCTCTCACCAGACTGCAGGTATGCGAGACATTCTTGTCGGCTAGTCGTTATGTCTTAATCAGAAACCTTGGGCGTACTTTTCGCAGGGGATCCCAGCTCTCGGTCAGAGGCCAACGAGGAGAGAGAAGAAGCAGAAGAGGAAGAAGAAGATGATGATGAAGAAGATGAAGAAGATTCCCTTCCTCCCTCGCCCGGCGAGATAGAAGAAACCTTGAACGGCGCCGGGAACGCGAAGGAGCGGAGGAGGAAGATCTCGGCCATTCTGTCCAAGCTCATCCGGCGAGACCGCGCCCATGTTGCCGCGGAGAGAGCGTTCCGCGAATCTGTGGAACAGAGGCTGGAGGCCCTGGAGCGTGATTTCTTCTTGGGCGAGATTGATCGACTGGGAGGGCCTGCTGCCGAGTCTTCGCCAGGGAGGTGCATTGCGCAGATTTGGGATCATGCTAGGCAGATCAACCTACGGTGTACCACCCTATCATCTTACTTCAATCCGTTGGTGCCTCCGAGAACCAGGCGGCGGGAGCGAGGGCGATGGCGCTGGGAACCGTATTAGTTCATCTAGGTCTCGCCCCTTCTCCCTCGTTAGCCTTCCCTTCCGCCATGTACCTTTTTGCCTTCGTAATAATTTTTATTAATTTTTTCAGCTCTCGTCGGCGAGAGCAAAATATTATCTGTTTCTTCCTTCATTGTGCTGCGAATTTTAAGAATGTGTTGAAATTAGGATGCTTACGCCAAAACTAAATGGCTCTGGATGAAATCAGAGAAAACAAACGAAACGCCATTTGCGCCAAAACTAAAGATGATCGCCGACTGTCGTCATCCCGTGGGGGAAAAATCGAGGCGTCGCCGGCCTAGATCGTGACAGCTGTACCCCGCCGTCATTTTCTCTTTCCATCGGACGGAGCCGTAACAACCACAGTTCCCTATAAATAGAGAAGTCTACCAACCGCATTTATTTCTCTGATCCGGAACCTCAACTCCCCTTCCTTTCTTTCGCTCAATTGCTTCCGCCTCTTCCTCTCTATTGTTCTCGCTATTACCCCCAAACTCAAAATGCCGGGCGAGAACGAGGGCCGCGCCCATTGCGCGGAAGCATTCCGCAAGCATCTCTTCCCCTCCTGCACGCTCACCTTGGACGAATACAACCTAATCGTCAACCACTTTATTCCAGCTGGCTTCTCGACGCGGAACCCGGGTAATCACGACAAGGTGAATACCCCGGAAGCGGGAGAGCTCGCCATCCCCCTCGAACACTTCGAGGTGGGCTTCCGCCTACCCCTCTGGCCGGAGATTCAGCAAGCCCTCTGCTACTATGGGGTGGTTCCCGCCCAGCTGAACCCGAACTCTATCGCGATCCTTATGGCATTCATCTGCTACATGCGATCCGAGAGGATCGAGTTCAGTCTGCCGATCTTCCGCAAGCTGTTCAACTTCCGCGCTAAAGGCGGCGTGGTCTTCTTCTCCGGGCAGCTGCTCAAGACCACCGGCCTCACCAATAAACATCACCATTGGGGAGAGAAGTTTGTCTACGTCACCGGGGACTTCGAGAACGTCCCGCTCCGACCCGTCCAGTACGAGAATGCTGCTTACAAGCCGCCCGTTCTGGGGTCGCGCGAGAGCGCACTCCTGGAGTTCTTCGGAACAAAGGAGTTTGACGTTCTCTTCCTCCGGCGAGACGTCGACTCCCTTCCTCCCATTCACCAGGGCGAAGGTATGGTCCCGCCTTAGATTTGATCTTTCGTTAGGATCTTCCTGTGTTGAACAGCGCTATCTTTGCAGGAGAGCGGGAGGTCCCTCTACACCAACCTTTTTTTGTGGCCCCGGGTGTCGAGGATTGGGTTACGAGAGGCTCTCTCGCTCTCGCGGAGGCCAGTGCTCGCGCCTGCCGGGAAGAACCCGTTCAGCCTTCGGCACCTGAAGGCAAGAAGCGAAAAGGCGCCGCTCCCGCCTCGCGATCGCTGAAGAGGCCAAAGCCATCTGCTGCAGACAATGGCAAGGACTTGGCCGTCTCGCCTGCCCAACATCCTGCCTTGGGCAATTCCTTCGAAGGGCTTCTCCAGATGGCCAGCGAGATGGGTGCTTCCGCCAGGAGGCGTGCCGAGACTACTTCCGAGAACCCTCCGGCCGCCAACAGGGCGGGAGGAGATGGAGTCGTCGCCGAGACCTCCGCACGGACCCCGCCCAAGGAAGTGCCGAAAGGGCACAGAAATTATGGCCTCGGTGTGAAGCACGTGGATGCGGAAGGGAAGCCTCTGCTTTAATGGGATCCCGAAACCAACAGGGTTGCAGTTTCAACGCTCCTCCCTAGCTGGTCGGAGCGGGAAGAGGTTACCGGCGAGGCCTTCTCGCTGGGCTACGGCCTCTATAGCCGAGAGGGCGCCAGTGTCTTTGACCAGACGCCCACCCGGCTCCTGGCCTTCGATACTACCCGGGCCCTGCTTCGCGGGTTCGAGCTTGCGCATATGTGCGCGCGTCGAAGCATCAACATCGACAAGAACTTCGCCGACATGTACAAGGCGAGGGAAGAAGCGGTGGCCAGAGCACGCTATTCGGAGACAGAGCTCGCGGGTGCTCGGTAAGAGTTGGTAGATGCTCAACAAGCGCTATCCCTACGCCCCGCGGCCGAGGTAAGCGGGGTCTTCCTAGACCCTTGCTCTCGCTACTCGAAGTCTCGCTTGCGCCATACTTACTGAATTGATATCTTCTCCACAGGATTCCGCCCAGGCCATGGCGCTCCGCGCGGAGTTGGCTGACGTACGTTGCGAGAACGTCCTGTTAAGGGACCAACTCTGGCGTGCGGAAGCGGCGAAAGACCCGCCTCCGACGCTTGATGAGAGACTGAAGAGTCGACACTTCTCGGTGTATGAAATCGACAAGCTGCTCCAGGCGAACGCCCAGGCTATCGTCAGGCTGACGGTCGAGACGCTGCGAGACGTGAAGCTGCTTCGGGAGGACGGCGTAACCATCGATGCCCGCCAACTCCTCCCTTGGTTATTCGATCCCATACCGAAGCCTCCCGGCGCGTCTGACTCTCCTTCGGATACCCAGAAGTCCTCCTCCGCTGCCGGCGAGACGTCTGAGGCGAGCTCGGGCGAGGAATCCGGCGAGGACCCGGGCGAGAGTACCAGCGGGGATTACAGTGCGTCCCCTTGAAGTGCTCTCTTTTTCTTCTTTTGATACATTTTTGTAATGAGCGAGAAGCTCCAAACCTCTGTACTTATTAAATATAATGCAATGTTCCATTTTTCACTGCCGGTGTTTGCTTGAATGAATAGGTTAGTCAGCCAAGTGGCTTCCGCGTGAGCCTCCGCCGAGACCCTTAGTCTCCTTAGGGTAACCTTCCTTAGAGATTGATTAGGCGGGGGCCTTACGCCATCGATTAGGTCGTCCTGCCCAGGTCTGCCGGGGGCCTTCTTCAACGAGATCCCCCTAACCGAGACCTTTTGGCCGAGACCCCTATTGGCCGAGACCTCTGCTGGCCGAGACCTCTGCTGGCCGAGACCCTAACTGGCAGAGACCTCTACTGGCCGAGACCTTTAGGGCTTTGTCTCTGATCTAGGCCAGGATCATGACAAGAAACCTTCTCCTAAACTGGATCTATGCTCCACCGACGAGCCTTCGGACCTGACAGCTAGATGGGAACCTGCGCAGCGGGTCTACCGGGGGCTGAGCCGGGCTTGTTGTAACACTGAGTAACACTGAGTAACCATAAATCAAGAACCAAGTGATGGAGACGACGACCCACAACATTTCCATGACGGCGATGGCATGCTTGCGGATGACCATACGGAGCGTCGGCATAATAGCCGTCCAGAACGCAAGCCCATATATTATTAATTAATAATAATAATTATTAATAAATTATTATTAATTAATAAGTCATTTCTATGTTTGGTATTTTTATGTCGCAAAGTTATTTTCATTTCATTTATGATGGGTGCTTATAACCATCATTTGTTATTTTTATTTCATGTTCTTTATTTTTTTAATTGTTATGTCATGATGGGTGCAAATAGCCATCATGAGTGGTTTAATTTTCTAAGGTAGAGATTGAGTGGTGTAGCCTATATATAGGCATGTATGTTTCATATTTTAGTTAGTGAATGAATGAAAAATTAAAACCCTCACTTTGAGAAGTTTCCCTCCTCCCTCTCTTGGCAAATTTCGGCCTCCCTTGGTTCTCCCCCTCTCTTGGCCGCCGGCCACCCTTTCTGCCCCCCCCCTCTTCCTCCTCTCCTTCTAGCAACCCGAGCCCCTTCCTCCTTGCAACTTCTAGATCGGCCACCATCCCCCATCCACTTCATAACCTCAGCCACCCACCACCTTGCCAAAATCGACCACCACCTTCCATATTTAGCCCTCAAAACATTCCATATTTGCTCTCTCCTTCCATATATATATATTTATTGCCAAATAGAAGATCTCTTCGTGGGAATTTCCAACTCCGGCGTGACGCGACGAAGGCGGATGAGTTTCTCTCCAACCGGCGTGACTCCGGCGGAGCCTTTGAAGAAGCGATTCAAGTAGAGTGAAATCGGAATCACCAATTCCGATTGGGTAACGAAACTTTTCTACCGTTGCGTGTTTTCTATCCTTAGATTAATTCGTGTGGTGGATTTTCTTGGCGTTAATTTTGATAGCATTGAAAATATCATGGATAACTTTCATCGTTTTGTGTCTTTTTCTTGATTGATCTAATTTTCATAGAGGGGTTTGGCGAGCCCTCGTTTTTCTTTTGTTGGGAGAGATCTACCTTTTCCGTATCGTGTTTTATTCGGTAGATCTCTTTTGGTACAACACTGCTCGATCGGATCGTGTAGGTCCCTTTAGCCGGAAAGAACATTGGTTAATAGCCCTTGTTCGATCCCTATCGGTTTGGCTACCCGTACGCTAGTATAAAATTGATAACATTAATTACGTGGTGCCGCGTAGATCGATTGTGCGAGTGTAGAATTTGGTTCGTAGAGAGCTAGTCGTGCGCGTCCGTAATTATATTTCGGTCCAAACGTGTACGCCTACATCAATTTGGTATCAGAGGGAGGTTCTCGTCAATTTCCTAATTGGCACTCCTCCCCCTCTCAAAATTTAAAATTCAAATTTCAAATTTCAAATTTCTAATTTCAAATTTCAAATTTCAAATTTCGAAATTTCAAATTTCAAATTTCAAATTTCAAATTTCAAATTTCGAATTTTAAAAATCAAAATTAAAAATTCAAATTTCAAATTTCAAATTTCAAATTTCGAATTTCAATTTCAAAATTTAAAATTCAAATTTCAAATTTCAAATTTCAAATTTCGAAATTTCAAATTTCAAATTTTAAATTTCAAATTTCAAAGTTCGAAATTTCAAATTTCAAATTTCAAAATTCAAAATTCAAATTTAAAATTTCAAATTTCAAATTTCAAAATCTAAAAAAATAAAATTCTGGAAATTCTCTATCTTATTTTTAATAAGAAATCCAAAAAATTTTATTTTTTCATTAAGTCATTATTTTTATTAAGTTATTTAAAATTTACTAGTTGGTCTGCCAATAGCGGCCTATATTTTTATTTTTCAGCAAAACATCAAAAAAAAATTTATTAATAATCTTCATATTTTGTTTAGGAAGAAAATCTATTTTCTATAAGTATTACCTTAGTGGTTAAGCGGGAACAATTTCGACAATCCTAATTTATTTGGGTCAGTTTACTTTTCTTTGCATGTACACAAGTATCAGATCGAGTTTTTCTCCGGTTCTTACGATTATGGTGTAACATCCCATTTCCGGCTAGACCCCTAGGAGTCGGATGGTTGTGGTAGAACCCTAGGGAGCCCAAAACATGAAATAAATCGACTAAGAAATCGGGTCACGGCTTGGTCACGCCCGTGACCGACCCGTCACGCCCGTGACGAAGGGCGTGACACGCTCGACGATCGTCGATCCCAATTCGACGATCGTCGAACCAAATTCGGCCACACGGGCCTGTCACGCCCGTGACCCTCCATGTCATGCCCGTGACAAAGGGCGTGACACGCTCGACGATCGTCGATCCCAAATCGACGATCGTCGAACCAAATTCGGCCCCACGGGCATGTCACGCCCGTGACCCGCTATGTCACGCCCGTGACAAAGGGCGTGACACGCTCGACGATCGTCGATCCCAATTCGACGATCGTCGAACCAAATTTGGCCACACGGGCCTGTCACGCCCGTGACCCGCCAGGTCACGCCCGTGACATAGGGCATGACACGCTCGACGATCGTCGATCCCAATTCGACGATCGTCGAACCAGAGTTGGCCTCCAGACCTGTCACGCCCGTGACCCAAGTGACACGCCCGTGACCGCCCTTCGACGATCGTCGATCTCAGTTCGACGATCGTCGAACCAAGAACTGCTAACCGGACCTGTCACGCCCGTGACCTATGTGTCACGCCCGTGACCAAGGCCGAAACGTCAGCCAGACAGGAAATTTCGGTAACCGACGCCTTAATAAATTCTGGCTGTGGGGATGAAAACCAAGAGTATTTATGGGTCTTTCCCTACTTTAAGTGTGTTAAAAGAATGAGAAAAGTGGGTCCAATAGGAAAATGCCACCTGGCAAGCACCTCTTCATCTCCAACTTTTCAACTGCCATTCGTCATAACCGAAACGTCATAAGGGGTGTTATTAATGGCTGTCAACGTTTCATCTCCAACGTTTCACCCGTTCCCCTCCCCATTTGCTCATCTATAAAAGATTCCTGACAGCAAGAGGAAACGGTTACACTCCCTCAAACTATTCCAGACTTCCCCTTGCTGTTGAAGAATTTCCGGCGACGCCACCACCGCGCAAATGGCTTCCCGACGCTCTGCACGCCTTCAACCCGCGAACAAGGTCCTCCCCTCCCTCTTCTTCTGCGGATAGATCTTAGGAATCGTTAGGAGAGATATCGGGCTCAAAAGAGCCAGATCGGGTGAGCGTAATGGTGGTTTTCCGAAAATTTCATGGTGGCGGGTTCGCCGGAAACCGCCTCTCCGGCGGCCGTGTCGCCGCCCGACGGTAGCCCTCACCTCAGCAGAGGTGGTGGTGGTGGTGGCCGGCCAGGGAGATGGCCGGGTGGCCGGGAAATAGCTTGGAAAAAGCTACAGGATATTAGGTTTTAGGCCTCTGTTTCGGGCTGTTGAAAAAGATGAACAGTGGCATGAGAAATAATTCTAGTTTTTGAATCAATTTCTGAGTGAGATTTCTGTCATGATAAATAATTTGGGAAAAATACTTAGAGGCTCTTACAGGAAAAGTGGTCAACATAGAAACTGTATCCCTTGAAGTCTAGTTTTATTCAAAATTAATTTCATTCAATTTGGAATCCTGGTTAGACCACAGCACCCTTTTTGGTGAGGTCTATCCAGAGGGCTGTCTTGACCTTAGAAAAATTCCCCACTCCAATCCAGTCATCCAAATGACTTGAAATTTGGGGCGTGGTCTAATCTTACATATATCTAGGTGCTATCCAAAAATGAGAATTTTTGGAGAATATGTTTCTATAGTTTTTAGAAAAATTCAATAATCCTAGCCGAATTTAATTAGGTGGCTAAATAATTTCCAAACCCTCCCAAATTTCGGTGAGTGGTCCCTGGGTTCACCATAAGGTTCTGTATAATTTTTCATCTCATTTGGAGATGGTTTGGATTAGAAATGTTCAAACCTAAGTTTTGCCCTAATAAGGGGTCTTAGGTTAAAAGTGCACTTTTGAAGTTTGAGTGGTGAGATCACCTCAACAGAGGCTGAGACTTTTACCACTGGCTAGTAATGTTCTCTAGCACCCCCTCATGGAGTTTGAGGTGGATCGGGGTAAACTTACCCTAAGGACCAAGGCCAAACCCTAAGGATGGACCTTGGTGGTTTGTGAAGGTCATGTGGTCAAATGACCTTGGATTGACCCGAGGTTGGGTGATGAGGACCATAGGGCTAACGTAGTTCTCTGGATGAAATCCTAGTAGGTTTGGAGATCGTTGGGATATCTAAAAATCTAACCCTAGTTTAGGGCGCAAAACTTGTAGAGATAGGAAATGACACCAAATCACATTGAAAAGTGATGAAAATTGGGTAGAGTGGATTATAAGGGTAGTACAAGCTCTGGATATTTTTCTATGAATTTTATGATCACTATTTTGGGTACTTCTTTAATGAATTAGTAGTTTCATGATTTGCTTAGAAAATTTATTAGAGAGTACAAACTTCCTGGAAAATTGATGAAATTTAGGCAGAGAACCTTTATTATGATTTCAAAACTCTGTGAATTTTTATGGGATTTTTAGAAGCTTAATTCTAGGGCTTGCTTTATTAAGTATTATTTATCATGGATATTGGATTAAATCTATTTTGGTGCTTAGCAAGCTGATAAAATTATGATTCTTTGCACAATGACCTTTTCTGTATCATACTATTAAGCAGTAATTTTTCCATAATTTTATGAAGAGTAATTTCAGTACTTCCTTCTTTACATGAGAATAATGGGATTATAATGGATAAATTAATTAGAGGGTAAATATCTTTTGTAAAATCCTGCAAATTAGTATTTGATGATACCTTACTGTTATTTAGTGATCACAATTTTTGGGTGGCCATAACTTAAGTATACCATGTAGTTCATGTTAAAAATTACCCATGGCCAATCCTTGAGAAAAATAAAATAAATATCAGATTAATTAGGAAAATTATAAATTTCTGGATTTAAGCTAATTAAGTCATGATAGATCTCCGGTAAATTTTATAGGAGATTTGGAAGATAATTTGGAGTACCTCCCCTTGTGTACCTCATATAGTTTAGGATGGTCTGCATTTAGTAAAACCACGGAATTCTGATAATCGATGGTTGGTAGGGCAAGTTAAGGTTGAGTTCATTATTAGAAGTCAGGATAAGTAGAATGTGGGACTGGTTAGGGTAAGGGAGTACGGGAACGACGAAAGATCGTCCGTCCCGGGAAGAAGAGGAAGAGTCTTAATACTCTAGGGTTAGAACTAAAGCAACAAAAGGGGATTGGGTAAAGGGTAGACAACCAATAATAATAAGTGCCTTGCGAAAGGGAACTTCGGGCCGTAATGCACCGTCTTGGTTCCTAGTGCCCCTTGAGAGCCCTTCACGGGGTATACCGGGGGCAGTCCTGGGCTAACGTAAACCATAGGAGTAATAAAATTAAAAGAGCAACTAGTATAACTAGGGTTGCACACACTCACTCCCCGGTAGTTAGGAAAGTAGAATTATAGGATTACTTTCCATCAGACAGTAGCTCTGAAGGTAGATGCACGGACAGTACTGTCCGGGGGGCCGCGGGCTCGAGGGTGGAGTACGGAGAAAAGTGGTGGGTCATCGGTACTAGGCGATCGATCACACCGACAGCGGTACGATGACTCGACGAAAAGTCTGGAGGGTACATCCAGCAGCAGTACGCGGATACTCTAGGTTGTGTTCTTCTAGGGGCGTACGGAAGGGCTAGGCCTGGTAGTGTGGTTACCCGCCTAGGAGTGGGGGGCCCGACCCACTGTCTCCGTTTGCCACTACGGAGGTTCCTGGGGGTGAAGCTAGCCTCCCGAACAGGGGGAACTAAAGGTCTGTGCGCATAGAGTCGTGTGCGTGGGTTGCACTTGCATGAATCATGGCATAGCATATCACTACACTCATATTTGCATACAACCTACACCCCAACGTATAAATCGGTATGGGACTTTTTATACGATGGGAGCCTTGCAGAAGATCCCTTAACTTATAAGTTTGTATGGGCATTCATATAAGTTAGGGTTACTTACATACTTACTTACTCGTTGCTTACTTTCTATTCTCTAGCAGTCTTTAATGCAATTTGCTATTTATTAATTGTTCTACTTATTACAACATTTATATTGTTCACCTGATATACCTTGCTAGTTAGGTCCACCGTCACTTGCTTGACTACTCTCCACTTTTGTAGCTTCCCTTTCCTCCTCTCCGCCCGGTGCTTAGGAGCCGTGGTGGGAGGGGTAGGGGATGATAGGGCTTAGTCTTTATGACTAATGGTTTTCGAACCAAACATTACAGGAGCTCCGGATGGGAGACAGGGACCAGCACCAGCGGAGTACGGTGCGCATGGAGGTGGGACAGTCTAGCACCGGTGCACCCGCGACCAGCTCCGTGAGTGATTAGCATTTTCTTAGCTTCCGCGATGAGAGACTTGTAGTGAGGACTCAGATGTACTGGGCTCGAGCCCATTTATCTATTTTCCTGATGTTATGTATTGATGGACTTGATATGATTCTCTTTTAATTACATGTTTTCTGTGGACTTGTTTACACTTTTGTATAAATGCTTCTCTCTCTTGTGATCGAAAAGGGCCGGCAGAATTGGCGTTTTGTAGTGGTTGCCTTCCCGAGATGTCGGTGCCACCGCAAAGCGGCAATTCTGGGCTAAGACCCCGGTGGTTGAAAAAGAAAAAAAAGGGGGGGGTCTTACATATGGCCTATGACGTTCACGTTTCCCATTTAGACTATTGGTATGATAAATCCATGGTTAAGCCTCCCCCTAGATAAAGCCACATTAATCTTACATATGACGGTTTAGGGTACCCTACAAATTTTAGGGATTGGCTTAAGGAGATAGAACTTCATTTTGACTGTCGCGAATGGGATGACCTCCAAAAGGTCCACTTCGCCTGAGAGCGGTTAATAGGTCGAGCCCAGTCATTCTGGATAAACGAAGAGCGTCGTGTTGGCAATTATACACACACGTGGTGGGCGATGCGTAGCCTCCTCTCGGATCAATTTGATCCCACCAATCTCCGTACTACTAACGACAAACCTTTGAGTGAGTATCGTTATGGCGCTAGTTCCATACCAACCATTAGGACTGACTATAAACATAATGCCCAGATCAAACGACACATTGTTGAGCGATCTCCGCCGATTATGCCTGTAGACCCTTTTGAGTCTCCCCCTGAGTTGTCTAATCTAGTTGTTGACTCTCATGTTGAGTCTAAGGTATTGTCTAGGATCGTGCCCGTCACTGAGGACGAGGCTGTTATCTCTTATGATGATAGCGACGATGAGGAGATTGGTTACCCTAGTGACCTGGATGAGGATTCCACCACCGAGGAATCATCTCCACTCCCCGTCGATGACATTTTGGAGCCTACGGTTACTCCTGCTGAGATTACACCTGAGTCGGTAGGCATTTTACCTGATGATGAGAGTTTACTTAGTAGTGACACAGGAGATGATCTGTTCGGACTCGAGCTGGTTCCTCTTAGACCGAGATATTTTGAGGACTGTTCTGATGATCCAAATATATTGGACGTTCCGACTGATTGGAAAGACTTACCATTGGTGAGCGAGTTATGCTTGGATGATTTTAGTGCTATGAGCCCGAACGATATTTCTTTGATGCAAACACCTTTATCTGACGTTCGTAATTTAAAGCTTCCATTGGGCTCAATTTTTCCCTTGTCTGAGACCATAATTGATTCTAAATTAAATAACTTGGATAGTGTGTCAGAAGAACTTGTAAGCAAGGAAGTTGCATTATTGGACGACTTTTTGGATTGGACCCCGGGTTTGATTTTACCGACTCGTCCCCCTGACCCGTTGATTCGACGTAGTGATCATTTAGGACAAGAGTGTGGTACGATTGATTTCAGGAGTTCTACAGTGCCCCCTGAGTTCATTCTGCCAGTACCCCCAGATGAGGTCCCGTTAGTGCCTCCAGCTCACGTATTATTGTTGCCGACCTATGACCCGACGACTGATTCTGATTTACATGATATATCTAATGAATTGGTAGACATGTTGGACGAATTTTCTGTAAGGGCGAATCCATTGTTTGAATTTTCATATGACTTTAATGGCTTGCAACCGGGTGAACTTTCTTGGACGTTAAACCCGTGTTTCGACGTTGAGAATGACTTAGCCCCTCCTTTAGACATGTCCCCTTTGACGGCCTATTACCCTACGAGTCCATCGTTGGACACACCCTCGGATGTTTTAGATTTTATTCCTGTGGCGACTATTTCCTTTGTCCTAATTTTATCCTCCATGAATTTTAAAGAAAATCATTTATCGAATTATACGTTTAGGATAGGGCCGCTTATAGTGCCTCCTGATGAGATTCCCTCGGCGCCACCATATTTAGTTTCGTTGGTGCCGCCTTATGTCGTTCCGTTACCACCGAATGCACTAAGTACGTTTGCGCATGATGATGCTCGCAATGAATTTTATTTACGTAAGCACTTTAGTGAAGCGCTGTCCACGTCACAAAATCCTTATCAATTTCTTGCTAGCTTACATAAAATGGCGTCTTACGGTATAATTGACGATTTTGTTTTGGTGCGTCTCGTCCCTGAACGGTTGCTTTCGGGCACTATAGAAAGTTGGCGAGTTGGCGAGCTACACCTTTTGCGGACATTAATGATATAAGGAGAACACGCATTTCTTTTGAGGTTTTCCACTGATTGGGGTAATACCCCTATTTTTAATGTTTCTGATTTAACGCTGCATGTTTCTCCACAACTAGAATTATCTGCCTGTCCGTTTGGTTCCACTTCGTTCTCTTATGGTTTGGGTAGTGAGTTTGTGCTTGGATCGCTCTCTTCTTCGGTCTTCACTGGAGGTACGTTGGTAATTGATGTTGAAACTTTTCTTCCTTTATTGCCTAATGCTTTTCCAAGGGTCCCCAGGACCAACATTTTGCATGACAGGATACTCCAGGTTAAAGTGCTCTCTTATCCAAGTGGTGTTGTTCGCTGCTACGTGTCTCTTCTGGATGATGCTCTCCTGCACTGGTATTCTAAGACCAACTCATCGGTGATGAGTACTTTTGAGCGGGGGAGGATTGATGGAGACAACGGCCCACAACATTTCAATGACGGCGATGGCATGCTTGCGGACGACCATACGGAGCGTCGGCATAATAGCCGTCCAGAACGCAAACCCATATATTATTAATTAATAATAATAATTATTATTATTAAATTATTATTAATTAATAAGTCATTTCTATGTTTGGTATTTTTATGTCGCAAAGTTATTTTCATTTCATCTATGATGGGTGCTTATAACCATCATTTGTTATTTTTATTTCATGTTCTTTATTTTTTTAATTATTATGTCATGATGGGTGCAAATAGCCATCATGACTGGTTTAATTTTCTAAGGTAGAGATTGAGTGGTGTAGCCTATATATAGGCTTGTATGTTTCATATTTTAGTTAGTGAATGAATGAAAAATTAAAACCCTCACTTTGAGAAGTTTCCCTCCTCCCTCTCTTGGCAAATTTCGGCCTCCCTTGGTTCTCCCCCTCTCTTGGCCGCCGGCCACCCTTTCTGCCCCCCCCCCCTCTTCCTCCTCTCCTTCTAGCAACCCGAGCCCCTTCCTCCTTGCAACTTCTAGATCGGCCACCATCCCCCATCCACTTCATAACCTCGGCCACCCACCACCTTGCCAAAATCGACCACCACCTTCCATATTTAGCCCTCAAAACCTTCCATATTTGCTCTCTCCTTCCATATATATATATTTATTGCCAAATAGAAGATCTCTTCGTGGGAATTTCCAACTCCGGCGTGACGCGATGAAGGCGGATGAGTTTCTCTCCAACCGGCGTGACTCCGGCGGAGCCTTTGAAGAAGCGATTCAAGTAGAGTGAAATCGGAATCACCAATTCCGATTGGGTAACGAAACTTTTCTACCGTTGCGTGTTTTCTATCCTTAGATTAATTCGTGTGGTGGATTTTCTTGGCGTTAATTTTGATAGCATTGATAATATTGTGGATAACTTTCATCGTTTTGTGTCTTTTCTTGATTGATCTAATTTTCATAAAGGGGTTTGGCGAGCCCTCGTTTTTCTTTTGTTGGGAGAGATCTACCTTTTTCGGATCGTGTTTTATTCGGTAGATCTCTTTTGGTACAACACCGCTCGATCGGATCGTGTAGGTCCCTTTAGCCGGAAAGAACATTGGTTTATAGCCCTTGTTCGATCCCTATCGGTTTGGCTACCCGTACGCTAGTATAAAATTGATAACATTAATTACATGGTGCCGCGTAGATCGATTGTGCGAGTGTAGAACTTGTTTCGTAGAGAGCTAGTCGTGCGCGTCCGTAATTATATTTCGGTCCAAACGTGTACGCCTACATCACCAAGGACCACAAGTCAAGGACTCAACCTATCCCCCACAGGAGAGCCTTCGGACCTGCCAGCTGGATGAGAGCCTGCGCAGCGGGTCTGCATGGGGCCGAGCCGAGCTCGGGATGTCGATGAAGATCAAGCCAAGCCTCTCCCCCACAGGCGAGCCTTCAGACCTGCCAGCTAGATGAGAGCCTGCGCAGCGGGTCTACCTGGGGCCGAGCAGAGCTCGGGGTGTTGATGAAGATCAAGCCAAACCTCTCCCCTACAGGCGAGCCTTCGGACCTGCCAGCTAGATGAGAGCCTGCGCAGCGGGTCTACCTGGGGCCGAGCCGAGCTCGGGGTTTTGATGAAGATCAAGCCAAACCTTTCCCCCACAGGCGAGCCTTCGGACCTGCCAGCTAGATGAGAGCCTGCGCAGCGGGTCTACCTGGGGCCGAGCCGAGCTCGGGGTGTTGATGAAGATCAAGCCAAACCTTTCCCCCACAGGCGAGCCTTCGGACCTGCCAGCTAGATGAGAGCCTGCGCAGCAAGTCTACCTGGGGCCGAGCAGAGCTCGGGGTGTTGATGAAGATCAAGCCAAACCTCTCCCCCACAGGCGAGCCTTCAGACCTGCCAGCTAGATGAGAGCCTGCGCAGCGGGTCTACCTGGGGCCGATCCGAGCTCGGGGTGTTGATGAAGATCAAGCCAAACCTCTCCCCCACAGGCGAGCCTTCGGACCTGCCAGCTAGATGAGAGCCTGCGCAGCGGGTCTACCTGGGGCCGAGCAGAGCTCAGGGTGTTGATGAAGATCAATCCAAACCTCTCCCCCACAGGCGAGCCTTCGGACCTGCCAGCTAGATGAGAGCCTACGCAGCGGGTCTACCTGGGGCCGAGCCGAGCTCGGGGTGTTGATGAAGATCAAGCCAAACCTCTCCCCCACAGGCGAGCCTTCGGACCTGCCAGCTAGATGAGAGCCTACGCAGCGGGTCTACCTGGGGCCGAGCCAAGCTCGGGGTGTTGATGAAGATCAAGCCAAACCTCTCCCCCACATGCGAGCCTTTGGACCTGCCAGCTAGATGAGAGCCTGCGCAGCGGGTCTACCTGGGGCCGAGCAGAGCTCGGGGTGTTGATAAAGATCAAGCCAAACCTCTCCCCCACAGGCGAGCCTTTGGACCTGCCAGCTAGATGAGAGCCTGCGCAGTGGGTCTACCAGGGGCCGAGCTGAGCTCGGGGCATTGATGAAGATCAAGCCAAACCTCTCCCCCACAGGCGAGCCTTCAGACCTGCAAGCTAGATGAGAGCCTGCGCAGCGGGTCTACCTGGGGCCGAGCCGAGCTCGGGGTGTTGATGAAGATTCCTTCACCCAGGCCTGTTCTATCGCCAAGATGGGGAGACATAGTCGGTTAGAGCAAAAGCATTTTTAGGGTAGGAAAGACCTATTCTTTTGATAGCATTTTCTAGAGAGTCAACATTTTGAAAAGACTATTTTGAAATGATAACATTTATTCATCATATTACAACACCTTCTCTCCCTTCAAGGGTAGAAACGTTTCAAGTCATCACCGTTCCAGGTGTGGCTCAAGGTCCTTCCCTCCACATCCTGGAGGTAATAACCCCCGTTAGCCAGAACCTTCTCTATTATGTAAGGTCCTTCCCAACTGGGGTTGAGCTTGCCCACAGGGGCCGACCTTCCCGCTGCGTCGACCTTTTTCAGCACTAGGTCCCCCTCGGCGAATTGCTTAACCCTGATGTGTTTATCAAAGTACCTGGCCATTCGCCTTTTTATCTCTTCTTGTCTGATAACAGCAACAATCCGTAGCTCTTCCACCATATCCAACGAGAGGCGCAATCCCTCCTCGTTCTCCAACCTCCAAGCTTCGCTTACCTCACCTGCGGCTGAGACCCGTGGAGACCGAACCTCGAACTCCACTGGGAGGACAGCCTCACACCCATGAGAGAGCTTGAAGGGGGTCTCCCCTGTGGCCGTGTTCGGAGTTGTTCGCAAGGCCCACAGGACGGAAGGGAGCTGCTCCACCTAGTTGCCCTTCAGGTTCTCCACCTTTTTCTTGAGCAAGTTCACGATGATCTTGTTCGCCGCTTCCACCTGGCCGTTGCTCAGGGGGTGATGGACAGAGGCAAACCTGAGGTCAATCCCCAGTTGGGCACAGAAGCTGATGAACTCTTCACTGGCAAACTGAGGACCGTTATCCATCACTATCGCTTGGGGTAGCCCGTGCCTGCATATGATTTCCCCCCAAACGAAGTTCGTGATGACCTGGGAGGTAACCATGGCTAGGGCCTTGATTTCCAGCCACTTTGAGAAGTAGTCTATCATGACTAGGAGGAACCTCCTCTGCCCGCTAGCTGGAGGAAAGGGTCCAACCAGATCCATTCCCCAAATGGCGAAGGGCCATGGGGCCGTGATGCTCCGAAGCCTTTGTGCGGGTAAGAGCTGGAGGGGGGCGTGTACTTGACATTTCAGTCATCTCTTTGCAAACTCGACTGTGTCCTTCCTCAAGGTCTGCCAGAAATACCCTTGTCTTATCACCCTTGCCTCCAACGTTCTTCCTCCCGAGTGGCTACC
Source organism: Platanthera zijinensis (assembly GCA_039513925.1). Lineage (NCBI taxonomy): Eukaryota > Viridiplantae > Streptophyta > Magnoliopsida > Asparagales > Orchidaceae > Platanthera > Platanthera zijinensis. The sequence goes on from CM077081.1 coordinate 136,439,602, forward strand.
GCACTCTCCCGAATGCACCTCTTTATGGATTATCGGGACCTCCTCCTCAGTCACACATCTCGCGAGGAGCCCTGATAACATTTTCCGGTGCAAGCCCCCTTCCAACATCAGGTAGTGGGCTGCCTTTCTCCTGAAGCTTTTCGCCTCCTTAACCCCCTCTGACAGCTTGCCTGTGGTAAGGAAGGTTACCAATGGGTCCACCCATGAGGATCGCCGACCCACCTCCATCGATTCCTCCTCTTCAATCGTTGGTAAGAAAAGTTCAGTTACGGTCCCTCCTCCCCGAGGCCCAAACTTTGCCAACCGATCAGCTGCGGCGCTTTCTTCCCTGGGAATGTGTTGAATGGAGAAGGAACGGAACCCTCCGATGATTGCCCTTACCCTGGATAGATACTTCACGAAGGTAGGCTCCCGAGCCTCAAACTCCCCTCTGATCTGTGATGCTACCACCATCGAGTCAGTAAAGGTCTCCACATCTTGGATTTCCAGTTCCCTTGCCAATCGAAGGTCGGCTATCACAGCCTCATACTCCGCCTGATTATTGGTGACGGGGAAATGGAAAACCACCGCCTGTTCTATGGTAACCCCTTGAGGACTCACCAATACTACACCCCCTCCCAGGGAGTGCCTTCCTGAGGCTCCATCGACCATCATCTTCCATGCTTCGTGGGACTTCGGCTCCTCATCCTCAGCCTTAGTGACATAGTCTGCCAGGAAGTCCGCCACGGCCTGAGCCTTGATGGAGAGCCTCGGGACGAACGATATGTCGAACTCGCTTAGTTCGATAGACCACTTTGCCAGCCTTCCTGAGTGCTCTACCCCCTCGAAGATCTTGCGAAGAGGATGGTCGGTGACCATCCTAATGGAGTGTGCTTGAAAGTATGGACGGAGCTTTCTTGCCGATACAACCGATGGCATAAGCTAGCTTCTCCAGGATGGGGTAGTGGAGTTCCACCTTTTTCAGGATTCGGCTTACGTAATAGACGGGGAGCTGCTTCTTCCCCTCTTCCCTAACCAAGACGGAGCTCACAGCTTCCACCCCCACCCCGAGATACAAGGCCAGGCCATCCCCCTCCTTGGGGCTTTGGAGCAGCGGAGCCTGGGAGAGTTGTCTCTTCAGCCCCTGAAAGGCCTCTTCGCATTCATTCATCCAGTCGAACACCTGATTACTACAGAGCACTTTGAAGAAAAAAGAACACCTATCCCCGGACCGGGAGAGGAACCTGCTTAGCCCGGCCAACTTTCCCGTCAGGCACTGGACTTCCTTGGCGTTGCGAGGTGACTCCAAGTCTAATATAGCCTTCACCTTGTCTGTGTTAGGTTCTACCCCTGACGGAGTCAAGAGGTGTCCGAGAAACTTCCCGCGACTGGCTCCGAAGACACACTTCAAGGGGTTCAACCTCATCTTGAACCTCCGCAGGGTGGCAAACGTTTCTTCCAAGTCCCGCAAATGGGAATCCGCGCATTTGCTTTTGACCAGTAGGTCATCGACGTAGACCTCTAGATTCTTCCCCCTTTGATCTCGAAAGACTCGATCCATCATGCGTTGGTATGTTGCCCCTGCATTTTTCAGTCCAAAGGGCATCATCTTATAGCTGAAGCATCCTTCTCTCGTGATGAAGGAGACATCCTTGACATCGGGAGGGTGCATCCGGATCTGGTGGTAACCTAAAAAAGCATCCAAAAAACTCATAACAGAAAAACCAACGGCTGAATCAACCAGCGCGTCGATTCGAGGCAGGGGATAGCAATCCTTGGGGCATGATTTATTTAACAGGGAAAAATCGATACACATACGCCACTTTCCTCCCCCCTTCTTTACCATTACCACATTGGAGATCCAGCCTGGATACTGGATCTCCGAGATGAAGCCTGCCTCCAGAAGTTTCCTGACCTCCTCTCGGATGGGCTCCTCCAGCTTGGTGGCGATGGCCCTCATCTTCTGGCGTATGGGGCGAGCCCTCGGGTCCAGGTTCAGGCGATGACATGCTACGTCCTCATCGATACCCGACATGTCTGCCGCGCTCCACGCGAAGATGTCGATGTTGCTCTGGATGCAGCCTAGCATCCGCGCCTGGTCCTCGAGGCTCAAGCCCCCGCTGATCCGCACCTTCTACACCTGCTCCGCTCTGGTGAGTACCTCCATCTCCACCACTTCCTCGGCCGGCTCCAGCCTCGACCGCTCCCATCCTGCCCTTGCCTCCTCCTGCTCAACTTCTTCTCCTCCGACCTCTTCAACCCCTATTGCTTCCACTAGGCCTTCTTCTTGCCTCTGCTCTCCTTCCCCTGCCTCTCCCAGGCTCATCCCTCCCATCTCCGCCACTTCCTCCATCATCAAGTGCCCTGCCTCCTATGGGCTCGCCTCCTCGACTTCTATACCTCCTTCCTGACCTGCCATCTCTTTCTCCAGCTCCTCCGCCTCAGCCATCCACGACACGGTGTTTACCGCCGTCACATAGCACTGCCTTGCCACCTTCGGGTCCCCCCTGATCCTAACTTGCACCCCTCCGTTGCTGATCTTGAGGCATTGATGAAATGAGGAGGGGACACAGCGAAAGGCGCTGATGAGAGGATGCCCAAAGATGGCGTTGTAGCTACTTGGGGCGTCTACGATCACGAACCTACAGTTCCGCGAGACCCCCCCAAGCTTCACATGCAGGCCCACTCCCCCTTCTACCTCCTTCCTCTCTCTAGAAAAACCAAAAAGCGGTCCGTCGGAAGCCAGGACCCTTTTTCCTTCCACCCTCATTTCATCGAAGGCCTTCTTGAAGATTACGTTCACGGAGCTCCCGTTATCCACCAGTATCCGGGAGACTGTGAAGTTCTCCACCGCTGTCTGGATCACTAGTGCATCGCATAACGGGTCTTCGTAGTCTGGCATATCTGCGGACGAGAAGGTGATTTTTTCTTCTGGGGGGGGATCTAGGGAGGTCGAGGCGACCCCTCTGCGGAACATGGTTTGAAGGCTCCCCTTGCGGGTTGCCTCGATCCCTACTCCACCATGGATCACTCTGATCCCCCCTCGGGTCCCCACATCGACCCTATCTTCACATCTATCCTCAGCCTCTCCGTGCTGCACCTCGACGATCCTTGTAGGCGGATCCTGCCTTCCAGCTCCTCTGGCCTCCCTCATCTCTAGAAATTCCGGGCAGGTGGTCGTTGCGTGACCTTCCTCCTGATGGAAGTCACAATAAGGCAACGCCATCCTACCCCCTCTTCCTTCTCCCCCTCCTCTTCTCCCTGCTCCTCGAATTCTTCTTCCTCTTCCTCTTCCCACTTCCATGGCCTCCTGCGGTGGTGGGGGGTGACCTCTCGGTCCCTGCCTCCATCCTCCCTGCTCAAGTCTCCTCGGCTCCCGGAGGTTTTCTCTTCCTTGAAAACCCCCTTGGCCTTGGGGGCGACCTTCCTGAGGCCTCCAACCCAATCGGTTGTTCAGCTCCCTGGCCCCCACTGCTGCTGTCCCTGCCCTCGGGGTTCTTCCCTTCTCCTGTCTTCCCTCGGCTCCCTCTGCTCTCTCACTTCTCTCTGCCTCCCTGTCGTCGGCTCCTTCACATCATCCTCCGCCAACCTGGCCAGCTTCCTCGCAAACGTAGGGTTTTCCCTCTCGAAGTCTATCTCCTTTGCCGCCCTCTCCATGAGCTCCTCAAAAGAGAGAGGGGGCACTCTCTTCAGCTCCATGCTGAAAAATCCTGGTCTCAGCCCCAGGGTGAAGGCAAGCATCAGTGCATACCCCGGGACTTCCTGGACTAGGAGAATCTCCTCTTAGAACCGGTCAACGTAACGAACCAACGTCTCCTCCGGCTTCTGCCTCACCGCAAACAGGCACTCAGCCTCCTTCTTTCGCTTCTTCGAAGTCGAGAACCTCAAAAGAAAACCCTTGCGCAGGTCCTTAAAACTGTAGATCGAGCTCGCCGGCAACTGGTGGAACCAACCCCTGGCCTTTTCCTTCAGAGTGATGGCAAAAAGCCTGCACTTGAAGGCATCCGACATCTGCCTTGTCGACACCACATCCTCAAACCATTGCACGTGCTGAACCGGGTCATCCTTCCCGGTGTAGTAGGTCATATCCGGCTCCCTGAACCCTTCCGGCACTGGGGCCGAGACGATGAGCTCACTAAAAGGGGTCTCGCCCCCTTCCTGGCGAGAGGGCCCATCCCGTGACCTCGGCTGGCTGGACCGATCCGCGAGACCGTGCCCGAGGAAGAGCTCCCGCACTGCCGCCTCCTTCTCGCCCAGATCCACCGAAATCTCCTGCCCGAGATGCTGGCCTTGGAAAAGCTCCCGCGCAGCCACATCCCACTCGCCTGCCTCCACCGGGACTTCCTTCCCGGGGCGCTGCCCCAGGGCGTTCTCGCCTAACAGCGGGACCGCCTCCACAGGAGCCCGCGGCGTCTCCCACTCACTTCTTGCCGAGAAGGCCAAGCTGATCGTCTGCATGACCTCTCGCCTGAAATCCTCTAACATCTTCCTCGTCGCTTCTTCTCCCTGGGTGGGTGATTCTCCTGCGCTAGATCCTTCACCTTCACCTCCTGCCATGGGATTCGACTCAAGATTTTCTTGCACCGACCGCTTCCACGCTCACCGCACCAGAACTGTTGAAGCCAAAATTGACCTCAACGAATGTTCGCAAACCAAAATGCAGCCGACGCCTACTTCTCTCAAATCTCGACCCCTGACTGGCTGCTAAGGTCCTAAGGCTGACCCAAAGCCTCAGATGGGAGGTCCCACCTCACACCCGGAAGATCTCTGAGAGCTTCCCCTCCGAAACCAATAGCTGGACTGGGAGCTCTTCTGAAAGCACTGGAGTTAGAGAATAATGAAAAGCCTGCCTTCCAAAGAGCCCCTATGGGTCTTTATATAGTCTTCTCATGTTCTGAAAATACTAAAATACCCCTGATGGGTCTGCCAATAGCCAAATCCCGCTGTCCTCCTAGGGGTATACAGGTAATTTAAACCGAGGATAATGAAATAATAATAATAAAACCATCCTTTTTCCTGGGTGCCCGGCCCCACCACATGAACCTACTCTGGCGAGAACCCCGGGCGAGAAGGCTCTCGCTGAGCCTTAGCTGAGCTCACCTTGGCGAGGCCTCCCGCCGAGAGGGTTCTCGCCCTTGGTGGTTTTTTATGTCATTACCGCTGGACGTGAAGACCTGAGTCCTGGCGCGAACGATCTCGCCTACCAATGGGCGGGAGCACCTTAAGGGCGAGAACTCTGCCGGTCTGCCCTGGGGGCTGACCCGGGCCTGACCCAAACCTGACTACTGAGGTCTTAGTCCTCCCGGGCCTCCCCAGCGAATATGGGGTTCTACAAAGGGGTTAAACAAAATTTTAGAAAATAAACTAAAACTCTAGAGAGCAACTACTAGTAGTTTGAGATTTCCTAAGAATCTAAAAGCATGAGATAATAATAATTAGAATCATAAATTGTTAAGCAAATTACTACAAAATTGAAACTATTTAAAATAAAAGAGAAAAAGTGTTAAATAAATTTATCTAAGCAAATTAAAACCATAAGATAATTCTCACAACTAAATCACTAAATATAGATTTAACTAAATCTGATGAAACAAACGATTAGCAAATCAAAAATAGTAAAAATGCTTATAAACAAACTCAAACAAAATTTTTGAAAACAACAAAAAGACTAAGCAAGGGGGTTTATTATATTTTTGGAATTTTTTAAGATTTTCGATTTTTTTTATTTTGAAATCTAATTTTTTTAAAAAAATTTTATTTTTTTTTCTTTAGTTAAAGAAAAAGTAGTACTAAAGAAGCTTAATAAAACTATACTAATTTTTTTGCAGAAATTTAAAACACATTTTTTTAGAAAAGAAAGAAGAAAGAAAACAACTAAACCCTCCCCCATGCTTAAATTTTGCATTGTCCTCAGTGAAAAATAAAAATAAGAAAGAAAAAGGAAGAAGAAGGGAAGGGGGGATGCAATAAAGTAAATAAATAAAATGACTTCCCCGGATTCGTAAGACCGAATGCAGAAGTCGCTCCCCCATGCTTGTGCTGGACACCAGCTCAGGCCTAAGGAAGAGAGGAAAAAATTTGATGGAGCCAAACGAACCGCCGGAGGTTTTATTCCTGCAAGACACAATAAGCAAACAAAAAGAAAAAAGAAATAACAAAAAGGATAAGCAAGGGGTTCCTCCTAAGAGAGCTCTTTATTTAACGTCATCTGAGCCCGACGTTATTGGTTAGCTAAATGGATAATAAAAAGTAAAGTGAAGAGGTAACTCCCTAAGTATGTACTTAGAAGAGTAAATCAAAAAAGAGAAAAATTGAAGAATCGCACCGACATGCGGTGGAATCTTCAAGGGAATGACGCCCGAAAATGAACGGACGGAGTTATAGAAGAACTTCGCCGTATGTAAAATGGGAAAGAAGGGGTCGTCAAGAGAAGAAGAAAAAAAGAAGAAGAAATAGAAAGAGGAATAAAAGAAGTAGAAAAAGAAATTTCTTCATAGGAAATTTCACAAGGAGAAGGAGAGACTTATGAAATTTCGGGATAAGAAGGGGTAGAGAGGAATAAATAAGAATTATCTAAAATAAAAGAAGAAGAAGAAGAAAAAGACTCGCTAAAACTAGAAAAAGTTGGAACAATTAAAGTTTGAAGCGAAATGGAATCACAAACGTCTTCAGAAAAAGAAAGAGAATGATGAGATGTCTTTTTATCCTCAAAAGGTAAGAAGCACGCCGGAGTATCCATAGGGGTGTCATCCAAAGGAGGAAGGAAACAATCCGGAATATCCGAATAGTTATCCTCCTCGAGAGGAAAAAGACAAGCCGGGATATCCGGTGACTCATTACACAATGAAATTGGAGGAGGCGGAGAAGAAGACAAAGAAAACGATGCGGCCTCACGAGAAAAATAATCAATAATAGTTTTGAAATGTAAATTAAATTTATCAAGAGAAGTTTGTAATTCAAAATACCCATTATCGATTGAATTAAAATTTAGAGGCGCGGCGCTTTGCGAGGAAAAATCATAAGAAAAATAAGACGGGTTCCCCATCTCCCAAGTAGGAAAAAAATTTGAGTAAGAGTCAAATTGGCCACTTTGACCTGCTCCAGAAAAATTAAAATCAAAAGAGGGATGGGTTCCCGAAAGACATGCAAAATTAAAATGGTCGAGCGACCCGCAAAAAGCGCAAAAAGATGATGATTCCATAAAAAAACTTTTACTAAAAAGAAAGAGAAAATTAAAAAAAAAATTATTTATTTTAGTAGAAGTAATAAACTCGGTGCTTTCGTAATATTGCCAAAAATAGTCTCCGGCAACGGCGCCAAAAACTTGATGCGTAGAAATCGTCTCACGGACTACAATCCGAATAGGCAAGTGTACCTATCGTTTTATAGTATAGTGATAAAAATATATCAATGTCGTATAAAAACTCGGGGCAGGAAAGTATTATTACTCACAACGATTCTATTATCCTACCGAGCGATTGATGGGTTTGAAAATTAAAATGAACTAAGCTTAATTAAAAGAGAAATAAAATATTGTGAAAGAGTGCTCGATCGACGATTCACTTTGAAATAAAATAACGAAATAAATTAGTTTAGCATTTGTAATACAATTAAGACCGTGACGGATCCGATATTAGTAAGTAATCTCCCTAGAGCATTAAATCCCCTAACTTATAGACGTTTTGACCAAAATCTCTTTACAATTCAAAATGGCCTAAAGTCGCATTACCGAAGTGACCCGCACTATTGGATTTGACTCCAATCCAGAGGATTTACGTCATCCTATCTCTAGGGTTGCGTTCAACTCCTTCCTTCTTTGAGTGATCTTTCAAATCAATGAGTCTCTTGACTTCTATGAAATGAGATCAATTGTCTACTACCGTATACCGGAATACGGAGTCGACGCGATAAAAATCAAAGAAGGATCAAAAATAGGAAAAATACAAATGCAAACATAAAATTAAAGATGCGTTATTTTATCGCAAAGCTCATCGCGATCGGGCACAAAATATAATTAGCTAAGCATAATAGAGGAAGAAAAGAAAATAGAAGAAAGAGAAATCATTTGCATTGCTTAAGAAAAGGAAATACACAAAAATTAAAATAGGACAATGCTATTCTACTACAAAAAGGAAACTACAATAATAAAAACTACAAAAGGAAAGAAATTCTCATGAACTAGCTCTCTACTTCCTACCACAAAAACTTCACTTCAAAAACTTTCTAACTCTTCAAGATTCACCCTTCAACATGAGACATGGGCTTCCTTTTATAGGAGAAGGAGAAGGATCTAGAATGAAATGAAGAGGAGGAGACAAGGGGGTGGCCGGCCATGCATGTGGAGAGGGTTCATGCATGCCATTAAATGAGGGAGAGAAAAAATGGAAGGTTCAATGTATTGTATTAAAGGGGAATAAAATAGAGAATATAAAATGGAGAGGGGGAGATGAATGAGGAATAAAGTGGGGAGAAAATAATAAAGGGGAGAGAGAGGGGAGGTTGGCCATGTAAGGGGGAAAATGCATGAATGGGAAGGTGTATGCATGAAATTAAGTGAGGTGGAGAGCATGAGGTGGTCGTCCAATCATGTGGGCTGCTAGGTGGGCCGAACTATGGAAGAAAACCATGCATGTTGGGCTCGGGTTTGACATGGTGGGCTGCTCGGGTAGTGCTAGGATTGCATGTAGCGGCTGCTCTTAAAGTGGTCGAGCTGCTCGGGTAGGGCTAGGATTGCATGTAGGGGCTGCTCTTAAAGTGGTCGAGCTGCTCGGGTAGGGCTAGGATTGCATGTAGGGGCTGCTCTTAAAGTGGTCGGGCTGCTCCAAAGGGCTGAGTTGAATGTTGAAGGGCTTGATCAAGTGAAAGGGATGCACTAGCTTTGAATTTGAACTTGAGGGCTGCACATGTAGGCTTCATCATGCTTGGGCTTTGAAACTACAAATAAAACAAAACAAAATATTAGTTAATACAAATAAAACTAAACATTACAAACATAACATATCATACTCTTAATTAATTATATTCATAACAAAACACAAATAAACATAAAACATAAAACATATACTAAAACTATAGATTTTTATATCAAAACATAACAAAATAAAATTGCAACATAACAAGCAAATAAAACTATAATAAAACTAGGAATTATAATATCCTAACACAAAAAGACTTTAAGAAGAAATAAAACAAAACATGCATAAAAATACTTAAAACATATAATTAAACTTGGAATTTTGCATACTAAACTACCCGAAAAACGATGACTAAAAGTAGTCATCAATATGTATAGAGTTTGTCCATAGGAATATTTTGGTCCACAAAATTCTATAATAATGATAAACATAGAATCATTTGAATTATTGTTGGTGCAGTCTTTTCTTCTTCTCTTGGTGTCTCTTATGATAACTGAGTGGCTTGGGATAGTACCTGAGAGGTCGAGGAGGAGCATTAGGATTATTACGACCATACTCACAATCATAAATCCTCTTTTTTGTCAAAGATTTTTCATAGAGCTCCCACTCCTTGTGACTATAGTGATCATCTTTATTTTCATTATATTCCACTACCAGCTTCAGAGTATCTATAATAAGAGACTTTGAAGTTGGACTCCAAACTTTAGTATTCTTTTTCTTTCCTCTGGGCGGTTGTTTGGCTTGGGATAGATCTGCTGGCAGAAGTACCATCACCATATTTTATCTTCTTAAGCACTAGAATCTCATGAGGTAGATCTTGATGTATCTTTGGTTGTTCTTAAGTCCATACTTGAGAATAACTTTCAGGAGGAAGTTCATACAGTTCAGGTCCAGGAGAAAAAGTAGGCTTGAAGGCATTGGGATCAAGATGTGGAGGTGGAGCCTCATTTGGGTCAACCTGAAAATCTTGGAAGATTTTGTTGTGCATCCACACAATAGACTCAAAAGTATAAAAGTTTACCCCCTTAATTTGCTTTTCCACACTTGTATTGATTTCTTTTAATTGATCATCCCACTGATTTTTCATCTCTTGAACTTTCTTGTCTATATTTTCTTTTACTAAATCTTCCCCCTTTCTGACTTCTACAGTAAGGGTTTCTATGGCAGCTTCCTTGAATTTTCCAACTTCTTCACAAGTCTTGAAGTTTTGCTGTTAATTCTTCTTCAGTAGTTGGATCTGATTATTTGCCAGTGTAATTGCTTGATCCATTACCTGACCAACACTAGTTATAGTGTGGTCTAGAGCCTTCCCGCCAATGTTTAGTAGCCTTTTGAACACATCTGTATTGTGCTGAATTTCAGCAAACCCTCTGCTCATCTCTTTTTCAAGAGTAGTTACTTTTTCAGTTACCTCTTGGAGAGACTTGTCAGAGTACTCTCTTTGCCTAGTTAACACAATCACAATTTTACCCAAAAGGGTATCTTCAAGAATAATATCAGTTGGAGGAGGTGGAGGAGGTAGAGCTAGAGTTGTCCATACTGGGATGTCTTCAATAACAACTGTACTTCTCCCTCTTTGGGCAGAAATCATAATGTATCCTTCCTCTCCAAGAATAACAGGCATGGAGAAATCTAAGTTCCTGAGAGGAGGTTCTGCTGATTCTGGAGTAATTTCTTCCTCAGAGAGCAAATCAATATTCTCCCCCTCAATATGTTCCTGAGGCTGAGAATTCTCTGGAGTTTCTGTAGGAGTCTCTTCATGAATCTCTTTAGGAATCTCTTCCAGAGACTTTTCAGGAGTCTTTTTTGGAGAGAGGGACAGGGGATCATCTGAAGTTAGATTTTCTACCAATCTGTCAATGACAGCTGCAGTAGCATCCATTTGAGTATCATCAAGATTTTCTTGATCATAGGGGGAATCAACATTCATACCTAAGCCACCACCATGCATAGAGGTGCTCTGCTCATCATCAGATTAAGCTAGACTTTCCTTTTCTACTGTCTCAACATCATCAACAACTTGCTCTTGAGCCTGAGCTGCAGGAACATCTGATTGAACCTCTGCTTTTGGAACCTCAGCTTGTTGTACTTCTTCATGAACTGAAGGAGCAGGCTCCCCCTCAACAACTGCACCAGATGTGCCAACTTTATTAGTATGATGAGGAGATGGGGTCCTGTCCTCATCTACAACTCTAGGAACTGCGGTAGCTTGCCATGGCTTCTGAATTCTTATCTCCCATCTGCTGATGGTTGAGATAGTGACTTACTTTAGGTGGTGGATAGACACACCTTTGGACAAGTCAAAGATCTCTGGGTTAGCTTGATTTAGATACAAAGAAATTATTCTTCTAAAGTTTGGTTCTTTCACACTTTCCTTGGTCTTCTCAAATAGCATGTATCCCAACTGGAATTTCTTACGACACACAACAACAGTCTTCATGTCAAAGAAATATGAGGAGATGTATCCAATGGAGCCTATCTTGCAGAGTAAGACCTTACCTAGAATGTCGGCCAGAAGTTTACTTTCATCTATCATGTGTTATCTTCTAACAGAAGTGGTGGACTTGGGAAGAACACGGAAGGAGAAGGTTCTTGAGTAATCATCTGCTTCCAGATAGTCTTCCTCATCAACTAATGGTAATCTGAGAAACAGTGTCAAGGAAGATTGCTTGATTATGATTTTGATATCTCTGACTGAGCTCTTCAACAATTTACCGGACATTTTAATCTTGGCATTATGGAAAAACTCCTCAAGTTTAGGTAACAAAACTTTGCAAGGATGTTCCAGGATGAAGGTGAGGCCGGCAGATTCAAGAAGTAGCAGAACATTTCGAAAATCATCAAAAATATCCTCAATACCTGCGTGAACGAATTCACTGCCGACTCTGATCTTAGCAAAGGGATCCATTGAATGGAGAGAATGAGAAACTTCTAATTTTCCGAAGAAGAAGCGGAGGATTTTACGAGAAGAACGGTGGTGACCTTCGCGGAACTGAACCGTCTTTCTCGGGAACGATTTTTCGAATTTGTGGTTTTGGTTATTTCTATAGACTTATATTCTATTTATATAAAATTAAGAATTTTGAAGTGTAATGAAAAGCGTACCCAAATGGTGGTTTAAATTCTTCAAAGATTCATTCTGGCGGGTTTTGGCATTTCTCGAGAAATTAAGGGGTTATCAAGAAATCCAGAAACCATTCCCCGAGAAATATAAGTCATTTCTCAGGAAATATAGGACTTCTCGAGAAGTATAATCCATATCTCGAGAAATATATTTCTTCTCGAGAAATCCAATAGTTTTTCTCGAGGAAGTCAGAAGCTTTCGTGAAATCCAGTAAGTTCTCGAGAAATATAAGTACTTCTCGTGAAATATAGATAGCTTTCCGAGAAATCCATTTCTGAGCTTGAGAATTTTCTGAGTAAGAATTTTCTAAGTAAGAATTCTCTTGAGATCTTCTGAGTGGCTGCTGCAGAAACTTCTCTTGAGTTCAAATATGAACTTTCAAGATTCCAATTTGAGCATTCCAAGTTTTGTCTTAAAGAAAGAGAACTTGGCCTTATCCAGCAGCTTTGTGAAGATGTATGCAACTTGTTTGTTTGTTGCGACATAGCTGAGGGCTATGTCCTTGTTCTCTACATACTCCTGGATGAAATGTTAGCGCACCTCGATGTGCTTGGTTTGGCTGTGGGAAACTGGATTGTTTGTGATAGCTATTGTGCTGGATGAGTCGCAATACATCGGAATTTCTCTGAACTTCAAATTATAATCTTCAAGTTGAGTTCTGATCCATAGAAGCTGTGTGCAACAACTACCTGCAGAGATATACTATGACTTGGCAGTATATGTTGCCACACAATTCTGCTTCTTACTGCTCCAAGAAATAAGCTGTCTTCTGAGGAATTGACACGTTCCGGAAGTGCTTTTTCTATCATCCCTACAACCTACAAAATCTACATCTAAAAATTCAATTAGCTCGACATCATAACTTCTTGGGTACCATAAGCCAAGATTAGGTGTACCCTTAAGGTATCTTAAAATCCGCTTTGTAGCAACGTAATGAGATTCCTTAATATTCACCTGATATCTAGCACAGACATATGTTGAAAACATTATATCTGGTCTACTGGCAGTCAGGTAGAGCAAGGATCCAATTATGCTTTTATATTTGGTTTCATCAAAAGATTTCCCTTTCTCATCCTTGTCTAGAGATACATTTGAACCCATTGGAGTCCTTAGAGAGGTTGCACTCTCCATTCCGAATTTCTTAAGAAGCTCCTTAGTGAACTTCGTGTGAGAGATGAAAATTCCATCTTCAGATTACATCACCTGAAGTCTTAAGAAATACTTCAGCTCTCTCATACTACTCATTCCAAACTTCCCTTGCATAAGTTTGCAAAAACTTTTGCAAAGGTTGTCTTCTATAGAGCCAAATATGATGTCGTCGACATAGATTTGCATTAGCAGAATCTTGCCTTTAGCTTCCCTAAGAAAAAAGGTCTTGTCTATCTTTCCCCTTGTGAACTTGTTCTCAAGAAGGAAGCTAGACAACGTCTCATACCAAGCTCGGGGAGCTTGTTTTAACCTGTATAAAGCTTTATTTAAAAAGTAAACATAGTCAAGGAATTTAGAATTGACAAAACCTGGGGGTTGTGCTATGTATACTTCCTCTTTCAGATCCCCGTTGAGGAATGATGACTTCACATCCATTTAGTAGACGGTGAAGCCTTTGAGGGCAGCATACACAAGAAATAACTGTATTGCTTCGAGCCGAGCCACTGGAGAAAATTTCTGGTCGAAGTCGATCCTCTCTTCTTGTCTGTAACCTTGAGCTACAAGCCTGGCTTTGTTCTTGATAATTACTCAATGTTCATCCAGCTTGTTTCTGAATATCCACTTGGTGCAAATCACGTTCTGTCCCTTTGGCTTGGGCCCTAACTCCCAAACTTTGCATCGTTCAAACTGGTTGAGCTCCTCTTGCATTGCGAAGATCCAAGAGGCATCTTTGTTCGCTTCCTCGAACATCTTTGGTTCAACCTGTGACAGAAAGCTGAGATGCAAAATTTCATTAGTTGTACCTATTCTAGTTCTAACACCGTCGCCTGGCTCTCCAATGATTAGATCAGTTGGGTGATCCCTTAGGTGTCGGAACCCTAAATTCATTTCCCTTCCTTTAGCAGGACCTGCAACATCTTGTACAACCTCTATAGGTTGAGGAAATTCTTCCTCTAGCAGTTCTTCATCCATCAAGCCTGGATCGACGATCATGACTGAGCTTGGAATGTCTTCTTTGACTGTTTCATCCAAGCTAAGCTCTTTGAACTGGTATCAGCATCTACACCAATAATACTAGACGAGCTGTTATGAAGCATGCTAGTCTCATCAAATACAACACTTATAGACTCTTCTACCACCAGTGTTTTCTTATTAAAAATCTTATATGCCTTACTATGGCTACTATATCATACAAAAATACCTTCAAAACACTTTTCATCATTATTAAGTACAAAACATTTACTTCCAAAGATTCTAAAGTAGGATATAGTCAGTTTTCTGCCCTTCAATAGCTCATAGGGGGTCTTACGATAGTTTTTGTTTATGAGTGCTCTATATTGCACATGACAATCCACTTGGTTGCTTCAGCCCAGAAGTACTCCGGAAGTGAAGCATCGTTCAACATGGTTGTATATGCTTCAATTAGGATTCTATTCCTTCTCTCAGCAACTCCATTTTGCTGTGGAGTGCGCGGGGAGGAAAACTCATGAAAGATACCTTGGCTTTCACAAAACTTTGTCATAGCACCAGACTCAAACTCTATTCCGTGGTCACTTCTGATTTTGACCACTGAGCAGTCCAATTCTTTCTGAATTTGCCGGACAAAATAAGTGAAAAAATCGAAGGTGTCTGACTTATGTTTCAGAAAAAACACCCAAGTGAAATGCGAGTAGTCATCAACAATCACTAAGTATAGACCTTACCTCCTAAGTTGTGAAAAGGCATAGGACCGAATAAGTCCATATGAAGCAAGTATAAGCTTCGTGAAGAATCATTTTCAGTAATACCCTTGAAGGTAGCAAGTGTCTACTTACCCATTTGACAGGAGTGACAGGGACTCTGTTTAAGGCACTTAATGTTGGGGCATCGCACACTAAGTTGTGAGAAAATAGCATATTTAAGGTTTTGAAATTAATATGTGCTAATCTCTTGTACCATTGGTCACAAAGAGACGCACTATCTTTTGCAATAAAACATACTGGGGTAGAATTGTCTAAGCAAAGGAAATTTAGATAGAAAATATTTCTGCCCCGAGGACCTGTTAAGACTGTCTCCAAATTTGCAGACGACTTTATCAAACACTTGTCCTTGTAGAACTAAATGATGTAGACTTTGTCACATAGTTGACTTATTCTTATGGGATTATGGGTAATCCTTCAACATAAGCCACGTTTGTGAAAGAGACTACGTCGTTAAAAATCATGCCATAACCTTTTATTGTTCCCCTATCTGAACCTCCAAAGATTACTTTTGGTCTGTCTTTGACTGGGGTATAATCTCGCAAAAGGCTTCTTGTCCCGGTCATGTGCGGAGAGCATCCATTGTCTAAATACAAGATTGGAGTTCTATTGGCCTTTGGACATACCTGCAAAAACAGATCATTTTACCTAAGTAACCCAAACGTATTTGGGTCATTGGTTCCTGGTAAGATAAAAAAAACTAAGAACATTAAACTTACGAGTGGGCGTTCTCGCACAGCTAACTTGTGGGGTTACAAAATTGGCGGGGTTGTACCAACAATCTACGCCAAAATGACCAATTTTGTCGCAGCACCAACAGTCGAACCTGTTGTACCTTCTTTTGTGCTCCTGCTTTACCCTTTGAACGTGAGTTCTAGCAGGGATAGCATTCTTAGAGGTGGAGGCCTCCTGGTTGCAGCATACACAGGGGCTTCCCATCTCCTTTGCCTTAGGCACATCAGATTTAGCTTTTGGTGCCTTCTTGTTGTTATGGCCATGTACATACGGACCATAACTCTTCATCTGAATTTCTTCATAAGGTGCTTTGAACACACTGGCACCAAATACACGAGGATGGGTCCATCCCTGGTATCACGACTTATGCTCCACATGAGTAGGTCGAGTATAGTGCCCATAGGACGACTAAAAATCAAACTTGTTCGTTGGGAAGATTTCCTTCTTAAACGAGGTTTGACCAAGAGGGGTCTTCCCTTTCTATTTGGAAGAGGCTTTCTTAGCAGCCTTACCTTTTCCACCGATTTGGCCAAGACCACTACCCTTCTTCTGAGTTGAAACTTCATCAATGAGGGGGAGAAGAGTCTTCGTCTTGGAGAAACTCTCAACAAGTTTTCTCTCCACCGCGAGCTTTTCTTCCAGCTCATCAAGATATTTTTCTTTTAGACTTAACGTCTCAACAGATCCCTTGAGTTCCTCTTTCAAGGAGTGGACTTCATCTCTAAGAGGAAGTAATTATGCAATTTCCTCCTTCAGATTTGTTTTCACTGCCTTGGGGGAGGCAATCTCTTTTAACTGCTTTTTGACTACCTTACGACATTTATCAAAAGCCTTTAACAGGTTCTCGTGATGAGCCATCAATGCAGAATCACATTCCTCTTCAGAAGTGTTGTAACGCCCCTGACTTTTGATAATTATTTGTTTTGGTAATGTAAAAGTTATGGCGTCAGGGCATTACTTTTTAACGTTGAGTTGACGGTGCGGCGACGTTAAGGCATTTTTGCGTCTGTTCGGTCGAGTTGGCCAAATTCATGAATTCTTATTGTAATTGGAAAATTTTGCGTTGGAAAATTAAGTTAAGTAATTTTGGACTTGCTCGTCAAGTTTTGTCGCGAGCCGAGCATTTTTGGAGTCCCGGTGCGCATTTGTAGTTTTGAAGTATTTACGTTTGTCGTAAACTTTAGAAATTAATATCTCGGGAATGGCTCATCGGGTTTTTGTTTTTACTTCATCATTGGGTTCGTAGCATCAGTGTTCGCTTACGGTGTGAATTTCGTTTTATTCGGCGCGCGTTTGGGCCTCCGTTTTGAACTCGTGTTTCCTTGTTCAAAAATATAAATATGATTATTATAATTTTAAAGAACTATTCAAAAATGTCATTTCCTATTCATCTAAATACTTTAATTTTTTTGATATATTTGTAGAATTCACTGTTCATGCAATTGAATTCTCGAGTAATCTGCGTTAGTTCTCGGGTAGACTTGAGCTTGTACTCGTGTAACCTGGAGTAGCCTTGAGCTTGTACTCGAATAACCTGGAGTAACCTTGAGCTTGTACTCGAGTAACCTGGAATAGCCTTGAGTTTGTACTCGATTAACCTTGAGCTTGTACTCGAGTATGCTGTTTTTTTGTTCTCCAGTACTGTAGGTCCTTCTCGAGAACTCTAAGGGTGTTCTCGAGAAATCTCAGCCCTTCTCGAGAATTCCGTTTCAGTATGCTTTCGGGCGCTGTTTTAAAGGTCAAAACGGTGTCATATAGAAAAATAGTTAACACTAAATTTGTTCGTCTCGACGAGATCTACAACTTTCATGTTGAGCACTTTTCGATTTGGAGTCATCTTTAGCCTCTATTTTCATTTTCCGCGCGTTCACACTTAATTTGCCCGTTTTCTTCCTGTTTAGACAAAAATAATAATATATATATATATTCTTATACTTAAGAAAAATTAGAACAACTTCATCTTCTTCAAGTCTAAACCAAACCGAAACCAGAGCGGCGACTTCCTCCCGTTCGTGAATCTTCCGGTGGCCGCCGACGGTGCTCCAGTGCTCGAAATCTTCAACGGGATGTAGATCCGAAAAGCTCTCAACGAGAGTTATGCCATCGTGGTAAAACTTTCCCCATTTCTTGAGTTTTCTGGTTAGGGTTTTTTAGCCCTAACCTTTATCTCGGCTATTTCTTGTTAGATTTCGACTTCCCTCGACTACTCTAACCCCGATTTACGACAATGAGTGATTTGGAGAGTTTTTCCGGCAAAACCAAGGCAAGTGGTGGTTTTCCCTCCTTCCCCCTTTTTCCTGATCTTGATGGTAACTGTTAACCTTTTTTTTCTTTAATCTTTCTGCACTTTTGTCTTTCAAATTTGTAGATATGTTAAATCTTCCCTTGGATTACCCGTAAAAATATGAATCTTTGTCATAATAGTTCAACCTTATAGCGTTGTAGTGATTTGACGAAAGGTTATATTGATGGCTTTAATCGCTCTTATCTATTGTGTGGAGCGTGTTAGAATTTATCTAGGATTGTAAATCCTTCCTAAAAGTTTATCAACTGCTTCTTAATCAAGAAATGTCTAGTAGAATCCGATGTGCCACGTCTTGAGATATATATTTTTGTTGTGTTTTTTTGATTGTGGGATTTAGTGGACGAAACCACCTCCGTAATGTTTATTTCCTTTATTAGTACCTCGTGAGACTGTACCGGGTGTTTGGGCATCTGCGGTGAATGGTGGAGTGTATGAGTCTCCCCCGCAGTTAGACGGATATTATATCTGTGAGAGTGTGTCCAGTTGAGTGATCACCTCGCCTGTGTTTTTAGGTAGAGTTGACCACATGTGGCTAATAAATTTTTGAGCATTCTTTCTTATGATTTAATCATGTTTTCCACCCTTTTTGCCATGTGCATTTAGTGTGATTTGTTGTACGTGACGATTCACTTAAGTTCTATGTTTCCGATTTTAGTACTTTACTTCTGTACTTTACTTCAGTACATTTGGTCTTGGGTTGGTACCCCTTTTGACCTTTATTTAATTTTGGCTTACTTATTCTGCCACCTCTTGTACCTTCTTGTTGAGGTGTTCTATGTTTGGAATGCATCAGGTTCGGAGCTTTAGCAGGTAGTGGAGTTGGTTTTGGAGTTCCTGAGATGCAGTGTTGGCTGTGGTTTTTCACCTCGCCGTTGTGAGGTAGTTTGTTTTTTTAGTTTGTTTCTCCTAGTTCAGACATACTTTTACTTGATGTGGGTTCGTGTCAGGTTGTTAATGCCCACATGATAGTTGATTTTGGATACCTTGCTAGTTGCTAGTTGTTTTCTTTGTTATGAATTGGATTACTTGCTCTCTGGGATGTTTTTTGCTAGGACTGCATGTTAGTTATTTTTAACTTATAAAACCCTATTATTAGTACATCATACATGCCATCTCTTTCAAAATTAAGTCACTACTTTCTGGTTAGCGTAAAAAATTTTAGCTAAACTCATTATAAATATAGGGTCTTGCATACCATGAGTTGTTCCCTGGGAGATATTTACACTCATGTAGGATGTTTAATCTCATAAAAGAACTACTTTCCGCAACGTATAACTACTTTCCCCGTGTACTAGATGAGCCACTAAGCCGAGGTATACGGCTAACTGTTTAACTTAAACTGGATTTTCTCTAATTAATTTAAGAAATCTTCCTTTATGTGTCAAGTAGAAGTTTTGCCTGAGACCCCATAGTTATCCCCTGCTGACGTGGCATCATAACGTGCATTTTCCCTTACTCTGATATATCTTTAAAGGCGGTGAAAATGTGGGTTGTGACAAGAGTAGCCATCATGACCATTCGAGGACTTTTGAGATTCAGAGAGTATCGTGTGCGAGTTTACCTTCCCGCAGTACTCAGAGTCGCCAACTTACTCGTCAGATTGGGCCATAAGCCTGAAGTAAGCTTCTTCGTTCTTAGAGCTCGACTCACTCGAGTCACTGTCACTGAGAGTCTTCGACTTCTTGGCGACGAAGCTCTTTTCTTCTTTCTTCTTCCCTTTGAAGGATCTCTTCTCTTCCTTCCTGGAGCTATCCTTCTTCTTATACGGACACTCCGCAATCATGTGACCTGATTTATTACAGTTGTGGAAAACAACGTCAGAGGAAGAAAATTTATTAGGTTTTGATTTATACATGTCCTCCTTATTGTAGCTTTTCGTGGTACAATCACCGTCACGATGTGATCTCCTGGAATCTGAAGAGAATGACTTATTTTTCATTTGTCTCCTCTTGCTCAACAGCTTCTTGAAATGCTTGGAGATTAGGGAGAACTCTCCGTCTGATAGCTTGGAGCCTGATGTGCTGTGCTCAGAGTCTTCAGGAGTGTCAGGAGCTCGTGTCCTTATGGGTGACACAGCTTTAGACTTCCTTGAACCTTCAGCCTTTAGGGTTGTAGACTTCTCTTTGCTTGAAGATCGCTTCGCTTGCTCCTCCTTCTTTCTAGTGCTCATTTGGAGTTCGTAGGAGAGCAATTTGGCGAAAAGATTCATAGGGTCGATCTCCGGCAACTTTCCAAATTCTCTAATGGCGACGACCTTTGTGTCCCAGTCCTTTGTGAGGGATCTAAGGAACTTGTCGTTTAGTTCATCATGAGTGAATGTACGACCATAGTTCCTAAGGCTGTTGACAATCTTGAAGAAATTTTCAAAGTTGTCAGTTATAGATTCATTGGCACCTTGCTTAAAGGCTTTGTACTCCTGGTTCAACAATGATCTGCGATCGTCTCTCACTTCTTATGTACCTTCCATCAGGACAACAAGACAGTCTCATATCTCCTTGGCAGATTTGCAGCGGAATAAGTTCTGGAGCATTGAATCATCCACTGCACTTGCTATGATATTCTTTGCCTTCTTGTCTAGGAAGACTAAGACAATCTAGTCCTTGGTGAGATCCATCATCTTCTTGGGAATTATAATTGTTGGATTTATCGTTGAAGCCTAAGTGGGAATGTGTGGTCCTTCTTCCACTATCTGAAAAATCCTCGGATCAGCAACTTCCATGTAGAATTATACTCGTTCTTTTTACATGAGAAAGTTTTCCTTGGTGCATACCGGTAGCTTCATGGATGACATGTCTTTGCATCGATCCATGGTGAATATGCAGAATCTCTGAACGCTAGATCAGGAATCTTGTTCGAGGTGTTAGCCTTATCGAACAAAACGCCCTTCTGATACTAATTAAAAGTATCTAGTGTCTACCTAAATCACCTAGAGGGGGTGAATATGTGATGTTTGTGTCATTTTGCAGAATAAAAATTATCTAAAAATTCAAGCACACAAATAACAGAGATTTATAGTTGTTCCCCGTATTGGGTACGTCCATTGTCCCGTCTCGCCTATCTACCACGAAGGGTAAGATTCGGCTACTTCACCTTTCTCAGATTATCACAATCTTACACATCGGAGCAACACTCCTACACCTCGATCCACAACTGGATCTACACCTCGATCAACAAATCGGATCTACAAACTCGATCCACACACGGATCTATAATCTCAATCCACACACGGATCTACAATATCGATCCACTAATGGATCTACACTCGGAAGAACAAACTTCCTACAATCTCGGAGACAAAGCTCCTACAATAGTAAAAATAATTTTTACAACAAACAATAAAAATTTTACTCATCCAGATCTGAAATCTCCAAGGATCTTCCTTCTTGAAAACTGAAAAGCTCTGTGAAGAAAGTTGAGGAAGAAATCCGAGAAAACTTGATCTGAAAACCTTGGATCTGACACGATAAAATAGATGTTAAAGAATCTTGGAATCTTGGATTTGTCAAATCGTTTCTCCTCTTGAATCGCTGGATCGGCTGAGAGCGGCTGAGAAGAATGTCGATGGAGTTGGCGGCTTCTCCTGATTTTTGGAAAGTGCAAAATGTGATTCTGATTACTGAAATTATGATTAGGGTTTTCGAATCAATCGGAAAAGACTATTTATAGAATATCTTCTAACAGTCATAAATCATTAAGGAATGATCCACGTGGATCAATCATCATTAACTTAGATTAATTTAAAATCCCATCAGAAGATTTGAAAAAGAAAATCTGCAAGTCCATTTCTCGAGAAGAATTAGGTTTCTCGAGAAATGACTATCTTTCTCGAGAAAAAGACATGGCTTCTCGAGAAAAGACTTGCAGAAAATTCTTTGAAGAAAAATACTGATTTCTCAAGAGGGATATTATTTCTCGAGAAATGAATTGCTTTCTCGAGAAATGGTCTGACCTTCTCGAAAAATTCACTTAGCGAAAATTCTGTGAACTGAAGGTTTGATTTCTCGAGAAAGAATTTATTTCTCGAGAAAAAGACTTAGCTTCTCGAGAAATGATTTTGACTTCTCGAGAACTGCTTTGCTTTTCTCGAGAACTAACTTGGCTTTCTCGAGAAATCTCTAGGGCATTTCTCGAGAAAATGACTTAGAACATTTTCAGACAATTTTCCGAGAAGTCTTATGGCTTCTTAAGAAGAGTTATGCTTTCTCGAGAAATTTACTTAGACTTCTCGAGAAATACATGTCATTTCTCGAGAAATGGACTTAGGAAATTTTTCAGAAAAATTTTCTTTTCTTCTTGTTGAAACCAGCAACCCTTCCTTTCCTCCATTACTCTAGTACTTGAAAATGAAGTGCATCCTGATAGAGAGGTTATACATGAGTCAACACCATGGATCACACAATGAGGGATTACATTGCATGGTCCTGTGTTTAGTGAGTCATTGTAAACTGATATTGGTCTACACTTAGCAATAATGACTTGTAAGCACTCAACTACAGAATAGCATCAAATACAAACTTAATTCATCTTAGTTCAAAGGTGACTTCATACAAATCTGGGTTATTGTGGATACAATACCCAACATACACTCAACGATTTTGCCTTAGCGCCAAATTATCACCCGACGCACTCAATGCCAGACTGGTGTTACTCGACAAATTCGTCGAGATTACTCGACGAATTTAACTTGGTATAAAACATCACTCAACGCCAAGTTAACTTCACTCAATTCCATGCTTGATATTCGTCGACCCAACTCCTAATACTCGACGAATACAACAACACTCAATGCCAAGTCTTATACTCGGCAAACTCAACGCCTAATACTCGATGAATTGGACTTAACTCAATGCCAAGCATTACCCGACGACATTACATCGGATACTCGACGAATTTGACGCTTCTCCTACTGATACTTGCCGAATTTTACTTAGACCAATCTCAACCTATATCTGACAAATTCTACCAACCCATATTCGACAAATTTATACTTAAGTTAATTGTTATTCAACGAAAATTTAAATTAATTCAACAGTTCTATACTCGACAGATTATCCTAGTCTAACAGTCAAGTATGACGGAAATACCTTACTAGATTAATCCCATAATTCATGGATTCACCCGGCTATCACCTACAGAATCAACTAGGCTAAACCTGGCCGAAAAACTATATTGTCCAGCAGATCGGCAAGGGTTGAACCTGACGTTACTCCTAAGTACTAAGGAGGAAAGGATAGAAGCAGGAAATACACAAATGAAAGGAAAACTTGGCAAGGGGAAGAAGTCACCACTTGCCTCAATCTGGCCAAAATTCGGCCACACAACACTCCCCCCTCGAGGATCTGGTCGCAAGAACACCTAAGAAGCAAAACCTGAAACTTTGAGAGGAGAGAAGGTCAAAATCGCATACCCTAACGTCTAACAAACCACGAAACGGGAAAAACTCACCGTACAAACGTAGATCTTGATGAAAGCTAACCGGATCTACTCTCTGATAATGATTTCGTGCACCGGAACTCCTACAATCAATGGTCGAAAGCTTCGCAAGGTCCGCCGCTCGCGTCCTTCCGCAAAAACAATCTGACGGTTTGGGGAAAAAGATAATGACTAGGGTTTCCGTCTTATCGCAAGGCTATTTATATGGAATAAATAATATAATATATTATTATAATTAAAACATCGAAATGACCAAAACTCGCACCAACTCGGATTTCTATGAAAATCGCACCGTAGTTAAATATTGACGCTACGAATCCAAAGTTGAAGTCGAAGTCAAAATATGACAAACCAAACTTGGGTAAACACTCCCCGAATCTAAACATCAACTATCCCAAAAACACTCCGCCGTGTTCCAAAACGAACCCCGGCTCGCAAGGGAATATCAAAACATAGGAGAAATTAGTCAAGCAAATTCTCCCTAACAAAAACCTTGGATACCAACGAGCAAAAGTCACGCTCAAACAACGGTACCCACCGACTACGCGTCAAAATAATGCCCTAACGTCAAAATACGTCACTAAAGGAGTTTTAAATAAACCTTGGAAATCAGGGGCGTTACAGTAGACCTGTCACACTATCCTTAACCCAGGATTATGACACCATGTGTCAACACACACCGCATGCAATTACACTTGGCCATGCCATCAAACTTCCAAGGGCTCCAACCGAGTCCGTTCACATCATACCAATCCCGTGCTCAAAAGCACTCAAGGGCTCCACACTGAGTCCCTTCATAACAACTTACTCATGCTCCATGCACGCAAGGTTCACATTTTACATAGGTGGAAAACCACCTAATATACTACACTAGTCACGCACTGCTACCCGTTGGGAGACACAACTCTATGAAGTGAACTACATCAATCATCCCTTCAATATTGAGATCAAGGTTCAACTCATCTCATGTCCATGGGTATACCTCGTTCAACTCTTTCTCTAGAATCAAACATGTGCACATTAATAATACCATTTTAGTCATCTCCAACAGAGCTCATTTCATAAACCTACAATTCATCACGACATATACTACTCTCGAATTTATCAATCATGGAAAGATGTGATCACAATATCATTAGTTATTTGTCATCCCAACTCCTAGTTAATCAACTCATAAAAAAGGGAATCATCAATTATTAAGACATCACGACTACGCGCCCCAATTACTAAAATCGGATTTCAAGAAGCTACCATCCACAGATAATTATGAGCAACCCCAAATCGGAAAGGTATCTTCAAGGGATACAACTTCCGCGTTGAGCCTGGGGTCTAAATCCAAATCCATCACATCCTAAATCGGATTTCAATCTAGTAGTATACACCTAGATAGAATGCAGTATGCACACATGTTATTACAGTGCATCAACTTTGACTGAACATTCTCGGAATTACAGAGCTCATATGAAAACGAGTAACAATCCGTTGGAAAGGTCTTTCTGATGGCTACCACTTTCTTGTTGAGCCCAAAACCTATATCAGATCGTATCATACCCAAAAATGGCCTTGCAGCCTGCTGCGCACAGAAAACAGATTTCTGAACAGCACCTTGCACGCATCGTAAAGATGGATGAACGACATCGGTTCATCTTCTTCCTCCATAAACACAACCAACTTATCTCTACCCTTTTATCCCTCATTTGACCACGATTCTTCACGAGATCAAGTCCACCATCCTCGTAATGAAGAGAGGAGACGACTAAAGATTATCATACGGCGATCGGCGCACTAAAATGAAGTTCTAGCATGGTCCCTTCCTAGGAAATCTCCATTAAACTCCCAAATCAAGCCCTCTTGAGCCGATGCCTCTCCTGCATTTTAGATCTAAAGATCTAGAACCAAGGGAGAGGGTAGGAAGATCACCTCATTTCCGACCATGGATCACGTCCTCCTTGGGGGCATGATGGTGTCAACCTTGTCTCCTGCAATGAAGTTCGTCACCGAGAGAAGAAGACTGGCGTCCAAGACATGGACAATGTATATAAACAAGCGGCCAAATAGACCTAGGGCTTTTCCGATCTCAGAGCTACCGCCGCGCGGTACCTCCAAACCCACCATCCATGCAACGCCACCTGGCTCACTACCACCGTGCAGTAAACTTCTACCGCCATGAGGTAGCTATCAGAAAACTATTCCAAAATGTTACCGCATGCGGTATCGCTACCATCGCGCAGTTGCTCACAGAGAGCTTTGCCATTAACTTGTCTCGACTACCGTCGTGCGGTAGTAACTTGACGAACGACGAGTGCACTCGCCGCTCGCCGAATCCACTCGACGAACACTACGCCGCACGGTATCCCGCTACCTCCGCGCGGTAGTATCTTAACGATCATCGAGTATACTAGACGCTCGTCGAATCAAGTCGACATACTCGACGCTTGCTACCACTGCGCGGTATCCTGCTACCGCCGCACGGTAGCAATCTGACATCTAGCGTCGAGCCGGCACTTCCCCAGCTCAGGCTGACCCCCCAGTGCACCCCGAGCCTGAGTCAACTCTCTTGACTCAAAAACGCGTGCAAGAGGTCTAGCACGAATCGGGACGTTACACATTGCTCGCTTAGCCAGCCGTGGAGGTAAATGGTAGGCCGGTTCCCGTCCAATAACAACATTGTTTTAATGTCTGAGATTCTTTGCTCGATATGAGTTTACAACGAGAGATGAGTTGGGAGGGGGTTTGGCAAGGCTATCTGGCAACGTTGAGGAAGACAAGTTGGCCGGAGGGAGGGAGGAGGGAGAGCGGAGGAAGGAAACTGGTGTGGTATAAGATTCTCCATGGACGAGAATGAGCAAAAGGGATTTAGGCTTCGTTTGGGGGGACTTATTTTCACCGGTCAAGCGGTCAAGACCGCATGAACCAGACCTTAATTAAGGTCCGGTACATGCGGTCGTGACCCCTTGACCGGTGAAAATAAGTTCTCCCAAACGGAGCCTTAATATCGGGCTTGTTACACATGTAAAGAAATCGCGTCTGAGGGAGGAAAAGCTGGAGGTGGGCTGATTTTCAAAGATCTGCTTATGCACTATTTTAAAATAATCCATATTAAAAATTCTAGGAAATCAAACACCTCTTAAATAGCCTTTGCAGATAGAATAGCATTTTCATCCACAAACGTTGGGCCAAACAGTGCCGGCTACAGAAAAAAACGGCTTGAAGAGCCGTTGCCATCAACAAAGGCTCTAATCGTTTGAGCCTTTGGTGGCTTGGGCGCTGGGGTCCCGTCTATTCCAGGCAAGACTAGGGCAAGGGCTGTCTTGGGCAAACGGCATCTTAACTATATTAAGATTAAAAAAGAGAGTTGTTAAGGGCACCGCAGTTTTGGCTAAGTGCACCGCACTTTCTCCTAATTTTTCGCGCCTTTTGAAAATACGCTTTGTACATGCATTTTTAGGAAAAGTGTTCAACACGAAAGTTGTGATCTACTTTTGTGTTGAACATTTTTCCTAAAAATGCATGTACAAGGTGTACTTTGGAAATACGCTCAGGTATCGCGACTTTTAGAAATACGCCTTGTGCATGCATTTTTAGGAAGTGTTCAACACGAAAGTTGTAGATCTCGTCGAGATATACAACTTTCGTGTTTAACATTTTTTCTAAAAATGCATGTACAGGGCGTATTTCCAAAAGGCGCAAAAAATTAGAAGAAAGTGCGGTGCACCTAGCCAAAACTGCGGTACCCTTAAGAACCATGTAAAACTCCAAATCTCCTCCACCAAAATGATACCAAAAAGGCAAACTCAAAATCCCATGCAAGATGAAGACGTCCAAATACGGCTAAAACATCATGTGAGTGCGTCCAACATGCTAGTAGAGATAACACATAGGCTCCGTTTGGGGGGACTTATTTTCACCGGTCAAGCAGTCACGACCGCATGTATCGGACCTTAATTAGAGTCTGGTACATGCGGTCGTGACCGCTTGACTGGTGAAAATAAGTCCCCCCAAACGGAGCCATAATCACGCATTGTGCAAATATGACATCCTCAATACAAAGCATCAATCATAGGAATATAATTAAATTTTCATTTTCATTATTTTTGCTGATTTGACTCGCATCTTAACTGATGTAAAATACATAATGTTTTTAATGAAATCTCAGCAGGTATTATAAAAATCAGAAATTTAGGGAACTTACCATACAAATATGAAAAGACAGGAGGAAATATTTCCTACATAAAAATATGAAAAGGGGACATCAAACTCAAACCATCTGACCCTCATTAATCATTTGTTATAAAAGACTTTTAGATATTTTTTCTAATATGTCTGCACATATCGACTGCATATTATTGTGTTCCTGTCACTCTAGGGATAGGTTTTACACTGAAGATACTATATAAACCATATTCTAATTTCATAGGGCATCTGAACTATTTTGAGCAGAGCCAAACCCCAACAAAGACTATCCCCTGATACCAAGAAAAGTTGTTGCTTCCAAGAAAAGTTGTTGCTTCTGTTGTTGAAATCACCCCTCATCATGCATCACATCTTAGTTGTTGAAGAACATATTTGTTGCCCCATTGCAAAACCCTTTGAATTACTCCCTGAAATTGGAGCCCTAGAAATCTTTATAAACTGTTGGAGCAGCCACGTAGGTAGATTATTTTGTAGGAAATTTAAAATCATTTAACGTGAGAAAAAAAATGATCGTTAATCCTTGATTGATTTTGGGTGTTTTGAGAGGATAAAATTGATCTTCTACACTATCTATCAAGAGACTTTTTACCTCGCATGCTAATTTGAAAATCACTCATGATCTCTTAATTTTTTAATGTTAAACAAGGGACCAATAACCTCCATTAAAGAATAGTTATTTCCATAACTTTGCTTTAACAGTCAACTTTATTAAAATTATAAATTAAATTAATTATAATAATAAGACTTGCATCATATTGTGAATTAAATACTAATAATACAAATAAATTTAAAGCAATTATGGTAGGCCCAAGCTGAGCAAAGCACCCTAAGAGCATAAGTGAAGAAGCGAAGTTTTATGGAGAAATGGGCATCCAAGATGCCCATCTACAAGCAGCAATCACGGAGTAAAAGTTATCTTCTCATGGATAGGATCCTGAGGCTATCGTGTGGTGTTTTGCTCCTCCAACCTCGAGTAGTGTGAGTGTTACGGCACTCGACACGTCAGACTCGCATTGGGCCCGCACATACCAGCGCCGCCGACCGACCTACCACATGATTCGACTCTCTTAATTTCGTCGCAATTTCTGTACTATTAATTTCAGTATTTCCATTTCATTTTATCTCACGTGTAGTAAGCCCAAGTGAGGGGCACGAACTTTTAACATTGGGGGTTGGTTGTTGGGTGACCTATATGGTCCCGGTTTTTGGAATGATGAAGGAAGCAAGGTTTAATCTAAAGAGTTCTCTCTCTAACTTTCCCTCTCCCTCTCTACCCGAGTGGATCCTTCTGCGTAACCCATGGGAGGAGACATCGGCCGACGCCCGCGAGCAGCCGATCGGCTTTCGTCCGCGCCTCCCACCGCTCTATCTCCTCTTCTTCCCCTTCTTCTTCTCCCTCTATTCCTCTCCTCTTCCTATTCTTCCCTCGTCATCTTCACTCGAGCACCATCCGGGATTTTACAATGGGTTCCTCCGAACCTCGTGGATGTTCATCCTCTTCCGGCCTCGTCACTCGATCTAGGTCGGGGGGTCATAAAAACTTGGTATCTGAGCCAACCGCCGGCCTCGCCTTACCTGGCTCCTACCGCGCTGCCCTTGCTGGCCTCCTCCGTCCAGCCCTACGCCTTCTACCCGCAAGAGCTTCCGTCGGGCTGATGCCTTGCCCGCCATCCCTCCCTCTTCCCATGGCTGACGGCAACCCTATGATCGGCCAACTCATGGAGATGTTTCAAGCTATGTTCGCGGCGCAAAACGAAAAAATGGATGCTCTCAATGCGCATATCGATGACGTCCATGGCGTTTACCCTCCGCTGCCGCACGCAACACCGCCGTCTGAGAGTCTCGTGGACTCGCATCTCCCCCACAGCGACTCCCACTCAGGCGCCTGCTTTGTCCGCATGGATTTCCCTCTATATGAGGGGCGTGAAGGCCCCTTATCTTGGCTCACGCACTGCGATTTCTTCTTCGCCACCCAACACACCCCGGAAGAGGAACGTGTCGGCATCGCCTCCTTCCACCTCCTGGGCCCAGCATAACTATGGGTCACACAGCTCCTGCGGGAGCATCCCGCCACTTCATGGGATGAATTCCGGACAGCCTGCTCCCTCCGCTTTGGGCCGACCCTGCAAGGCGATCCTTTAGGAGCACTCATCGCGCTCAAGTACACCCGCTCCATGGAATCCTATCTAGAGCAATTTCAGCTGCTGCTCTCACGTGCCACTACTGTTTTACCTTCCCAACAGGTGCCACTTTTCACGGCCGTCCTTCCCGACCGACTACGTTGGGATGTCGAATTTCAGAGACCTCCAGACTTGTTGGCAACTATGAATCTCGTCCATGCTTTCGACCGGCGCCTTTCCTTGGATCGTCCGCTTTCGCTTCGCCCTCGACCCTCTCCATCAGTTTCCCCCACTTCGTCGTCGGATGGGGCACAGCCCCCGCGTACTACTTTTCTGCGTCGCTTGACACGCCCGGAGATGGAGGCCCGTCGAGAGAAGGGCCTCTGTTTCAATTGTGACGAGTTATACACACCCAAACACCGGTGCAAACGTCTTTTTTGGTTGGAAGTGGATGACCCCGCGAAGGACGACGATGATGGACTCGACGACTCGAGCACGCCCCATTTGTCCCTTCATGCCTTGGCCGGGCCGCAAGGGGGTTGCACCATATGCTTTATGTGACCCTTATGGGTACGTCTCTTCTTGCTCTTCTTGACATCGGGAGTACCCACAACTTCATATGCAAGGACCGAGCCCTCCAACTTCATCTTCCATATGTGCCGAGAAGCCACGTCCGGGTGGCAGTGGCCAACGGCCAACCGCTGCAGTGTTTGGTGGTATGTCGGCACGTGGCCTTCGAGGTAGAGGGATCTTCCTTTCAGACCTACCTATTTCTAATCGACCTTCGAGGTTTTGACCTCGTGCTAGGCGTTCGTTGGTTGCGTACATTGAGGCCCCTCACGTGGGATTTTGACCGCATGACCATTTCCTGGCGGGAGGGCCCATGTGTGATCCACTGGCAAGGCCAAGTACCAACACAGTCTCCGTCCTCCTTTCTAGTCCACACAGAGCCGGGGGAACTTCCTACACCGTCGTCGGGGGACTCTCCGGCGGATCTCGCTGCGCTTCTTCAGTCATTTCCAGAGCATTTCAGCCCCCGTCTGGGCCTTCCACCGCGCAGACGACAGGACCATCGCATCTGCCTCCTGCCTAGGGGCGGCCCCAGTGGTGGTTAGACCATATCGCTACCCCTACCTCCAGAAGGACGAGATCGAACGTCAGTGTGATCTTCTCCTCCAGCAGGATCTCATCAGACGCAGTGTCTCTCCTTTCACTCTCCTGTATTGCTGGTGCACAAGAAGGACAGCAGGATCGTCGAGGAGCTCCTGGACGAATTACACGGGCACGCTTCTTTTCCAAATTGGATTTATTTTTCGGGTATCATCAAGTCCGCATGGCAGAGGCAGATGTGGAGAAAATGGCTTTTCAGACACACCACAGCCACTTCGAGTTTTTGGTTATGCTTTTCGGCCTTACCAACGCGCCTTTAACCTTTCAAGCCTTAATGAACGAGGTATTCCAACCCTTTCTCCGCAAGTCAGTTCTAGTTTTCTTTGACGATATTTTGGTGTATAACAAGACTTGGGCAGAGCACTTATGTCATCTTCAAGGCGTCCTCAGCTAGGCTCACGAGCAGCGCTTGATCCTCAAGCCGTCAAAGTGCTCGTTTGGGCAGAGCTCAATCACTTATTTGGGACACATGGTGAATCACTCGGGGTTTCAGCCGACCCGACCAAGCTGGAGGGTGTGGCGTCATCGTCGCTACCGCAGGACATCATCGGTCTCCGGGGCTTTCTCGGCCTCACAGGATACTACCGCCACTTCATCCGTGACTATGGCGGCATCGTCGCACCTCTCCTTAGCCTGCTGCGGAAGAATGCCTTTGTGTGGACATATGCGGCGAACCAGGCATTCCGCTCTCTTCAGGGGCCTTGCTTTCCGCGCCATTACCTTAAACTATACTAGCATTACATTAAACTACTAAAGCAATTACCAAAGCTATTACAAAAGCTTAAACTAAACTAGGTATACGAAAAACTAAAATGAGAAAGAGAGAGGGGGAGAAAAAGCATGAAAAAACACAAGTAAACAAAAGGGCAGCACCTCCCCTCTCAACCCAAACTGTTCTGGAATGCAAGGGGTGGCCTTGTATTTATAGGCAAAAATCTCGGGTTGGTCACGCCCAGTGACATGCCCGGGGAGGGCGTGTCAGGGGGGCGTGACATGCATGGAGTTGACCTCAGGCTCTATATTCTGGCGGGAATGATGATTACTTCTGTACGTCGGTGGAAACTCCCTAGGCCAGGCCCGTGTAGGAGGGGCATGTAAGGCACGTCAAGTCTCAATCATTGGTCGGAAATCCGTTAGTCTTCGAAAAAGGTTGAACACGCCTAGGGGAACGCCCGTGTAGGGGGCATGTCAATACTGTTGACGTGCAGCAATGAAGAATCTTTAAATGCGACAGCAGGCTTCGGGATGAGGGTGACACGCCCTGTGACACGCCCAGGGAGGGTGTGTTAGTGGGGCATCACAACGGTTTTTCTCGTTATGTTGGCTCTGGCAGCAGACTTCCTCGGGATTGGGTCACACGCCCTGTGACACGGCCAGGGAGGGCGTGTCAGGGCATTTTTGGCCAAAATTTCTGGAAACCTGCAAAAAGAGAAGAAAATATTAGCGGCAATAATATATACATAAGGAAGTCAAAATATAAGCATACAAGACATGATTTGCACATTATAAACTAAAAAATACCCTAATAGTTTAGACTACAAATCGAACTATCAAATTCCCTCAAGCTTAAGCTTTGCTTATCCCCAAGCAAAGATATAAAAACTAGGTAATCATAAAAAGTGACTAATCAAAAATTTCTAATTATGCCTACACAGTATTATGCGAAATTCTTAGTATGGAGAAGGTGAAGCGTAAACCTTAAACAATTATTTAAACATGGTTTACAATTTATAAACTTTACTAACGAAAATAAATCATTCAAAATTTTAACAAGTTTCTTTAAATAGATTTAAACAAGGCAACAAAATGAAAAAACGCATTGAGTTGTTACTAGATCCAAGCAACACATTATGACAATATCAATTAAATAACAAAAATCTAAATTTAAATCCAAAACTAATACTGATTTACTTTTCTTCATTACTTAGCTAATAAATAAAATTCAAAAGTATGAATCAAAAGGACTTATTAGAACCGAAACGTTTAATTTAGGATTATGATTAGGAGTGAAATTATAAGATAAACAAAGAGCCTTTAAAAATCACACTAAACCAAAACAAAGAGTTTCAAAAATAAAATACTTTTTTTCTCTTTTCCATTTTTTTTCTTTTTTCAAAGCAAAGGCCAAAAATAATTTTTCTTTTCATTTTAAAATTGACCAAACAAAGGTAAACACTTCTTTTGATCATACTTTTTCAAAAACATCTCCAAAAATATAACAAAATAACCTATCATAATCATGAAAATTTTTAAAGAAACTCAAAAAGGTTAGTATGATTAGATAGGTTGGAAAATTTTAGCTTTGGTGAAAATTAAATGATAAGTGGAGCTATCAATTGAAAATGAAAAAAGGCTCAAAAGCGGCAAACTAGGGGTAAAAATTTTTAGGTTGGCAAGAAGACTCAAACAAAAACAAAAAAGGCTTAAATCATTTTCATGCTTTTAAATTTATCTAAAGCATAGTTTTGAAAATTTTCAAAATTCAAGTCCTAGATAAAAAAAGAAGATTAATGAAATTATCTTGAAAATAAAAATAATAGGCGACTTGGTTCGTTCACATCTACTACGATAATCAAAAGTTGACATTACAAAAATTATCAAAAATAAAAAGGAAAACAGAGGATGATGAATTTTCGAGAGAGCGAAGAAAATAAAGGACGAAAACCATAATAAAAATGTCACTACACCATATCATGCATATGGTAGCGCTCAAAAACCACTACAATATTTGAAAAAACTGTTACTATAGGGCTACGGTAGCGGTTGCATGTGTGTTGCATATGCTGTTGTGGTCGTAGTGTATGGTAGCGGTTACCCAATGTATTGTGGCATCCTTGCAACCGCTACTATAGGTACATATATTGTAGCAGTTATGGTTTTCAATGGTAGCGATTATTCAATTTTACAGCAACGGTAACGATACTCTATGGTAGCGTTTATGCTTGTATTTGGCAACATTTATGATTTTCTATGGTAGCAGTTATCATCATATATAGCAACGGTTTTTTTCTCAATGACAACGATTATGATGATCAATTCAAATGTGATTATAAATGTGATTATTAATGTCATTCCCAAGCCAAAATTCAATTACATCTCGAACACACAAATGTTATTCCCAAGCCAAGAATTAAAATTTCAAATGAAAAATAATCCAATTAGCTATATATTATCATCAACTAAATGACAAAAAAAATTAAACTTTACTCCTCAACACATACATCTCAAACACTCAAATTGGTAACAGAATTAACAAAATAATAAATTTGCTGCTCATCCATCAATTTTTCCACAAACTTTGTGGCTGAAGACCACAACGCGACACCTCCAAGTTCTTCTTTTGAATACTTCTGGTAGATCACGGTCAGCTTGTCATCTTGCGCAGAAGAATGAAATCTCACCATAAGCTCAGCGCACTCTCTGCACCATAATCAGGATTGTGAATTACAAGCATGTCGTCTTATCGCTGAAAAATTCAACAATAAATACCACCAAGCACAAGAGTTTTATACCTTAGCTGTGGCTCAGAAAAACCAGTGTGATACTGCAAATTTTGGGTCCACAGCTCAGTCTTATTCAGAGTGCAGTGTATATACCAAAGGTACTGGCTGCAAAAAACAACACCAATAATGCATGCCAAACATAATGGTTGCTCCTGCACATGAATTCCAGACTAATTAAGATCTAATGAACTAATTCAGTCCTTGAAAAACAACATACTCTTTTTCAACTATTTTGTGGAATATTTAATTTTTTATAATTCCCCAAAAAAACCTGCACAAGTTTGCCTTCTTTACTGCAAATGCTAGGAAACATGTACAATAACTTCAACTTGTTACTTCTTCCATAAATTTTCAATTAACCTCCATATAACATTATGATTAAAAGTCGAGAAAAATACTTCAGTAGATTCTTTGTCTTTTACCAATTCATCCATTCACATATCCATGTTCTATTAAATAATCACAAATACCAAATTTGCAAACTTTAGATAACATTTTGCTCTTTTACCATTATTGTTAGAACAATTGTAGATTTCATGTCCTTATGTATTGGACTCAATCATGTTGAGCCCCTTGCCTAGTATTAAGGCTCCGTTTGGGAGGACTTATTTTCACCGGTCAAGCGTGTACGACCGCATGAACCATGCCTTAATTTGAAAACACAATAAGTCCTCCCGGTTCATGCGGTCATAACCGCTTGACCGGTGAAAATAAGTCCTCCCAAACGGAGCCTAAATTTGAAAACACAACTCATAAAATCGCTTCCAGATAACTCAATCTTCAGTCACTTGAAAACTTCCCATGATATTTACAGTAACAATTAAGTACAACCTAATTTCAGAAACACTAGAAGCATAAAAATGAATCGCAGAAGAATTTCTAGGTTAATAAATCCACTAGCAAAGCTGAAACACGTCAGAAGAATGGAAAAAAGAAAATGAAGGAGAAAAGGATCTTACCTGCGAACCTCATCCAAGAACACCAATCTTCTTAATTCCCTTGAACGCATCAGACAATAAACCAAATAGATCTCTCCCGCCTCTAACAATAAACTGAAACCAAGAGAAATCTGAATAAGGCGTAGAGAAGTATTGGTGTGAAAATAAATAAATAAAGTGCAACCAAAAACCTCTTCGTGTCAAGCTAGGTTGGCCTTCTCTTTCTTGAAGACGGAGGTATCAAAATCCAGAGAGGGAGTAGTCTTGCTGATAGTCGGAGAAGCGACCATTCGACCAATGACGGCACCCCCTCGGCGCCCTCCGATAGCAGCCGCATCACTACAAATCCGCCCGAGAATATTTCTCGTGGATTTGGATGATACGGCTGTGGAGGAGGAGAAACTCAGACTGGAAGTTAGGGCTCTGTCGGTGTCCTCCGGGTGCAGAGCGGTGCACATCCACGCGTGAGGGTTTCGCGTGAGGGTTTCGCTGAATCGAAAGCAACGGGGTTTTTTTTTGCAACGGCAGAAGTGGCGGAATGCTTACATAGAAATATAGTTTGGATCCAACGGTAGAAATCGATACAACTACCGAAGTGGCGGAATGCTATCTGTAGCGTTTTTGTAACCGTGACAAAATAACTGATACTGTAGGTATGATAGGTTATAGTAGCGGTTATCTATTTATAGTTGCGGTTCTAAACACTACCATATATATCTTTTGGTAGCGTTTACTTAACCGCTACAAATTAAGTGCTACTATATGCATGATATGGTGTAGTGTGTGAGTTTTAGAAAAAACGTTTCACGTAAACATGCTACCGTGAATTAGAAACACAGCATGACCAACATTTTACTTGTGAAATATAATTAAAAAGAACGATTAGAAATATTATAATTAGCTAAGTTGTTTATATGAGATTTTGAGAAAAACAAAACACAAGCAATGGGTACTATTGAAATACAAAAAAAATCATATAAACTATTAAAGTAAAAACAAAAAAGTAACTATTTTTTATATTTTTTTGATTTTGAAATATTTTCTATTTTTTTTTATTTTTAAGATATTCGCTTTTTAAAAAAAAAATACACAAATAGCAAAAAGAAGGAGGAAATCCTCCCCCAAGCTTAAAATGGACATTGTCCTCAATGGTGAAAGGAGATTAGAGAGAGAGAAAATTAAACAGAAATGAAAGTATAAAATTGAAAAATAGGTACTTCCCCGGATTTATGCGTCGCGAATGCTGAGCGATGCCGCTCTCGTGTGCTTGCACTTTGGATCTTCATGAAATGTCTTCTTTGGACTTCGTGATGGATACAACAACGTTGGAGCAGGCGATCGCAGAAGCTTCAACTTGTCGGAGCCGTCTGGGGCAAAAATTGTAAAATAAAGAAAAAAGAAAAGATAACTTGGGTTGCCTCCCAAGAGCGCCCTTTGTTTAAAATGTCGTTTGAGCTCGACGCAACAAAATAATATTGTCCAAAAGATTATTGTCCAAAATAATAATTAGAGTTTCTAAAAAAAAATTCGAAGTTAGTTAAAGTTCGTGTAGAAGAAACATAACATTATTTGGACTGACATCATCATCATCAGAAAAATATAGTTTAAGACGCTAGCCATTTACTTTGAAATCGCTCTTATCAGGGTGTGAAATTAAAATAGTACCATATGGAAAAACTTGCAAAATAGAAAACGGGCCAGACCAACGAGACTTTAATTTGCCCGGAAATAAACGTAAATGATAATTATAAAGAAGAACTTGGTCGTCCAATTTGAAGGTTTTTGAAATCGCTCTTTATAAAATTTGTTGTTCTCGTTAGCATAAGAGCGCCATTTGTCGAGTTCGATAAGCTGGAATTTTCTAAGATCGCTGACAGAGTGGGGATCGAAATTTAAAAATCGCAAGTCCCAAAAAGCGCGGTGTTCTAATTCTACGGGTAATTGGCACGATTTTCCATCAGCCAACCGATACGGTGTACATCTGATGGCGGTTTTGTACGCTGTTCGGTAGACCCATAGAGCATCGTCTAATTTGGCTGACCAGTATTTCCTAGATGTGGAAACAGTCTTTTCTAGTGTTCGTTTAATCTCTCTGTTCACTACTTCGACTTGTCCGTTAGTTTGGGGGTGGTAGGAAGTTGAAAGCTTATGTGTTACGCCGTATTTAATAAGAAGTTTAGAAAATTGCGCATTATAGAAATGAGAACCCCTATCGCTAACGATAGCTCGCGACGTACCGAATCAAGAAAATAATTTTTTCAAAAATGTAACTACAACTCAGGCGTCGTAAGTAGGAAGAGCTTGGGCTTCAGCCCATCGAGAAACATAATCTACAGCAACTAAAATATATTTATTCCCGAAGCTAGAAGGAAGAGGGCTAACAAAATCAATTCCCCAGAAATCGAAAACTTCGCACTCAAGGAAATAATTTTGCGGCATTTCATTTTTATTGGAAATATTTCCCGACCGTTGGCAACTATTACACCTACTCACAAAGGCTTGCACGTCTTTAAACAGGCTAGGCCAGTAAAAACCCGCACAAAGCACTTTGTGGGCGGTGCGAGCAGCTTGATAGTGACCACCAGTTGGTCCTTCATGCAAATGTTTTAAAATATCTAATCATTCGTCATAAGAAACATCTCCTTATCACTTAGTCCGCACAGATTCAAAAAAAATGCGGGTTTTCCCAAAAGTAGTTCTTTAACTCAGAAAAGAATTTCTTCTTTTGTTCAGAGGAGAACTCATTTGGGAGCACACGAGCCACTAAATAATTGGCTATGTGTGCAAACCAAGGAGAAAGAGAAGTGTTAATTAAAAGAAGCTTTCCATCAGGAAAATAATCATTAAAAGATTTTTCATCTAAATTTTCAGTAAAGGGATTATCTAATCGGGAGTGGTGGTCGGCAGCCAAATTCTCGGCTCCTCGCTTATCACGGATTTCTAAGTCAAACTCCTGGAGGAGTAAGACCAAGCGAATCAAGCGCGGCTTGACATCCGTCTTAGCAAGAAGATATTTGAGGACCAAATGGTCCGAAAAAATGATAATTTTTTAAAGCGTAATATAAGGACGAAATTTATCAAAAGCGAACACTATAGCTAGGAGCTCTTTCTCGGTTGTGGTGTAATTTTCATGTGCAGATGTGAGTGTTTTACTTGCATAATAGATGTGATGGAACTATTTAGATACGCGTTGACCTAATACGGCTCCCACCGCAAAACTACTCGCATCGCATATAATTTCAAAGGGAAGGTCCCACGCCGGAGCTATCATAATGGAGGCATTAATTAACTTTTCTTTAATTAATTCAAAGGTAGACAGACAAACATCATCAAAAATAAATGGGGCGTCTTTTTCTAAGAGCTGAGTAATAGGTTTGGTGATTTTGGAGAAGTCTTTTATGAAACGATGGTAGAACCCAGCGTGTCCTAAGAAACTTTTTATAGCTTTCACGTTCGTAGGCAGTGGTAGTTTCTCAATAACTTCTATCTTGGCTATGTCTACTTCAATTCCTTTCGCAGAAATTTTATGACCCAAAACTAACCCTTCCTCACCATAAAATGGCATTTTTCCCAATTTAGGGCAAGGTTAGTTTCTTCGCATCTTTCTAAGACTTTTCTAGATTTTCTAAACAACTATCAAAGGCATCGCCGAACACGGAGAAATCATCCATGAATACCTCCATAATGCTTTCTACGTACTTATCAAAGATAGCGAGCATACATCGATGGAATGTAGCTGGCGCATTACACAATCCAAACGACATTCTTAGGTAAGAGAATGTGCCGAAGGGACGAGTAAACGTAGTTTTCTCCTGGTCCTCGGGAGAGATGGGGATTTGAAAATACCCCGAGAGACAATCAAGAAAACAGTAAAAGCTATGGCCGGATAATCGCTCTAAGATTTGATCGATGAACGGCAAGGGGAAGTGGTCCTTGTGGGTGGCGTCGTTCAACTTACGATAATTGATACACATTCGCCACCCCGTCACCATCCGTTTCGGGATTAAATCATTATTTTCATTTACAACTACAGTTATCCCTCCCTTTTTCGACACTACCTGGACAGGACTAACCCACTTACTATCGGATATAGAATAGATAATTCCTACGTCTAACAGTTTCATAACCTCTCCCTTTACGACTTCTTTCATGTTCGGGTTTATACGGCGCTGAGGTTGTATGGAGTTACGCGAATTATCTTCCATTAAGATTTTTTGAGTGCTGAAAGATAGGCTTATGCCCTTGATATCAGATATCTGTCAGGCAATAGCTTGGCGATGTTTACGTAAAACTAGAAGGAGTTTGTCATTTTGGACTTCAGATAAGTAGGCCGAAACTATCACTGATAGCTTGGAATTTTTTTCTAGGAAGACATACTTGAGATGTTCAGGTAGTTCTTTTAATTTTAGGGTAGGGGGTTCTTCATACATGGTTTTAGAAATTCTTTCTTTTTCAAAAACTATGTCTTCGTAGACTTTTTTATATGGAAATTAAAAGGGGTGGGGCTAGTGGTCATTGCGGTTTCTTGTAGGCTTTTTGTAGGAAGAGTTGAGGGAGAACAAAAATCAGAAAATTCATCGTCAGAAATGTTGTAGGAAGATTCATCACTTAAGGTATCTAAGAAGAAACAGGAGTCGTCATTCTCCAAGGTATTTTTCATCGAAGGGGTGATAGAGAATGTCACTTCATCGTCGCCAACTCGAAGGAAGAGTTTACCATTGCTTACGACAATGATAGCTCGGGAGGTGGCAAGGAAGGGTCGGCCAAGGATCAAGGGAACCACGACGTCTTCTTCGATGTCCAATATGACGAAATCCACCGGGAAGATGAAATTTGTCCACTTTGACTAAGACATCCTCCACTATTCCTAACGGGTACTTAAATGATCTATCGACGAGCTGGATAGTCATGCGCGTGGGGCTGAGGCTACCAATTCCTAACTTCTTAAATAACGAGTGGGGCATCAGGTTGATACTTGCACCTAAGTCGGTCAATGCGTGCTTGACAAAAAGACCACCAAAGACACACGGGATAGAAATACTAGCCGGATCACTGTTCTTTGGCAAACCATTTGTCAAGACCGCAGAGCACTCGGCGTTTAGTGTGACGTGCGACAAGTTCTCTAACTTCTTCTTAATAGTCAGAAGGTCATTAAGATACTTAGCGTACTTTGGCATCTGGAAAATAGCTTCATGGAAAGGCAGATTTATGTGGATTTGATTAAACATTTCTAAGAAGCGGATATACTGATCATCCTGACGTTGTTTGTTAAGTTCGGAACGGTATGATGGAGTTGGATTATTTTTAAAGATGGGTGATGGAGTGAGATATTTTTCTAACGCAGGGAGAGGAGTGATAACTTCTTCTTCAGCAGAGGGTGGAATTTTTAAGACGGTGGCGGAGCTTTGATTTTTTAAAATGGGAGCGGAGCTTGCCTCGGGCTCTTCACTAACCATACCAAAAACTTGCTTCCCACTCCGAAGAGTTATAGCTTTCGTTTGCTCTCTCGGGTTGGGCTCGGTATTGAAAGGAAAAGACCCGGCGGGTCGCTCAGAAATAATTTTTGCGAGTTGTCCTACTTGATTTTCAAGACTTTTAACACTTCCGGTTAAGGTTCTTATAGTAGCGTCATTTGTGGTTATATATTTAGAAAGTAACTCCTCCAAGCTTGGAAGTTTTGGATAGTTTTGAAGAGGTGAAGGTGGTGCAGAAAAATCATTTTGAGGTGGCGGGCGCATCACGTTCGAAGGGTTACTCCACGAAAAATTTGGGTGGTTTCGTAAAGAAAGATTATAACTATTCAGAAAAGTGAAACCCAGAGCATGAAAATTCGCAGCAAAAAAATTATTTAAAGCATTTATAGGCTTATTATTAACAAAATCTAATTGTTCAGGAGCAGGAGTTGTAGATTCTCATACCTGAGGGCGGAGGCAGCAGTCATCTCCGTAATTTTTTTACTTAATACTTCCACTTGCAGAGCTAGCTGGGAGACGTTGTCCACTTCAAATATACCTGGAGGTTTGTTTGGGCGGGACCTAGGCACATTCCACTGATATGTGTTCATGGTCATGTCCTTGAAAAGCTCAAGAGCTGCTTCCAGGGTCTTATGGTTTAAAGTACTGCCAGAAGCTGCGTCTATCATTTGCTTTGTGTTTTGATTTAGCTCGTTATAAAACGTCTGCACTTGTAACCATACAGGGAGTGTGTGATGGGGGCATCGTCTTAAGAGTTCTTTAAATCTTTCTCATGTTTCATACAAAGTTTCAAATCAATCTGAAAAAGGCAGAAATATCGTTCCTAAGTTTTGCGGTTTTGGCTGGCGGAAAATACTTCGCCGGAAATTTTTCAGTTAGTTGATCTCAAGTGGTGATGCTCCCTCTTGGCAGAGTGTTCAGCCACTGTTTTACTTTAGTTATAAGGGAGAAAGGAAATAATCATAGCCTTATAGCATCAGTTGTAACATCTTTTATCTTGAAGGTGTCACAAATCTCAAAAAAACTTGTTATATGTGCGTTCGGATTTTCATTTTGAAGTCCGTCATATTGCACATACTGCTACACCATTTGAATTATGATAAGCTTTAGTTCAAAATTATTATTAGCTATAGCAGGACGCACTATACTGAATTCTGTTCCCTCTAGATTCGGTCGTGCATAATAGGACATAGGCCTATACGCGGCTTCCTCCACGTGGGGTTCTTCCATTCTTAAAGTGGAAAATGACTCGGAATCTGAAAGTCCACCTAGTGCCAACTAGCTTCACCTATGGGGGGGGATAGGTGTCTTGTGGGGTTTTTGCGGAATTAAAAACTGTACCTGCACAAGTAATCAAACAACACAGCACAGAAAAGACTCAAACAATTTATAGTGGTTCCCCGATTTGAGTACGTCCACTTTCCCCCTTAGACCTATCTCCCAACCCGGGACGACTCGGTCACTTCACCAACAGGATTGAAATCCAATCCTTGCACTAACGGAAGGAACCCTTCCACACGTAGGAGTCACCACTCCCACAACACGGGTTGCACCCAACCCTTACAACTAGAGACCAATCGGTCCTTTACAAAGAAATTGAAAATAGATTGTATAAGAAATACAAACAACTTATGGAGACTAAGGTGTCCCTCTTCGTTTGACGACGTGTTCTTGAAGTCAACGAAGAGTCCACAACCCTAGATCTCTCTTGGAGAGAATCTTCCTGTAACCGGCGGCGGCTTGGAGCGGTGGCAAGGTTCTCGGAATAAGCGGCGGCTACGGAGAGCAGCTGCAGTGCTAGGGGATTCAAACTTCGTAGCAAAGGAAGCAAGGTCTTCCAACGGTCACACTAGGATCGGTCGTCTCGATCGATTCGGAAGGGGAAGGTTTTTCCCGATAGACGAATTAAGAGACAAGGGATCTCTGGTTAGACGCGTGAGACGCTATGCTAGCCTAAGCTTCTGTCGTCGGAGATCTGGAAAAACTTGAGATGAACAGCGGCGACAACTACACGAACGGCGGAAACGGTCGGCGGAGCAAGATCGCGAACTAGGTCACGTCGGAGGCTGTTCTTTTTGAATTCGCGTATATCGTCTTTTTTTCTCTCATACATACGGAGGTATACATACCTTAGGTCAAGCACATGACCGTTGTGGGCCCCACCAGCAACAAGACCTATGACCGGATCGAAATACCACAGGTAACATGGACCGGTTCAGATAGAATCGGAAAATTGCCCAAGTCAAATTCGGCGAGAATCGTAGGTGATTCTCGACGAATCGGCGAGAATTACCTACGATTCTCGCCGAATACTACTTAGCAGAATTCTGGCTGCACTGATATAGAAGCGGGGGAGAATCGGCGGGAATCACACTTGATTCTCGACGATTCTGCCTTAGAGAAATTTCTGGCGCGTCGAGACCGCCGGCTCCAACCGGAGAGAATCAACCAGTGATTCTCGCCGATTCGGCGAGAATCACTAGTGATTCTCGTCGAGAATCACTTAGTGATTCTCGTCGATTCTTACTTAGACAATTTTTCCTCTTTCTTTCCGAGAGCTGGTCTTTGGCCCATCCTTGCTCCTTGTCTGCTCTTGCTCTATCATAGCCCTGTACTTGAAATTAAGTACACTCCAATAGAGAGAGTACACGTAGGTCAACACACTGATCTGCTCAACGAGGGATTACGTCACGCAGACCCGTGTATATTGACCCACTGCACCCTGACATTGGTGTGTACTTAGCGTGGAATAACTACAAGCACAACTAGAAGATTTCATCAAATACAATGTCTATTTACCTTAGCTTGTTCAGGGGCTTCTTCAAATCAGGTACATTGTGGATACAATACCCAACAATCTCCCCCTATTTGAAAAAGCCTAAACCCTACAAGCTAAGGTGAATAGAGCGTATGGGAATGAAAATCATAAACTTAAAATTGAGTTGAGAGAGATATTCATTACCAATTTCTTGAGAGCAAACTTGGAGCCACCTTAGCCTTAGATGAGAGGGTAATCTCCCCCTTTTCAGCTTCTGCAAATCTGGGTCTGGTGCATTTGACACCATGCTCCCCCTCAGTTCTTGCACCTGTGCTTACACTTGAGTTCCTGGCAGATGCTCCCC
The DNA here is from genome assembly GCA_039513925.1 of Platanthera zijinensis. NCBI lineage: Eukaryota > Viridiplantae > Streptophyta > Magnoliopsida > Asparagales > Orchidaceae > Platanthera > Platanthera zijinensis. The sequence goes on from CM077081.1 coordinate 136,483,502, forward strand.
CTAGATGCATGAGCCAGGAGCTTCTGTAGTCTTCATTCCTCATAGTTTAGCATCCCCAATTTAGTTTTGAAGAGACTGAACTTGGCCTCATCTAAGGGCTTTGTGAAAATATCTGCAATCTGCTTGTCCGTGGGGACATAGCAGAGAGAGATGTCCTTGTTCTCCACGTGCTCCCGAATGAAGTGGTAGCGCACTTCAATATGCTTCGTTCTGCTGTGCGATACCGGATTGTTGGCAATAACAATTGCACTGGAGGAGTCGCAGTACATTGGTACTTCCTTGAACTGAAGGTCATAGTCTGCTAACTGATTTCTGATCCATAGGAGTTGTGCGCAACAGCTGCCAGCCGAGATGTACTCAGACTCTGCTGTGGAGGTTGCTACACAATTCTGCTTCTTGCTATTCCATGAGATGAGCCTTCTTCCGAGGAATTGACACGCCTGGAAGTGCTTTTCCTGTCATCCCTACTCCCTGCAAAATCAGCATCTGAAAAACCTATTAGCTCGACATCATTGTTTCTCGGGTACCAAAAGCCAAGATTAGGGGTACCTTTAAGGTATCTAAGAATTCGTTTTGCAGCGACATAATGAGATTCCTTAGTGTTCACCTAATATCTGGCACAAACACATGTGGAGAACATGATATCCGGTCTACTTGTAGTAAGATAGAGCAGGGACCCAATGATGCTTCTGTATTTGGTTTCATCAAAAGGTTTCCCTTTCTCATCCTTATCCAGAGACATGGTGGATCCCATTGGAGTCCTCATAGAGGTTGCATGCTCCATTATGAATTTCTTGAGGAGTTCATTGGTGAACTTTGTCTGAGAAATGAATATTCCTTCCTCAGACTGTTTCACTTGAAGTCCCAAGAAATACTTTAGCTCTCCCATACTGCTCATTTCAAACTTTCCTTGCATAAGTTTAGAAAACTTTTTGCAAAGATTGTTGTCCGTTGACCCGAATATAATGTCATCGACATAGATTTGCACCAGCAAGATCTTGCCTTTGACTTCCCTGAGAAATAATGTCTTGTTTATTTTTCCTCTAGAGAACTTGTTCTCAAGAAGAAAACTAGACAAGGTCTCATACCAAGCTCGAGGAGCATGTTTTAACCCATATAGAGCTTTATTGAGAAAGTAGACATAATTAGGATAAGTAGGATTGACAAAACCTGGAGGTTGAGCGACGTATACTTCCTCTTTCAAGTCTCCATTCAAGAATGCCGATTTCACGTCCATCTGATAGACAGTGAATCCTTTATGAGAGCCATTGGCTAGGAACAGACGGATTGCCTCGAGCCGTGCAACTGGCGCAAACGTCTGGTCGAAGTCAATCCCCTCCTCCTGTCGGTATCCTTGAGCCACCAGCCTGGCCTTATTCTTTATGATGACACCATGTTCATCCAGTTTGTTTCTGAAGATCCACTTGGTGCCGATCACGTTCTGCCCCTTTGGTCTGGGAACCAGCGTCCAGACGTTGCATCTTTCAAATTGTTGTAGTTCATCTTGCATAGCCAATATCCATGCTGCATCTTTGTTCGCCTCGTCGAACTTCTTTGGCTCAACCTGTGATAGGAAACTAAGATGCAAAATCTCATTAATAGTACCTCTTCGAGTTCTGATACCGTCGCGAGGATCTCCGATGATCTGATCTCTAGGATGATCCCTCACGTGTCGGAGCTCTAGAAGTCATGCATCAGGAGCTCTAGCGATTTCTGGGGCTCCTTCCTCTTCAGGGAGGACTGCTCCATCCTGTTTGTCATCCTCTCTGATTGGCGTTGAGGTGGAGACCTTGACGTATTTTGGAGTTGCATCTTTCTCGGGCTCATCCAGGTGTAGCTTTTCGAGTCTGGCACCTGCATCTTCAAGAAGACCACTAGAAGACTTGCAATTAAGCAAACTTCCTTCATCAAATACAACATTTATTGATTCCTCTACCACTAGGGTTTTCTTGTTGAAAACTCTATAAGCCCGGCTATGGCTACTATAGCCCATGAATATGCCTTCGAAGCATTTTTCACCAAACTTAGTACGCGGGTACTTCCCATTATTCAGTACATAACATCTGCAACCAAAGATCCTCAAATAGGACATGGTTGGTTTCCTGCCTTAAAGTAGCTCGTAGGGCGTCTTACGATGACTTTTGTTGATCAACGCCCGGTTTTGAACATGACAAGCCGTATTGACAGGCTTGGCCCAGAAGTATTCTGGGAGTGAAGCGTCATTCAACATTGTCGTGCAGGCTTCAATGAGTGTTCTATTTCTCCTCTCCGCAACTCCGTTTTGTTGAGGAGTGCATGGGGAGGAAAATTCATGAAAGATACCAAGTTCTTCACAAAACTCTGTCATAGCAGCAGACTCGAACTCTGTTCCATGGTCACTTCTGATTTTGACCACTGAGCAGTTAAGTTCGTTCTGAATCTGCTTGACAAAGCTGGTGAAGATGTCAAACGTATCAGACTTGCGTTTTATAAAGAACACCCAAGTAAACCGAGAGTGATCATCTACAATCACTAGCGTATAAGACTTCTCTCCTAAGCTATGAACATGCATTGGACCAAACAAGTCCATGTGCAGAAGATAAAGACATCTGGAGGAGTCTTTATCTCAGATGCCCTTAGAGGTAGCCCGAGTCTGCTTGCCCTTCTGGAATGAAGGACAGGGACTATCTTTAATGCACTTAATAATGGGAGCATCCCTTACAAAGTCTTTGGAAAACAGCATATTAATTGTCTTATAATTAATATGTGCTAATCTCTTGTGCCATTGTTCACAAAGAGATGCACTGTCTTTTGCAACGAGGCATACTGGGGTAGAAGAATCTAGACTGAGAAAATCTAAGCAGAAAATATTTCTGCTCCTAATGTCAGTTAATACTGTCTCCGAAGAGGCACATGATATTATCAGGCATTTATCCTTGCAGAACTTAACGTCATACCTTTATCACATAACTGGCTTACACTGATCAGGTTATGATTTAACCCCTCAACATAAGCTACGTTAGAGATAGAGAGTATACCGTTGGAAATCGTACCGTAACCTCTGGTGACTCCCAGATCAGATCCCCCAAATATAACTTTGGGTCCATTCTCGACTGGAGAGTACTCCCGCAGCAGGCTTCTTGTCCTAGTCATATGACGGGAGCATCCACTGTCCAAATACCAAATGGGAGTTTTGTTGGCCTTTGGACATTCCTGCAAAACAGAATTAATTTGCCTTAGGAACCCAATCGAACTTGGGTCCTAGATTCCTCGTTAGCATACTCCCCCTCGATTGGTTAACCCTACGAGTGGTCGGCCTCGCATTGCCAACATGAGGAGTCTCGTTATTCATTGGATTAAACAAGCAATCCATGGCAAAGTGACCAACTTTGCCACAGCACCAGCAGTCAAACCTGATATACTTTCTCTTAGGCGCCTGCTTCACCCTTGGAACGTAGGGTTCAACCGGGGCCGTGGACCTGGAGGTGGAGGCATCATGATGACCACAGTCAGATGATTTCTTCACCTCTTGGCTTTTCAGTGTGACAGGCTTGGCCTTAGGTGCCTGCTTCCGATTATGGCCGCTAGAGAGTGACCATAATTTTCCACATGGATTTCCTCAAAAGGTGCCTTGAAGACACTCTCACTGAAGTTGCGGGGAAAGGTCCAACCATCATACCAGCTCTTTGGTTTTGCAACTGAGGGCCAGAAGTGATGGCCATACGTTGACTCAAAGTCATGTTGGTTACAGGGAAAGCTGGGCTTTCTGAACTCAACAGGGCTGAGTGGGGCCTTTCCCTTTTCAGCAGCAGAGGCCTTCTTAGCAGCCTTATTCTTCCACTGGTTCCTGTTTCTCCTGGAAGAGGAACGAGGTGCCCCTACGTGCCCCAAACCAGCTCCTTTGGTCTGAGCAGTGAAGGTATCAACTAGTGGAAGAACTGTCTTAGGTATAGAGAAGCTCTTAACGATCTTCTTTTCTGCCGCAAGTTGTTCTTCCAACTTGTCGATTTCCTCTTGCTTAAGATCGAGGAGCTTAAGGGACTCTGAATGCTTTGAAGTCAGGTCCAAGTGCTCCTGTCGGAGGGAGATCAAACTGGTGATCTCTTCCCTCAGGGATACACTCTCACCTTTAAGGAATTTAACTTCCTTTTTCTCAGCCTTCAGTATCTTTTGACATTCCACGAAAGTATTGAGCAGAAGCTCATACTTATCGAGGAGCTCAGCTTCACGGGTCGAAGGGCTATCCTCAGGGTCATCATCCTGAGACACAGGATCAGAGTCAGAGTCGGAGAGAGGGGTGTGAGCTTTTACCTTCCCAGAAAATGGGGGGCAATCTCCTTCCGAGTCACAGCGACCCATTAGCCCAAAGTAGGCTTCCTCGTCATCGCTGGTGTCTGACGTGTCAGATTCACTCAGCGTCTTTGGCTTCATCGCGATGTAACTCCTCTCCTTCTTCTTGTCTTTTGAGGACCTGTGCTCCTCTCCCTTTCCCTTCTCCCTCTTGCCTTGATGGCAGTCGGCCACGACGTGTCCTGGCTTGTTGCAACCAAAGCAAATAATGTCAGATGAGCGGTGTTTGTTCGGTTTGGAAACATACCTGTCAGAAGAATAGTTCTTCTTCTGAACCCTTGAGGAGGAGCCGTCTCTCTTTCTCTGATTCCTCAGCTTGAGGAACTTCTTGAATTCCCGTGTGATAAGAGAGAAGTCTTCCTCAGACAATTCTGAGCCGGAGGAGCTTGGCTCAGAGTTTTCCTCTTCATCCTTCTTCCACGCACGGGAAGAAACATCACCCTTACCCTTTCTGGAATGAATGGATTTTAGGGCCACGGTCTTTTCTTTGGCTGCGGCTTTCTCTGCTTCCTCTTCAGCCTTCCTTGTGTTCAATTGAACCTCATAGGACATGAGCTTCCCGAACAGAATCTTAGGGTCGGTTTCCGCAAGTCTGCCAAACTCTCGGATGGCGCAGATCTTCGTGTCCCATTCCTTAGTAAGGGACCTAAGGAACTTATCATTGAGCTCACCGTCAGTGAACACTCTTCTATATCCCTTGAGTGCATTGACAATCTTGAGGAAGTTTTCGAAGGTAACTCCGATCTCCTCCTTGGGCCCTTGCCTGAAGGCCTCATATTTCTGGTTGAGGAGGGATCTCCGATCGTCCCTCACTTCATATGTGCCCTCCATTAATACAATCAGACAGCTCCAGAGATCCTTAGCTGTCCTGCAGTTGCAGAAGTTCTGCATCATAGAGTCGTCAACTGCACTTACCAGGATGTTCTGAGCTTTCTTGTCGAGTCCGAACAACACCATTTCGTCCTTGTCCATTTCAGAAAGTTTCTTGGGCACTTTCTTGGTAGGATCAATGGTGGAGGCCTTAGTGGGAATGTAAGGTCCCTCCTCCACTATCATGAAGAGTCGGGGGTCGACTGCTTCCATGTAGAATCTGATTCTTTCCTTCCAGATAGGAAAGTTCAGTCTGGTGAATACTAGGATTTTGCCGGAGTGCTTGAGTCCGTCCATGGAAGATATCGGTCTTCTTCTTGACACTGGTGGCAGGATTCTACTCAAGGTGTGAACCTTTTTGATGAGCAACCTCCCTCTGATACCACTTGAAAGTCCACCTAGTGCCAACTAGCTTCACCTATGGGGGGGATAGGTGTCTTGTGGGGTTTTTGCGGAATTAAAAACTGTACCTGCATAAGTAAATCAAACAACACAACACAGAAAAGACTCAAACAATTTATAGTGGTTCCTCGATTTGGGTACGTCCACTTTCCCCCTTCGACCTATCTCCCAACCCGGGACGACTCGGTCACTTCACCAACAGGATTGAAATCCAATCCTTGCACTAACGGAAGGAACCCTTCCACACGTAGGAGTCACCACTCCCACAACACGGGTTGCACCCAACCCTTACAACTAGAGACCAATCGGTCCTTTACAAAGAAATTGAAAATAGATTGTATAAGAAATACAAACAACTTATGGAAACTAAGGTGTCTCTCTTCGTTTGACGACGTGTTCTTGAAGTCAACGAAGAGTCCACAACCCTAGATCTCTCTTGGAGTGAATCTTCCTGTAACCGGCGGCGGCTTGGATCGGCGGCAAGGTTCTCGGAATAAGCGGCGGCTACGGAGAGCTGCTGCAGTGCTAGGGGATTCAAACTTCGTAGCAAAAGAAGCAAGGTCTTCCAACGGTCACACTAGGATCGGTCGTCTCGATCGATTCGGAAGGGGAAGGTTTTTCCCGATCAACGAATCAAGAGACAAGGGATCTCTGGTTAGACGCGTGAGACGCTATGCTAGCCTAAGCTTCTGTCGCCGGAGATCTGGAAGAACTTGAGATCAGCAGCGGCGACAACTGCACGAACGGCGGAGACGGTCGGCGGAGCAAGATCGCGAACTAGGTCACGTCGGCAGCTGTTATTTTTGAATTCGCGTATATCGTCTTTTTTTTCGCTCATACATATGGAGGTATATATACCTTAGGTCAAACACATGACCGTTGTGGGCCCCACCAGCAACAAGACCTATGACCGGTTCGAAATACCGCAGGTAACATGGATCGGTTCAGATAGAATCGGAAAATTGCCTAAGTCAAATTCGGCGAGAATCGTAGGGGATTCTCGACGAATCGGCGAGAATTACCTACGATTCTCGCCGAATACTACTTAGCAGAATTCTGGCTGCACTGATATAGAAGCGGGGGAGAATCGGCGGGAATCACACTTGATTCTCGACGATTCTGCCTTAGAGAAATTTCTGGCGCGTCGAGACCGCCGGCTCCATCCGGCGAGAATCAACCAGTGATTCTCGATGACTCGGCGAGAATCACTAGTGATTCTCGCTGAAACGGCGAGAATCACTTAGTGATTCTCGTCGATTCTTACTTAGACAATTTTTCCTCTTTCTTTCCGAGAGCTGGTCTTTGGCCCATCCTTGCTCCTTGTCTGCTCTTGCTCTATCATAGCCCTGTACTTGAAATTAAGTACACTCCAATAGAGAGAGTACACGTAGGCCAACACACTGATCTGCTCAACGAGGGATTACGTCGCGCAGACCCGTGTATATTGACCCACTGCACCCTGACATTGGTGTGTACTTAGCGTGGAATAACTGCAAGCACAACTAGAAGATTTCATCAAATACAATGTCTATTTACCTTAGCTTGTTCAAGGGCTTCTTCAAATCAGGTACATTATGGATACAATACCCAACAGAATCCTCAAACGGTATTTGGGGAGTAGGGCCTTGAAATCGCGATCTTCTCCGAAAAGTACGCTCAATTTCGTAGTCCAAGTCCAAAATAACAGACAGACTCTCGCGGGTCATGCACTAGAAGAAGAGAAAATGAAGAAAAGAGAAAAAATAAACTAGAAAAAGAGAAGCTAAATTTTTTTGAAATAGATTTTTTTATGTTTTAACTCCCGAACTTCCCAAGGGCTACCCAATGAAGGGTTCGCAAGGTACTAGACAAGATAGTAGTCTTTAAGCCACTCTGCCCTTTTCTAGAGAGTTAGGTGGTGTAGAAAAATTGTGAAGTGCTTTTCTATTAAGAGCGTTAATAAATTTTTTTTATTTTTAATTTTTTAGAAGGAGGATGAGAAAGAGAAATGATAAAAATAATAGGTTCGTGTTTTCAAATTATCAACAAAAGTTGCTCCTGGGCAACGGCGCCAAAAACTTGATGCCGAGAAAAAGAGAGCCGAACTAGCAATCCAACTAGGCAAGTATACCTATCGAATTGTAGCTATGGGACACAAGTGTCGTATTGAAATCCAGGAACTGTTGAGTAAACATACTCACACGAAAATTATTATCTTATCGAAGGATGGTTTTAGGATTAAAGAGAAATCTAAATGCGATTAAGAAAAGAGATATAATGCTAAAAAGAGAACTACTTGCAGTTAAATAAAGAGCTATTAAAAACGATTACAACGAAGGGTTGGAACGATGAAATGGAAAAGCACTCGATCGAGAATCACCTCGGCAAGAGTTGACTAAAAATGCAATAAAAAAAACTAAACTTAATAGGGTAAAGGTCCTTGGCCGTGGAGGTTCCTAAAGCTTGAACATGCTTCTCTCGAAGTCGTGCCCAACTGAGTTTAGGAAGGTCCGACCGAACTCTCGTCCAAATCGGAGGCCTAAAGCTCGTTTTACGCGATGAACCCCACTATTGGATTTCACTTCAATCCGAGATATTTGGACGTCTGCCTCTCTCGAGGGGTGCGTGCAACTCTCTTTACTCTTGAGTGTTCACTTCAAACTACTAGCCTCTCGACTAATTAAGAGTAAAAACAGAAATGGAAATTATATATCGATGATATAACTCCAAACATGAAAAATCAAGAGTAATTCAAAGGCCTAAACCCTAAAAAGAAAAAGTAAATTCAAAGCATCATAACTTAATCAACTCGAACCTCGGATCATCAATATTGAGTACAAAGATGATTAGTTAATCATAGCGAAGTGGAGGAGGAGGGATGAGTAGAAGAGCATTAAAAACACAAAGTAAAAAAAAGACACTTTATATTAATATTTAAAGAGAGCTACAACTTGAAAGAAAGGGCTACACTTGCATGGAAATGAGACTATGCTAGCATTACATTAAACTACTAAAGCAATTACCAAAGCTATTACAAAAGCTTAAACTAAACTAGGGATAAGAAAAACTAAAATGAGAGAGAGGGGGAGAAAAAGCATGAAAAAACACAAGTAAACAAAAGGGCAGCACCTCCCCTCTCACAACCCAAACTGTTCTGGAATGCAAGGGGTGGCCTTGTATTTATAGGCAAAAATCTCGAGTTTGTCACGCCCAGTGACACGCCCGGGGAGGGCGTGTCAGGGTGGTGTGACATGCATGGAGTTGACCTCGGGCTCTATATTCTGGCGGGAATGATGATTTCTTCTGTACGTCGGGGGATACGCCATGGGACACGCCGGTGTAGGAGGGGCGTGTAAGGCACGTCAAGTCTCAATCATTGGTCGGAAATCCGTCAGTCTTCGAAAAAGGTTGAACACGTCTAGGGACACGCCCGTGTAGGGGGCGTGTCCGTACTGTTGACCTGCAGCAACAGAGAATCTTTAAATGCGGCAGCAGGCTTCGGGATGAGGGTGACACGCCCTGTGACACGCCCAGGGAGGGCGTGTCAAGGGGGCATGACAGCGATTTTTCTCGTTATGTTGGATCTGGCAGCAGACTTCCTCGGGATCGGGCCACACGCCCTGTGACACGCCCAGAGAGGGCGTGTCAGGGGGCGTGTCAGGGCATTTTTGGCCAAAATTTCTGGAAACCTGCAAAAAGAGAAGAAAACATTAGCGGCAATAATATATACATAAAGAAGTCAAAATATAAGCACACAAGACATGATTTGCATATTATAAACTAGAACATACCCTAATAGTTTAGACTACAAAACGAACTATCAGGCTACGGTGCAGTACTCCAACAGGAGGGCCATCCCATCGCCTATTTCAGCCGGCAGACGGCCAACCACCATCGGAAGTTACCGGCATACGAGCAGGAGCTCATTGGGCTCGCCAAGGCGGTGCAACATTGGAGACCGTATTTATTGGGCCGCTCCTTCATCATCCGGACCGATCATTTAAGCCTCAAGTACCTTCTGGAGCAGCGTCTCATTACCGCGCCTTAGCAGCAGTGGGTCGGCCAGTTACTCAGTTTTGACTTTTAGGTGGAACATAAGGCGGGCTCTCTCAACCGCGCCGCCGATGCACTAGCACGCAGGGACACTACGGCGGGTGCCACCCTTTGTGCCATCTCTTTTCCCACGGCCGATCTCCTCTCCTTACTGCGTCAGGAGATTTTTGCTTCCCCAAGTTTGACCAAGCTTCTTCGTCAGGAGGAGCAGGGCCTCACCGATGCTCAATGGACCACTCGTCAGGGATTGATCTACTACCGGGAACGCTTGTACGTGGATGCGGCTTCGCCACTCACCCTTTCCATCTTGGATGACATTCATTCACGTAGCCACGAGGGTGTCCGGCCGGTTTACTTCAGCCTCTTCCAGTTCCTTCAAAGATTTGGGCGGATCTCTCTATGGACTTTGTGGAAGGGTTGCCCTCTGTTCGCGGCAAAAGCATTTTGATGGTGGTGGTGGATCGTTTTTCCAAGGGGGCCCATTTCATCCCTTAATACGGCCTCTCGTTGCAGAACACGTGGCCCAGGTTTTCTTTCAGGAGATATTTAGACTGCACGGCATACCAGAGACGCTTGTCTCGAACCGGGATCGGATCTTCACCAGTCTTTTTTGGAAGGAGCTTTTCTCGCTCAGTGCCACCAAGCTCGTCTTTTCTTCGTCATATCACCCCCAGTCGGATGGCCAGACTAAAGTGGTCAACCGTACACTTGAGATGTACTTATGGTGCGTGACGGGTGATCGTCCACGGGATTGGCCTCGTTGGCTACCTTAGGTGGAATATTGTTACAACACGGCGTATCATACAGCTCTTCAAACCACACCTTTTCATCTCATTTATGGTCGTGATCCCCCCCGCCTTTTATCTTACACGGGAGGCTCCACTCATATGACTGCCTTGGATCGCGAGTTGGAAGATCGGGATGCCTTCCTACAAACCGCTCGGACCCGCCTCCTCCAGGCTCAGCAGCGCATGGTGGCTACGTATGATGGGGGGGGGGGGGGCATCGCGACCTCACACTCGCCGTGGGAGATTGGGTTTGGGTGCGGTGTCGCCCTTTCCGTCAAGCCACCATCACTAGGCTGTCCTCCAACAAATTGGGGCACAAGTTCTTTGGCCCTTTTCCCGTCGTCGAGCGCATTGGTGAAGTGGCATATTGCCTGGCTCTTCCTCCAAACGCCCGAATTCATGATGTCTTCCACATCTCCCAGTTGAAGTCGTATGTGGGCCCTCCACTGTCTGCTCCCTTCGTCGGCATCCCACAACAGCTTGAGGACAAGCTGCCTTCGGGCGAGGGCGGTGATGTTATGACACTCGACACGCCAGACACGCATTGGGGCCGCACATACAAGCGCCACCGACCGACCGAGGCCGCATGATCCGACTCTCTTAATTTTGTCGCAATTTCTGTAGTTTTAATTTCAGTATTTCTATTTCAGTTTATCTCACGTGTAGTAAGCCCAAGTGAGGGGAACGAACTTTTTAACATTTGGGTTTGGTAGTTGGGTGACCTATATGGTCCCGGTTTTTGGAATGATGAAGGAAGCAAGGTTAAATCTAAAAAGTTCTCTCTCTCTCTAACTCTCCCTCTCCCTCTCTACCCAAGCGGATCCTTCCGCGTAACCCTAGGGCCGAGACATTGGCCGACACTCGCGAGCAGCCGATCGGCCTTCGTCCGTGCCTCCCACCGCTCCCATCTCCTCTTCTTCCCCTTCCTTCTTCTCCCTCTATTCCTCTCCTCTTCCTATTCTTCCCTCGTCATCTTCACTCGAGCACCATCCGGGATTTTACAACGGGTTCCTCTGAACCTCGTGGATTTTCATCCTCTTCCGGCCCCATCACTCGATCTAGGTCGGGGGTCATAATAGTGAGCTTCATTCACATGGCACACTGGGTCGATGCATTGCTCAATTTGAAAGGTCCCAAAATAGCTCTCTCGCAAGGGCCCTCAACGTTCCTAGTGGTCAACGGGAATACGCATAGCAGAATACCACAATTGTTATTATTACTCAAATAGATAATTAATCTGTCCTCCTTCTTTGGTCGTAAGGTAAAGACGAGTGGAGAAATTTTTGCTTGGTCCTAAGGTAAAGAAGATTTGAGGGTTTTAGCAATAGACTTAGGCTCCGTTTGGGAGGACTTATTTTCATCGGTCGCATGTATAACTCATAATTCATCGAGATCAGAAGCGACAGATGATGGCCTAGATGATCTCGTTTGCCTAGATGATCTCGCCCACCTAGGGCGAGTGTAGGAGAAGCCACCTCTTAGGGGTAAGTGCAGCCCCCAGGGGCGAGTGCCAGGCTCCCTAGGCGCAGCCTCCTAGGGGCGAGATCAGAGCTCCTTAAGCGAGTGCAGCCCCCCACGGGAGAGTTCCAAGCTCCCTGGGCGAGTGCAGCCCCCAGGGGCGAGTTCCAGGCTCCCTGGGCGAGTGAAGCCCCCACGGGGGCGAGTTCTAGGCTCCCTGGGCTACTGCAGCCCCCCAGGGGCGAGTTCCAGGTTCCTTGAGCGAGTGTAGCCCCCAAGGGGCGAGTTCCAGGGTCCCTGGGTGAGTGCAGCCCCCAGGGGCGAGTTCTAGGCTCCCTAGGCAAGTGCAGCCCCCAGAGGCGAGTTCCAAGTTCAGGGCGAGTGGCGAGTCCCAGCTTCACCGGGAACTCACCAACCCAAGGATACCTATTTAGGTCTGTTAATATGCCCTCCAAACAGCGGAGTTACGTCATTGTCAGACCGTTTTGGGCTGTGTTTAGTAAAACCAAAAGGAGGAATTCCGCTATATGCTGGCCAAACTTGGAAAACTATAAATAAACCTCATGAGCACCTTGGAGGGGGGACAACTACTTCTTACTCCCCCCTCCCCCCCCCCCCCCCGCCAAAGGCTGACTCCGGTTGGCGAGTGCTCTCAGGGCCCACCAAGGCGCCCAGCCCAACATTGGTTAGAGAGGGGAAGCTCTCTTTGATCTTCTAGGTGTGTGACGGGACCTCCTCACTGCAGATCGGGGTCTGTCTCTTAGTTCTAAGCATCAAGTCAGGTACTCTCGCTTGAGAGAAGTAAGTGTAAGCTACCCCCCCCCCCCCCCCCCGGATCTGAACTCTCGTTCAGATCAAGTTTTGGATTTAACAAAGCGGTTACTACCGCATGAAATGGACCTTAATTAAGATCTGGTTCAAGGAGTCGTACTCGCTTGAACCGTCGATATGAATTTCGGAACCGAGCCCGGAAGCAAATTAGCCTTACTTTCAAAATATCATTGTTGTTGTTCTAAGAAGACCATATCACATTCAATGTAAGATCAACTCAAGGTATAAATAAAATCCCCATTCATAGGGTTGGTAAAATTCCCAAAAAAAGCCTGTCCTACAACAAATGCAGGTTTTAAATAGATTGGCAGTGAAACAAGAATAATCCAAACATAATAAAAAAAAGAATATTGTACTTAAAAGTTCAGTTTAGAACAAAGCATCTTAACCGGCCCCAAATAAGCTTCTTAAGCAAAACACAACTTGAATAACCCACTTCCCTCAATTTCAAACTCAATTTCAAACTCAATTTCAAAATCATTTTGGCACTTTGCACCCCCCAAATAGGGGGTTTTGGCACTTTGCACCCTTAACATTTAGTTTTGACACTTTGCACCCTTCAAACCATTGACTTTGGCACTTTGCACCCTCTCCTATTAATCATGATTTTTTATTTCATTTTAATGAAATGATGAAGGGTATTTTTGTCATTTCATTAAACCAGATAAGTAAAACCCAGTAAACCCTACCTCTTGTTCGGGATTTTGATCAGCGCGTGAAGTAGCAGCGGCCTTCGTCGACGACGCTATCTGCCGCCATTCCTTCGCATCAAATGCAATGTCATTTCCGGTAACCCGACGCCATTTCCGGTAGCCGCGGCCCCATTTCACGGCCTTTCTCCAATGTCAGGTAGCAGCGGTGACTGTTTTGGCCGTCTGCGCTTTCAATCGTTCACGCTATCTGTTGCTGTCCCTTCGCATCGACTTCAAGGCCAAAACCCGACGCCATTTCCGGTTGTCGCGGCACCATTTTAGGTCGTGCTCCGACGTCAAGGCCGTTCCAAGCTATCTAATACCGGGTAGATTCCAGGTCTCCATCTTCCAAGAGAGGGTTTTTTTGGCCGAGTCTGAACCTTATTCAGGTATAAATCCTTATTTTTTGTTCGTTAATGTGATAGATTTCTGGAATATGGAGATATTTATACTCTATTTAAAGTAGATTTTTGGAATGTGCTAAATTTTTGGAATGTGGTAGATTTTTTGACTCATGTGATAGTTGTTTATTATTATCCAATTATCAGTTATTTTCCCCAAATTTCATATCTGCTATAGGTTTTTTTTTCCACATTTTTTTAAAATTTTTTTGTTCTTACTCATTAGGTTAAAGGATAATGTGGATTAATAGAACTAAAGATGCAAGTGATTGTGCATTATACATATCATTTGAAACCTCATTATTCACTATCTGAATGCACCATTCAGGTTCATTCATAGGTTCTGGAAATGTAGCTTACATACCTGATGTAATCAATTATATTGACTACTGTAATGCTCATGAGATAGTGCTACATGATTTGCATGAAATGACAATAAACCTTGGTCATAATGGGTGGGTCAGATTTTTTTGTTGTTTATCTGGTCGTAATGATTGTAATAATTTGTTATTGTTGGACAATGATGCGGTTGTTAAAAGTTTGATACAATATATCAACTTGAAAAGAGAAGTTGATGTTTATGTTGAAATTGTGGGAGCTCTAGCTGAACAAGATATGCTTGGAGGCAATGATGACACTGCACCAATAATAGAACTTCAAAATTGTAGCGACTCGGTGAGCAATGAAGATGACACTGATGACACAGATTCCACATTCACTGATGGTTTTCAAGATGGTGATTATGATAGTGATGACTTGCAATTTGATGAAAATATTGATGAAGCTGTCGAATGGGTCGGTTGTAAAGAGCCAACTCAAATTATTGAACCCAATAGTTCTCTTACCACTACAAATTCAAAGAAAAACAAATCAATTCATTGTCTGATTTTTCAAGGGGATGCAGGTGAATCATATTTTGAATTTCAAGTTGGATTATGCTTTAATACAGCTTAAGATTTTAGAGATGCTGTGCGGACCTATTCCGATATGCAAGGGAGACCTATTAATTTACCAAAAATTGTAATGATAAAGTGCAGGTTACTTACGAATGTGACTGGGTTATGTACGCCGCATTCATCTCTAAGAATGATCACACCTTCCAAGTGAAGACAATCAGAGGTCAACACACATGCTATAGAACCCCAAGTTCTAAGCACTGTACTTCAGATTACCTTGCAAATAGATATCAACACCACCTTAGAACTAATCCTGAGTGTCATGTACGTTCAATGCAAGAGACTATGCAAATGAAAAATAGAACTTCTCTTTCTATCTGGAAGATGTATAGGGCAAAAAAACATGCCAACAAGATAATTCATGGTACAGAGTTAGAGCAATACGTTAGCCTATGGGACTACTGCGAAGAAATACGTCAAAGTAATTCTAATACAACGGTAAAGCTGCAGTGCAAACAAGTATCTGAAAATCAAGCATGTGTATTCAAACGACTATATATATGTTGGGGTGCTTTAAAGATGGGTTTTATTGCTGGATGTCGGCCAGTTATAAAACTTGATGGAACTTACCTAAAAACGTCTACTCGAGGAGTTCTATTATGCGCGGTTGAAATTGATGGGAACAATGGTATGTATCTTATAGCTTATGCTATGGTCTTGAGAGAGAATAGAAAAATGTGGCAATGATTTATTACTCTTTTAATGCAAGATTTAAATATTGTAAATCAATATGCATGGACTATAATTTCTGATAAACAGAAGGGACTTATTCGGGCAGTTGAAGAATTATTACCTAATGCAGAACACCGCTTTTGTTTAAGGCACATGTATAGTAATTTCAAGCAATTACACAAAAGCTTACAACTCAAAACTTTATTGTGGAAGGCTGCATCTTCTACAAGAGTTCTTGATTTTAACAGGGACATGAAGAAATTGAAAGAATTCAACAATGCGGCTTATGAATGGGTAAGGGCAAGAAGAAAAGATGAAGACGAGAAGAGTAACATGAAATATGGTATAAATAGAATAGGTACAAAATATTCTTGTTCCAATTGTGGGGTAATTGGACATAACAAAAAGTGTTGTGGGCAATCGTCCAAGGAAACTGAACCACCATTACCAACAAAATCCAGATTCAAGCTAACGGTTAGTGCAAGTAATATTTTTTTCTCTTTCCTTCATTGTTAATATTAATTTTGATGCATTTAAATACTATTTCAATTTAGGTGAAAAAGAGGGCCAAACGTTCAAATGCTGCTGAGCAAGACGGATTAAGTGTGTCATCACATTTTTTTTTGACGGTACTCAACCGAATGTTACATCTTTTGAACAAAATATATTGTGAATACAATATCTGAGGAAAACGAGAATTATGGGCTTTATTCTAAAATTAATCTTGTGTTATACGCAGGTCAGCCGGATGTTTACGAAGACTACACTGCATATATGTGATCAGCTAGATGTTTACAAAGTGCTTTATAAGTTGCTATTTTGTTAGATTTTGGATAATTTGGTATTTTAAGTGTTCTTTTGCATATGTGATCAGCCAAATAATTTGGTGTTTTTAATGTTCTGTAATGTTGTTTGTTTATGAGTAATGTATTGTTTGTTTATGAATAATATAAAAGTTCTGTTTGAGTGGTTGTATGAGTTATGTTCAAGTGATGAGTTAATTTCAACCGGCTCAAAGCAAGTTTCTGCTGTAATGTTGACTCCGCAGCCTTGCTGAATTCAACCTAAATGGAAATGAAACAAGTGTGGCGGACATTATAGTCATATGTGATGTTGAATGGAAATAAAAGAGAAAAGGTGTCCAACCTCATATTTCTTAACAAGTGAAAAGCTATCTCTTCAGAAGAAAGTAGCACAACCATCAATCGTATTATCATTTCTACTAGAAGCCTATAAAAAATATGTGAGAACAAGCAGGTAAATTATCATGCTTTTGAGTTTTTCAAGCATCAACGGAAACCTCTTTTGTTTTCCTCTTGTAAAACGCTTGATAACCATGCTTGTCAAGTTCGGGAGAAAATAAGGGGGAATTTCACTTAAAAATTCACCTAAATTAAAGACGCCAATTTGTGTTGACCAAAATACCCTTCAGATTATATTTTAAAAGGAAATAAAAAACCATGATAAATAGTTGAGGGTGCAAAGTGCCAAAGTCAATGATTTGAAGGGTGCAAAGTGCGAAAACTAAAAGTTAAGGGTGCAAAGTGCCAAAACCCACTATTTGGGGGGTGCAAAGTGCCAAAAATCCAAAGAACCCTAAACCAAATACGAAATCAAATTCCTGAATTGGAGAAACCATGGTTTCACAACCCTAAGAGCCACTCAAAGTTGTAATTCACTGACCATTAATCTCCCTCCAGATCAATATGCGAACTAATTCAGTTTCTTGAGCGGAGTTCTTTTCCTCTCTGACTGCAGCACAGTTTCAAAGATATTATATTTGACAGAAACCACAAGAATTTCATCACGAAATCACCAAAATAGGGGTTCACTGCATATACCTGAATCTGATCCTCCGCATTAAACTTCTGTTTACAGTTTGAATCAAGCTTGCTGAACACAGATGTCTTTCTCTCCTGCTGCTAAGCGAAGTTCATCAATAAATTGTCCAGCTACAGAAAAAAATACTCATCGGGGAAGAATTTTCATACCTTTATCTTGTCAGCTAACTCTTGCTTGATGCTGCTGCAAAAGTCAAAATTTTCTCGTCTGATCATAGAGTTCTTCTCCCTTTCAAGCTTCTGAAAACAAGGAAATCTTATAGACTTATAGTTAAGCTGATAAAAATGAGAACGAAAGTAGTACTGCCACAGATTTTGAATGAGAAAATTTGTCCTCACCTCCTTATTTTCATTCTCAAACTTCTGCTCATCGAGCCCTAATGCTACCAGAAATCTCAACATCTTCTCTTTTGATCATAGATTTTCCCCTCTCAAGCTGCACAGAAACAAAGAAATTTGAATTCATATGGATTAAGCTGAAAACAAACTAGTGGTATAATTGAATCTGAATCAAAAAAAATTAGTTATCCTACCTCATTCTTTTTACTGTCCAGCTTTTGTTTGTACATAGCCCTCAACTTTATCAAACTTATATTCTTTAAGTTGTCTTGGACGGAATTCTCCTTCTCCACCCATTTCTCCACTTTCTCAACAGTCATCCCTGATGCAGACATGCCAGCTTCTTCAGAATTTAGCAACTGAGTTTGAATCACGGATAACTGAGCTGACTCGATTGGAAGATTCTCATCCGGGGAAGAAAGGGCAGCAATGACTGCAGGATGGATGATTATTTCTTCCTTAATTTCTGGCAATGTTTCTGAAAATTGTGTAGAAGATGGAATCTGTAACTGAAAAGGGATTTGAGGAGCCACATCCACTAATTCAGTAGTTGTAAGTTTGCCGGTCCCAGAGATTACATTCTCATCAGCTGATTTATTAGTTACAGCTGTGATTTCACGGAGAAGATTGGCCCCAGCCTCCTCAAATTCAATGGAAGTAACAACAATGGACGTATTGGTGGCATGTTCGCTGGAATTTGAGAGGTTTTCATCAGCTAGATCAGCGTCTGCCCCCTTTTCAATGACATAATCTACAGTTTGGGGCTCAAAGGAAATTTCAGCAGCGTTCTGAAAGTCATCTTGGAATGATTCATCTGGAAACTCAGTGTGAGAATTTTGAGTGACATCTTGAGAAAATTCTGTTTCCTGTGGCACGTCATTGAATTCACTAGTAGCAATTTCACTAGCATTCGATTGATCGTCAATTTGTTCCAAAGATTTGGCATAGGCCTTGATGGATGATGTCACAATCTCAGAATCCAGTGCCAAATCAACGGATTTTTCTGTTTCTATTGGGATTTCAGTGGCCCTGGACTCAGACGCAACATGAGATACTCCAGCTTCCAGAAGCCCATTTCCAGATTCCTGGAGATCCCTTAAACTTATCTTGGTGAATAATAGAATAAAATTCTACTTTTTTCCGACAAAACAGGAACATGTTTCTTCCTGCAACAAATCACAGGAAACTTCAACGTATTTTTTTCCTGGTGACAACAAGTCACCAGAATCTTGACCCCGCTTATTTTCCGGCAAGTGGCCCCTGGAATATCCCATCAACTCTTTCTCCGGCTGCTCATAATGAAAATCTTTCATGGATTCCGTTGCTGATAACTGCTGGGATTCTTCATTAGACTCTACTAATGGTTTATCAACATCAGATTCGAACTCACCCAATCAAGAGGAGAAGTCAAGACATGGATGTCTCCTTGATCCTTCGTTACATCTTCAACGTCAGGTTTAATGCACGAATAGCCCTTTTCAAAATCAAGTACACCTTCAAGGAACAAATTGTCATTTTCAGCACCAAATACATCACCGGAATCACAGTTTCCGTCATCCTCGACCTCCTGCGGTTTCTCTCCCTGCTCGACGGAAGCCATCGACGGCCCCGTAACAGCCCGTCGTGCGCACTCCAGAAGCCACCGCCGCTGCCTCTTGCTTCCCCCCTGCTCGGCGGCTGTGTTTTCGTCCAGATTTGCGCTCGTACGCCGCAGTGTTCACTGTCTTACGCTCTCCAGCCGTGGAAGATCGCCTGCTGCAAGTTTTAGCAGAGAGGTATTTGATCGTTGATGAGATACTTTTCGGTGTGGATATGTTTGTGCTTGAAATCTATAGGGGCCTAGCAATCCCTATCTTAGCTCTCTCCATCGACCCCTTTCTTGCATCCGCGAGCTTTTAGAGCACCGGCTTCCTGATCCGCCCAAACGAAACCATCTCTCCAACATCATCATCTTTTTTTACTGATTCCGATCTTCAGCATCATCATCATCTTCTTCTTCTTCTTTCTTCTTTCATCTCTCTGATTCTGATTTGACTGATTCTTATCTGATCCTTATTATCAGATATTTCTCTTACTATTCTTCTTCTTTTTCTTAATGAAATGAAAATTAATCTGATTCTGATTATAGGAAATTAATTTTTAAGTTGTTCAGATGGTTGGATGTTTTTCCCATTTTGTTTAGGTCAATTTCTTCTTCTTCAATATATTGTATGATTGCTTCTTCTTATTTTGTGCAAAAATGGATATTTTTAAAACAAATTATTTGATCCATGCTTTATTTGATGGTTGTAATGAGTCCATGATCTGTAGTTTTATTGGTGGTGTAAAATTCTTGTTTTATCTTGAATATGTTGTCTCTACGCAACTTTTTTTATTTCTAGCTGCCCTATTTCCACCAAGACGACGGCATTGGCGTTCCTCGATAGTTGTTTTATGATGCTTCCCCTATGGCAAAACCCCTCCCCCCTATCCTATCGTTGTCCTATTTTAGTGAAGTTAAAGGAATCAACGTTTGCCTGCCTTTTGGGATAAAGGTTCACATACTTCCCCAGTTCCCCTTATGTCATATCCTTCACCATTCTTGCCTGTCATTTTTTATCTCACAACTCACAATGATCTACCTCATTGCCAGGAATCCACCTAATCCGCTATAGAGAAGTAGAATAAGTTGGATTTTTTTTCCCTTAGTCTATATTTTTGTGTGTTTCTGCCAATCTCAATTATATTTGAGTTGATTATATATATATTTGTCATTGGGAGGATCTAAGCCCTACCTGAGTAATTTACCTGAGTTGATTATTTGTCACTGATGTTGATTCTCTTCTTTGTTTGTATATTTAAATCTAAAAAAATGATACAGATTTAAGAGCTACCAATTTTTAAGATCTACTTTTAGGGGCATTTTCTTCTTGGTTAATGGCAGTTCTTGGTTCCACCTCCTTATGTCAATTTTCTTCTTGGTTTGTCTATTTAGATCTAAAATATATATATATATATATATTTAAGAGCTATTGATTTTGAAACAACTATTTAATGGCATTTTCTCTATCAATGACATCCTCGATGACGTTGAAAGTAAGATTAATATTCATATTATGATTCTCATCCCCACTCTAATGTTTAATAGATAATATGTTGCATGATGTTATTATGGAAATGATAACCCATCTTACTTCATAGTTTAACATGGGATCATTTTTCTCACTGACTTTTTACTTTGCCCAACCCAATAGGACATAAAACTTATTGGTTAATTTCCTAACTTTCATTCGGTGTTGTTGGTGTTTATGATAATTGGTGCGTACCTCTAATATCTGGACAATACCCAAAACCCTGATATGAGGTCACTTGATGTCTATGCTTAAAATTTAGATTGTTTTTATGCGCGTTGCTTGCTACTTATTTTTTGGTGTAACTGTACTAAACAAATCTATTTTTGCATGGAGCAGCTGTAGTGAAGGATAAGATGTACATTTTAAGTGGAATTCACAATGGCATACATCTGTTGTAAATTTTGTGCTGTAATTTTTGTGCGGTGTAATTGCAGAAATCTGGGTTAACGTCAGTGCATCGTATTTCTTCATTCACATTTTGACATTGACATTCACACACATCTATATTTTTACCTAAAGAGCATGCACTTTCAGTTGAAGTTTATACAGGTCATGGAAGCTCATTCCCAAATTGACTTTCTTAGATAGTACTTCAAGTGAATGTATTAAAACACTCTTAAAATATAAGCTCTAACCTAATTATTTACCATTATTATGTTAGGTAATTTTAAATTTCTTATCTCCTATTTGTAAGCCTTAGCTACAGTATGTAGTTATTGCTTTTGTTTTTTGAATGAAGGTTGATCATCTCCGTTCTCATTAGCATTCCTCTGGAACATTACATTGAGATCTATGGTTTTTATTATCGATTTAGCAGTTACTTGCGAATGAAAGCTATGATCGGATGAGAAGATAATAGAGGAGATAATTTATCATATGTTAAGTAGTTTGTTTACTAATGTATTTACTTATTGTGTCTACTTTTTTTCTTCATGAAATTGGACTCTGCTATGAAGTTGTGATTTGCTTGTAATTAGGTATGAGTACATGTTACTATTTAAAATTTGATTTTTTACTCAAAATTTGCAGGAGGTAAAAGGAAGCCACTGATTTTGCCCGATCCATTACAGATTGTCTGTTAGTCATCATCGACAATGAACGGTATCGACCTTGTGTTGCGGGACATTGCAAAAACACAACGATCGGATGAGAACCTCGTCCGTCGCTGCCCTGAAATTCCACCAGAATCTATTCCGACCCAAACGCCGCCATTCTATTCGTCAGCATTTGACCGCCCCACTAGTGAGCCGTGCATTTGTGGCAAGCAATCCGGCACATTGAACAAGATTCAAGAGGATTGGATCAAGACCCATCTGAAATTGATCGAGGATGGCATGCGCCCTCCTATCCGAATCGATCCGCCCATGCCACTGTGGAGCAAGCGTCCAGACCTGAACGCGTATCTACTGAAACCGATTTTCGTGATCGATCCAGAACGGCAGTACGACGTCAACGTGACAGCGGGTGCGTGCCCGTATTGCAACAAAGTCGGCTTTCTTTTCCGCAAGCAATTCAGTGCCCCGCGAATCATCGATTGCATCGACACCACTGCATTTGCTCTCTGTGCTCGATATGTGTGCAGGAAGTCGTAGAGCTCAGGCGGCTGTGGTGCCACGTTCCATGTCATGGACGAGGCCAAAACCGAGAAGTTGATCCCGACGCCCATCGTCCTTAACTATCCCATACAGCTGTTTGAACAGAGCGCGTACGACGCCAGTCTTTTTCAAATGACATGCGACTTGTACACGTCCCATTCCGGCAGTGCTGATGTCGCCAAGGTGATTCGTTGTGCCCGAACGACTCAATACATGCGTCAAGCCACTCTATATCGTGGTCACGTGTCGTGGTATTTGAAAATGCACGCTAGGGATGCCACACTCTGGCAATCGTCGACGCCTCTGGATCCGACAGTGTTTCCCGATTTTCCGTCATTCTTTCAGCATTGCAATGGGTACAATGGTACTCTCGGTCCTGTGGAATCGACGCTGACAGGCCTGGTCAACGACTGCATTTCTCGCCAACTCCCGTTCTTCAACCGAATGGAAGGCGCCATCACCGGGACTCATCTCTCGGCCGACCATCATCACAACGTGCCGAGACGCATGAAATTAACGGATGAGTTCAACGGCAGGAAATTCGCCCCGGTTGCTGGATTGCACTCCGTCATGAACGAGCGCCAACAAATCCTCTACCATCAATTCACAAGCACGACGGGCAATGCCGAACGTCGATCTGTTAGCCGGGGTTTGCTGAGACGGTACAACGCTTATAGTATTGATACTTCGATGCTCATCATGTACCTGGACAAGTGTTGCGATGATCGAGAATGGCTGGAGGAGTTCGAGAACATCATTGTTCTTCTCGACAATCACCACCTGATCACAAGGTACCAGGACAATTCAAACAGCACGGATCGTGCTCGGCATGAAAAATTCATGTCTGCCGTGGCCGAAATCATTGTTGGCACTGGACAAGCTCCGATGCGGGAATGCTCCATCATTGAGGCTGAATTGGATGCACTGTTGGATCACATTAAAAAATGGGAAATCGAGAACGATGTGCCCCCGTCCAAGCGCATCGTGACGAGCAAACTTCTCGCTTGCCACGAGACACAGAAAAAACACATCAGAAAATGCCTAACGCCGCCCGCATCCGCGTTGACTACTGTCATGGATCGCTTCTTTTGTTCGAGTCTGCGTCGTGGATCGGGGAAAAATGAAAACTTGTGGCGTCATGGACGAGCTATTTGCCCGGAGACCATATCCCTGGAAGGAGGGAACTTGCTGCTCCATGCCGTTGTCGCTCAAATCAACTTTCGAGGGGAACTCCAATTTGATCCTCGCTGGGCGTATTTGCCAATCTCTGGGATGCATATCATTCTCACTCAATATCTCGCACTGTTTTCGACTGATGGCATCACTCCCTCGCATACGTCTCTGTCGACGATGTTTCACTTATTGCCTCTCTCGATTGATGATTGCGACGACGAATTCGGATTGACGACAGCGTTTGGACAATCCCTTCCTCAACTGCCCGAAATTCCTGCAGGGCAATTGGAATCTCTTGGAGTGGTCGCGGAATCAATCGTCGATAATGCAATTTGGTCGAGTCACACGTTCGATGCGATTGTGCACGATGCCTTTGATATTGCCGCTGCTGTTGTCGAGAGGGCTCACGATGATCATCGCATCGTTGAAGAAGATGATGCTGCACTGCGGGATGATGGTGATCTGAACCATGACGACGACGTTGATCCTTTTATTGGCTCCGAATCTGGCGTCAAATTCAGCAACACGTCCCATTCTATTCAGTCCAATCGCAAGCGCCGCAAGCCAGGACCAACATCGTATGAGTGCAGCTCTTCATCGAGCCACCATAAAAAACCTCGCAGCCTCAACGCATCAGGAAATGAACGTTAGTCGGCATTACAAGGGCTTAATCTATGGGAAGCTGTCATGAGCACTTCACCAATGATCAACCCCTTGGAGCGTCGCTTGCTCCGAACGATTGCTATCAAATTTCTTCTGCCCGATGAAATCCAGGATTTGAAGGATTTCCCTATTGAATCTCTACATCTTCCGCAATTGCACCAAATCTGGTCTGTTCTAGTCTCGGCTCTGCGTATCACCAATTTTGCTTTCAAACGGTTCATTCGGCCGAAATCAGAACAGGTCCTAAAGCAGCACTTGGAGGATATGGTTGCCCAGGCACGATTCAGATTGCCCATTCAACGAGCAGCGCCCAAACGCAGCATCATTACTGCCCTAAGTCAAGCCGCATCAGTGATTGCTCCATTGCGATCATCCCCTGTTGCCAGTTTCAACATTGTGCAGTTGGAAGAGACTCTGACAACGACTACAACTCGAATCGTAATATTGGCAACCAGCGCCAATCAAAGTTCAAGTCAACCTCATGCATCGGATCTGCAATCTACGCCCGAACAACTCATTGAAGGGTCATCGGACAATATCATTGATCGACTGGTTCAACAAGAGATTGATGTCGGGCATGCCAACAACATTCATTGGACCAAAGTGGTCGCCCCCGCGTACGCCCGCATTGCTTCCCGTCGTGATGATCTGCTCGAGATGACCCACAAGGAGATCCAGAATCGTTGGGAGTATCTTGCATGCCTCAAAAAGCGTGCGCCATCAACCACATCAGCACGACCAGGTTGTCATTATCGTTTGCAATCGCATTCAGAGGCGGCCCATCAGCAAGACGATCCAGGCTCCCTAAATATTCCGCCATCGCCGCCGGCCGAACTATCAGTTCCAGCCGCATCTCCAACCACCCGGAATTCAAATCAACCGACCTCTTCTACAGTCATCACGACGGTGGAGGATCCTGCTGTGGCCAACACGTCTGCTGTCAGCGAGATTGTTTTGCGTCCGCCATTCATGATCGATCGTCTGTTGCCTGGTTTGGATCAGATATTGGCGGCCACCGTTCCTGCCCCATCTGCAGGGGAGCCATTTTCCCAAGCGGAGAAGGAGCTGCTCAATTTCTTGCTGGTCAGTCCAGTAGAGCGCTCCCATGTGAAATCGGCGACTGGTGATCAAACGTATTGGAAGAGTCTGGCCAGGCGTTTCTTATACTGGGCGCGAGTTGCGCGGGTATTGGGGATGAACCAGTTTCGAGCCCGATCCGATGGTCAGCTCAAGCAAAAGGTCAAGGATGATAACAAGAAAAAAAACTGCTAGCAGGTAGAAAATATTTAGCTTTTGGTTTCATTTTCGTCTTCAAAATTTTCCTTCTCAATTATTGAAATTTTCCTTCTTTTAATCTCACTAGGCTTGTTGAGGTGGCTCAAGCTTGAGAATGACAAACAAAAAAGATATGCAAAAAAGGTCATCTTCTGCCCCAACTTTGTTCCCTTCAACATTGCGACTTATGATGTAGAATATTTTTTGTTCTTGAACCTTTAGAGAGCTTACATTGAATGGACATTTCCTGAATATAGAAATCCACCATTTCTGAGTTTAGATCTGCAACCATTTTTTGGTTCATATGCACATTTCTATTCACCGAAGTGTTAAATGGAAGTATGTACTTATGTTATTGAAAATTGTGCAGGTACTCATCCTTCCGACTTATATTTTGATAGGCCTCCCCGCTAACATATTTTCTTATGAATTTTAATTGCAATAATTGGTTATGTTTGGGCAAAAGAGAAGTACATGGTATAAGAAAATTTCAAGACTTTCATAATGTATTTGTCACCGTACATTTCTCTTTATTTATTCATTGATTTTTTGACATGCTCTAGGATTTGCCACCATACATTTCAAGACTTTCCTACTGTATGTATTAATTTAGTATGAAATCACATTTCCTCTCAATACATGCAAATTTCCTTTCAACCCTATCTGAGATCATTGCTAAATGCAAAAAATGGTGTAGTGCCAGTACAACATTTTGTTGTGATTTAGGGATCATGAAAGTCTTTGTCATAATGTTAATTTGTTTATTAGTTACCATTGTATTGATTTTTTTCTTAAATATATTTTTTATATGGTAAAGAATGTTGTGGTTTAGGTTTCGCCTTCAGGATCTTGAAAATCAATTCATTTTGGAAATTCGAACATTGTGTGTTATGCTTTTGGTTCAGAGATTAAGGATGGACATGATTTGTTGATTGGAATGCAGAGCAGAGAGAGTTAGTTAAACATTCTCTATCTCGATGAGGTTCGATACTAATTTGTTTTTTATAACAGTTCTGATTAGCTTTTTGTTACCGTTCTAATTAGTTTTTTGTTACAGTCCTCTAGCTTTTGTTGTTGATGCGACACAATTTCTATATTCTTTGCTATGCAGTCTAATCAATGTCATTGAGACACCAACCGCAAGATGTTGGAAAAAAGCTTGTTGGAGGTCAGCATTATAATAAAATTGGTGTGATCGCTAATAGGGGTGCTAGCTCCTATTATTGATTTTATTATTTATTGTCCGCATTAACATTCTTACTTACATTTTATTAAATTAAAATGTTGGCTTTAACCTTACATTCAATGATGCCCTTGATAAGCCTTTAAAAAAGTGAAGTCTAAATTTAAAGATTCAAATTGATTTTCAAATTCACGCATAGCGTTCTGTATTTTATCATTTATTAGAGATCTGGACAGAAATCTCTTCAATTTCTCTAAGAAATGCTGAGATTTCTTAGAGAAATTCTGTAGAAGAAATCTGGCCCGATTTTTCTAACAAATCTGAACAAAAATCTGCAGATTTCTGTCCAGATTTGTTAGAGAAATCTGGGCAGATTTCTCCTATAGAATTTTCTAAGAAATCTGTCCAAATTTCTCAGAAATCTGTCTAGACTTTACAAATTTGGATAGATTTTAGGAGGAGAAATCTGTCCAGATTTCTCTGGACAGATTTCTGGAGAAATTTGGATAGATTTTAGAGAATTTGGAAGGATTTCTGTCCAGATCTCTTCTAAGAAATGCCGAAATACTATAGCTCTCGATCTATATGTAAAGTCTAGACACAACGAATATTTTTTTATGAATCCTCATTCAAGTAACTTTAGTTGGTGTTTGTTTTGTTTGCTTAGATGACACAATGTGGAGTAGGACATGAGTTTTCTTTTCTTTGATAGCCATCTTTTATGTCTCTATTATAACTTGGACTTTTTAGACAAGTAGACATCCATGGATTAGTAGACCCCTTAATTGATCTATATTTAAGGGGAATTAGAAATCTTCTTCCAAACTTTTTACTCAACAAATTTTAAGCATCAATTTGTTTATTGTATGCGAATTATATTTCAAAATGCATAACAAATTTGCTAATTCATAATGCAACAATTCCTGATTAATGAATGGTTAGTTCACAAAATTTATATATACTTCTTCAATCAGGTACTTTGTTTGCGAGTAGTTTTGGTACGGTGTATGTGGGATATTTTTCATATTTCCATGAGCTATATATTATTGTACACAAGATTTTACCATCTAAAATCATATGAACTGTTTATTTAGCTTCTTTTATTCTCTTGACGATAATACTTGTCATTTACATGTGATTTGTTTCTTCTCTTTCTGCTATAGTACTATATTGATGCAATCGTGATTTAGGAATGCTTTATTATAAATATTCATTTGATAATAGTATTTTCAGGGGTTTTAACAAGATATATGGGTTTATATATTGATTATGTTTTGATTTTGATGTCTTATTTTTCTGTTGCAGGTTAAGGTTATAAAATGCATTGTAGAAAATATTATAGTAGATATATCTTTCAATTAGGTTGGCAGATTATGCACACTACACTTCCTTGAAGAGGTTGGTTTGTTAGTTTTTCAATAAATCACTCCACTATATTTTCTAAATTTGAATAAAGATTCAAGTTGTGTTTCAAATTTATTTGTAATGCAGACAATTGTACACATTATAAGTTTTGCGGCAAGATCAACTTACATCTCTTCAGGGCAGATATACGTTCGATGCCTATTTTATTTAGAGTACCAAATGGAGATGTTGCATTATCCAGAGCCATGAAGCTAATGGTTATAGAAGAAAATTTTTAAGTTGTGCCATCTTTATTTTTTTTCATGAGGTTGATGTGTGTACTAAAGAGATATTTACACATTTATAATATTGAAAGTAATGTACTGAATGATTATCTGTTTTTTTTTGCCAATTTATATTACTTGTAACTTGTTTTATTTATTATTAATGTGATTTTTTGCAAGTTTACTCTTAAAATCAGTGAGGATGTATTATGTGAAAAGTACTAAATTGTCATCTGGTGTTCACTCTGTAGTTGTGTTCTCCATGTTTTCATGCTCTGATGTCCATTGGAACTTGAAAGAATCTTTCTAACTATCAAATATGTTGAGCCTTGTTTATTTCCTTCAATTAGAGTTAGCATAATCTCCACCAACACATTAATCAGGTGAAAATATATAAAGCATGATTGTGAGTTTTAAGATAAAAATCACTTATTTAATAGATTTGTTTGAGGTTTGATATTGAAAAATAGTTTGGTTCAAGAAGGTTTTCTTAGCTGTTATAGCTCAAGAACTTTGTTTGGCACGACGGCCGCAGTCATGAACGTGGTGGTAGTCATGAACATGGTGGTTATGAACCATCGTTCATCAATGCCCGACCTCACGTAAGAAACTTCATCCACAGACTTTTATGTTCAAAACTAATTTTCTTATAATGGTTACGGTCACAACCATTGTCATTTGTTTGAGCACATCAGAGCAAAAATGCCGCATCAAAAAGCCAAGATAAATTCAATTTTGTGAAGGTGAGAGATTATTCCACCCAATAATCTAAGCTTAGGGTTGAAAGTCAACCACAAGGGATTTTAACGCAACATATATTTTGCGTGCCATAAAATCATGCGGTCGTAACCGCTTGACCGGTGAAAATAAGTTATCTCAAACAAAGCCTAAATCTTGTGTGCCATAAAATCATGAGTGTACCCCAAAAATCACATGCAATCTTGTTCATAGTGAACCATGATTATAACATCCTCCCTTCCTTTTTTTCCTTCTCTCCTCTCTTTCTTCCTCTCCCCCTCCTTTCATTTTTTCTTCCTTTTCCTCCTCTTTTTTTTTCTTCTCCCCCCTTTCCTTCTCCTCCCCCTCTTTTTCTCTCTTCCCTCCCCCTCCCCCTCTTTTTTCCCCCTCATACCGGAGTGGAACCCGGCGGCCCCCCATCAAGAGAAGAAGACAAGTCATAACTTTCTGTTTCTTTATCTCTTTTCACCAAGATCTGCATCAATAAAAACACATATATCAAGGGAAAAACCAAAAACAACTGTATGAAACAAGAAGAGAATTTCTCAATGATTAAGAACTATTGTGCAAAATTTCACCATTCTTACCATCTTCCGTTTCTAGTTCATGGGCATCTACTCCGCACAAAGCCCTCATTTTGTCGACAGAGTGTTAGAATAAAATAATATGTATCTTTAATTAATTAAGCATAGTATTATGATAATCTAGAACCTTCTTCATTGGCGAGATATATGCACCCCATTTACACTTTCTGTAAACTTCTAGAAACCGTCACTTGCACCTATAAATACATAGTAGTTGTAAACATTTTAAGTAAGAAACAAATACATGAACAGTTTTCCCTGCCTGTGGCTTCCACAATTCCTATTTTCACATTTTGGTATCAGAGCCAGGTTTCTCTCCTTGGGGATTCTTGCCATCAGCGATCTTGCATAACATCTGAATCTGTTCTTGTTCATCCCACTCGATCTCATCATATGGCATCCTCTTCTTCCCCACAAACATTCTCTTACACCCAATCCGGCATTCCCATCTTTAAAGGCGAAGCATACGATTTTTGGAGCAAGCAAATGAAGGTCTATTTCTTATCCCAAGGGCTGTGGGATCTAGTCCAAAATGGATTCACCCAAGCACCTGAAACCTCAACAGATGCTGCACTTTTAAAAACAAACCAAGAAAATCTCAAAAGAGATGCAAAAGCTATATTGACAATGCAGCAAGGGGTAGGGAGATCAAGTTTCCCTCTCATTATCGATGCCGAAACCTCAAAAGCATGCTGGGAAATTCTAAAAACAGAATTCAGAGGAGATGAGAGAGTGATTTCCATGAAACTTACCGTTTTATGGAAAGATTTTGACTCAGCCAATATGAAGGAGGGAGAATCAATTCATAATTTTTTCTCTAGGGTCACCACCCTAGCAAATCAATTAAAGACTTATGGAGAGGATTTACCAGAAAAAAGAATTGTGCTCAAGTTAATCAGCAGCCTAACTTCAAAGTTTGAGCATGTTGTAGCCGCTATCCAAGAGGCTAGAGACATCTCAAAGCTCACAGTAGCTGATCTCTTGGGATCCTTGCAAGGTCATGAAGAAAGAATGAAGAAGAGGAGCCACCAATGGAGCAAGCATTTCAAAGTAAGTTACTTTTCACATCTGAGAAGAAAAAGGATTGGAAAGGCAAAAACAAAACAAAAAAACCTGGAAGTTTTGAAAAGAAATCTGAAAACAAAACTTCTAGCCTATTTTGCAAATTGTGCAACAAGAAAACCCATAATACCAAAGATTGCTTCTCAAAATGCACAAGATGCAAAGTCCAAAATCATCTTAAAAAGGATTGTTGGTACAAAAATAAAGCTAAAGAGGTGGCCAACTGTGGAGAACAAGACCATGAAGTTCTCTTCTTCACCAGCAATCAAACAAAGGAAGATGTATGGCTATTGGACAGTGGTTGCTCCAATTACATGACCAACAACAAATCTTCCTTTATACATCTAAATGAAAAAGAAAAATCAGAAGTAACAATGGGCAATAGAGAAGTATCCCCCATAGAAGGAAAAGGCACAGTTTCCATCAAACTCAAGAATGGAGAAAATAAACTCATACAAGATGTCCAATATGTGCCTGGACTCTCACAAAATCTGCTAAGCATTGGACAGCTAATGTGCAAAGGCAATATTGTGCATTTTGATAATGAAGAATGCAGAATAATCAATAAAAACACCAACAAACTGATAGCTATAGCAAAAATCACAAAAAACAAAATATTTCACCTTTCTATCAGTCAATCAGTGGATCAAGAGTTACCTCCACAAGATCAAGAGCTAACCTTATGGCATGCAAGGTATGGGCATATAAATCATAAAAGTCTCATCAATTTGCACAATATAGTTGAAGGCATTCCAAAGTTAAAAGGAGAGAAAGGATTTTGTGAAACCTGTACTCTAAACAAGATACACAAAATTCCTTTCCCTCAACAATCAAGTTGGAGAGCCTCAAAAAAACTGGAGTTAATTCATGCAGACATATGGGGTCCTGCCAGAACTCCTACATGGACTGGCAACTCCTATTACCTGCTGTTTATTGATGACAAAACCAGGATGACCTGGATATATTTTCTAAAGCACAAATCAGAGGCTTTTCAGTACTTTGTACAATTTAAAAACTATATAGAGAATTAAATGGGAATGAAAATTAAAGGGCTCAGGACAGACAGAGGAGGGGAGTTCACAAGTAGTGAATTTCAGAAATTCTGCCAAGAGCATGGAATTAAAAGGCAACTAACAGCTCCTAAAAACCCACAACAAAATGGTGTGGTAGAAAGAAAGAACAGGACATTAGTAAAAATGGGAAATAGCATGCTTAAATACAAGAAAATGCCAAAGGAATTTTGGGGAGAAGCCATGAATACTGCCACTTACATATTAAATAGATCCCCCACCAAAGCCCTAAATGAAGTAACTCCATATGAAGCATGGTATAACAAAAAACCATCAGTCAAACATATGAGAGTTTTTGGGAGAATTGCCTACTGTCTAGTACCCAAGGACAACAGAGATAAGTTAGAAGAAAAAGGTGAAAAACTCATAATGATTGGGTATAGCCATGAGTCCAAAGCCTACAGGCTTTTCAATACTACAACAAAGAAGTTAGTAATCAACAGGGACATAATCTTCAATGAAGAAATCCACTGGAGCTGGGACTCTACAAAGGATCAGAATCATATACTACCTGATCTAGAGGAGGTTGAGGTTGAAGCCACTCCTGAAGAAGAGACCTCACCACCTTCCAGTCCTACAAGATCTTCATCCTCATCTCAATCAGCCGAGGAAAGTGATGATTTATCTTCTCCTAAAAGGTACCATTCCATAACTGATATCTACAACTCACAATCTTTAGCTCTAGTGTGCAGAGAACCAACAAGCTACAAAGAAGCAGCAAAAGACCCCAATTGGGTCGCAGCAATGGATGCTGAAATGAAAGTAATTAATAAAAACAAAACTTGGAAGCTCACTCCAAAGCCCCCAAACACAGAAATCATTGGCCTAAAATGGGTATACAAAATCAAACTAAATGAGAAAGGGCAAATACTAAAATATAAAGCCCGATTAGTGGCCAAAGGATACTCTAAAAAACCAGGCCAAGATTATACTGAGACTTTCTCTCCAGTTGCAAGAATGGAGACAATTCGCATCTTACTTGCCTTTGCTGTCCTACATGGGCTACAAGTGCATCAGTTAGATGTAATTGCAGCATTTTTGAATGGAGAATTATAAGAAATGGTTTTTGTTCAACAACCAGAAGGTTATGTAGTAGAAGGAGAAGAAGAAAAAGTTTGTATGCTGCTTAAGGCACTCTATGGCCTTAAGCAATCCCCACGGGCATGGTATGCCAAAATTAATAAATATTTGCTCAGGAAACTCTTCATCAAAAGCCCTAATGATCCTGCTCTTTACATTCAAAGAGATGGGGATAATTTCCTACTAGTATGCATCTACGTTGATGACATCCTAGTGACTGGATCATCCCCATATCTTATTCTACAATTCAAAGAAATGATGAAAAGGGATTTTGAGATGAGTGATCTAGGTATCATGAAATATTTCCTCGGTTTACAAATTCTTCAGCAACCCGGGAAAACATTCATATACCAACAAAAGTACACTCAAGAGCTTCTAGAAAAATTTGGAATGAAAGACTGCAAGCCATGTTCTACTCCTATTTCAACGGGTGAAAAGCTTTCAAAAAATAATGAAGAAGAAGAAGTAGAAGAAGAAATATACCAAAGCATAGTTGGTTCCCTGATGTTCCTTACCAATACTCGCCCAGAAATTGAGTTTACGGTAAGTCTGGCATCTAGGTTTATGAGCAAACCTAAAACTACTCACATGAAGGCAGTTAAGAGGATATTAAGGTACCTTCAAGGAACCAAGGATTTCGGTCTGAGCTATACCAGAGAAGATGGAGAAGAAGGGAAGAAGCTAGTTGGTTTCTCCGACAGCGACTGGGCTGGAAGTGTCACAGATCGCAAAAGCACCAGCAGTTTAATTTTCAAGCTAGGGCCAAACACAATATCCCGGAGCTCACGAAAGCAACAATGTACATCCCTTTCCTCAACAGAAGCTGAATATGTCGCACTTGGAGAAGCAGCCAAAGAAGTAGTTTGGATTAGAAGATTACTTGAAGAAATCAACAAAAAGGAAGAAGGAACAACAGAAATCAAAGTCGACAGCACCTCTGCCATCGCCATATACAAAAACCCTGTTTTTCATAACAGGACAAAGCACATCCAACTCAAATACCACTTCATCAGAGAACTTGCCGAAGAGAAGCAGATCCTCCTCAGCCATTGCAACACGAAGGTGCAGATTGCCGACAGACTCACAAAGGCGCAGACGGCGGAACGCTTTACATCCTTTCGACGATGCCTTGGGGTTATAAAAGCCAGCGATGCAGATGAATTCCTCGGGACTCCTCACGCCAGCGAAGCCCTAGATTAAGAGGGGAAATGTTAGAATAAAATAATACGTATCTTTAATTAATTAAGCATAGTATTATGATAATCTAGAACCTTCTTCATTGGCAAGATATATGCACCCCATTTACACTTTCTGTAAACTTCTAGAAACCGCAACTTGCACCTATAAATACATTGTAGTTGTAAACATTTTAAGTAAGAAACAAATACATGAACAGTTTTCCCTGCCCGTGGCTTCCACAATTCCTATTTTCACACAGAGGCCTTTCCTCTGTTGCTTCTTCTAATCTTGGATTGAATGGTATCCGTCTCCTCCAAACTCCAAAGGTCTCCTTGAATACAATCGTGTGCTTCGACGAGTTATGACACCAATGGCCTTTCCATTCCTCAATTCCACTGGTTTTGGTGTTTCTCAAAGACCATTATCTTCTTCTTCATTCTTAGCCCTTATCCTCGAGCTCCGATTATTTGCTGCCTTCCCAGACTTTCTCGTTGCTGGAGTTTTGGGGAGAACCTTCATGAGCTCATTATTTTTCCCTTCCTCCTCCAGAGCTTTAGAGGTCAATAAGCGCTGCCAGGGAAGAGGGCTTGACTGCTTGATGTTGAACTCGTCTCCATGGATGGCTCTGCGAGAAGAGGTCCTGCTAGTGCATCAACCATCAGGAGAGGACTTCACCTTGACTTTCATCGGAGACTGCAATCCAAGGTCTTCTTGGATTTCCTCCATCCCCTCAACCTACTTTGTTTAAAATGGAGAGTTACTATGCAAAACCTGAGAGATCCATGAACTGGATTTAAAAGGAGAAGAGATAATGAGAAGTGGTTTACTGTTTCCAGAGCTTGGAGGGCGATGGCCATGACGACGCTGGTGTGGTTGGCCGCGATGCCATTTTTCTTGTAGAGAAACTGCAAGTCTTTCCTGATTGGAGAATTTTTCGGTTGGCCCTTTGGATAATGAAAACGGCCCGCTCATAAATACCATTTAATTTTTGGACCTATCTCATTACTCTCCTTTTCGAAATTCAAACTTCAGC
This sequence comes from Platanthera zijinensis, assembly GCA_039513925.1. Taxonomy (NCBI): domain Eukaryota; kingdom Viridiplantae; phylum Streptophyta; class Magnoliopsida; order Asparagales; family Orchidaceae; genus Platanthera; species Platanthera zijinensis. The sequence goes on from CM077081.1 coordinate 136,518,489, forward strand.
AAACCGTCATCCACGAAATTCCTTCCCCTAAAGCGGAGAAAATTCCACGAAGTAACGCATCGCCGGAGCAGGGATTCTCCTTTCGGCCGCTTTATTCGTTGTCGGTAAGGACGTTTGGTGTCAGTGGTTTAGGGCGAACGTATCGCCCACGAAGTAACGCATCGCCGGAGACTTGGATTCTCCTATCGCCCGCTTTTCCAGACATCGTTTGGATTATAGGTTTGCTGGAGTATACTTGCGCCTTCCCGACAAACCCTAAAGCATCAGGTATGATGAAAGTGAACGAATTCGAATTTGCATTCACCGTTTGGATTATAGGTCTGCCGTTTGGATATGTTTTTTGTATTGTTTGGAATGTGCTCACAACAAATCTTAAATGACTTGTGATTTAAGAATTTCTGTATTGTTAGCCCGTAATTTCACAATGTTTTTAATGTTTGCAACCTCATTTCTCTCCATTTTTGTACTTTTTGGAATGTGCTCACAGATGTTTAGGTTTAATTTTTTTTACCATAAAATTTTGATGATCCGGTCGGATGTAGGCCGTATAGTCACCACTGCATTTTTTTATATATGATGTTTTTGAAATCCGGCCGGATCACTCCCGCATCACATCTTTGAATTTTTTACGTGTAGATGGAAGGTCATCCAGCCGGCACATTTCTTAATAGTAGATGCGCAATATTGACCTTCAAGAAATAAACAGAGTCATTGCTTGATGTAATTTCTGATGACTCAAGGAAGATGTTGATCAATGCCTCACTAATGCATTTTTCAATTTGCCCGACCTACCCCAGAACATTCCTCTACTGTACCGACTCATTCTATTATACAGGTCGGATAAATCTGCCTTTCTGCTAGGGCAATATTATGTTAAACTGGCAGTGAAAGAAGTGTTTGTTATACTTGGCCTACCCAATAGGGGTCAAGATTTCAATTTCAGAATATTACCACTATCTAATGTCAATTTGGATTGAGCACCAAATTCCAAGAGAAATATGATTCTCTTATTTCCATGATTAACACGATGTCTCAAGTGCATGTTCCCAAAGCTGCTGCCCCCACACCATCATCACCTACCGACATATTAGTCCTGACTACACAAACCAAATCAAACAAGGAAACAATTTGTGTTAGTGAATCCACCCCTGATTATGACTTCATGCCCAAAAAGATGCCTCAATCGACATTGCAATCAATGGTATGTTATGTACAATTATTTTTTTTTGTTGCTAATATTTTTACTACTGTTTTGTTTTCACAGATTTCAAGCTTGCAGCAGGATACAGGCAACTCATTACCATCAGAGGTACATAATTGGGAGATTAAAAAGGTAGGGGAAGCACCAACGCAGGAAGGAGGCGACGATTGTGGTGTTTTTGTGTTAAAGTATATGGAGGCGATAGCTAGCATAAAGGCAGTATCTTGGTCAACATTTAAAGGCTGGCATAAGAACATGTCAATATTCAGGGCAGAAATTGCAGTGAAAATGATTAAGCTATTTTGCTCAATTAAGTAGGACACAGTTTACATGCATTTTTTACTGGTTTTTTGGACAATGAGAAATTTAATTTTGTTATATTTTGTTACATAACTATGCTCACAAGTGTGCAGGAATTGAGCAACTATGCTAGTGTGAATCTCCTTAGTAGGTAAGAAGAACTTATTTCTTTCACATTCTTGGCTTTGTATACACTTAAAATGTGTTTGCACAACAATCCTCTTGTTTCAAAACCCTTGTATGAGAACATAACATCTAATGTGTTAGGGTTAATTTTAACCACCCATTGCTTCTCGTCCGCGGTTGCATCACAATGTCTAGTGACATATAAAATATGACCATCCTCGAATTTAACTGTTTCACTTATGCACACGCTAACAACTCCATCCATAAAATATGTTCGAAAACAGAGAACATTTTTCTTGTGTACACTTTCGCTACTTGCTTTAATAAAGGGCAATTATTATATCTTAAAGTGATGCTTCCATGCTTGCACTTGAAATCTTCATCGTGTTCGGATCTACACCATGAAGAAACCATCTTCTCCATCCTGGTATAACACTCAATAAGGGAACTTGTTGGTTTTGCACACCCATGTAAAACATTGTTCGGAGATTCGCTTCTCTGAGTAGACAGAATGCCAAGGTCTAGAATATCTTTATTAGACGCAGTGAACCATCTATTTTTAATTTTATGCAAATCATAAAGCCATTTATTATCCTTCAAATTGCCTCTTGAAATCATCTCACTCCAATGAAAATCAAACTCGGCCTCATCGTCGCATTTGCTCATGTAATGAAAGAATGAACCTCGAACACTCTTATCGGTGTTGAATGTTGGAACCTTCGACAGAGCTTTCTTTGAAATATGTCACTGACAAAGGCGGTGTCAAGTGCTAGTGAAAACTCTCGCAATTGCAATGGACATCTCCTGATCCTGGTTTGTATAAATAATGCCTGGTTGTTTACCCCCTCCAAACCTCAAAAATGTATCAAAAACCCAACAGAATGACTCGATTATTTCCTCTGTAACGAAGGCCCTGCCGATAAAGACATTTTTCAAGTGATGGTTTATCCCAATAAAAGGAGCACAAACAAGATTATATTTATTCAACCGATACATGGTGTCAAATATAATAACATCACCAAATGAATCATAATCAATTTTGTTATGGCCATCCATCCAGCAAAAACTAGTCAAACGTCCTAACTCGTCCGTTTGGACATCGTACGAGAACATGATATCTTCCTTTTGCCTTTTCTTAAATATTTTCAACAAACTTATGACATCACCGCTTTCTATAAGTGCTCTCCATTCCCGTTGAACATAATTATAAGTATCTATTTTACAAAAACCTACATTTTCGTTTCCCCCCACCTCATCAGACATGAAGTTGTATGCTTAAATTATTTTGATCCCAACACCGGTCATGCTCTTGAGAATACTTCCCTAAACTTCGGATATATCCCTATGAGATCTTAACAAATGACTGTCATTCTCTTGAGCGAGGGGGTGATCGTGCTTCTCTACGAATTTCACCACCTCCCAATTCCTGCCCTCTTTATCAGCAGCAAAATACAAGCGTGCCAAGCACCCTGTACGAGTATCAAGTTTGCGGAATTTTTTTTGGTCATCCTTCTCGTCATTCACTCGTTTATAACCTGCTTTTGCGCATACAAACTGCCTCCTTTTAACAATCTGAGTATGTGTCCAGTGTACAATATGTTCTTTGCGTACACTAAATCCAATTTTCCAGGCGTACTCCCTATACATATTGTAGACTTCCGCATCAGAATGCACGGCCGGGAAGACAACAACGTCAATCTCCTCCTGTGAAAAAAAATCAGATGTGTCCAGTGACCGTTACACCTTAAAACTATGTGTTGCGCGCTAGGGTTCGAAGAAATAAACGCAACCGAACTAGCAACCCGATGAGGCAAGTATACCTATCGAATTGTAGCAAGGGGACACAAGTGTCGTATTAAGATCCGGGAACTGTTGGCTAAGCTTACTCACACGAACGCTATTATCTTATCGACGGAAAAACTAGGGTTTTAGAAAATCTAAGTGCAGGGGAGAAAGTAAAGCTATTCTAGAAAAAGAAACACTGCAATTAAGAGGGCTATTAAGTAAACAACTAAGCTAGAAAGGAAACTACTGCAGTTAATAAAAGAGCACAATATATGAGATTACTACAAAAGGTAGAACAATATGAAATGGAAATGCACCCGATCGAGATTCACCTCGGCTAAAGACGATTAAGAAAATGCGATAAAAATCTAAACTTAATAGGATAAGGGTCCTTGACCGTGGAGGTTCCTAAAGCTTGAACACGCTTCTCTCGAAGTCGTGCCCAACTGAGTTTAGGAAGGTCCGACCGACTCTCGTCTAAATCGGAGGCCTAAAACTCGCTTTACGCGGTGAACCCCACTATTGGATTTTACTCCAATCCGGGAGATTTGGACGTCTGCCTCTCTCGAGGGGTGCGTACAACTCCCTTTACTCTTGAATGCTCACTTCATTCTTTCGGCCTCTCGGCTAGCCCAGAATGAAAGCAAAGGCGGAGAGTATATATCGAAAATATACCTCCGACCCGTGATAAATCAAGAGTAATTCAAGGCCCTAACCTAAAAAGAAAAGATTAATTAAAACATCATAACATAATCGCTCTAACCTCGGATCATCAAGATCGAGTACAAGGAGGATTAGTTAATCATAATGGAGTGGAGGGGGGGGGGGGGGGAGATGAGTAGAAAAACATAAGAAGAACACAAGCTAAGGGAAGAACAATTTTATTAATAAAAAGGGCAAGTTACACTATTGAAAATTAAAGTTACAAGTGCATGAAAATTAAACCCTATTCTAGCCCTACATTAAGCACTAAGCAAGAAGAAAATTACATTAAAAGCTAGCACAAACTATGGTTAAACTAGGGTTAACCAACAAGTACAAAGAGAGGGGGAGAGAGAGAGAGAAAAAGCATGAAAAAGGATCAAGAAACAAAGGGGCAGCACCTCCCCCACTCAACCAAAGCTTGCTGAAATGGAGAGGGGGGGGGGCTCAATTTATAGGAAAAAATCTCGGGTTGGTCACGCCCTCCGACACGCCCTAGGGGGGGCGTGTCAGGGGGGCGTGACAGTACTATGTTGACCTCGGGCTCTGGATTCTGGCGGGAGGGATGATTGCTTCGGTACGTCGGTGGTCACGCCCTGGGTCACGCCCGTGACAGGGGGGCGTGACAGGCATGTCATGTCCAAATCATTGGTCGGAAATCCGTCAGTCGCCGAAAAAGGAGGGTGTCACGCCCATGTCACGGGCGTGACATGGGGCGTGACAGTACTATTTGCGTGCTGAGGCGGAAGGGCATTTAATGCGGCGGCAGGCTTTGCGGCAGAGGGCGACACGCCCATGTCACGCCCGGTGACACGCCCAGGGAGGGCGTGACAGGGGGGCGTGACAGCGGTTTTGACCGTTTTCTGTCCACTCCAGCAGGTGTCCTCGGGATCGGGTGGCACGCCCTAGGTCACGCCCAGGGAGGGCGTGACAGGGGGGCGTGACAGGCCATTTTGGCGATTTTTCTGAAAACCTGCAAAAAGACAGGAAAAAGTTAGTGGCAATAAAATTTACATAAAAAGGATAAAAATAAACTAATAATAGACATAATTTGTACAATATAAAATATAAAATACGATAATAGTTTAGGCTACAAAACGTATTATCAAATTCCCCCAAGCTTAAGCCTTGCTTGTCCCCAAGCAAAAATATAAAAACTAGATATTTATAAAAAGGACTAATCAAAAAGTTCTAATTATGCCTACACAAGTACTATGCGAAATTCTTAGTAGGGAAAAGGTGAAATGTAAGTCTAAAACAATTATTTAGGTATGGTAAAACTTTTATAAACTTTACTTAATAAAAACAAATCATCCAAAATTTTAACGAGATTTTTTTAAATGGACTTAAGTAAAGCAACGAAAATGAAAAACACGCATTGAGTTGTTACTAGATCCAAGCAACGCATTATAATTATATCAATTTAATTATCAAAAATCTAGGTTTAAATCCAAAACTAAAACTGATTTACTGTTTTTCTTTTCTTAGTTGTTAAATAAAAAACAAAAAGCGTGAATCAAAAGGACTTAAATAGGACAGAAACGTTTGGTTTAGGAAAATGATTAGGAGTGGAATTCAAAGATAAACGTGACGGTTTAAAATCACACTAAACCAAAGCAAAGAGTTTCAAAAACTTTCATAAAAATATGTACACATTTTTTTTCTTTTTCTTTTTTTTTTTTCATTTTTCTTTTTCATTTTTCTTTTTCATTTTTTTTTTTTCAAAACAAAGGCCATAAATATTTTTATTTTCCTTTTTGAGTTGGCCAAACAAAAATAAACATCACTTTTGAACATACTTCTTTTTTTTTCGAAAACCTTTCTCCACAAAAATCACAAAATACCCTATCAAAATCGTCAAAATAATTTATGAAACTCAAAAAGGCTAGTGTGATTCGATAGGTTGGAAATTTTGGCTTTGGTGAAACTGAAATGAAAGGAGGAGCTATCAAATGAAATCGGAAAAAGGCTCAAAAACGGCTAACTAGTGGTACAAGTTTTTAGGTTGGCAGGAAAGCTCAAACGAAAACAAAAACGGCCTAAATCATTTTCACGCTTTTGAATTTATTTAAAACAAAGGTTTGAAAAATTTCAAAAAGCGAGTCCTAGATAATAAAAGAAGATTGATGAAATTAACTCGAAAATAGAAATAATAGGTGACTTGGATCGTTCACATCTACTACGTTATTCAACAGTTGACTTTACAAAAATTATTCAAAAACGAAAAAGAAAATAGTGGATGATGAATTTTTGAGAAAGTAAAGGAAATAAAAAAAACAAAAAACCATAATAGAAATGCGAGTTTTAGAAAAATATTTCACCTTAACATGCTACCGCGAATTAGAAACACAGCATGGCCAACATTTTACTTGTGAAACATAATTAAAAAGGACGATTAGAAATATTATAATTAACTAAGTTGTTTATAGGAGATTTTGAGTAAAACAAAACTAAAAACTAGGGGTACTATTGAAATACCAAAATGTCTAAACTATTCAAAAACACACATATATTTTTTTATTTTGAGGAATATTCTCTTTTTTTTTTTTGGATTTTGGAAAATTTTTCTCTTTTTTGGAATTTTAAGATATTCATTTTTTTTTTTTTAATTTATGGAACTATTTACAAAAAAGGAAATTATTTACACTAAGCAAAAATGAAGGAGGAAATCCTCCCCCAAGCTTAAAACAGACATTGTCCTCAATGGCTAAAGAAGGGGATTGGAGAAGGAGAGAAAAATAAATTGCAGAATTGAAAGACAGAATTGAAATACAGGTACTTCCCCGGATTTATTTGCTGCGAAAACTGAGTGATGCCGCTCCCCGAATGTCTTCTTTGGACTTCGTGATGGATTCAGCAATGTTGGAGCAGGCGATCGCAGAAGCTTCAGCTTGTCGGAGCCGTCCGAGGCAAAAATTGTAAAATAAAGAAAACAGAAAAAGATAACTTGGGTTGCCTCCCAAGAGCGCCCTTTGGTTAAAGCGTCGTTGAGCTCGACGCATCAAAAATAATATTGTCCAAAAATATTGTTGTCCCGAAATAAAATTGTTTTTAGCAAAAATAAAAAATAAAAATTTCAAGATTAAAGTTCGTGAAGCAGAAACTTAATAGTGTTTGGACTGACATCATCATCACCAGAAAAATACAGTTTAAGACGCTGACCATTCACTTTGAAATTACCCTTATCAGGGTGAGAAATTAAAACAGTTCCATAAGGAAATACTTCTAAAACAGAAAACGGGCCAGACCAGCGAGATTTTAATTTGCCCGGAAATAACCGTAAACGACTGTTATATAACAGGACTTGGTCGCCCGGCTTAAAGTTTTTAGGGTGCCTTAAGTGTTTATCGTGTAAACGCTTCGTCCGCTCTTTATAAAGTTTATTATTTTCATAAGCATAAGAGCGCCACTCATCGAGTTCATTTAGTTGAAATTTTCGAAGGTCACCGACTGAGTGGGGATCGAAGTTTAAAAATTTTAAGGCCCAAAAGGCGCGGTGTTCTAACTCTACGGGCAGATGGCACGATTTTCCATAGACCAGCCGATACGGCGTACATCCGAGAGCGGTTTTGTACGCTGTTCGGTAGGCCCATAGAGCATCGTCTAGTTTGGTTGACCAGTCTTTTCTAGAAGTTGAAACAGTCTTTTCTAATATTCTTTTTATTTCTCTATTTACTACTTCGACTTGACCGTTAGTTTGGGGGTGGTAGGCAGTGGACAGTTTATGCGTAACGCCGTATTTAGTAAGGATTTTTGAAAATTGCGCGTTACAGAAATGGGAACCCCTATCGCTAACGATTGCGCGTGGCGTACCGAATCTAGAAAATAATTTTTTTAAAAACGTGACTACAACTCGGGAGTCGTTCGTAGGAAGAGCTTGGGCCTCAGCCCATCGTGAAACATAATCAACAGCAACTAAAATATATTTGTTTCCGAAGCTAGAAGGAAGGGGGCCAACAAAATCAATTCCCCAGAGGTCGAAAATTTCGCACTCTAAGAAATAATTTTGCGGCATTTCATTTTTATTAGAAATATTGCCCGACCGTTGGCAACTATCACACCTGCTCACAAAGGCTTGCGCGTCTTTAAACAGGCTAGGCCAGTAAAAACCCGCGCAAAGCACCTTATGAGCGGTGCGAGCAGCTTGATAGTGCCCACCTGTCGGACCTTCATGCAAATGTTTTAGAATATCAATTCCTTCATCAAAAGAAACACATCTCCTTATCACTTGATCCGCACAAATTTTGAAAAGATGCGGGTCTTCCCAAAAGTAGTTCTTCATCTCAGAAAAGAATTTCTTCTTCTGCTGAGAGGAGAACTCTTTTGGGAGCACCCTGGCCACTAGATAGTTGGCGATGTGCGCGAACCAAGGAGAAGTAGATGTATTAACTAAAAGCAGCTTCTCATCAGGAAAATAGTCATTAAATGATTTTTCATTTAATTTTTCTATAAAGGGGTTATCTAATCTTGATAAATGATCGGCGGCCAAGTTCTCGGCTCCTCGCTTATCACGGATCTCTAAGTCAAACTCCTGGAGGAGTAAGACCCAGCGAATCAAGCGAGGCTTGGCATCCGTTTTGGCAAGAAGGTACTTGAGGGCCGAGTGGTCCGTAAAAACAATGATTTTTGAAAGTGTAATGTAAGAGCGAAATTTATCAAACGCAAATACTACGGCTAAGAGCTCCTTCTCGGTTGTGGTGTAATTTTCTTGTGCAGATGTGAGGGTTTTACTAGCGTAATAGATGGGGTGGAAGTTCTTAGATATGCGTTGACCTAATACGGCTCCCACCGCAAAACTACTCGCATCGCACATAATCTCGAAAGGAAGGTCCCACACCGGAGCTATCATAATCGGCGCGTTAATTAACTTTTCTTTAATTAATTCAAAGGCAGAAATACAAGAGTCATCAAAAATGAATGGAGCGTCTTTTTCTAAGAGATGGGTGAGGGGCTTAGTGATCTTGGAGAAGTCCTTTATAAAACGACGATAAAAACCAGCGTGGCCTAGGAAACTTCTTATAGCTTTTATGTTTGTAGGTGGCGGCAACTTCTCAATAACTTCTATCTTGGCAACGTCTACCTCAATACCTTTAGCAGAAATTTTATGACCCAAAACTAACCCTTCCCTCACCATAAAATGGCATTTTTCCCAATTTAGGGCAAGGTTAGTTTCTTCGCATCGTTCTAAGACTTTTTCGAGGTTTTCTAAACATCTATCGAAGGTATCGCCGAACACGGAGAAATCGTCCATGAATACCTCCATAATGCTTTCTACGTACTTGTCAAATATTGCGAGCATACATCGTTGGAATGTAGCCGGCGCATTGCATAATCCAAACGGCATTCTTCGGTACGCGAAGGTGCCGAAGGGACAAGTAAACGTAGTTTTCTCTTGGTCCTCGGGAGAGATGGGTATTTGAAAGTACCCCGAGAGGCCATCGAGGAAACAATAAAAGCTATGGCCGGAGAGACGTTCTAAAATCTGGTCGATAAACGGTAGAGGAAAGTGGTCCTTACGGGTGGCGTCATTTAACTTACGGTAATCTATGCACATACGCCAACCCGTCACCGTCCGTGTCGGGATTAATTCATTATTCTCATTACTAACTACGGTTATCCCTCCCTTTTTTGGAACTACCTGAACGGGGCTAACCCACTTACTGTCCGATATAGGGTAGATAATTCCTGCGTCTAATAGTTTCATAACCTCGCCCTTAACTACTTCTTTCATATTCGGGTTTATACGGCGCTGAGGTTGGATAGAGTTACGCAAATTATCTTCCATTAAAATTTTATGTGTACAGAAAGATGGGCTTATGCCCTTGATATCAGAAATTTGCCAAGCAATAGCCCGGCGATGCTTACGTAGAACTAGAAGAAGTTTATCGTTCTGCGTATCCGTGAGGTAGGCCGAAACGATAACTGGTAACTTGGAGTCTTTTTCTAAGAAAGCATACTTAAGGTGTTCGGGAAGTTCTTTAAGTTCTAGGGTAGGGGGTTCTTCATAAGAGGATTTTGAGATTCTTTCTTTTTCAAAAATAATATCTTCATAAACTTTTTTATAAGGAACGTAATAAGGGGTGGGGCTAGCAGCCAAGACGGCTTCTTGTACAGATTCAGTGGTAAGGAAAGAGGAAGAACAAAAATCAGAAAACTCTTTTTCAAACTCAGAAAGAGAATAAGAAGATTCATCACTTCCTTGCAGTGATTCTGTTGTAAGAGAAGAGGAGCAAAAAGTAGAAAATTCTTTTTCAAAGTCGGCGAGGAAGTAGGAAGAATCATCACTCACGGCGTCTATGAAAAAACATGAGTCATCGTTCGCTAAGGTGTTCTTCATCGAAGGGGTGATCGGAAATGTGACTTCGTCGTCGCCTACTCGAAGAAAGAGCTTACCATTGCTTACGTCAATGATGGCTCGGGAGGTGGCAAGGAAGGGTCGGCCAAGGATCAGGGGAACCTCGACGTCTTCTTCGATGTCCAAAATGACAAAGTCCACCGGGAAGATGAACTTGTCGACTTTCACTAGAACGTCCTCCACTATTCCTAACGGGTACTTGACGGATCTATCGGCTAGCTGGATACTCATACGCGTGGGGTTAAGGCTACCAATCCCTAACTTTTTGAACAACGAAAAGGGCATCAGGTTTATACTTGCGCCTAAGTCGGCTAACGCGTGTTTAACAAAGAGATCACCGAAGACACACGGGATAGAGAAACTACCCGGGTCACTGATTTTCTTCGGCAAACCGTTTGTTAAAACTGCAGAGCACTCGGCGTTTAGCGTGACGTGCGAAAGATTCTCTAACTTCTTCTTGTTTGTGAGGAGGTCTTTAAGATATTTGGCGTATTTCGGCATTTGCGAAATAGCCTCGTGGAAGGGAAGATTAATGTGGATTTGTTTGAAGATTTCTAAGAAGCGGGAGTACTGATCATCTTGACGTTGTCTATTAAGTTCAGAGGGGTATGGAGGAGTTGAATTATTTTTGAAGATGGGTGGTGGAGTGAGATTATTTTCTAAAGCGGGGGTGATTACTTCTTCAGCAGAGGGTGTAAGCGGAGCAGAGCTTTGATTTTTAAAAGCGAGAGCGGAGCTTGCCTCGGGCTCTTCACTTACCATACCGGAGACTTGCTTCCCACTCCGAAGAGTTATAGCTTTCGCTTGCTCTCTCGGGTTGGGTTCGGTATTGGAAGGAAGAGACCCTGCGGGTCGCTCAGAAATTATTTTCGCGAGCTGTCCTACCTGGTTTTCTAGACTTTTTACGCTTCCGGTTAACGTTCTTATAGTGGCGTCATTTGTGGTGATATATTTAGAAAGTAATTCCTCCAAGCTTGGAGGTTTTGGGTAATTTTGAAGAAGTGGTGGTGGTGGTGGTGGTGGTTGTGCAGAAAAATCATTTTGCGGAGGTGGGCGCATCGCATTCGATGGATTACTCCATGAAAAGTTCGGGTGATTTCTTAAAGCGGGGTTATAACTATTCGGAAAATTAAAACCAGGCGGATGAAAATTCGCAGCAGAAAAATTATTAAAAGCAGTTCTAGGCAAATTATTAACATAATCTAAATGTTCTGGAGTAGGGGTTGCAGATTCCCATACCTGAGGGGCGGAGGCAGCAGTCATCTCCGTGATTTTTTTGCTTAGGATTTCTACTTGCAGAGCGAGCTGGGAGACGTTGTCCACTTCATAGATACCTGCAGGCTTGTTCGGGCGGGACCTAGGCACATTCCACTGATAAGTGTTCATGGCCATATCCTCAAAAAGCTCAAGAGCGGCTTCCGGGGTCTTATGATTTAAAGTACCGCCAGAAGCTGCGTCTATCATTTGCTTCGTGCTTTGATTTAGCCCGTTATAAAACGTCTGCACTTGTAACCATACAGGCAGCGCGTGATGTGGGCATCGTCTTAATAATTCTTTAAATCTCTCCCAGGTTTCGTAAAGGGTTTCAGAGTCTATTTGTCCAAAGGCAGAGATGTCGTTCCTAAGTTTTGCAGTTTTAGCTGGCGGAAAATACTTCGCCAAAAATTTTTCAGTTAATTCATTCCAAGTGGTTATGCTATTTTTCGGAAGTGTGTTAAGCCACTGCTTAGCTTTAGTTCTTAGAGAGAAGGGGAAGAGTCTTAGCCTTATCGCATCATTTGTGACACCATTTATCTTGAAGGTGTCGCAAATTTCAAGAAAGCTAGCTATATGTGCGTTCGGATCTTCATCTTGAAGTCCGTCAAATTGCACATATTGCTGCACCATTTGAATTATGCTAGGCTTTAGTTCAAAGTTATTATTTGCTATAGTAGGGCGGACTATACTCGATTCTGTTCCCTCGAGGTTCGGTCGTGCATAATAGGACATAGTCCTTTGCACGGCCTCATCTACGTTGGGTTCTTCCATTCTTAAAGTATTAAATGACTCGGAGTCCTCAACCGGCACTTGGATGGTAGGACCTTGAAATCGCGATCTTCTCCGAAGAGTACGCTCAATTTCGTGGTCCAAGTCCAAAATAACCGACGGACTCCCGCGGGTCATGCACTAAAAGAACAGAAAAGAAGAAGAGAAAGAGAAAAAGGATAAACTAGAAAGAAAAACTAGATTTAGAAAATTAAATTAAAATTTTTTTTTCTTTTTGAAATAGATTTTTTTTATAGATTAACTCCCGAACTTCCCAAGGACTACCCCGTGAAGGGTTCGCAAGGTACTAGACAAGACAGTGGCGCTTAAAGCCCTTTGCCCTTTTCGAGAGAATTAGGTGGCGTAGAAAAATTGTGAGGTTGGTTTCTATTAAGAGCGGTGATAATTTTTTTGAATTTTTTTTTAAAACTTTTAAAGAAAGGGGATGAGAAAGAGAAGAGATAAAATTAATAGGTTCGTGTTTTCAAAATATCAACGGAAGTTGGGTCCCCGGCAACGGCGCCAAAAACTTGTTGCGCGCTAGGGTTCGAAGAAATAAACGCAACCGAACTAGCAACCCGATGAGGCAAGTATACCTATCGAATTGTAGCAAGGGGACACAAGTGTCGTATTAAGATCCGGGAACTGTTGGCTAAGCTTACTCACACGAACGCTATTATCTTATCGACGGAAAAACTAGGGTTTTAGAAAATCTAAGTGCAGGGGAGAAAGTAAAGCTATTCTAGAAAAAGAAACACTGCAATTAAGAGGGCTATTAAGTAAACAACTAAGCTAGAAAGGAAACTACTGCAGTTAATAAAAGAGCACAATATATGAGATTACTACAAAAGGTAGAACAATATGAAATGGAAATGCACCCGATCGAGATTCACCTCGGCTAAAGACGATTAAGAAAATGCGATAAAAATCTAAACTTAATAGGATAAGGGTCCTTGACCGTGGAGGTTCCTAAAGCTTGAACACGCTTCTCTCGAAGTCGTGCCCAACTGAGTTTAGGAAGGTCCGACCGACTCTCGTCTAAATCGGAGGCCTAAAACTCGCTTTACGCGGTGAACCCCACTATTGGATTTTACTCCAATCCGGGAGATTTGGACGTCTGCCTCTCTCGAGGGGTGCGTACAACTCCCTTTACTCTTGAATGCTCACTTCATTCTTTCGGCCTCTCGGCTAGCCCAGAATGAAAGCAAAGGCGGAGAGTATATATCGAAAATATACCTCCGACCCGTGATAAATCAAGAGTAATTCAAGGCCCTAACCTAAAAAGAAAAGATTAATTAAAACATCATAACATAATCGCTCTAACCTCGGATCATCAAGATCGAGTACAAGGAGGATTAGTTAATCATAATGGAGTGGAGGGGGGGGGAGATGAGTAGAAAAACATAAGAAGAACACAAGCTAAGGGAAGAACAATTTTATTAATAAAAAGGGCAAGTTACACTATTGAAAATTAAAGTTACAAGTGCATGAAAATTAAACCCTATTCTAGCCCTACATTAAGCACTAAGCAAGAAGAAAATTACATTAAAAGCTAGCACAAACTATGGTTAAACTAGGGTTAACCAACAAGTACAAAGAGAGGGGGAGAGAGAGAGAGAAAAAGCATGAAAAAGGATCAAGAAACAAAGGGGCAGCACCTCCCCCACTCAACCAAAGCTTGCTGAAATGGAGAGGGGGGGGCTCAATTTATAGGAAAAAATCTCGGGTTGGTCACGCCCTCCGACACGCCCTAGGGGGGGCGTGTCAGGGGGGCGTGACAGTACTATGTTGACCTCGGGCTCTGGATTCTGGCGGGAGGGATGATTGCTTCGGTACGTCGGTGGTCACGCCCTGGGTCACGCCCGTGACAGGGGGGCGTGACAGGCATGTCATGTCCAAATCATTGGTCGGAAATCCGTCAGTCGCCGAAAAAGGAGGGTGTCACGCCCATGTCACGGGCGTGACATGGGGCGTGACAGTACTATTTGCGTGCTGAGGCGGAAGGGCATTTAATGCGGCGGCAGGCTTTGCGGCAGAGGGCGACACGCCCATGTCACGCCCGGTGACACGCCCAGGGAGGGCGTGACAGGGGGGCGTGACAGCGGTTTTGACCGTTTTCTGTCCACTCCAGCAGGTGTCCTCGGGATCGGGTGGCACGCCCTAGGTCACGCCCAGGGAGGGCGTGACAGGGGGGCGTGACAGGCCATTTTGGCGATTTTTCTGAAAACCTGCAAAAAGACAGGAAAAAGTTAGTGGCAATAAAATTTACATAAAAAGGATAAAAATAAACTAATGATAGACATAATTTGTACAATATAAAATATAAAATACGATAATAGTTTAGGCTACAAAACGTATTATCACTATGCAACATAACAATTCACATGAAATCCGACTGAAGAAACATCCAGTTTGCTTACAGATTAATAAATTCAGGCCGAATGAATCCCAACCAAAAAAAATACAATAAGGATTGAAAAATTAAACTATGAGACCTACAACCGAATCACAAATACAACAATAAAAACCAGACAATGAATGGTTTTTTCTTTATTACCTTAACTGGAATGTTGTCCAAAGTTTCTCCATCTTCCTCCATGGTAGCGGGATTGTGTCAACTGTTCTGAGATAAAAGGGGATGAGGATGACGGGATCTCCAAGGATGATAGGAGTTACTCTGCAGTACTTGTGGAGGCAGATAACTGTTCCGAGCTAACTGGACTGTTGGCCGAATTATCCTCGCTGGGGGAACATTGCTAGGATGGCCATCGGGGCTTTGGAGCTTCTCGGCGAAGGGAAATGTCTTCAGGCAAGCCTCGCACAATTAAGAAGAAACCCACAGAAAACCTAGGCGCGTGGAAAAAGGAGCTCCGGCCAAAAAAATGGCGCCTGGGCTGAAATTTTGCGATGAAAAATTTTCAGGAAAGGAGGGAAGGAGGAGGGACCCACGGTATTTATGAGCAGACCGTTTTCACGGTCCAAACGGTAGACAGAAAAATTTTCCTTCCTGATGAGACGGTGAAAGTCCATGACGAAAGCTCTGATTAGGGTTTCAAAGAAAGGAAATTGGGTTACGGTTTCGAGGCCTAGAAGGGACAAATTTATAAAGCAAGCACCGTGCTCTTGAAATATTACGGTTGGAACGAGAGGTGGGCCTATGCAAAAGTGTTTGTTTATTGTTTCCTAATCCAAAAGAAAAGACCGTTGGGCCTTATGGTAGACACATCCCGAAGGGTTCCGTGAGTAGGGGTGGAAATAGGTCAGGTCATGCCAGGCCTTATGGAAAATAGGTCAGGCCTACATTAGTCTTTTTGGGCCTGAGTTTGGCCAACTAGCCTGATGTTGGCCAAAATATAGGCCTAGCCTGACCTATTTTACAAAACGGGTAGGTCTGGTCTGGCCTGTAGGCCTACTTAGGCCTACTTAATAATTCATTTTTAATATACTATTAGTAATTATGTAATTTGGGATACTTAACTTTATATAATAAATTAATTTAATTTATTATTTAAAAATAATGTAGGCCGGCCTGCAGGCTTACAGGCCATATTTTAATAATAGAGTTCTGGGCCCGTTTTAAAAACAAGCCAATATTTATGGTAAGTAGAAAATAGGTCAGGCTAGGTCAGGCTAGGCCAGGCTGATGGCAGGCCAGGCCGATGGCAGGCCAAGCCGCAGGCCGCTGATAGGCCGTCTGGCCTATTTCCACCCCTAGTCGCAAGTACAATAAAATTTAAATACAAATGCATCTGTTACCTATTAGTTTATAAAATTGAATACAAATGCACTGAAAAATAACCGATTTGTGGAAATTACACAAACAATCGATAATAAAGGCATTTGTAACCTATTAGTTTTGTAAGTATAATCAAATTGAAATACAGATGGAACATACGACATACCTTAATAGACATAGGATGTGCAAAAACAAGCTTTTCAATACTGAAACATCCTCGACTATAGCATACGTAACCAGCTTCTATAATACATTTATAGAGGAATTGAATTGGAGTTCGACCTCCTAATTCTTGCTTATGAAGAATCGCTCTATGATTGTAAAAATAGTTCTAATTGTCATAGTATTCCCTTGATTCTTCTGCTTTATCAATGAAAGTATTTTGCGGGATTTAACACTAGAGGCAAACATACACTCAACAAGTTGTTCCTCATTTTTATCCAAGCCACCAGCATATGCATGTGTCTCTAAGTGTATAGAATAATAATTGTGCTTTCAACATAACACATCCACTTGTCATTCATCCACATACATTTACTTCCGACCTCTCACTTAAAATGGACACCCACATTTATTTGAATTTATCTTACGCATGCTTTGGTTAATTTGTTTTGGATTCTCATTGTTGAATCAAAAAATGACCTCAACGAAAGTTCAAAAATCGGGGTGCAGCCAACACCTACTTTTCTCAAGCCTCGCCCCTCGACTGGTTGCAAAGGACCTAGAACTGACCCGAAGCCTCAACAGGGAGGTCCCTCCTCTTACCCGGAAGATCTCTGAGAGCTTCCCCTCCAAAGCCAAAAGCTGGGCTAAGAGCTCCTCAGAAAGCACTAGAGAATTGTAGAATAATGAAAGCTTGCTTTCTAAGGAGCCCTTGTGGGTCTATTTATAGCCTTTGCTGACCTGAAATTACTGAAATACCCTTGGCTGGCCTGCCAATAGCCGAATCTCGCTGTCCTGAAATATTAAATGCAGGCCCTGGGGGCACAAGGGTAATTTTACCCGAGGGCAATTAGGTAATTTTACCCTAGGCTCTGGGCCTCACTCGGCGAGAAACCTATGCCGAGAACCCTCTCGCCTTCGCTTGGCAGGAGCTAAAAAAGGAGTCTCGAATGCCTCGGACCAAGCCAGCTCTCGCCTTCTGTGAGGCGCAAGCCTTCTCTCCGCCTCTTGGGCAGAAGAGGGTCTCGGTTGACTGATGGTGATCATTCTTGCCTGCTTTTAGGCGGGAGCTCCTCCTTGGCGGGAGCTCTTCTGATATGAAGCCCAAAGCTAGCTCGAAGCTAGTCTAATCCTGGACATTGATGCCTTTGGGTCCCACTCATCGAATATGAGGTTGTACACAATCCCTGCTCGTTTTGAGCTAGCTCTGCGCTAAAAAATACACGTCCGTTCCGTAAATATTCGCTGAGCACGTGTCATTCTAAAAAGGGAATCTTTTGGTGGGCCATCCCGTGGCTATATATATGTGCTGATAAATGGCCGTAAATCTGCCCCTGACAGTCGTTGCTCCCTGTATGAGCTCTCGCGTGGTTTCGCGATGCGTTCCAAATGTGTTGACAAGCCGCTCTCGCAGGACCTCCAAGACCGCATTAATGCGACGTAGGTGCGTGCCCTGGCCAACAGTGCTTTGGTTGCCCCCTGGCTGGCAAGAAAAGTGCCAGCCGCTAAGCCCTCCCGGCCGAAGAAGAAGAAGAAGAAGAGGGCGAAAGCAGTCCAGCGGGACCTTCCGTGCGAGAACCGGGGCTCACCTACCCCGACCCCGAGCAACGCGGGTAATCCTTCCCCTCTGCAAAAGGTAAGTCTCTTTGACTTGTTGATTACCAAAATTACGAGTTTATTTAAGCGAAAGGATCGATGACTGACGCAATACTTCTCGTAGGAGGCGGCTCAAGATGATGGCGTCGAGTCCCCGCAGGTGCCCTCAGACCCGTCGTCTTGCCCTCCCGAGGATCGACTACGGGTCACGGAGGCCACTCCTCCGGCTGACCCCTCGAGAACTGTTGGTATCCTTTCCTCCCCGTCACTCCTTTCTAACCATTTCAATCATAGCCTTCCAAATTGTTGAACTGACTTCCCGCAGCACTGTCTCCCTCCAACCCGAGTCTCGCCACCCGGGAGAATAAAATAATGGCTGCTAACTTGCTTGCCCAAGCGGCTGACCCCACCCTACTGGTGGGAGGGGTGGCTATCAAACCCTCTGTAGCCCAAAAGGAGGCTAGCCACCCCACGAGAGAGGACAACTCCCCCCTCCTTCTGGCTAGGCTGGGATTACCATACGCAAGACCTTTTGCCCGGGGCGAGGAAAGCCGCTCCACCTCCTTTATGAAACTTGGGGGGGGGGGGGTCCGGGCCTTCTCGCCTGCCGCCGGCTGGTGACTTTCGCCATACTGCAGGTATGCGAGATATTCATCATAATCTTTACTTAGCTCTCGCCATAACCATGGAACTCTTTTTCCATGTGATCCGGATTCGCGGGAGGGAGCCGACGACGAAGAAGAAGAAGAAGAAGGAGGAGAGGAAGGGGAGGATGCCGAGAGCTCCCCCTTCCCCTCTTTTGATGAGATGGAGGAAATCCTAGACGACGTTAGGAAAGCCAAAAAGCGGTGGAAGAAACTTGCGGCTATCCTGGCCAAGCAAGTTCAGAGGGAGCGAGCCCACACTGCTACGGCGAAAGAGCATCGCGAGATGGTGGAACAGAGGCTGGAGGCCCTCGAGCGGGACTACTTCCCCATCAAGACGGAGCGGCCAGACATGTCTACCTCCGAGTCATCCCCTGGGCAATGCATTGCGCGGATCCGAGACCAGGCGCGCCGGATCAACTTCGGTTGCACCATGCTATCCTTCTACTTCAGCCCGCGGCCTCCTCCAAGAACATGACGGCGAGAGCGAGGACGATGGCACTGTGAGCCGTACTAAATGGCGCAGTCTCGCCCCCTGCTCCCCATCTTCTTGCCTACCCTTCTCGCATGTACCCCCTTTTTTCTTTTTTCTATCTTGAAAGACTGCTTGTTGATTATTATTATTTGTCATGGAGCTCTCGCCCGGCAAGGGCCTCCTTTCTATCTTGGTTTCTGTTTTTGTTTCTATTTTTGTGCTGTTACTATAGTGTTTCCGCGAACCCCCAACCGTCCGTCGCTGTCACTAATGGGATAGAGACTTATTGTTGACTTAGGTGCCCAAGGTGTGTCGGAGTGGAAATCGAGGCGTCGTTTCCCTAGGGTGTGACGACTATACCCCTGCCACCTTTTTGGGAAAATCATCATTACCACAACTTTCTATAAATAGGCCGATCCACCTACCACATTTACTTCTCTGATCCGGAACCCTTGACCTCCTTGTTGCACTCGCACCTTGACGAGAAATTCCCTCGCTTACGCCACCTTTCCTCATTCTCACTTTTCTCCCTAAGCTTTCGCCTTCAACTTTCGACCACGATTCTGGGCGAGAATGAAGGGCGCTACCATTGCGCGGAAGCCTTCCAGAGGCACTAGTTCCCCCCTTGCCGTTTAACCATGGATGAATACCACCTGATTACCTCCCGCTACACCCCCCCCGGCTTCACCACGATAAACCCGGGCAACAATCATCGGGTCAATAGCGCGAGAGCGGGAGAGCTCGCCATCCCCCTCGAGCATTTCGAGGTGGGCTTCCGCCTTCCCCTTCGGCCCGAGGTGCGCCAGGCACTCCGCTACTACGACATCATTCCCGCTCCACTCAATCCAAACTCGGTCGCCATCCTGGTAGCCTTCATCTGATACATGCGATCCGAGAGGATTGAGTTCAGCCTGCCGATCTTCCGGAAGCTCTTCGTCTTTCGGGCGAAGGGAGGGGTTGTGTTCTTCTCCGGACAATTTCTCAAAATTACCGGTCTCGCCAACAAGCACCACCACTGGGGAGAGAGGTTTGTATTCGTTTCAGGAGAATTCGGCAGCATGCCTCTCGCGCCCGTTCAATATGACGACGCTGCTTACAAGCCACCCATATTGTGGTTGTGCGAGAGTGCCCTCCTTGAGTTCTTCGGGACCAATGACTTCAACGTCCCCTTTCTCAGGCGGTACGTCGACTCAATCCTTTCCGTTCCTCCCGGTGAAGGTAAGGTCTCGTCTTTAATTTGATATTCCCTTATTCTAGAACATAGCGTTGAATGCCGTCAACTTTGCAGGAGAGCGAGAAATCCCCCTGCGCCAATCATTTGCCGAGACCCAGACCGCCGTAACCCGGGCTGCGAGAGATCCTCTAGCTCTTGCCAAATCTACAGCTCTTGCTTGCCGAGGCGAGCCAGCTCCGCCTTCTCAGTCTGGCGTCGGGAAGCGAAAGCCCGACGCCTTTTCATCCAAGCCTCTGAAAAGACCCAAGCCAACTACTGCTGACAAGGGGAAGTCCGTTGCATCCTCTCCCTCCCGTCCTGCCGCCGAGAGCCGGTCTCTCGCCAAGGTCCTTCCGGCTACCGAGGAGATGACCACTACCGCTGGGACCACTGTTGGGGCCCCTGCCGAGAGTTTGCCAGCCGCAGGTGGGGCTGGTGACAAAAGGGTGGCCGACGAAGCCTCTGTCAAGCCCCCTCACAAGCAGGTGCCACAGGGGCACCAGAATTTTTGTCTCAGCGTGAAGTGCCTGGATGCGGAAGGAAAAAACTCTGCTCTAGTGGGATCCCGAGGCCAACAAGATCTCCCTCTCTACCCTCCTCCCCAGCTGTGCGGAGGAGTAAGAGATCACTAGCGATGCTTTCGCGCTGGGCTATGACCTTTAAATCCGAGAGGATGCAAGTATCTTCGATCAGCTGTCCACCCAGCTCCTGGCCCTTGACTCCATCCGGGCCTTGCTGTACGGGTTCGAGCTTGCACACATGTGCGCGCACCAGAGCACCACCATCAACCGCAACTTTGGCGATATGTTTAAGGCACTGGACCAAACGGTGGGCCACGCGGTAGCGCTTAAGGCCGAGCTAGAGAGTTCCCAGCAACTCTTGTCCTTGTGCCCGATGGAAGAGGTAAGCGAGACCTTTCAAGGAATTCGCTCTCGCCCCTATAATCCATAGCTCATTGTCTCTTCTGTATTGATCGGTTTCTCCCTTACGTAGGATCTGCCCAGAGCACGGTGCTTCGCGTGGAGCTGGCCGGGAAAAGTGTGAGAACGTCCCGCTGAGGGACCAGCTCCGGCACATGGAGGTGGCGGCGGCCACGGTCACGCCTCCTCCTTTGCTGGACGAGAGGCTTAGGAGACGACACTTCTCGGAATACGACATCGACAAGCTGTTTCAGGCCAACGCCCAAGCAACAGCCCGTCTAACCATAAAGACACTGCGGGACATGAAGTGCTGGGAACCCTCCAGCTCGACCTTAGGATTTGTAACATCTCATTTCCGGCTAGACCCCTAGGAGTCGGTTGGTCGTGACAGAACGCTAGGAAGCCCAAAAATTGAAATACCTCAACCGATATTTCGGGTCACGGGTTGGTCACGCCCGTGACCGACCCGTCACGCCCGTGACTTAGGGCGTGACTCCTTTGACGGTTGTCTATCTCAGGGAGACGATCGTCGGGTGCAGAATTTTAAACCCGGGCCTGTCATGCCCGTGACCAAGGCTGAAATGTCAGCTAGACTGGAAATTTCGGTAACCGACATTGTAATCAATTCTGATTATGGGAAGTTACACCAGGAGTATTTATGGGCCGTTTCCTACTCTAATTATTTAGTAAAATAAGGAAATGTTGGTCCAATAGGAAATCGCCACCTGGCAAACACCTCTTCGTTTCCAGCGTTTCAACTGCCTCTACCATAACCAAAATGTCATTAAGAGAAATATTAATGGCCATGAACGTTTCATCCTTCCCCCTTCCCACTTGCTGATCTATAAAAGACTCCTAAGAGCAAGAGGAGAAGGTTACACGCTCGATCAAACGGATTCAGACTCCTCCCCTTGCTGTTGAAAAATTTTCGGCGACGCCACCACCGCGCAAATGGCTTCCCGACGGTCTGCACGCCTCCAGCCCATGAACAAGGTCCTCCCCTCCCTCATCTTCTACTGATAGATCTTAGAAATCGTTAGGAGAGATATCGGGCTCAAAAGAGCCAGATCGGGTGAGCATTTCCATGGTTTTCCAAAAATTTCATGGTGGCGGGTTCGCTGGAAACCGCCTGTCCGGCGGCCGTGCCGCCGCCCGACGGTAGCCCTCACCTCAACAGAGGTGGTGGTGGTGGTGGCCGGCCTGGGAGATGGCTGGGTGGCCAGGAAATGGCTTTAGAAAAGCTACAGGTTTCAAGCTTTTGATTTTAGGTTGCTGGTTCGGGTGAAGAAGATGGTGAACAGTAGCATTGTATTATATAATATATTGTATAGTTAGGAATTAATTCCCTTTACTGTATACTATATTGAAACAGAAAATTTATAGCCCGTAGGGGCTGAAACATAAAAAGTGGTCAACATAGAAAATGTAGCCCTTGAAGTCTAGTTTACTTCAAAATTGATTTCACTCGATTTGGAGTCCTGGTTAGACCACATCACACTTTTTGGTGAGGTCTATCCATAGGGCTGTCTTGACATTAGAAAAATTTCCAACTCCAATCCAGTCATCAAAATGACTTGAAATTTGGGGTGTGGCCTAATCTTACCTATATCTAGGTGCTATCCAAAAATTAGGATTTTTGGAAAATATTTTTTTATATTTTTTAGAAAAATTTAATAATCCTAGCATAATTTAATTAGATGGCTAAATGACTTCCAAACCCTCCCAAATTTTGGTGAGTGGTCCCTGGCTTTATCATAAGGTTCTGGTAAAAATTTCATCTCATTTGGAGATTTTTTGAATAGGGTTGTGTCCAACCCTAGGATGATCCTTATAGGATAATTTAGGCTCAAATAGCCCCATGGTATTTGAGTGGCCATATCACCTCAATAGAGGCTGATATTTTGTCCAAAGGCTGTTTAGGGCATGACACACCCTCCAAGGGAGTTTGGGGTGTTTTGGTGTAGGGTAGCCCTAGAACCCTAAGGAAAATCCCATAATGGTGGTTTTTGGGGTTGTGAAGGTCATGGGGTCAAATGACCTTGGACTGACTTAAAATTTGGTGGAGAGGACAATAGGGCCAGTATAGTTCTCTGGACAAAATTTTAGGGTATTTGGAGACAGCTAGGCCACCTAAAAGCCTAACCCTAGTTTAGGTCACCAACTTTAATTTGAATTGTTAAACCATCAAATGAACTTCAAATCAAGTAAAATTGGAGTAGTGTGATTTCCTAATCTAAATGGCCATGTTATAATTTTGTTGAGATTTTTGGGTTAATTTATACAGTACTTCATTTACAACTCTAATTGTGCCCTAGATATTTATTTTGATGATTATGGAATTTCTGTTCACTGGAATAATATGAAATCTTGGATTAGGGCATCTTATAGTATGTTATACCTCCTGTATTTTTCTTGGAAATTTTAACTGATTATTTCTGGTACATATGTCTTTAACGTACTAATTGTGAAATGTAGTCAAAAATACAGTTAAGGCCCAATTACTATTTGGAAAATTATGAAATTTGGTCAGTGGGTGTTTCAAATTATGATAGTCACCCTGTAATTTTCAATGGAATTTTAGATGGATAAAAACAGTACCTCCTTCATTAAGTTAGGAAAATTAGTATCTTGTATTAAAGTAAATTCAGAGTTCAAATGTTAGAGAAAAATTATGGTACCTAGTTTATGATGGTTTTAGGTCACTATATAGCTCCTATAATTTTATTGGGATTTTTTGGATACACATTTTCAGTACTTCCTTCATAATATAGTAGAAATGGCCTAAAACGGTAAATTAGGAAATATAGACCTAAACAGCTCTGGAATTTCTCAAAACTTGGAATTGCTGTTTAAATGTCTCGTAGGATTTTTACGGATTTTATGATGATTTATTATTGTCTCATTATTGCACTTTATGTTCATACTAGGGCATTTGGAATCTTAGAATAAATAAATTAAATGCCCGATAAATAGCAAAATTTGGAAACCTTGGATTTAGACTAATTATGTCTTGGTAGACCTCCAGTAAATATTATAGGAGATTCGGAAGACAAATTGGAGTACCTCCCCTTATACTCCTCATGTACCTTAGGATGGTCTGCATATAGTAAAACCACGGAAACTGAACTAGAGTAATAATGAACTTGGGAAATGGAATTTTGGTAGTTACTGGTTGGTTAGGGCAAGCTAAGATTAGGTTCATTATTGGAAGTCAGGATAAGTAGAGTGTGAGACTGGTTAAGGTTAAGTGGCGTACGGGAACGACGAAAGATCGTCCACCCCGGGTAGGAATGGAAGAGTCTTAATACTCTATGGTTAGATCTAAAGTAACTAAAAGGGGATCGGGTTAAGGGAGATCAACCAATAACAATAAGTGCCTTGCGAAAGGGAACTTCGGGCCGTAATGCCGCCGTCTTGGTTCCTAGTGCCCCTTGAGAGCCCTTCACGGGGTATGCCGGGGGCAGTCCTGGGCTAACGTAAACCATAGGAATAATAAATTAAAAGAGCAACTAGTATAACTAGGGTTGCACATACACACTCCCCGATAGCTAGGAAGGTAGAATAATTGGTTTGGTTGCCATTCAGACGGTAGCTCTGAAGGTAGATGCACGGACGGGACAGTCCGGGGAGCCGAGGGCTCGAGGGTTGGAGTACAGAATAAAGGTAGTGGGTCTTCGATATCTGATTGTCATTCACACCGGCATCGGTATGTTGACTCGACAGTGTGGGACACTTAGCCAAAGAAAGTCTGGTGGGTACAGCCAGCAGTAGTACGCGGATACTCTAGGTTGTGTTCTTCTAGGGGCGTACGGAAGGGCTAGGCCTGGTAGTGTGGATACCCGCCTAGGAGTGGGGGGCCCGACCCACTGTCTCCGTTTGCCACTACGAAGGTTCCTGGGAGTGAAGCTAGCTGCCCGAATAGGGGGAACTAAAGGTCTGTGCGCATAGAGTCGTGTGCGTGAGTTGCACCTGCATGAATCATGGCATAGCATATCACTACACTCATGTTTGCATACAACCGACACCCCAACGTATAAATCGGTATGGGACTTTTTATACGATGGGAGTCTTGCAGAAGACCCCTTAACTTATAAGTTTGTATGGGCATTCATATAAGTTAAGGTTACTTACTTATTTACTTGCTTGTTTACTTACTGTTCTCTAGCTACGTTTTTATACAATTGCTACTAATTAATTGTCCTTCTTATTACTTACTGCCATAGGATTGTTAGACCTACTTTATTCTAAATAATTGTTAGATTAGCTCCCTTGTCATCTGCTTGATTATTCTCAACTTTTGAAGCTTCCCTTTCCTCCTCTCCGCCCGGTGCTTAGGAGCCGTGGGGGGAGGGGTAGGGGATGATAGGGCTTAGTCTTTATGAGTAATGGTTTTTGAACCACAACATTACAGGAGCTCCGGATGGGAGACAGGGACCAACAGTCCAGGGACCAGCACCAGCGGAGTACGGTGCGCATGGAGGTGGGTCAGTCTAGCACCGGTGCACCTGCGACCAGCTCCGTGAGTGATTAGTATTTTTATAGCTTCCGCGATGAGTGATTTGTAGTGAGGACTCTGATGTATCGGGCTCGAGCTCATTTATCTATTTCCTGTTATTATCTACTGATGGACTGGATATGATTTCACTTTTATTTACATGTTTCTGTGGACTTGTTTACATTTTATATAAAATTAATTCACTCTCTTGTGATCGAAAAGGGCCGGCAGAATTGGCGTTTTGTAGTGGCGGCCTTCTCGTGAGTCGGTGCCACCGCAAAGCGGCAATTCTAGGCTAAGACCCCGATGGTTTTAAAAGAAAAAAATGGGATCTTACAAGTAGTATCATAGGAGACCTCGATCGATCGAAAGAGAAGTAGTCCACAAACCCTTGGGCCACCCCCGTGCGAGCTTAGTTTGCGAACAAACTAGCAGCGGAAGCAGTGGTGTGCCCATAGGGGAAATCACATGTGAAAGTCCATCCTTACTCTTCTTAAATTCCATTCATTCGCTCTCTAACAAATGGAATTTTTACTTGTAGCCTGCGACAAACCCTACATCGCAGCAGGGGACACCCCAGGCTCTGAATATGGTCCCGCCTCCGCCAGCTCCAGCTCCGTTCCAGCAGACGTAGATGGGGCAAACACTGACAGCCATTCTGGAGGCCTTCAGAGCTCAGCAAGCCCCAGCTCCACAGCCAAACCCCGGGGCCAATTGGATGACTGTCTTCCGGGGACTTTCCCCTCCATCCTACTAGGGGACGGAGTCTGCAGTAGGTACGGAGGAATGGTTGGACACCATTTATGAGATGCTGGCAGGGATTCGATGCCCCACAGAGGAGACAGTCGCTTTGGCAATCTCCTGCATAAAGTCACACGGAAAAAGGTGGTGGAAATCTCAGCTGGACACCACCTTTGCGGGGATGGACTGCGCTGATATTACTTGGGAGGAGTTCAGAGCAGCGCTCTTGGGACATTTTGTACCTCAGTCGGCGAGGGATGACCTGGAGGATAGGTTCCTGCAGTTGAGGCAGGGGAACAGGACTGTGGTGGAGTACTATCAGGAGTTCACTCACCTAGCCCGCTATGCGGACGCTTACCAGTTAGAAGATGCTGGCTATGCCCGGAGGTTTTATAAGGGGCTGCAAGATGACATGAGACAGGCCCTCCTTTTCGTCTCAGAGGGGAGTCTGGCCAGGATTCTGGAGATGGCTAAGAAGAGAGAGGCAGATCAGCTTACAGTGAAGTGCCGGAAGAGACCGGCTGATGATACAGTGATCGGAGGTCGTAGAGACCGTCCTCGGGGCCAGGTTATTGGGGAGAGAAGGAACGGGGATCAGCCTCGTCAGGAGTTTGGGCAGGAGCAGAGAAGGCAGGGGGTACTGGCTCCCCAGCCTATACAGATGCTGGAAATGCCAAGGACAGCTGAACAGCCACCGGTATGCTATCAGTGCAACCAGCCGGGGCATATCAAGAGGAACTTCCCTATGAGGCAAGCACCCCCACCAGCATATCAGGGCGCTCCACCTCCCCGACAGTTTGGAGGACGAGGACAGGACCGAGGACGAGGATTTCAGGATCGAGGCCGCAGGCCAGAGAGGGAGCAGGTGTATGCTCTAGACCTGACACAGCCCCGGAACCCGGAGCAGGTTTTCACAGGTATGGCAGTACTTTTAAATTTTCTTCATATAAACTAGTATTCTAGACATAACCTAGTTAGAAATTAAGAGAAGACAACTACAACAAGAATACTAAGACACTTAATTACCCCAGGCATAGTCTTCGTTAGCGGCAAGCCCGCTCACACCCTCTTCGACACTGGTGCGTCACAATCGTTCGTGTCGGAGGATTTCATGAAAGGACTGGCAGGTGTGGAGCCATTCACCGGGAAGATGATGAGGGTGCGCCTACCCGATGGATCAGAGATAATGACCTCTGCTCATTGCAATATGGAAGCGAGGATCGGCGGGAAGGCGTTTGAGGAACCAGTGACGGTTCTGAAGATGCCAAATTACGATCTGATCCTGGGCATGACTTGGCTGTATTGGAACCATGCCCAGATCGATTGCGTGGCGAAGAGGATCACCGTGAGGCACGTCGACTCCTTCATTGTCATCGAAGGTATTATACCAGCACCCCGTACCTTACTATCGTCTGTGCAGGCCGTTAAGGCCCACCTGTAGGGGGAAGAAGTTTATCAGGTCCTTTTTGAGGCGGTCGTGGCCAAGGACTCCATTGTAGATATTCCAGTAGTGCGGTACTTCGCCGATGTGTTTCCGGAGAAGCTACCAGGGCTACCCCCGCACCGAGAGAAGGACTTCCAGATTCAGCTCGTACCGGGGGCTAAGCCGGTATCCAGAGCTCCCTATCGAATGGCCCCAAAGGAGTTGGTGGAATTTCGAAGCCAGCTTCAGGAGTTAGTGGAGGCTGGGTTCGTTTGGCCTAGCTCTTCACCATGGGGAGCTCCGGTGTTGTTCGTTAAGAAGAAGGACGGGACCCTTCGACTGTGCATAGATTACCGGGCTCTGAACAGGTTGACAGTCCGGAATACTTATCCCTTACCAAGGATAGACGAGCTATTTGACCAGCTGGAGGGAGCCCATTGGTTCTCAAAGCTGGATCTGAGGTCAGGGTACTACCAGCTTCGCATTCGGGAGGAGGACATCCCGAAGATGGCCTTCAGCAGCAGATATGGTTTGTACGAGTTTACAGTGATGTCATTCGGGCTCACGAATGCACCCTCCGCATTCATGACCCTGATGAATCGGGTGTTCGAAGAGTATCTGGATGTCTTCGTTATCGTATTCATCGACGACATCCTTATCTATTCAAGGACGGAGAGGAGCACGCGAGACATCTGTCCTTGACCTTGGAGAGGCTGTGTGAGCATGAGATGTATGCCAAGTACAGCAAGTGCCAGTTCTGGCTAAAGGAGGTGGCCTTTCTGGGCCATGTCATTAGTGGAGCAGGTCTGGAAGTGGATCTGGCGAAGGTCCAGGCAGCACGGGATTGGCCACCACTAAAGTCGGCCTCGGATGTTCGAAGTTTCTTGGGACTTGCCGGTTACTACCGGAAGTTCGTAAAGGGGTTCTCTCAGATTGCCCTCCCTCTTACGTCTCTGACGAAGAAGGAGTCCCCTTTTATTTGGACGCCACGATGCGAATCTGCCTTCCAGGAGCTGAAGGATCGTCTCACCTCGGCTCCCATCCTTGCTCTTCCATCAGGGAAGGAGGGATTCCAGGTGTATACTGATGCTTCCTATCAGGGGATGGGTGCCGTTCTGATGCAGAACGGGCACGTAATAGCCTATGCCTCCCGTCAGTTGAAGCAGCACGAGCAGAACTATCCCGTGCACGATTTGGAGATGGGGGCAGTCATTTTTGCTCTTAAGATCTAGCGACACTATCTCTACGGAGTACATTGCGATATCTTCTCTGACCATAAGAATCTGAAGTACGTCGACACCCAGAAGGAGTTAAACATCAGACAGAGATACTGGGTGGAGTTTCTGTCGGACTACCAGTATTCAATGCACTACCATCCGGTGAAGGCGAACGTGGTCGCGGATGCTCTGAGCCGGAGAGCGAGTACGACAGGAGTAGGTCCGCAGCTGATGGCCTTGGAGTTGTTTAGATCATTCGAGGAGATGTAGATTTCACTAGTGTCTGAGGATGACCTAGAGCTATACATGAAGTATCTGGGGTCGATGGTTACTGAAGATATTCGAGACCGCATCAGAGATGGGCAGATGCTGGATGAGAGAGCTGAGTCGATATTTCGAGCCTTGGAGGAAGGCACGACAGGAGATTACTTTTTGAGGGATGGGCTCCTGTGTTTCCGTGGCAGAGTCTACATACCAGCAGGAGGACGGATCCGGGAGGACATTTTGACGGAAGCTCACTACAGCCAATATTATGTACACCCGGGGATCACCAAAATGGTAAAGGATTTGAAGAGGACGATGTACTGGCCGGGTATGAAGAAAGATATTACGTATTTTGTGACGCATTGCGAGGCCTGCCAGCTCATGAAGGCAGAGTGTAGGAACCCGGCAGGCTTGCTGCAGCCGCTTCCGGTGCCGGAGTGGAAGTTTTAGGATATAGCCATGGACTTCATACATGGGCTACCTCGATCCCGTGCGGGGAATGACTCGATCTGGGTGATAGTGGACAAGCTAACAAAGGTGTCCAGATTCATTCCAGTGGCAAAGGACACACCGGTCAGTGTATTAGTACGGAGGTTCATTGAGCAGTTTGTGCGTTATCATGGGGTGCCCAAGACTATCATTTTAGATCGGGATGGGCGATTTACATCCAGGAAATGGAGGTCAGTCCAGGCCCATCTGGGTTCTCGGTTGACATTCAGCACAACTTTTCACCCTCAGACCGACGGACAGACAGAGCGCACCAACCGTACACTGGAAGATCTGTTTCGACTGTGTATTTTGGACCGTGGCGAGCCTTGGGAGAGATTGCTGCCACTGGTCAAGTTTTCGGACAACAACGCCCATCAGTCCAACATAGGCATGGCTCCATACAAGGCGTTGTACGGAAGGAGGTGCAGGACCTCACTATCATTGGTTCAGGATGAGGATCCGCAGACACTAGGCTCGGAGTTTGTGGGAGATACAAATGCTCAGATTAGATTGATCCGGGACAGGATGTTGGAAGCCCAGAGCAGACAGGAGAAATACTACGATGCGAGGCATCGTCAAGTGGAGTTCCAGGTGGGAGACCGAGTTTTCTTGAAGATACGGCCGATGCACGGAGTTTCGCGGGTGCGCGGGCGGAAGAAGCTCAGTCTGAGATATATGGGGCCTTATAGGATCCTGGAGCGGATCGGCCCCTTATCCTATAGACTGGAGCTACCGCTGGAGTTAGCAGGATTGCATGACGTCTTCCACGTCTCCTCACTTTGGAGGGCTCTGCTACGTCCTGAGCAGATGATTTCCTCGGCAGATGGCCCGGTGGCCTCGGATCGGTCAGTCAATTTGGAACCTATCAGAATTGACGATACAGCAGTGCGAGTCATGCGACGGAAGAGGGTTCCGTTAGTCAAGGTTCTGTGGAACAATCATGGGCAGGAGGAGCATACATGGGAGCCACAGGACTTGATGCGGCAAAAATACCCGGAACTTTTTCGTCAGGTATACCTCACAACCCCTCTGGACAATCAATTTGCCTTCCTGTTTTAAACCGATAGGACTGAAATTTCAAGAATAGGGGCTAATCTTTTTTTTATTGGGGTGTGTATACCTAGTTAATTAGGCGAATTAATCTTAGATTTGAAACCGCACAAAGCAAACATAACGTAGAGATGTAATCTTTCAATTCTCATGGGATGTTACAAGCTTCTTTTTCCCGATTAGAGTCCCGTAGGCTTAACCTTGATTTCGGGGACAAAATCTTTGTTTTGTTTATTGGGATTTGTAACATCCCATTTCTGGCTAGACCCCTAGGAGTCGGTTGGTCATGACAGAATGCTAGGAAGCCCAAAAATTGAAATACCTCAACCGAGATTTCGGGTCACGGGTTGGTCACGCCCGTGACCGACCCGTCACGCCCGGGACTTAGGGCATGACTCCTTCGACGGTCGTCGATCTCAGGGAGACGATCGTCGGGTGCAGAATTTTAAACCCGGTCCTGTCACGCCCGTGACCAAGGATGAAACGTCAGCCAGACTGGAAATTTTGGTAACCGACGTTGTAATCAATTCTGATTATGGGACGTTACACCAGGAGTATTTATGGGCCGTTTCCTACTCTAATTATTTAGTAAAATAAGGAAATGTTGGTCCAATAGGAAATCGCCACCTGGCAAACACCTCTTCATTTCCAGCATTTCAACTGCCTCTACCATAACCCAAACGTCATTAAGAGAAATATTAATGGCCATGAACGTTTCATCATTCCCCCTTCCCACTTGCTGATCTATAAAAGACTCCTAAGAGCAAGAGGAGAAGGTTACACGCTCGATCAAACAGATTCAGACTCCTTCCCTTGCTGTTGAAGAATTTCCGGCGACGCCACCACCGCGTAAATAGCTTCCCAATGGTCTGCACGCCTCCAGCCCACGAACAAGGTCCTCCCCTCCCTCTTCTTCTGCGGATAGATCTTAGAAATCGTTAGGAGAGATATCGGGCTCAAAAAAGCCAGATTGGGTGAGCGTTTCCATGGTTTTCCAAAAATTTCATGGTGGCGGGTTCGCCGGAAACTGCCTCTCCGGCGGCCGTGCCGCCGCCCGACGGTAGCCCTCACCTCAACAGAGGTGGTGGTGGTGGTGGCTGGCCAGGGAGATGGCTGGGTGGCCAGGAAATGGCTTTAGAAAAGCTACAGGTTTCAAGCTTTTGTTTTTAGGTTGCTGGTTCGGGTGAAGAAGATGGTGAACAGTAGCATTGTATTATATAATATATTGTATAGTTAGGAATTAATTCCCTTTACTGTATAGTAGGTTGAAACTGAAAAATTATAGCCCGTAGGGGCTGAAACATAAAAAGTGGTCAACATAGAAAATGTAGCCCTTGAAGTCTAGTTTACTTCAAAATTGATTTCACACGATTTGAAGTCCTGGTTAGACCACAGCACACTTTCTGGTGAGGTCTATCCATAGGGATGTCTTGACCTTAGAAAAATTCCCCACTCCAATCCAGTCATCAAAATGACTTGAAATTTGGGGTTTGGCCTAATCTTACCTATATCTAGGTGCTATCCAAAAATTAGGATTTTTGGAAAATATTTTTTAGAAAAATTTAATAATCCTAGCATAATTTAATTAGATGGCTAAATGACTTCCAAACCCTCCTAAATTTTGGTGAGTGGTCCCTGGGTTTATCATAAGGTTCTGGTAAAAATTTCATCTCATTTGGAGATGTTTTGAATAGGGTTGTGTCCAACCCTAGGATGATCCTTATAGGATAATTTAGGCTCAAACACCCCTTGGTATTTGAGTGGCCATATCACCTCAACAGAGGCTGATATTTTGTCTAAAGGCTGTTTAGGGCATGACACACCCTCCAAGGGAGTTTGGGGTGTTTTGGTGTAGGGTAGCCCTAGAACCCAAAGGAAAATCCCATAATGGTGGTTTTTGGGGTTGTGAAGGTCATGGGGTCAAATGACCTTGGACTAACTTAAAATTTGGTGGAGAGGACCATAGGGCCAGTATAGTTCTCTGGACAAAATTTTAGGGTATTTGGAGACAGCTAGGCCACCTAAAAGCCTAACCCTAGTTTAGGTCACCAACTTTAATTTGAATTGTTAAACCATCAAATGAACTTCAAATCAAGTAAAATTGGAGTAGTGTGATTTCCTAATCTAAATGGCCATGTTATAATTTTGTTGAGATTTTTGGGTTAATTTATACAGTACTTCATTTACAACTCTAATTGTGCCCTAGATATTTATTTTGATGATTATGGAATTTCTGTTCACTGGAATAATATGAAATCTTGGATTAGGGCATCTTATAGTATGTTATACCTCCTGTATTTTTCTTGGAAATTTTAACTGATTATTTCTGGTACATATGTCTTTAACGTACTAATTGTGAAATGTAGTCAAAAATACAGTTAAGGCCCAATTACTATTTGGAAAATTATGAAATTTGGTCAGTGGGTGTTTCAAATTATGATAGTCACCCTGTAATTTTCAATGGAATTTTAGATGGATAAAAACAGTACCTCCTTCATTAAGTTAGGAAAATTAGTATCTTGTATTAAAGTAAATTCAGAGTTCAAATGTTAGAGAAAAATTATGGTACCTAGTTTATGATGGTTTTAGGTCACTATATAGCTCCTATAATTTTATTGGGATTTTTTTGGATACACATTTTCAGTACTTCCTTCATAATATAGTAGAAATGGCCTAAAACGGTAAATTAGGAAATATAGGCCTAAACACCTCTGGAATTTCTCAAAACTTGGAATTGCTGTTTAAATGTCTCATAGGATTTTTACGGATTTTATGATGATTTATTGTTGTCTCATTATTGCACTTCATGTTCATACTAGGACATTTGGAATCTTAGAATAAATAAATTAAATGCCCGATAAATAGGAAAATTTGGAAACCTTGGATTTAGACTAATTATGTCATGGTAGACCTCCAGTAAATATTATAGGAGATTCGGAAGACAAATTGGAGTACCTCCCCTTATACTCGTCATGTACCTTAGGATGGTCTGCATATAGTAAAATCACGAAAATTGAACTAGAGTAATAATGAACTTGGGAAATGGAATTTTGGTAGTTGCTAGTTGGTTAGGGCAAGCTAAGATTAAGTTCATTATTGGAAGTCAGGATAAGTAGAGTGTGAGACTGGTTAAGGTTAAGTGGCATACGGGAACGATGAAAGATCGTTCACCCCGGGTAGGAATGGAAGAGTCTTAATACTCTAGTGTTAGATCTAAAGTAACTAAAAGGGGATCGGGTTAAGGGAGATCAACCAATAACAATAAGTGCCTTGCGAAAGGGAACTTCGGGCCGTAATGTCGCCATCTTGGTTCCTAGTGCCCCTTGAGAGCCCTTCACGGGGTATGCCGGGGACAGTCCTGGGCTAACGTAAACCATAGGAATAATAAATTAAAAGAGCAAGTAGTATAACTAGGGTTGCACATACACACTCCCGATAGCTAGGAAGGTAGAATAATTGGTTTGGTTGCCATTCAGACGGTAGCTCTGAAGGTAGATGCACGGACAGGACAGTCCGGGGAGCCGAGGGCTCGAGGGTTGGAGTACAGAATAAAGGTGGTGGGTCTTCGATATCTGATTGTCGTTCACACCAGCATCGGTATGTTGACTCGGCAGTGTGGGACACTTAGCCAAAGAAAGTCTGGTGGGTACAGCCAGCAGTAGTACGCGGATACTCTAGGTTGTGTTCTTCTAGGGACGTACGGAAGGGCTAGGCCTGGTAGTGTGGATACCCGCTTAGGAGTGGGGGGCCCGACCCACTGTCTCCGTTTGCCACTACGGAGGTTCCTGGGAGTGAAGCTAGCTGCCCGAACAGGGGGAACTAAAGGTCTGTGCGCATAGAGTCGTGTGCGGGAGTTGCACCTGCATGAATCATGGCATAACATATCACTACACTCATGTTTGCATACAACCGACACCCCAACGTATAAATCGGTATGGGACTTTTTATACGATGGGAGTCTTGCAGAAGACCCCTTAACTTATAAGTTTGTATGGGCATTCATATAAGTTAAGGTTACTTACTTATTTACTTGCTTGTTTACTTACTGTTCTCTAGCTGCCTTTTTATACAATTGCTACTTATTAATTGTCCTCCTTATTACTTACTGCCGTAGGATTGTTAGACCTACTTTATTCTAAATAATTGTTAGATTAGCTGCCTTGTCATCTGCATGATTATTCTCCACTTTTGAAGCTTCCCTTTCCTCCTCTCCGCCCGGTGCTTAGGAGCCGTGGGGGGAGGGGTAGGGGATGATATGGCTTAGTCTTTATGACTAATGGTTTTCGAACCACAACATTACAGGAGCTCCGGATGGGAGACAGAGACCAGCAGTCCAGGGACCAGCACCAGCGGAGTACGGTGCGCATGGAGGTGGGTCAGTCTAGCACTGGTGCACCTGCGACCAGCTCCGTGAGTGATTAGTATTTTTATAGCTTTCGCGATGAGTGATTTGTAGTGAGGACTCTGATGTACCGGGCTCGAGCCCATTTATCTATTTCCTGTTATTATCTACTGATGGACTGGATATGATTTCACTTTATTTACATGTTTCTATGGACTTGTTTACATTTTATGTAAAATTACTTCTCTCTCTTATGATCGAAAAGGGCCGGTAGAATTGGCATTTTGTAGTGGCGGCCTTCCCGTGAGTCGATGCCACCGCAAATCGGCAATTCTGGGCTAAGACCGCGGTGGTTTTAAAAGAAAAAAAGGGGTCTTACAAGTGGTCGCACCCACGACAAATGTCGCTCCCACGATAAATGTCGCACCCACGACAAATGTCGCACCCACGACAAATGTCGCTCCCACGATAAATGTCGCACACACGACAAATGTCGCACCCACGACAAATGTTGCACCCACGACAAATGTCGCACCCACGACAAATGTCGCACCCACGACAAATATCGCACCCACGACAAATGTCGCACCCACGACAAATGTCGCACCCACGATAAATGTCGCACCCATGACAAATGTTGCACCCACAACAAATGTCGCATCCACGCTGAATGTCGCACCCCCGCTGAATGTCCCCCGGGTCGAAGGCCCGTAAATATTCGGTGAGCACGTGTCATTCTAAAAAGGGAATCTTTTGGTGGGCCATCCCGTGGCTATATATATGTGCTGATAAACGGCCGTAAATCTACCCCTGACAGTCGCTGCTCCCTGTATGAGCTCTCGCGTGGTTTCGCGATGCATTCCAAATGTGTTGACAAGCCGCTCTCGCAGGACCTCCAAGACCGCATTAACGCGGCGTAGGTGCGAGCCCTGTCCAACAGTGCTTTGGTTGCCCCCTGGTTGGCAAGAAAAGCGCCAGCCGTTAAGCCCTCCCGGCCGAAGAAGAAGAAGAAGAAGAGGGCGAAAGCGGTCCAGCGGGACCTTCCGTACGAGAACCGGGGCTCACCTACCCCGACCCCGAGCAACGCGGGTAATCCTTCCCCTCTACAAAAGGTAAGTCTCTTTGACTTGTTGATTACCAATATTACGAGTTTATTTAAGCGAAAGGATCGATGACTGACACAATACTTATAGTAGGAGGCGGCTCAAGATGATGGCGTCGACTCCCCGCAGGTGCCCTCAGACCCGTCGTCTCGCCCTCCCGAGGATAGACTACGGGTCACGGAGGCCACTCCTCCGGCTGACCCCTCGAGAACTGTTGGTATCCTTTCCTCCCCGTCACTCCTTTCTAACCATTTCAATCATAGCCTTCCAAATTGTTGAACTGACTTCCCGCAGCACTGGCTCCCTCCAACCCGAGTCTCGCCACCCGAGAGAATAAAATAATGGTTGCTAACTTGCTTGCCCAAGCGGCTGACCCCACCCTACTGGCGGGAGGGGTGTCTATCAAACCCTCCGTAGCCCAAAAGGAGGCTAGCCACCCCACGAGAGAGGACAACTCCCCCCTCCTTCCGGCTAGGCTGGGATCACCATACGCAAGACCTTTTGCCCAGGGCGAGGAAAGCTGCTCCACCTCCTCTATGAAACTGGGGGGGGGGGGTCCGGGTCTTCTCGCCTGCCGCCGGCTGGTGACTTTCGCCATACTGCAGGTATGCGAGATATTCATCATAATCTTTACATAGCTCTCGCCATAACCAAGGAACTCTTTTTCCAT
Source organism: Platanthera zijinensis (assembly GCA_039513925.1). Classification (NCBI taxonomy): domain Eukaryota; kingdom Viridiplantae; phylum Streptophyta; class Magnoliopsida; order Asparagales; family Orchidaceae; genus Platanthera; species Platanthera zijinensis. The sequence continues at coordinate 136,555,523 of CM077081.1, forward strand.
GGGATCCGGACTCGCGGGCGGGAGCCGACGACGAAGAAGAAGAAGAAGAAGGAGGAGAGGAAGAGGAGGATGCCGAGAGCTCCCCCTTCCCCTCTTCTGATGAGATGGAGGAAATCCTAGACGGCGTTAGGAAAGCCAAAAAACGGCGGAAGAAACTTGCGGCTATCCTGGCCAAGCAAGTTCGGAGGGAGCGAGCCCACGCTGCTACGGCGAAAGAGCATCGCGAGATGGGGGAACAGAGGCTGGAGGCCCTCGAGCGGGAATACTTCCCCATCAAGACAGAGCGGCCAGACATGTCTACCTCCGAGTCATCCCCTGGGGAATGCATTGCGCGGATCCGAGACCAGGCGCGCCAGATCAACTTCGGTTGCACCATTCTATCCTTCTACTTCAGCCCGCAGGCTCCTCCAAGAACATGATGGCGAGAGCGAGGACGATGGCGCTGGGAGCCGTACTAAATGGCGCAGTCTCGCCCCCTGCTCCCCATCTTCTTGCCTACCCTTCTCGCATGTACCCCCGTTTTTCTTTTTTCTATCTTGAAAGACTGCTTGTTGATTATTATTATTTGTCATGGAGCTCTCGCCCGGCAAGGGCCTCCTTTCTATCTTGGTTTCTTTTTTTGTTTCTATTTTTGTGCTGTTACTATAGTGTTTTCGCGAACCCCCAACTGTCCGTCGCTGTCACTAATGGGCTAGAGACTTATTGTTGACATAGGCGCCCAATGCGTGTTAGAGTGGAAATCGAGGCGTCGTTTCCCTAGTGTGTGACGACTATACCCCTGCCACCTTTTTGGGAAAATCATCATTACCACGACTTTCCATAAATAGGCCGATCCACTTACCACATTTACTTCTCTGATCCGGAACCCTTGACCTCCTTGTTGCTCTCGCACCTTGACGAGAAATTCCCTCGCTTCCGCCACCTTTCCTCATTCTCACTTTTCTCCCTAAGCTTTCGCCTTCAACTTTCAACCACGATTCTGGGCGAGAACGAAGGGCGCTCCCATTGCGCGGAAGCCTTCCAGAGGCACTAGTTCCCCCTTGCCGTTTAACCATGGATGAATACCACCTGATTACCTCTCGCTACATCCCCCCGGCTTCACCACGATAAACCCGGGCAACGATCATCGGGTCAATAGCGTGAGAGCGGGAGAGCTCGCCATCCCCCTCGAGCATTTCGAGGTGGGCTTCAGCCTTCCCCTTCGGCCCGAGGTGCGCCAGTCACTCCGCTACTACGACATCATTACCGCTCCACTCAATCCAAACTCGGTCGCCATCCTGGTAGCCTTCATCTGCTACATGCGATCCGAGAGGATTGAGTTCAGCCTACCGATCTTCCGGAAGCTCTTCGTCTTTCGGGAGAAGGGAGGGGTTGTCTTCTTCTCCTGACAATTTCTCAAAATTACCAGTCTCGCCAACAAGCACCACCACTGGGGAGAGAGGTTTGTCTTCGTTTCAGGAGAATTCGGCAGCATGCCTCTCGCGCCCGTTCAATATGACGACGCTGCTTACAAGCCACCCATACTGTGGTTACGCGAGAGTGCCCTCCTTGAGTTCTTCGGGACCAATGACTTCGACGTCCCCTTTCTCAGGCGGTACGTCGACTCACTCCTTTCCGTTCCTCCCGGTGAAGGTAAGGTCTCGTCTTTAATTTGATATTCCCTTATTCTAGAACATAGCGTTGAATGCCGTCAACTTTGCAGGAGAGAGAGAAATCACCCTGCGCCAATCATTCGCCGAGACCTAGACCGCCGAAACCCGGGCTGCGAGAGATCCTTTGACTCTTGCCAAATCTACAGATCTTGCCTGCCGAGGCGAGCCAGCTCCGCCTTCTCAGTCTGGCGTCGGGAATCGAAAGCCCGACGCTTTTTCATCCAAGCCTCTGAAAAGACCCAAGCCAACTGCTACTGATAAGGGGAAGTCCGTTGCAGCCTCTCCCTCCCGTCCTGCCGCCGAGAGCCGGTCTCTCGCCGAGGTCCTTCTGGCTACCGAGGAGATGACCACTACCGCTGGTACCACTATTGGGGCCCCTGCCGAGAGTCTGCCAGCTGCAGGTGGGGCTGGTGACAAAAGGGCGGCCGACGAAGCCTCTGCCAAGCCCCCTCACAAGCAGGTGCCATAGGGGAACCAGAATTTTTGTCTCAGCGTGAAGTGCCTGGATGCGGAAGGAAAAACTCTGCTCCAGTGGGATCTCGAGGCCAACAAGATCTCCCTCTCTACCCTCCTCCCCAGCTGAGCGGAGGGGGAAGAGATCACTAGCGATGCTTTCGCGCTGGGCTACGACCTTTACAGCTGAGAGGACGCAAGTATCTTCGATCAGCTGTCCACCCAGCTCCTGGCCCTTGACTCCATCCGGGCCTTACTGCACGGGTTCAAGCTTGCGCACATGTGCGCGCGCCAGAGCACCACCATCGACCGCAACTTTGGCAATATGTTTAAGGCACTGGACCAGGCGGTGGCCCACGCGGTAGCACTTAAGGCCGAGCTGGAGGGTTCCCAGCAACTCTTGTCCTTGCGCCCGACGGAAGAGGTAAGCGAGACCTTTCAAGGCATTCGCTCTCGCCCCTATAATCCATAGCTCGTTGTCTCTTCTGTATTGATCGTTTTCTCCCTTACGTAGGATCTGCCCAGAGCACGGTGCTTCGCGTGGAGCTGGCCGGGAAAAAGTGTGAGAACGTCCCGCTGAGGGACCATCTCCGGCGCATGGAGGTGGCGGCGGCCACGGTTGCGCCTCCTCCTTTGCTGGACGAGAGGCTTAGGAGACGGCACTTCTCGGAATACGACATCGATAAGTGGTTTCAGGCCAACGCCCAAGCAACAGCCCGGCTGACCATAGAGACGCTGTGGGACGTGAGGTGCTTGAAAGAGGACGGCGAAACCATCGTCGCCCACCAGCTCCTCCCCTGGCTCTTCGAGCCCATGCCTAAGCCCCTGGGTGAACCTGACTCCCCGCCCTCGGATGTTCTGAAATCTCCCACTGCTGCTGGCGAGACATCCGGGGAGGGCTCTGGCAAGAGCTCCTGCGGGATCTCAAGCGAGAGCTCGAGTGGGGGGTACAATGCGTCCCCCTGATGGGTCTCCCCCTCTTCCTTTTGTCTTTGTTATGCGCGGGATGTTCTCTTTAATCTTATTTGGAAAGATAGTGTGAATGTTTGTATATTGGTTTTTACCTCTGTATTGTGCCGAATGCTTATTGAGTGTACTTCCGCCAAGGCCCTCGACGCCCCCCCTTTTAGGATAGTCTCCCTTAGCGATCAATAGGTGGGAACCTGCCAAGAGCTCGAGGCATAACATGTCGTTTCGATGTTCTGTCGAGAGTCTTTTGCCGAAAGCGTTATCTATAGGTTTTCAAGGGGAGGGTTGCTCCCCCCCCATCACCTTGCACGAGCGGACGAAGCTTATCTTCCAGGGCTTCCCGCCGTCGGGCCAAGGATCCCTCGTCAAAAAGCCTTCCCGCTGGGGACACCTTTTACCGAGACCCTCTTAGTCGAGATCTACTGGCCGAGGCTTCTCCCGCCCGGGGAGGTCCTCAACCTCTTTGTTCTGCCTCCCGGGTGTCTCTTGTTCAGCCCATAAGGCCTGGTCAGCGAGTCACCCTGGGTCTGGGCCTCGCTCGGGGTAGTGGAAGTATCCAAGCCAAAGAATTTTCAAGGACCAAACCTCTCCCCCAAAGGCAAGCCTTCGAACCTGCCAGCTAGATGAGAGCCTACGCATCGGGTCTACCTGGGGCCGAGCCGAGCTCGGGGTAGTGAAAACATCCAAGCTGAAGAATTTCCAAGGACCAGACCTCTCCCCCACAGGCAAGCCTTCAGACCTGCCAGCTATATGAGAGCCTGCGCAATGGGTCTACCTGGGGCCTAGCCGAGCTCGGGGCAGTGCAAACATCCAAGCTGAAGATTTTCTAAGGACTAGACCTCTCCCCCACATGCGAGCCTTCAGACCTGCCAGCTAGATGAGAGCCTGCGCAGCGAGTCTACCTAGGGCCGAGCTGAGCTCGAGGTATTGCAAACATCCAAGCTGAAGAATTTCCAAGGACCAGAACTCTCCTATACAGGCGGGCCTTCGGACCTGCCAGCTAGATGAGAGACTGTACAGCGGGTCTACCTGGGGCCAAGCTGAGCTCTGGGTGTCGCTGAAGTCTCTAAGAACAAAACCTCTCCCCCACAGGCGATCCTTCAGACCTGCCAGCTAGATGAGAGCCTGCGCAGCGGGTCTACCTTGGTCCGATACAAGCTCGGGATGTCACTGAAGTATTTAAGAAAAAAACCTCTCCCCTAAAGGCGAGCCTTCAGACCTGCCAGCTAGATGAGAGCCTGCGCAGCGGGTCTAACTGAGGCCGAGCCGAGCTCGGGGTGTCGCTGGAGTCTTTAAGAACAAAACCTCTCCCCACAGGCGAGCCTTCAGACCTGTCAGCTAGATGAGAGCCTGCGCAGCGGGTCTACCTGGGGCTAAGCCGAGCTCGGGGTGTTGCTGAAGTATTTAAGAATAAAACCTCTCACCCACAGGCGAGCCTTCGGACCTGCCAGCTAGATGAGAGCCTACACAGCGAGTCTACCTGGGGCCGAGCCGAGCTCGGGGTGTCGCTTAAGTCTTTAAGAACAAAACATCTCCCCCAACAGGTGAGCCTTCAGACCTGCCAATGAGATGAGAGCCTGTGCAGCGGGTCTACCTAGGGCCGAGCCGAGAACGGGGTGTCGCTGAAGTCTTTAAGAACAAAACCTCTCCCCCACAGGCGAGCCTTCGGACCTTCCAGCTAGCTGAGAGCCTGCGCAGCGGGTCTACCTGGGGCCGAGCCGAGCTCGGGGTGTCGCGGAAGTCTTTAAGAACAAAACCTATCCCCCACAAGCGAGCCTTCGGACCTGCCAGCTAGATGAGAGCCTGTGTAGCGGGTCTACCTAGGGCTGAGCCGAGCTCGAGGTGTCGCTGAAGTCTTTAAGAACAAAACCTCTCCCCCATAGGCGAGCATTTGGACCTGCTAGCTAGATGAGAGCCTGCACAGCGGGTTTACCTGGGGCCGAGCCGAGCTCAAGATAGTGCAAGTTTGCAAACTATATTCCAACATTAAGATAGGCAAGCCAACAATGGATCAACAAAAACATTATAATATAATCTTGGATTTGAACATACAATTTCACCTTCCCCCTTTTTACGGGTAGAAGCGCTTTAAGTCATCGCCGTTCCAGGTGTGGCTCATGGACCTACCCTCCACGTCTTGGAGGTGATAACCTCTTGCTCTAAGGACCTTCCCCACAATGTAGGGCCCTTCCCAATTTGGGTTGAGCTTGCCCACAGGGGCTGACCTCCCCGCTGCGTCGACCTTCTTTAGTACCAGATCTCCTTTCGCGAATTGCTTGATCCTGATATGCTTGTCGAAATATTTTGCCATCCACCGTTTGATCTCTTCCTACCTGATGACAGCGACATCGCGCAGCTCTTCTACCATGTCCAACGAGAGGCGTAACCCCCCTTCATTCTGCTACCTCAAAGCCTCATCTCCTTCAGCCGCAGCCGTCACCCATGGGGATCGAAACTCAAACTCCACTAGCAGGACCGCCTCACACCCATGAGAATGCTTGAGGGGGGTCTCGCCAGTGGCCGTGTTCGGGGTCGTTTGCAAGGCTCACAAAACTGAGGGGAGCTGCTCCACCCAATTCCCCCTCAAGTTCTCTACCTTCTTCTTGAGCAAGTTTACAATGATTTTGTTCGCCGCCTCTACCTGGCCGTTACTCCTAGGGTGGTGGACGGAGGCGAACCTGAGGTCTATCCCCAGTTGAGTGCAGAAGCTGATGATTTTTTTGCTAGCAAACTGAGGACAATTATCCGTTACTATTGCTTGGGGTAGCCCATACCTGCATATGATCTCTCTCCAAACGAAGTTTTTGATTACCTGCGAGATGACCTTGGCCAATGCCTTGACTTCCAGCCGCTCTGGTTAGGGAGGAAAAAGTCCTGAAAAGAAGAAGATGAAGTTTTTATTCTTTTCTAATAACCTAAGTATAGGAGTATATATATAAGCACTTATAAAATATTTTGTCTAAATATATAAAAAAAAAACGTATTGTTTATGAGTCGATTCGCAGAAATCGAAAATAGAGGCCTAGAATGGCTTCAAATTAAAAAGTATCCAACATGAAAGTTGTAGATCTCGTCGAGACAAACAAATTTCATGTTAACTAATTTTCATACGACATTGTTTTGACCCTCAAAATGATGCCTGAACATAAACAGCAGGGGACTACTCGAGATGACTAAGGGTTACTCGAGAATGAGAGCAAAGTACTCGAGAGGAACGTATAATACTCGAGAAAAATAACTAGCACTCGAGAGGAATCAAGAGTACTCGAGAAAAATCAGTTATACTCGAGAAAAATCAATGGTATTCGAGTTAAATCAATAGTACTCGAGTAGAAATGAACAGTACGGATTATATAAGAGCAGTTTTGGGTAAAATCAAAAATAGAGGCTTAAGATGGCTTCAAAGCAAAAAGGTCCCAACATGAAAGTTATATATCTCGTCGAGACCAACAAATTTAATGTTAACCACTTTTCCATCCGACACCGTTTTCACCCTCAAAATAGCGCCCGAACTCAAACTATACAGGGCAATTCCAGATGGACAAGGTTACTCGAGAATGAGATTAATAACAGGCCACTCGAGAGGCAAAAGATCACTTGAGAAGCAGGAGAATTCACTCGAGAAGAAGAAATTAAAGAACAGTGTTAGGAATAGTGTTTTTTGCAAAAATATCCAAAATCAAACTATAGAGATGAATGGGGAATCACAATTTTGAGTAGTGTTTTAATATTAAAATATTTATATTTATATTTTTGAACAAAGAATATGAGTTCAAAATGGAGGTCCAAACGCGCCATGAATTAAACGAAACTCACACCGTAGGCGAATACTGACGCTATGAACCCAACGGTGAAGTCAAAACCTAAATCCGACTAGCCATTCCCGAGATATAAATTTTCAAAGTATACAACGAACATAATTTACACAAAGCTTCGGAAAATCGCCGAGGCCCGAATATCGCTCGAATTGCCACGAAACTTGACGAGCAAATCCAAAATTATTCAACTTGAATTCCAAATGCAAAATTTTCCAATAACAATAAGAATTTGACCGACTCGACCGCACTGACGCGAAAATGCCTTAACGGTGCTTCACCATCAACTCGACGTTAAAAGTAACGCCACGACGTCATAAATATGACGATACTAAATCAAATAAAATCATCGAATAATCATAAGCGTTCCACCTCGCGTGTGTTTTGAGTCAAGACAGCTGACTCAAGCTCGGGGTGCACGGGTAACAGGCGTCGAGTGATACTCGACTAATAGGGCAAATTTCATTTAGAAGAATTTTGGGCTCAACCAGGCGTTGAGTGTGGTGAGTGTGTTGAGAGATCTCAACATCATTCCAGTTTAACTTAGAAAAACTGTTTTGGATCCACCAGGCATTGATTGTGTTGAGTTGTCTCAACACTATTCCAGTTTAACTTAGAAAAATTATTTTGGATCCACCAGGCGTTGAGTGCATTGAGTGGTCTCAACGCCATTCCAGTTTAACTTAGAAAATATCCTGGATTCAGAAAGCGTCGAGTGGTCTCAACGCCACTTGACGAAATTTGACATAGAATATTTCTGGACGCAGAAAGTGTCGAGAGCGTTGTGTGGTCTCAACTCCATTCGACGAGGCGTTGAGTGATTTAACTTGGAATATTTCAGGACTCAGAAAGCATCGAGAGCGTTGAGTGGTCTAAACGCCATTCAACGAGACGTTGAGTGTTTTAACTTACAATTATTCTGGATACTATAGGCGTTAAGTGGACTCGATGCAACTCGATGAAGCATCGAGTGCATTGAGTAAACTCGACACCATTTGACGAATTTTCATGTATACTCGACGATTTCGACTTGAAAGTGCTGGAATTTATAGGCGTCGAGTGGTCACGACGAATCTCGATGATTCGTTGAGTGAGTGTATGTACACTCAATGATTTTGACTTAGAGGATTTTTCCATCTCAAACTGTTTGCGGGTTCATATAAATGGGCTGAACATGGTTTTCGAGAAATGCGTCAATTGACTTATTTGGACCCGGTCTTTTCAATACAACTTATTTAAAGTAATAATAGGCAGTCCAATGTTATGCTGACACGTGGCAAAATAAGCAAACCCTAATTCTTCCTATAAAAGGAGACTTACAGAAAACTCTAGCTGTCACTTCACTTATTGTCGAATCGTTACCTGTGCCGAAACCGTCGGAAGAGGGAAATTTGTTGGAGTTGACTTTTTTGGAGGAGGGGTTGTTCCTTTCCGTGAAGAACAACACCAACGAGGAGAAGATGCCGCTGAGAAGGATAATAAGATCCATGGCCGGAAATGAGGTGAGCTTCCTACCCTCTCCCTTGGTGTTAGATCTCTAATTATTATCTAGGAGAGATATTGACTCAAAAGAGTTTGACTTGCGAGATGAACATCTCCTAGGAAGAGACCATGCTAGGACCATGTCCTAGGGATTTGATGTCTTCAACCTTTCATCTCTTCTTTGTGAAGATGATGAACTTGGTTTTTTGAATAGGAATGGTCTATTGAGGGTGAATAAGGGAGGAGGAAAACCTGTGAGTGGTTTTGAACAAATGGTTAAAGGAAGAAGACGAACCGATGTTGTTCGTTTTGCTTCAAGATGCGTGCAGAAATCTATTTTCTGCACACAACTATCTTCGAGGTCAATTTCGAGTATGTTACTGTCAGATCTAGGTTATTGACTAAACACGAAAGTCGTAGCCCTTGGAACGACCTTTCCAACGGATGGTAACAAGTTTTCATACGAGTCTTGTAGCCTTGGGAATGTCCAGTCAAAGTTGTTGTACAGTTGTGTCTTAAGTACATGTTGTTCTTGGGTTAGTGTAGAACCGGGTTTGGATTTGGTAGAGAGATCGTAGCAAAATAATGTTGAGATTTTGGTAAACTTAGTCTATACATAATCGTGATAAGCAAATGATTGATAAGATTCAGTTGATAGATCCTTAAGTAAACAAATGGGTTGTTGAAACATGTTTGTACAAACTGTTTGGAGGAGTTTAATAAACCAATTGTTTGATAAAATTTGGTGAACAAAAAACATGATACGATTTGGGCGTACAAATGATATTAGTGTGAAATCTGATAAGGATGTGTATAGTAGTCCACTGTTTAGAGTTGTGTCTCCCTACGACTAGAAGTATATGATTGGTATGAGGTATAAGGTGGCTTGCCACTAGCATAAATGACGAAGGAAGGGTTGGAGGTGTGTGTGTGTTTGCCGCACAGGAATGATGTGTTGATAAGGTACTCGGTGTGGAGCCCTTACGTGTTGTTGAGCACGAGATGTGAATAATAAAAGGGGCTCAGTATGGAGCCCTTAAATGTGAAATTGCATGTAGTGTGAGTTGACACGCGGTGTTATAATCTTGGCTTAAGGATAGTGTTGCAGGTGTACGGGCTCACCAGTCGTCACACCGACGGGAGTTGATAGATAGACTTGGACGGTTGGGCCTTGGTCCTCGGTGCTTACTTCACGAGGCACCCTCCATACTAGTGGACGGTTTGGCTTTGTTATTTGGTGACACGCTCACGAAGACTCTCTTCGTGCCACGATATAGGCCAGTTTGTGTTGTGTTCTTGGCACACATCTACCCGAGATCCCTCTGAGCCATAGTATGCATGTGAGCTCCACTGTTGTGTTCTTAGCGTTGAGGCATACAGAGGCCTAGGCATGGTAGTCTGGATGCCCGCCTAGTATGCCTGAGAGGTTAGCTAACTGCTCGAAAAGTGGGAACTACAAGTCCGTGTCGACATAGCAGTGTCGTGTGTTTGAGCATGGGTGAGTCATCACATTGCATTCATATTAGTGCATTGCACCACATAAGATCCTTATCATATAAGTTTGTATAGACACTCTTATATGATGAGTTACTTTACTGTTAAGCCAATCCATAACTTATATATCTATATGGACATTCATATAAGTTGAGTTACTTTCCCGTTATAGGATCATACTTGTATACTGATGTTGATAGTTGAACTGCTAGTATTGATTTATTTACTCACTTACTGTACATGTTGGATACTCCGATATTGATTAGTCTTATACCACATACTTGTACTATTACTTACACATATATATTATATCATTTTCCTTTCTCCGCCCGGTGCCTAAGAGTCGTCGGGGGAGCGGATGTGATAGCCACTTAGTCTTTATGACTAATGGTTGCCATGTCTTCCTTTTTAGGAGGAAACCCCGTAGATAGAGCAGCAGCAGGTTATGTAGGAGGGCAGCCAGGCCAGGGTGACAGGGCTAGATACGACGTTACCATCGCTGCTGCCATTTACCGATGTGAGTTTTTGGGAGACTCTTATTGTATCCCTTTGAGCAATTTTGTACTCTGATATTATAAGAAGCCTTGTTGTGGCTTCTTTTAATTGATGTACTAGTTGGACTTATATGCTTGTGTGGATTTTGACTTCTGTTTATAATCTTTATGTTGGGTTGGCATTGATGAAAATGGTCCTAGCCGGCAGGATATGTGTCTTACAGTACAGGTTGACCCATGTGTTGGAGCTACCGCAAGGCGGCTGTTCTGGGCATAAGACTCCTCCCGGCCGTGTTTTGTGTTCCAGGAGGGGCGTCTTACAAATTGTATCAACTTGCAACGATCCTCAAATAAAGAAGTCATTGAACAATAGTTTCACCCCCATTCGATTGGTCAGTTTGCGGAAAAACTGACATAGTGGAAGCAGTGGTGTGCCCATGTGTAATTCACACTAAGTATGTCCAGTCGTTAACCTACGTTTAGCCAACCTGACCTTAAGTTTGTACCTTTATATGTAGATTCTGGTGCGTATAGAGCCAGTAGCGGGCACTCCTGCCCCTTCCATCCCTATCCAGTTCCAACAGTCTAATTCGGGACAGACACTTACGACGATCTTAGACGACTTCAGGTCTTAATAGGCCCCTGTGCAGCAACAAGCCCCGAGCTCCAACTTGTTGAGCACCTTTCGATCCCTCTCCCTTGATAACTTCCAAAAATTAAGTTATCTTTTACGTCAATTCACCGCATTTTGACTAAGTTATTTGATAACATTTGATTAAAAGCATATGTAAACGAGTAAATCATTATTTAGAATAAAATTTTGGTATTATTAATGTTTTAACTTGTTTTTATGATAGAGAATCAGGAAGAAATTAACTTGTACAATCGATGATAAGCATAATGAATATGTAGGAAATGATACAACAAATTCACAAGAATTTTTAGAGCAGTTTCGCTAAAAATCTGGGCAAAAAAAACATGTTGCAACAAATACAAATTTGTTACAACAAAACCTGCGAATTTGAATTTTCAAAATTCAAAAAATACTAAAATATGACATTTTTAAAAATGAAGGGAGGCTTTCTTTCATAAATTATGGAGATCCTTTGAGGCCTCACTACCATATAAAGGGGATTTTGAGATCTTTTCATAATCTTGGTCATTTTGGAGAGGGAGGAGGCCAACATTAGGGTTCTTGACGGTGGAGAAGTGGATTCTGGCCATACAAAAGGGTAGATACGAATTGATGAATCCATAAACTGTAAGATATTTATTGTTTTGTGTGCTTTTTCCTTGGCATGAACTAAACTCTCTAAGTCTTGTATAGGAGAGTATTATGTCAGTTTTTATGGTGTATGTCTCTTGATTGGTTAGATTTGTTTGATGATTTGTCATCTTGTGAACTTTTGAATTTTTTTATGAGATTTTTTGCTTTTGGCTTCATCTTGTATTTCGCCGTGAGAATCGAAAGATGAGTTGCGTAATATTTGTTTGATGGCTATTTTATTGCACCGCAAGATTCAAGAGACGAGTGGTGTAAAAAGTTTAACCAGAGATCTCTGCTTTATCATTGTATTTCGAGATTCGAGAGAGGAGAAGTACAATCTCTCATTAGTTCACTGTAGTTTAGAGGAGAGGAGGAGATTCCTTCCTTTTGCCAGCGATCCGATTTTTATGTTAAGCAATATCCTTCATTCTTCTTAAGTTAGAGATAACTATGAGAATTTAGGACATTGGGATTTCCGAGATTCGAGAGATGAGGATTTCTTCTATAAAAATCGTTGCATGAAAATTCATTCAACACTCTTAACTAATATTATTTCTACGCACCATTTAGACGCACATAGGAAATCTAAATACAAGACTATTTTCGCCAATTGATAAAGGTATTTTTCATAGTTTTCAAGTAGTCTACTTAATTTAAATCTTAGTTAACAATCATGATTAGTTTGCAAAAGAATCATCTCTTTTGACGTGTTTGGATTTAAAGAACAGGGTAGCTAGTAATTACAAGATTTAGGTTAACCACTTCTCTGAGGGAACGAACTCACTCACTCTTTATTACTTGTTACGATGCATGCACTTGCGTTAATATGTATAAACCACTTTCCGTGTATCATTCCTACCTGCTTATCTTGGGATGTAGTTGGCTGTTCATACTGAAGAGTGGCTCGGCACTGTGCAAGAGTTAATGTCTAGAATCAGATGTCCAGCCAATATGGCTGTGACCTTTGCGGTGTTAGTCTTGGAATTACATGCGAAGAGGTGGAAGTCCCTTATGGGTTCCACTTTCCAAGGCCTAGTGTACACGGAGATTAGTTGGAATGAGTTTTCTGTAGCTTTCTTGGAGCATTTCATTCCCTCGATTGCTCGAGACAAGCTTGAAGAAAGATTCCTGCATTTGAAGCAAGGATCTAAGTCCATGACGGAATATCAAAGGGAGTTTCAGCACCTCGCTAGGTTCGATGATGCCTACGAGTTGGATGTCCGTGGTTATGCAAAGTGGTTTTATAAAGGCTTGCGAGATCCCCTAAGGCAACCCTTTTTGTTTATAGCGGAATCCATCTTGGAAGAGATAATAGATATGGTGAAATGGTTGGAAGCGGATCATTTGGTAGTCAAAGCTAGCGGTAAGTGACCCGCTGAGCGAGTAATAGAAGCAGACCCCAGTTATAGAAGGAGGCAGGACAATAGAGGAAGAGGAAACAATAGAGGCAGTGCTCACTTCCATCAGAATTTTAGAATAGAACGTCCGGCCCCACAACCAGCACTACCTCCACCCCAATAAATGTACATGCTGCCCAGGGAGCAGTACAAGCGAGTTTGCTTCCATTGCAATCGGCCGGGACACATCCGACGTCACTGCCCGCAAATAGGTGGAGATGAGTAATGTTAGTTATATGAAGAACAAGTAAAAGCCGCAGTAAAATAGAAATAACAATTAAAGTAAAAGTAGAGCAGTTAACTATCATCACAGAGAAAGTAACCTTAGCTTATAAGAATGTCCATACAGACTAATAAGTTAATGGGTCATTTTGTAAGGCCTAACGTATAAAAGATCTCATACTAATTATTACATTAGGGGTAGAGGGTTTATGCAAGTTATGTATGACATGGAATATTATGCACACTAAATGATGAATTTCATACATGTGTAACGCACCCACCCGACTCTATGCACACAGACCTTTAGTTCCCCCATTTGGAGTTAGTTAAACTCTCAGGTACCTCTCATAGTGGAAAATAGAGGCAGTGGGTTGGGTCTCCCTACTCCTTGGTCGGTATTCACACTACCCAGCCTAGACCTTGCGTACTACTCGGTACACACACAGTCAGGTGCTACGGAGTCTCTTGTACTAGTGCTGGAAAAACCACCAGTCTTTAATGGGCTAAGTGAACACTTACACTTGCCGAGTCAATGTATCGACATCGGTGTGAACGACCGTCCAATAGCGAGGACCCACCACTTTATGCACATGCACACATGCTGTAAGAGCTTCTGAGCCATCGACTCTTCAAACTTAAACCATCTTTCTATCAACACCGAGCCCACTGCTCGTGAATCTATACCAACTATCCTCCCAAAACGATAGGGTGAGTGTATGTGATGGTGGTTTATTAAAGGTTACTCTATTAGTCAGCTTATTCTTGTAGTTTAGGGTTAACCTTGGACTGCCCAGGGCATTCCCTTTAAAGAGCTCTCGAGGGCACTAGGAACTACGATGGGCTGAAGCCCAAAGTTCCCTTTTGCAAGACACTTACTTTTATGAGTATCTATTTATTACCAAACCTTTTCCCCACGTTGCATTTTAGCTAATCCTAAGTGAATTTATATTCCCCGGGAGAAGACGATACTCCGTAGACCCCGAGCACTACCATCTCCATGGTACCCAGACTACCTAGGATTTAGTCCTAATGGTTACCTCATCAATACTCCACCCAACCTGGTGCACCCACTATAATTACACCCATGCATGGTCTACCATTCTACCCTGAATCCTTGAGTTCACTATATGCATACCAAGTGATCTATCCTAAGCGTACAAAGGTAAATACTCAGAATATTTTGTCTACAACCATATAACTATTACTAGGGGCATTTTTCCTAATTAAATCAGCCTTTAAATTAATTTCCCAAAAATCATTCCTCCTATGACTTTGAACATGAAGTATAAGATTATGACATGCAATGACCTTAATAAAATTTCCAGTACTTCTTATTGACTAAATAACAGCAAGGTATAAATTTAATAATTTTCCAAAAAGGCATTCTACCATTAATCTAAAATCAAACCATTTGATCAAAACGATAATTTACAAAGTGAGTACAAGATTTTGCCATCCAAAAATTATGACAAAATTACCAGAGGACTACAATGATCAAAAACATGTCTGCCCAAATTTCATAATTTTCTAATGCCATTTAACCATTTATTTGAATTTACAAATTAATTTATCTCTAGGGCAACTTGTGAAGGATCTACAATATGTATTCTTCTATAAACTATAATAAAATTAACAAGACATTAAAAAACTATAAAAAGTTTACCAGCAAAATATCACAATTTTACAGTACTCAGTTTGTTCTATAAGATTTTATTTCTCCAATTAACAAACTCTAGTGTTACAAAAGAGATGCTAAAAATCTTTAAGTTACAATTATAATAAAATTTGCAGGCATAGATAACATTAATAAAGATCTATTGCCTAAGTTTCATGACCATCTAATACATTTAGACATATATTCTGTACTTGATAGGGAAGTTCATATCATAATCAATAAGTGATTTGTGGGGTGGAATACTCATAAAATTCTAATTAAATTATCCAAGGGGTTTCTCTTCTCATTGAACCTACCTACAAAGTTTTGAGCCAATGCTTGGAGAGGTGACCATGTTTCATTCACTAACCCTAAAAGGGAACCCTAAGGTTTGAACTAGGGTCCCATGGTATTTCATCCCTAATTACTTCTAAATCAATTGCTACGGTTGTTACAAGTGATAACAATGTATTGGCCAAACTTTCACCATGTTTAGTTGAGGGGTTGACCACTCACTGTTCTAAGTGCACTTCTTTTTAAAACTAGGCTAATTATCTTAAAATGACCAACTTTACTCACTAAGATACCCCATCAATCCAACACTAAATGAGTTGATATTTTTTTCTTGGCCTTATAATATACCCTCTGTTCATCCTCCAGAGTTTGGGGAAAATTTGAGGCCCATAGACCCTACTTATGCCACATATATAAATTATTAAATTATTACAAAAACTATATAAAAATCATCTCCAAAATTTTTGATTTTTGGATATGTTTAGGGTGATAACCAGACCAGCCTGTGGTCCAAATTTCAGGTCATTTGAATGGGTAGGCCACTGGGGCCACTCATTTTAATTTTTGGTTAGCCTTTGGACACCTAACACAAAAAAGTGTGCAGAGGGAGATCCATGGGTCCAATGGGTTGATTCAAATTTTGTATTAAACTAGACACTAAGGGTTAGGTTTTCTAGGTTGGACATTTGTACAAAAAAGCATCTAACTATTTTTAATAATTTAAAATTGTGGTTGTTAAAATGTCACATTAAATAAATCATATACATTAATCATTGGCCGACACATATCGATCAGTCAGATCCGAAGGCGCCTGCTCATCGTCCCCGATGAGCCAAAAGCCAGGATCAACTCAACCTGGAGTAATTCCAGCTCCATTTCTTGGCCACCTGGCCGCCTCCCTGGACAGCCACCACCACCACCACCACCACCTCCATTACGGTGGTGACTATCGCCTGGCGGTGGCAGAGCCGCCGGATGGGAGTTTGTATTCATTGAAAAATTTGGATTTTTTTCTCACCGATCGGGCTCAATTGAGCCTGATTTCTCCACCTAATAATCTAAAGATCTAGCACAAGAGAGAATGAGAACGACTAGACTTGCAGACGAGCTTGTCTGCGTGTGAGGTGGTGGTGTGCCATGAACGACGATCTTAATTCTCCTCCTTGCCTAATTCTCAACTCTCCATATAAACCAATGATATAAATATTCGTTTTGATTTCTTGGAAGTTTGTAAAGCTGAAGGAGGGGTTGTTTAGGGGAGTGGGAGAGGCTACACTGAATGGCCATTAATGGTCATGGAGGGGGTGTTCGGCCATGTGGATTGGTGCCTTTACATATGCTAGCCTGGCTGGAATTGATGGCAATCTCCTCCCAAAGGTTAGGGGAGATTAATGGAGGCTTAAGGGGGGAGGAATGCCTCCTTGCATTCTCCATTATTCTCCCATCTTTCTCTCTACTCCATTAAATGAAAATATCACATTCTCTCTCCTAGTCATCACCTCCTGTAATTGTGTAGATTCTAACTGGTTTCTACTTGTTATAGCTAGTGGGCCATCCTAATTGGGCCTAGCCCATTTGGATTGAGTTGGTTTTGGCTTCCTTCCCTATTTTGGGCTTGGTTTGACCTAAGTTGACTTGGGGGTGTTGACTTGGTCCCATGAGTGGGTTGATTGGTCAACTAGGTGTCTTGAGTCCCTTGCCGCCACCACCCAAGTCCATTAGTGACTTGGTGTCATCCACTTAGGTCAAATTAGGGCAATTTTACCTAACTAGGGTTAGGGTTGACTCTGGTCAATTCCACCCCTTGGCAGACCCCTAATGGGTTATTTGGGCTTTCAAGGGTCCCTATGGGGTTGAGAATTACATGGTGGGGTCAAGTGGTCATGTTTAGAGTCATTGGCCAAACCCTAGCTTAGGTGTCCAAGAACTAATATTTGTAGACCAAGGTGCTTTTATCTATTTTTCTTAGGCACCCATGGTCCTCCTTGTCTTCTTAAAGCTTTATCATGACCTAGTCATGACAAAAGGTCCTCCTAGGGGTCTGGTTGTTTGTGGAATGTTACACTACCCATACTGGAAACAGAACTTATCCTTTGTCCAATAATGGGCAACGTCATGCCCCTTCTGGTTACATGAAGCACAGACCAGGTCTCCTTTGGGTGTGCTATGAATGGCAAGTACCTAATACTGCTTCTTAGCTCCCAATCTCTTATAACACTTCTCGAAGGGATGGCCTGGCCGGCAATAGAAACTACACACTTCCTTACTTCCTTTCTTTGAAGATGGGCCAGATGCCCGAGAGCTTTAACTATCATCAGACTTTCTCTTGTCTTTCCTCATCTATGCACCTCGATTCTTGGCATTGTCGATAGCCTCGACTCTCAGAGCAGCTTCCATTACATCAGCATGCGTCTCTGGCCAGTATGCGCTAGCCAACTAATGGATGTCGCTATGAAGTCCTCCTAGAAATCTCTTCACCCTTCCTGCCTCAGAGGCCCTAAATATGGAGCAAACCTGCTCAACTTACTGAATTATATCTCATACTCACTAATCGTTAGCTGTCTCTATTTCAAGTGTAGAAAATTATTCATCAGACGGTCTTGCTCGACCGATGGTATAAATTTCTTTAGCAACATCTTCTTGAAATATTCCCATGAACAGCCCTCCGAGAGGCTCTCTTTCCCTCGGATCCACCAGCTAATAACAAGGACTTTTAGCAAATAAGCGACAACCATTACCTTTTGTCCCACAAAAATTCTCGAATACGAAAACATCTCCTCAATGGCAATAATCTTATCATCCAATGCCATGAAATCGTCTCTCCCATCATATGTAGAGGGTCCTAATTGCTGGAAGTGCGAAATGAAATTCATCTCCGGTGGCAGCAAAATTGGAGGCACAAGAGGAGAAGGAGGAATAAGTACAGTCTGACCCAACACATGGTTCTACACCACAAGCTACTGCCCTAAAGAGGCAGTCAACAAAGCCTGAATCTGTGATTGCATAGCAACCATCTGCCTTGATAGAGCATCATTGCTCTACCGCAGTACTTCAATCACGGCCTCACTTTGCGCACCTGACGACTCACCCTCAGACTGGGGAGTTGACCTTGGCGCAACACGCTTAGGAGAAATTCCTAATGAAACAACGAACAACTCATCAAACCTAGCTTAACGCAAGAACTACTCAATTTAGTTCAGACCATACAAGAATAAATACTTGCTCTTGCTACTATGTTGCTCTGGGATTTTCAAAAGTGATCCTATGCTTTAACTTAGGATAATATACCATCATCATAATTACTCGTGTGCATATAATATGAATGCATGAATTCTTATTCCTTTGCTTTAAAACCATGTGTGTATGTATGTCATCATGTAGATCTTAACTTGACACACGTGTTGATGCTATATTATGTCATGCATGTTGTGTTATGCATTTTAGTAAAGGCCATAATGCATATTATGAGCAGGGTACACATGAAATATTATGCATCTCATACTACATAATATTGCATGTAACGAAAAAAGCAAAATCTAATAGGCATCCATGTGATGATTGTTATGCATCCCATACTACATAACAGTCACATGTTACTTCCTATGAAGATCCATATACAAACACATATTATGCATCACATACTACATAATATGCCTTGTATACTTCTTGTCATGCTTATGAGTGTAGTGTTCATGCTTTTGCTAAGACATACTGATGACACATCAGTGTGTGTATATAATAAAACAAGACAACTAAAACCTTACCAGAGATAGTCGTTCGACCAATTTGTCAAACAAACCTAGCTCTGATACCAACTGTCACAACCCGCATTTTCTCAGCATTTACTAAAGTATCAGAGTAAGAGAAAATGCGCGCCATGATGCCACGCCGTGAGGGGGACGATTTCAGAAGCTCAAGCAAGAACCTATTCCTAACACTGTTCATGAAAATTTCTCAAGGTTATTATAATGAAGATATAGTTTGTGTTTAGGTTTTTTATGGTTGTGTAACTCGACTCAGTAGATCAACTAGTCCACGGGTAAAAATGTATATATGTAGCGGAAAGTACTTTGTTTATTTCATTTATTATCCTATATGAGTATGAATATCCAACAAGACTAATTTTGTTATGAACACCTCTAGATTTAGTATAAGTACGAAAAGAGCTTTTATGTTCATTAAAATAGAGTGATATTTTCTTTAAAAATATGTTATTAGTACGAGGTAAAAGTATTTATCTTTTTATACTTTGAAAATAACTAACATACAATCCTAATATAAAACTTTCCCAGAGAATAAGTAAGACAAACAACAAGAATTAGCATAACAGCTAGCAAATAGTTAATCAACTACAACAATTCACTCTGGGAGTCAATAACCTAACACGAACCCACATAACAAAATATATGTCTAAACTAAAAACAAGAACAACAAAACTAACTCATGAAGGTGAGGGAATAAAACCACAGCTACTAAGCCCACTCCAAGAACCACCAACTCAAGCTGCTCGGACCGCTACTGCTCCGAGCCTGAGGCATTCAAAAGAAAGAATGTCTCAGCAAGAAAATAAGCAAATGGCAATAAAGACCAAAAGTAAATAGTCAAGAGAGGTTACCAACCAAGAACAAAAAAACTATCAAACCACAACACCTAAGTCATAGCTCAGTAAAGAAATGAAGAATTTAAGAAGTTAATTTATGTAACTGAATAGCCTATTAGATCAAACTCCCCTTTCTAGGGTTCCATATTCCAAGATCTTGTGTGCCCTTAAGATACCTCAAAATCCTCTTTGCAGCAGAGTAGTGAGATTCTTTAGGGCAATCCTGATACCTTGCACAAACACGTGTAACATACATGAAGTCTGGCCTACTTGTAGTAAGATATAAAAGGGAGCTAATTATACCTCTATACAATGTTTCATCAGCAGGTTTCCCTACCTCATCTTTTCCTATAGGCATACTTGACCCCATGGGAGTTTTTATGGTGGAGGCATTCTCCATACCACACTTTTTTGATCAACTCCTAGATAAACATAGACTGGAGATATGGACAAGCCATCATCAGTCTATCTTACTTGGAGTCCCAAGAAGAACTTAATTTCACCCATACTGCGCATCTCAAACTTCTCTTGCATAACTTTTACAAACATATTGCAAAGGTTGTCATCAATAGATCGCAAGATAATGTCATCTACATATATCTGGACTAGCATGATATTACCCTTAGATTCCCTAAGGAATAGGATCTTGTCTATCTTCCCCTTGAGAATTTGTTCTCAATGAGTATGCTAGACAATATCTCATACCATGCTCTAGGGGCTTGCTAGGAACAACAAAACAAGGAGGGTGTTCAACATAGACTTCTTCCTTTAAGTAACCATTTATGAAGGTTGACTTCACATCCTTCTGGTAGACCTTGAATCCCTTGTATGCGTCATATGGAAGGAATAATCTGATGGCTTCCAATCTTCTACAACGGCAAAGGTTTGATCAAAGTTAATACCTTCTTCTTGTATGTACCCTTTAGTTACTAGCCTTTTCATGTTCTTGTTTATAATGTCAATTTCAACAAGTTTATTCCGGTAAATCCACTTGACTCCTATGACATTATGTCCTTATTGTATGGGAACCAGCTTCCAGACCTTGCAACTCTTAAATTTGTTCAATTCTTCTTTCATAGCTATAATTCAGATCTCATCTATATAAGGCTTTTCAAATTTCTTTGGCTCAACCTGTGATAGGATACTTGCATACATTATTGTATTTAGGCTCTTGCTCCTAGTCACCACACCTTGGTGTGTACCACCAACTATCTGGTGTATTGGATTGTCTCTTAGATGCTTGACTGCAGAAAGAAATCTTCTTTCAGCTTCGGCTTTAGTAGCAGCTTCTTGATGATCTTCATCCACTTCATGTGAGCATGGTACATATTCTATAATGACCATTACGTCAGCTTTATCTTAGACTTTTAGAGTAGTTTCTTTGATAGTCAGCTGGTCCATTATCTGTTCTGTTCCTATAGTACTAGAAGTGGAGCTTGGCAGCTCACTATTAATCATTTTTGACTCATCAAAAACTACATGCATAAACTCTTCTACAACTTGTCTTTTCAAGTTGTAGTTCCTATAGGCTTTACTATGATTGTTGTACCCAACAAAAATCCCATCAAACGACTTGGTAGCAAACTTTGTCACATAGGACTTTCCATTATGAAGCACATAGCACTTACAACCAAATATTTTAAGATAGCGCAGGTTTGGTTTTCTTCCTTTCAAGATCTCATAGGGAGTCTTCTTGTGACTCTTGGTGATAGAGACTCTGTTAAGGACATGATATGCAGTATTGACTCCCTCAGCCCAAAAATATTCTGGGAGATATGTATCACTCAATAAGGTCCTTCAAGCCTCTATGAGTGTTCTATTTTTCCTCTCAACAATCCCATTTTGATGGGGGTGTTCTTGGAGAAGAAAATTCTTGAAGAATCTCTTGCTCTTTACAGAACTTTGTCATGCTATCAGACTATAATTCAGCCCCATTGTCACTTCTATTTTTTACCACAGTACTGTCAAACTCATTCTAAATTTTCCTGACAAACTTCATGAAGACATTAAGGGTTTCATTTTTTTTCTTAAGAAAGAACATTTAAGTAAACATGGAATAGTCATCAACCACCACAAGGGTGCAGACTTTCCTACCAAGACTATGAACATGCATAGGACCAAACAAGTCCATATGCAAGAGGTATAAGCACCTCAAAGTGTATTTAGTCCCAATGCCCTTGAAGGAGCCTTTGGTCTGCTTGCCTTTTTGGCATGCAGATCAATTGCTTTCCTTGGTGCATTTCACATTAGGACCATTCCTAATAAGCTCTCCACTAAAGAGCTTCTCAATAGTCTTATAATTCTAATGAGCTAGTCTCTTGTGTTATTGAACACAATAAGAAACATTCTAATTTGCCACTAGACAAATAGGAGAGTATGTATCTAAACAAAGGAAATTTAAGAAATAAACATTTACACACCTAGTGCCTGTCAAGATGACCTCTTGGTAACTTAACCTCTTTATCTGGCACTCATCCTTATGGAAGACAATAACATAGCCAAGATCAAAGAGTTGGCTTATGCTTATGGGGTCGTGTTGTAACCCTTCAACATAAGCCACTTTTGTTATGGTGACTATGCCATTGGTAATCTTACCATAGCCTCTTGTAAACCCTCTATCTAAACAACCAAAGATAACCTTGGGTCCATATTTAACTAGAGTGTACTCCTTTAAGTTGCTCTTTGTCTCAGTCATATGCCTGAAACAACCACTATCCAAGTAACATATAGGGGTATGGGCACTTGAACTAACCAGA
This sequence comes from Platanthera zijinensis, assembly GCA_039513925.1. Taxonomy (NCBI): domain Eukaryota; kingdom Viridiplantae; phylum Streptophyta; class Magnoliopsida; order Asparagales; family Orchidaceae; genus Platanthera; species Platanthera zijinensis. The sequence continues at coordinate 136,578,072 of CM077081.1, forward strand.
ATCACATAATTTATTTTACCTTAGGACCCCAATACCTATTGGTTCCTATATACATATTAGTCTGAAAATGCACTTGTCTACCAACATCTTTTTTGACTGGTGGACTAATAGCTTCTCTTGGCACAATAGAATTGTGCAAGCAGTCTATAACAAAGTTGCCCACTTTGCCACAACTCCAACATTTATGAATGTTATATCTTCTTTTTTTTGTAGGCCTTACAGTTTGGTTAACTACTGATTGAATAGAAGGAAGAGGAGAAAAAGTCTTCTTTAGATTCCATTTAACAAGGATCTGACTGAAGATAATTCTTCCAGTCGGCTTATTTGTCCTGCTCTACGTTCTATCAGCAGCAATCTTCTTTGTAGAAGATATGCTCTTGATAGCATCAGAAATGCCCAAATCAGGCTTGCTGATAGACTGACCCTTGGTCTGAGTCTTAGCTGAATGGTTCTGAACCTTTACTACAGCCATATTCTTGAGAGTGGGGGCTGGAGAACCAAAGAAAAATGGTCCATGATGGGCCATTTGAATTTCTTCATGGGCAGCCTTAAAAGCACTTGATGACTACTTTTTAGCCATCATTTTTGGGTAGTTTAGTAGTTAAAATTCCTAAAGTTTTATTATATTTTTTTGTTTTTTATTATTATTATAATATAAGAATCTATAGTTTTATTATTTGTATTGTTGTTATTTTATATTTTATGTTATTGTTTTCTTTAGTTTTATTTAAAAATTTTAGTATCTTTGTTATAGTTTAGTTTTACATGTTTAATGATATGATTATTTTGATTAGTTTTATCTTTAAACTAATTAATAATATGAATTAGTATTATGTTTCATGTTTATTTAATTTTAATATCAAGTTTAAAGTATCTAATGTTTTATGTTTGTTATGTTTGTTATGTGATAATTAATGTTATCTAACGTTTTGTCTTGTTATTTTGTAGCCCTCCAATCATTCTTGGTGCAGCCCGGCCACATGTGTAGCAGCCCGAGCCCCCATTCAGCCCATGGTGCAGCCCGGCCTCCTCCTCTTGGCCCACTTAAACATGGTGCAGCCGGCCCTCAACTTGGAGCAGCCACCAAGCTTTCAACCCCTTTATTTGGAGCAGCCCAAGCAGCACCTAACCCCTACCCGAGCCCTATTAAAGCACATGCAGCTCCCCCACCTTGCCACCTCATGCATTATGCCTTCCCTCTCTCCTCATCATTGCATGCATGCATTATTCAACCCTTGCATGGCCGGCCACCTCCTTTCCCTCCACTTTAATTCTCCCTCTCTCTCTATTAATTAGCATGCATGAATTTTCCCCATGGTGTGGCCGGCCCCCTCCTTTTTCCCCTTCTACAAACTTCCATTCATCCCCTCTCTTTATTCTATATTTTATTTTTTTTATTCCCATAAATGAAATGCATGCACTTTGCCTATTCTCTCTCCCCTCAATTAAATGCCATGCATGAATATTTCTCCCCCTACATGGCCGGCCACCCTATTGTCTTCCTACCTCTTCATTGCCATCTAGAACATTCCTCCCTCTCCTATATAAAGGACCCCTTGCCTCTTGTTTATGTTAAGTAGTTTTTGTTTGAAAAAGTAGTTTGAGTGAAGTTTTTATATGTAGTTTCTTTTTAGTGAAGCATATGAAGGAGTTTTTGTTAGAGAATTTTATTTCAAGTAGATTAGTGTTTCATGCTTCATGTTTTATTTTGTTAAAGTAGTGTTATAATGCCCATTTTATTTTTCCATGTACCTATCTTTTATTATGCAATGAAATCTTTTTCTTTTTCTCTTTTTCTCATTTTCTTCTCAATCATGTCAAGATAACTTTATTTTGTGCCCGATCGCGACGATCTTTACGATGAAATAACGCCTCTTTTATTTTATGTTTGGATTTGTATTTTTCTATTTTTGATCCTTCTTTGATTTTTATCGTGTCGACTCCGTATTCCGGTATACGGTAGTAGGCATCTGATCACATATTTGAGTAGCCGAGAGGCTCGTGAATATGAAAGATCACAAGGAAGGAAGGAGTTGAACGCACCCCTAGAGATAGGATGACGTAAATACTCTGGATTGGAGTCAAATCAAATAGTGCGGGTCACCTCGATAATGCGACTTTAGGCCTTTTTGGCTTGAAAGAGATTTCGGTCAAAACGTCTATAAGTTAGGGGATTTAATACTCTAGCGAGATTACTTCCTAATATCGGATCTGTCACGGTCTTAATAGAAGGGCAAATGCAAAACTAATTTCTTTCGTTATTTTATTTCAAAGTGAATCGTCGATCGAGCACTCTTTTCGTAATATTTTATTACTCTTTCAATTAAGTTTAGTTTATTTTAATTTTCAAACTCATTAATCGTTCGGTAGGATAATAGAGTCGTTGTGAGTAATAGTACTTGCCTGCCCCGAGTTTTTATACGACCTTGATTTATTTATATCACTATACTATAAAACGATATGTACACTTGCCTATTCAGATTGTAGTCCGTGAGAGAATTTTTACGCATTAAGTTTTTGGCGCCGTTGCCGGGAATTTTTTTGGCAATATTACGAAAGCCTCGAACTTATTATGTCTACTAAAAAAAAAAATTTTATTATCATTATTATTATTATAATCAACCCACATCATCTAATTTCTACCCAACCTAAAATCTCTCGAAAAGGGTAAGGGGCTTTCAGTGCCACCATTTTACCTAGTACCTTGCGAACCCTTCACCGGGTAGCCCTTAGGAAGTTCGAGAGCCAATCCACTAAAAAAATCTATTTTTTTTAAAAATATATATATCTAAAAAAACAAATAAAAAAAAATTAATTTTTCTTTTTCCTTTTGGTAACAGTTTATTCTTTTTTATGGAATCATCGTATTTTTGCGCTTCTTGCGGGTCGCCCGACCACTTTTATTCTGAATGTCTTTCGGGAACCCCTCCCTCTTTTGATTTTAATTTTTCTAGGGAAGGTCAAAATGGCCAATTTGACCCTTACTCCAATTTTTATCCAACTTGGGAGATGGGGAACCCGTCTTATTTTTCTTATGATTTTGCCGCGCAAAGCGCCGCGCCTCCAAATTTTAATTTTAATTCTATCGATAATGGGTATCTTGAATTGCAAACTTCTATTGATAATATTAATTCGCATTTCAAGACCATTATGGATTATCTTTCTCGTGAGGACGCATCTTTTTCTTCGTCTTCTCCGTCTCCTCCAATTTCTTCATGTAATGAGTCACCGGATATCCCGGCTTGTCTTATTCCTCTCGAGGAGGATAACTATTCGGATATCTCGGATTGTTTCCTTCCTCCTTTGGAAGACACCCCAATGGATATTCCGGTGTGCTACTTACCCATTGAGGATGACGTGACGTCTCCCATTCCTTCTTCTGAAGACGTTTTTGATTCCATTATGCTTTCAAATTTAACTGTTCCAAATTTTTCTATTTTTAGCGAGCCTTTTTCTTCTTCTTCTTTTCTTTTAGATGATTCTCCTATAGTTCTCTCTACCCCTTCTTCTCCCAAAATTTCACAAGGCTCTTCTTCTCCTTGTGAAATATCCTTTGAAGAAAATTCTTTTTCTTCTTTTTTTATTCCTCTTTCTATTTCTTCTTCTTTTTATTCTTCTTCTTTTGACAACCCATTCTTTCCCATTTTTCATACGGCAGAGTTCTTCTATAACTCTGTCCGTTCTTTTTTGGTCGTCATTCTCTTGAAGTTTCCACCGCATGTCGGTGCGATTCTTCAATTTTTCTTTTTTTTTGATTTATTCCACTAAGCGCATACTTAGGGAGTTACCACTTCACCTTAATTTTTATTATCCATTTAGCTAACAAATAACGTCGGGCTCAGACGACGTTAAACAAAGAGCGCTCTTGGGAGGCACCCCTTGCTTATCCTTTTTGTTTTTTCTTTTTGTTTTGTTTTGTTTTGCAGGAATAAACCCCCTCTGGCAGTTCGTTTGGCTCCATCATTTCCTCTCTTCCTTAGGCCTGAGCCGGTGTCCAGCTCAAGCATGGGGGAGCGACATCTACATTCGGCCTTACGACTCCAGGGAAGTCGTTTTCTTTTTTTATTTTACTTTATTGCGTCCCCCTCCACTTTCTTTTTCCTTTTTCTTTCTTGTTTTTTATTTTTCATTGAGAACAATGCAAAATTTAAGCATGGGGGAGGGTTTAGTTATTTTATTTCTTCTTTCTTTTCTAAAAAAAATTGTTTTAAATTTTTACAAAAAAAATTAGTATAGTTTTATTAAGTTTCTTTAGTACTGCTTTTATTTAGCCTTATCAAAACCCCAAAAAATTAGAAAAATCTAAAATTCCAAAAACGATTATATTTCAAAAAACAAAAAAATGAAAAAATGTCAAAAAATCAAAAAAATATAATAAACCTCATGCTTATCTTTTTGTTATTTTTAGAAATTTGGTTTGAGTTAGTTTATAAGCATTATTTTTTTATTTTGCTAATCTTTTATTTCATCATGTTTAGGTATATTTAATATTTAGTGATTTAGTTTTGAGGATAATCTTATGATTTTAATTTGCTTAGAGTAATTTATTTAGCACTTTTTCTCTTTTTATTTCAAATAGTTTCAATTTTGTAGTAATTTTGCTAAACACTTTTGGATTCTAATTATTATTACTTCATGCTTTTAGATTCTTAGGAAATCTCAATCTACTAGTAGTTGCTCTCTAGTATTTTAGTTTATTTTCTAAAATCTTGTTTACCCCCTATCCTTACCCAATTCTCTTTTTTCTTTATTTTATTATTAGATCATATGTCATGGGAATAAGGAGATGTTAGTTCCTTTTTCTCTGGTACCCATATGCAACCTTGATGAAGAGAGGAATTAAAAGTTCATATATGTCGAGGGAAGTGATAGGATGTTAGTCTATCATTTTCTTGTATTACATATATATTATTTTAAAAAAATAGTATGGGGTGTGAAGAAAAAAATAATGATGATCACCTCCAATCAAAGACCTCTTCATGTTTATTTCCTCCCTAAACCCCTTAGCCAATATTATTGTCTTAGTCTTTAAATTTAAATAATGGGAGAGCATAAGTAGTAGGTTGCTATTTTTTTCTTAAGTTTCTTTCAAGTTATGGTTTTTATAATTTCAATCTAACTTTGTTTGCACTTTACTCCATTTTGAGTGCTAGTTAATTTATTAGAGATTTTTTGGCAAAATATTTCCCTCTTTTCACTTTAATTTAATAATTTAGGACTTAATTCGTAAATCCCTAACTTTTAATTTTGGCTAGATTTTGATGTAAATAAATTTTTAGTTTAATTGCAAATTTTATAATGTCTTATAAATTTTTCTCTAACTTTTGCTCTGGAATAGCAAAAGCTTAAGCATGGGGGAGTTTGATGACTACTTTTTATCCATCGTTTTTGGGTAGTTTAGTAGTTAAAATTCCTTAAGTTTTATTATATTTTTGTGTTTTTTATTATTATTATAATATAAGAATCTATAGTTTTATTATTTGTATTGTTGTTATTTTATATTTTATGTTATTGTTTTGTTTAGTTTTATTTATAAATTTTAATATCTTTATTATTGTTTAGTTTTACATGTTTAATGATATGATTATTTTGATTAGTTTTATCTTTAAACTAATTAAGAGTATGAATTAGTATTATGTTTCATGTTTGTTTAATTTTAATATCAAGTTTAAAGTATCTAATGTTTTATGTTTGTTATGTTTGTTATGTGATAATTAATGTTATCTAATGTTTTGTCTTGTTATTTTGTAGCCCTCCAATCATTCTTGGTGCAGCCCGGCGACATGTGTAGCAGACCGAGCCCCCATTCAGCCCATGTTGCAGCCCAACCTCCTCCTCTTGGCCCACTTAAGCATGGTGCAGCCGGCCCTCAACTTGGAGCAGCCACCAAGCTTACAACCCCTTCATTTGGAGCAGCCCAAGCAACACCTAACCCCTACCCGAGCACTATTAAAGCCCATGTAGCTCCCCCACCTTGCCATTTCATGCATTATGCCTTCCCTCTCTCCTCATCATTGCATGCATGCATTATTCAACCCTTGCATGGCCGACCACCTCCTTTCCCTCCACTTTAATTCTCCCTCTCTCTCTATTAATTAGCATGCATGAATTTTCCCCATGGTGTGGCCAGTCCCTCCCTTTTTCCCCTTCTACAAACTTCCATTCATCCCCTCTCTTTATTCTATATTTTTTTTTTATTCCCATAAATGAAATGCATGCACTTTGCCTATTCTCTCCCCCCTCAATTAAATGCCATGCATGAATCTTTGTCCCCGTACATGGCCGGCCACCCTATTATCTTCCTCCCTCTTCATTGCCATCTAGAACATTCCTCCCTCTCCTATATAAAGGACCCCTTGCCTCTTGTTTATGTTAAGTAGTTTTGTTTGAAAAAGTAGTTTTGAGTGAAGTTTTTATATGTAGTTTCTTTTTAGTGAAGCATATGAAGGAGTTCTTGTTAGAGAATTTTATTTCAAGTAGATTAGTGTTTCATGCTTTATGTTTTATTTTGTTAAAGTAATGTTATAATGCCCATTTTATTTTTCCATGTACCTCTCTTTTATTATGCAATGTAATCTTTTTCTTTTTCTCTTTTTCTCATTTCCTTCTAAATCATGTCAAGCTAACTTTATTTTGTGCCCGATCGCGACGATCTTTGCGATGAAATAACGCCTCTTTTATTTTATGTTTGGATTTGTATTTTTCTATTTTTGATCCTTCTTTGATTTTTATCGTGTCGACTACGTATTCCGGTATACGGTAGTAGGCATCCGATCTCATATTTGAGTAGCTGAGAGGCTCGTGAATATGAAAGATCACTCAAGGAAGGAAAGAGTTGAACGCACCCCTAGAGATAGGATGATGTAAATCCTCCGGATTGGAGTCAAATCCAATAGTGCGGGTCACCTCGATAATGCGACTTTAGGCCTTTTTGAATTGAAAGAGATTTCAGTCAAAATGTCTATAAGTTAGGGGATTTAATGCTCTAGCGAGATTACTTCATAATATCGGATCCGTCACAGTCTTAATAGAAGTGCAAATGCTAAACTAATTTCTTTCGTTATTTTATTTCAAAGTGAATCGTCGATCGAACACTCTTTTCGTAATATTTAATTTCTCTTTCAATTAAGTTTAGTTTATTTTAATTTTCAAACTCATTAATCGTTCGGTAGGATAATAGAGTCGTTGTGAGTAATAGTACTTGCCTGCCTCGAGTTTTTATATGACCTTGATTTATTTATATCACTATACTATAAAACGATAGGTACACTTTCCTATTCGGATTGTAGTCCGTGAGACGATTTTTACGTATAAGCACTCACTCCCCGGTTATACCTTCCACCACAGTTGTGAACCTCCTTATTCACACTAGTGGATCTACCATTCATCCAGTGACCTTAGATGCTCTCTTGGTCATACCTATTTGAAGTTAACTGATCTTTCCTAAAAGGAATGGGAGGCTTGGAAGCTAGAGGCAGGGCTAGAGCTGGAGCTTTGCCCTTCCCTTTGGAAGGTGCAACTCTTGTACTTCCCTTGAATCCCAACCCCTTCTAACCCTTTGGGGAGGAGAAGGATTCTATCAAGGGAAACCCAATACTTGACTTAGAATAGCTAGCCACTTTTCTTTCGTCCCTACCTAGCCTCAATTCAAGATCCTTGATGAGATGAATCTTGAACTTGATGGAGCCTATCTGGATGAGATTCATGACCCTAAGTTGGCTAATTTCCATGTCTTTTTTGTCCAGCAAAGATGCTGTCTCAGTCAGCATCTTAGCAGCTAACTATAGAGAAGCAATCTCCAGGGCTTGCTTTTTAGACAACTTCTTGCACTTCCTGAAGGCATCCAGAAGTTCTCCATACTTGTCAATAAATTGATTGACATATCCTTCAAATTCAGAATCATCTTAACCACTACATTAAGAAGCTTCTTTACAAGGACAAGTCCCATACTTAGACTTAGAAGTCGAACTAGATAGAATATGTACCTTGCTTTGATTAGGCTGATACTGGTTGGATTCCTCATCATTCATTGCCATCAGCCCATAGCAGATGTAGGCATCTCCATCATCTTCATCATCCACCTTTGAATCACTGTCTGAGTGTGATAGAGGGGCCATGTTACCTTTCTCAACATGAGGACAGTCTTCATCTTCATCTGTAATAGCAGCAATCATCCCGAGGAAAGCTTCTTCTTCCGCAGCATAAAGGCCTATATAGGCATCCTCTTCTTTAGACTCAGGGGAAGATTTTCAATCCAATTCTTCTCTATCTTAGACATGAAGGACTTCTCCTTCTCACCCTTGAGCTGGTGCTATTTCTTCTCACCCGCCTCATGTCTCTTCACTAGGGAGTCAGTTATCACATGTCCGGGTTTGTCGCAACAATATCAGACAACTTTAGAGGAATTATATTTACTAGTTTTAAAATCATACCTGTCAGCATTGGAGTGATTCTTCCTGTGATGAGAAGAGGTGGAAGGTCTACTCTTCCATTGTTTATTCTTTATTATCTTCTCAAAGTGCCTGGGGAAGGCAGCAAAGTCCTCATCAGACATGTTGCAGTCTAAGGTATCTGATTATAAGTTGTCTGACTCAACTGGCCTCCTTAGAGGAGAGGGAATCCTCTACTTTCTCTTCCTAGTGAAGTCTGCTCTAAAGGCCATGGACTTTTCCTTGGCTTTGGATCTCCTGGAGGCCTCCTTCTCTTTCCTGGCAGCCATCTGCATCTCATAAGAGAACAGCTTTCCAAATAATATTTGGGGAGGAGTATCAACAAGCTTGGAAACCTCTCTTATGGCACATATCTTAGTATCCCAGTATTTAGTGAGAGACCTTAGGAACTTGTCATTAATCTCATAGTTATTGAAGACCCTCCCATAGGTCCTTAATTCATTTATAATCCTGAAAAATCTTTCAAACCAAGTAGCTATAATCTTTTTTCGGGATTGTTTGAAATCCTCATAGTCCTGGTTGAGCATGGACTTCCTAACATCTCTTACCTCTTTAGTACCCTTCATGTAGACCCGAAAAGTGTCCCACATCTCTTTGGAGGTCTTATAGTGAACTAAATTCTGAATGGTTTAAACACTTATGACAATGGCAATGATGTTTTGTGCTCTCTTGTCTAATGTAACCAAGATATCTTCATCCTTATTCATCTCTAAATATGTCTTAGGTGTCTTGACATTGGCATCCAGAACTGAGACCTTCATTAGGATGAAGGGTCTCTCCTTGACTATCACAAAGTTCCTTGGGCCATAGGCTTCCATAAATAGCCTGACCCATTCTTTTTAGATTCCAAAACTCTCCTTCCTTTAGATGGGGAGTTTCATGGAACCTAGATCCTTATGGTTCTCTCCAGAACTAATAAGTATAGAACTGTAGCTACCCTTAGAGATCACTCAGACTGTTAGATCCTTTTTGTTCAACATCCCTCTAATAAAACTTTAAAGTCTTTGTTTTCAAGGTAGCTAACAACCTAAAGGTTGGGAGGGGGTGAATAGGTTTTCTGGGTTTTATTAGGATTATTAACTTAGTGTGTAGTTAGTTAGTAGATTAAATCTTTCAAGACAAACCACACAAGCACACACATAATTTATAGTGGTTCCCCAGATTATGGGTATATCCACTCTCCTCCCACCTTTCTAACTTCTAGTTAGACAAGGAACTTATCCAATAACTCAGGTCCAAAGAGCTTACACCTAAGATCCCACGGGATATCTCAAACTTGCTCCTATAACTCAGTGATAAAATGATCACCTATCTCAGACTTAAACTCAAGTCCTATAGCTCAGGCTATGGAGGATAGCCCTATCTTAGGGAGAATGACTTTCCAACAGCTCAGGCACAAGGCCCTACCTCAGATCAAAATCTGGATCGTACACTCAGACCCAAAGTTCCTACACTCAAAGAGTATGACTTTCCTATAGCTCAGACAAACTGCCCTACCTCAGGTATTGAGTGAACTGGATTCACTCAACGCTTCTAGACTTATTCGATTCCTGTCTTCTTCTTGGGATTTGACTGAAGCAGCATGACTCAACGCTTTTGTTGTCTGACATTGAGATCGTCGAGTGAAGCTTCATCACTCAACGCTTTTGTACTTGGTCGCTTTCTGACATCTTAAGCTTCATCATAACACGAAGCCTTCTGCTTTGGCATCGAGGGAGTTGTGTTCACTCGACGCTTCTATACTTAGTTGAATATTGAGTATGCCAATACTGACTCTTTGATAGATTCAGCTATACTCGGCGATGGCATTGAGTGAACTACCCTAACTCAATGCCTGTGGACTTTGCTGTAGAATTGCTTTCCCGACATAATGGTTTTGAATGTCCACAACTAACTCAGCTCTTTATGGAATCTAATATTGAGTTAACTAACTTCACTCAATGACTGTGGACTTAGGCGATTTTCTGCCAATCCAGCATCCTCCCTTGCATCTGGAGTTGATTGAACTGTCTTCACTCAATGCCTGTTGATTTAGACAGATTTCTGTCTCTCCACATCTTTACTTTGTGACCACCTATCACACCACTTGGAATACCGATCCTATCAATGTTACAAGGACTAACCTGCATGCATGAACTTGAACATACATTAAATACAACAATATGTATATCATTTATACGTTTGACTTCTTCAAATCGGGGAAATTGGGGGCAATGGACCCAACAAATGTGTGGGTGTGTGTATGTGATAGTCTTTATTAATTTAGAGTGAGTGTCTTTAAGAGTTTTCTTATTTTTTATTATCGTAGAGTGATTGTGTGTGTGCTAACAAGTTTTATCCTAAGTTTTTATCTTATTGCACTCTTCTTTTTGGCTCGTAATTGGTTAACAAAATCATGGACGCCCTTATTTTCAACGTTGTTCCAATTTTGATTTGTGGATTAACCCTTCCAAGCACTCGATTGAGATGTGCCTTGGATGAAGTAATCATGTTTTCAAAATAATTAAAATTTCATTATGCCTTTTAATTAAAAAGCTTAATGTTTACCCTTGATTTTTATCGAGTGATATCATATAAACATTATACGATTTTTATTTCCATTTTCGTGCACTAGTTAGTCGAGAGGCTCCTGTGTACGAATCAATAAAAGGCGGGTAAAGAGGGTTGCGCTCTACCCTTGAGATAGGATGAACAGAACGAGTCAAAACCCAATAATAGGGTTCACAACTAAAGGTAAGCTTCAAGTTTTTTTTAATAAAGAACGAGAGTTTAGTTTATCAACCTAATCTCAGGTGGGCGTAATCCTCAAGACAGGTGCCATCATATTTTGGGATCCTCCACGGTCAAGTGATTTAATAATGTGAAAAATCGATATGTAACCTCTTTATATTTATTTCATCTCAGGGTGATTTGAAGTCGAGTGTTTGCCCTTTTAATATTATAAAAACCTAATTTTATTTTGCTTTTGTTAACTAAATAAAAAAAAACCAAAAATCCAACTTCAATATCTGATAAAAAATAGTAAATTCCTTGCAAATAATGATAAACAACACGATCGAAAAATACGAACTTGATATTTCTTAAATATATCAAATACCATACAAGATAAGGTATACATTTCTTCATCAAATATAGATTTGGATAAATCTTCCAAAAGCTAAAAAGCAAAGAAAAAAGGAATTGCTATTAGTTTTATCTATTGTTTTTAAAAAGAAAAGAAAAATATCTTTCCTCTATTTTTCTACCTAAAAACCAAATTTAAAAGAACAAAAAATATCAAGTTTATAACCAGAGGAAACTCTTCGACTAATACTGATAGTAATTTTGATATAGTAATCGAACAAACCCTTCAAAGGTGGCTCTGATCTCGTGATCATAATTTAACATTATCTCTCAAAGAGTCTAGCTGAGACACTAACACCAAAAATATGTGTGATCCTAATCTTATTGCGATCGCACAATAAACCATGTCATATTGTACATGACGAATATGGAGGACACCAGATCTAGTATTGTTCACCCCGCTAGGGCGAACAATAACTTTGAATTCAAATCAAGCATAATCAAGATGGTACAAAACTCCTTACAATTTGATGGATTGTCGGACAAAGATCCCAACAATCACCTTTCTAACTTCTAAGAAATATGTGACACATTTAAAATTAATGACGTCATTGATGATGTCATTCGTTTGTGTTTTTTTCTTTTCTCTCTGCGAATGAAAGCCAAGTAGTGGTTGAGCTCCCGACCTAGGGGATGCAACACCACTTGTGCTGAAATGACCTAAAAAGTGCTAGCGAAGTGTTTCCCTTCGGCCAAAACTATAAAATTGCACGTCTATATTGCTTTTTTTTGTTCAAAATGACTCTGAGTTTCTTTATGAGACATTATAGTGCTTTATGGAATTTTTATTTAGGTGTCCCCATCATGCGCTGCTAGAAGTGTTGCACATCCAAATATTCTTTAATGGCTTTAATTTCAAAATACCGCAAATGATTGATGTGGCTGCCGGGGGAATTCTAAATAAGAAATCCTCGGATGTTGCTCAAGAGCTATTTGAAGAAATGGACATGAATGCTTATCAATGGAGCATACCTAGGTTGCACACTAATAAACCAACATACCTTTTTAAAGTGGATGTCGCTTCATACTTAGCCTTGCAAGTAGAGAATCTAAGTATGCCTGTGGTGGAGATATCTTCTTCCTCTTCCACTCCCACTTAGGCGCAAAATAATAACAAAATCGAAGAATACGTCGATTACATTGTGATGAGTCTAATATTTATAGTGTTTTCGAACTCATCCGGGATAGTTTACAAACCCGTGCACTATACTTTAGACTCATTATTGCTCATATTTCATTCCATATTTGTTTATACAAAAAGTGCACTTTTAGGCCCGTTGTGGTGTATAATTGCTCAACTCTTCGCTGGAGGTAAGCACTTCGGGCTCCCCATAGTTTTCTGTTGCTTTTATGATATTTTGTGAGTGTTGGTGGCATGCACCCCAGCTGTGGTTTTCCTGTACAGGTGGGGAAATCCCCATTCCAGTCCAGTTCTTTCATGTAGGAATCGTATGGTCGTGTGTTTTTCTTCACGCATTATTGGTGAGATTGTGCGATGCCTACAATTTTCTTTTCTTGTGCTATGCCCCAAGTCGTGCCATTTTCTCGCACACGGGTTATTATACCCATGCGTGATCAAATCACATGACACCCTCTTTTTGTCTAAAATTTTATTCAATTATTGCCCGTGTGTTTTGTTCACTCTTGGTTGGATTCAACCGTAGGCGAAGAAAAATGCACAAACTTTCTCTTTGCCTAAGTTTTTAGCGTTCTGTCCCCTCCAGTGCATTTTGTTCATACATAGGTTGTTTTTCACATGCGTGTTCAAAATCGCATGGTTGGCTCTTCATCCAGGCTAGGTGATTATGCGTGGTAATTATTATGCAAAGAACATACGGTCTTGCGTTCGAACGTGAATTACTTATTTTCTGACCGGGTACAATTTAAGCTGCAGGTTTCGCCCTATGTTGGATGGAACTCATTTTGCAACTCTAGATCTCTGGTTTCATGCTACTTTGCCGCTCCACCCATTCCCATCATCCTGAGGTGCTCCGACAACATTTTCCTTGCAAATCTCAAGCTAGATTTTCTTCTCGGCCTCCTCAATCATTCGCAAGCATCCATTCCTTATTTTGTAAGATTTCTTGATGCACTCAAAGAGTTCTCCGATAAAGAACGTGACCGGAGAGTATTGACAAATAAAAAGGGTAACATTGAAGTAGGTGAAAGCACTTTTGGACCCCGGATAACAGACAAAGTCAGGGCTCGGAAGAGGATTGACAACCCTCGACTCCGACCGTTAACATTTGATGAGTCTCCGTGCATTAGTTGTATTCTTCCCTTCTCTTTGCGTGTAGTAAACATCTCTTAGTTTATTTGGGTTTTTTGTGGATGATTGTTTAAACCCTAACTTTATCAATGTAATCATACATGTTTATGTGTTTGCTCTCTAGTTTATACATGTAAGGAGCGCCTCAATTTAATCTTATCACCCACGTCTTTGTGTGAGTATCGCACTAGAAATTTCTAAATGCGTGCATTACAAAGAGGTGCTTGCAGCCCTCATCCATTTCCCTCCATTAGCATATGATTCCATCCTAGTGAGGCGGTGAGGGAGACCCATACTTTTAATTTCGTTGCTCACTCGACGCACTCACCAAAACCAAGTCCCATATTTTATTTTTTACCTTTATAATTAATTCTCTAAACAATTGACTCACGCACTCACTCGGTGTTCCTTAAGAGATCGATACTTGGGTATATTTTTCCATTTTATATAACTTAAGTGACTAGTGCACTTGTCGAAGACACATCATTTTTTTGGTGCCGTTGTCGGGGAATGTAGTTGGAATTGTGACTTAGTTATTATGAAAAATAGTTGCAAGGGTTTTAGTCTTATTTTGCTTTCTTTTCATTCCTAATTTTACCAATTATAGAATAGTTTTGTAAATTATTGTTAGGTGTATATTATTTTTTGGGGAATCCTGGCTTTCTTTGCACTATGTCGGCTAGTTTCAATATCTGTTGTGATTAGTGTGGAGATATCTCCCATGCTAGTGATAGGTGTTAAAAGGGAGGTTACAGCCCCATCACCCAAGACTCAATGTATCGGGCACCGAAGTCATAAGGTTTCTCATACATTGTGCTTAAGTATAATGGTTATTCTTCTGCACCGCTTACGCCATATTTGAATTCTTCTCCAGCCTTTTTCAAACCAAAGGAAAATTCAAATCAATGCTTGTTTCGTCAGAGCATGGATCATTCTTTGAAGGATTATGCCAAGTATCCACGGTAGATGTGTAACACCCCAAAAAGGAGCAGGAAGGCGATAACGTCGAACCGGAGTTCGAATAACGTCGAACCGGAGTTCGACGAACGTCGAACCGGAGTTCGACGAACGTCGAACCGGAGTTCGATGAATGTATTGTAGTTATACTGATTGTCTTCTTTCGACGAATGTCGAACGGGCATTCGATGAATGTCGAACTGCATTCGACGAAATTCAAACATCGTTCGACGAATGTGGTTTCGACGAACATAGTATTGTCTGGTGTTCTTTCGACAAATTCAATTCGAAATTACTAGCGGCATCGGCTGCCTGGTCAAAGTGGTGGGTTACTTTTTCAATGCAAATCGTGGTTGTTGCTTTAAGATGAGATGAGATCGTCTGGTTGGTGTTCAACCCATGGGTGATTATGTAGAGGGTTATGGATTGAGCTATTTAGTATTTAATTCTCCACTCTCTCTTCCTTTTATCGCCTTTGCGTGTTCTTGGAAGAAGGAACAAAGGAGTGATAGACTGACCCTTTTGATGTTACTGGAGAAGATCTTATGGCTAGAATCAAGATATGAGACTAGATCGGCAAAGAGGAGAGCTGTGTGCTACTTTCCACCCGCATAGAAAAGCTTTGCTATGGATCCAAAGAGAACAACAAGGGTAACGATCTTTTTCTTGGATATGGGAAGTCCTTATTTTGGCGTACACATGGAATCCCCCACCAAAAGGTGGAGAGTCGAGGGAGTTCCTTTGGGTTGATTCCTATAATCCCCATAAGTGTTGCATACAAATCCGGAAATGTATAGTACGGAATAGGCCTGCTTTGTGAAGCCCATACAGACAGGTTTGTTTGGATTGGTGATGCTTTATTTTGCAAACTAGAGAAGACTCCGCATATAAACTGGTATTTTACGGAGTCTGTGGGTTGTGCCTATGAAGTGGAGTAACAAGTAGTACTGGAGTGGAGTTCCGGGAAAACACACTATGAATTCATGTGTTGTATTCCATGGAAAGATCAGTGTTTCTGGCACTGCAGGATGTTGTTGGGTTTGGGTTGAGTTTGGTCTCAGAAAGAGAGCTTCTGTTGTCCCCGTCAAGCAATCGTGATGAACGCTGGCACTAACTTCCTTTTCGAATGTGAATCCAGTCCTCAGAGGACAGTGTGGCTATTGTGAGCTGTGAACTCTTAAAGGCCATCGAGCCGAATGGACAAGGGGAAGAGGACTTGCATCAGTTTAGAAATTGAACTGGAGATTTGAGCAACGGGCAAGGCCTGAACTGTATTCGCGTTATGGTTGTCTAACTTGAGTGTCTAAGTTATTGGTGTTCATTAGGATCACATAATGAGAGTCTTGTGTTGTTCTCCATCAAGACTAAAGTCTCCGGCCATAGGCCATTGAGCATGAATGCTCAATTGTTATCATTGGGTCTGGGACCTTTTAATGGTGGTGGGACCCTGGCTTTTACGGTACACCTATAATGAGCCCAGAGTGCACGGAGCGTCGGGTCGTGCGGCTGACATTTTTGATATATTAAACTGTGTGTGAGTGCACGTTTTGTGATATATCTGCTTGTGAAAATTCTATGCCTACAGGGAAGGAATTCCATTGCCCCGAGAAAGGGGTAGGGTCGTTATAAATTGGTAAGTTGAATGCTGATCGTTGCCTTATTTTCCATCGTTGTGGTGGACTATCCTCGTGTTGGTATTGGAGAGCTATGTGGGAGCAGAAAATTGCGGGCTAAAGCCCATGCTACTGCTGCTATACTGTCCCTCGATGGCCAAATGAAGAATTTTACTGTTTTCATGTGTGGCCGGCCTGCGTGCCGATGTTTGTAATCCACACTGGTCAAATATAACTATAAGGAATTAAGGCCATAAACTTTGTGTATTTGTAAGTGGCATTCCTATTATTTATATATATATATATAAATGGTAGTTTTTATATAGTGGACATCCAAATGAATTTGAGTTCAAGTAAACTTAAAGCTTCTATTAGCATGCTCTAAGTTAGGATGCGAGTAGTCTGTTATATTAACCTTTAGCCCCACCGCCTGTTTGTGAAATATTGTGTGGGGCCTTGGCCGGACCCTCTATTATATTTTATTTAACGGATGGAGGTACTATAATTTAGTATCAGAGTGAGGTTTCGATCCTCCGACTCGTGGGTTATGGGCCCACCAAATTGTAACACCTCCATCCATTAAATGAAATATAATAGTGGTCCAGCCGGGGCCCCACACCATATTCCACAAAGAGGATAGAGGTGTCACAATTTGGTATCAGCTTTTCTTAGTCTTCCTCCTGCGAATTCGTGGTCGAATTCTTTTGTGGGGTGGCGAGCACGTGTAAGTGCGATCCATTATAACATAAATGAACTCAAGAATGTCCACTAAGGAATGCAAATACACCTGTTTGAGGATCCTGTCTGTTCCTATAATGTTGTTGTTGCTTTTGCAAAGTCGCTAAAGTGTGTCTTTTACACGCATAGGTGACTCGAAGTGGTGCGGTGCAATCTGAGCCCCAACATTCTGTTGAGAGTACGACACCAGCTGAGGGGCCTACACCTCCTTTGTTTGAATAGATAGTACGCTTTGTTGTTGAGGCGTTGTTTATAATGATTCAGGCACAGCCTAATTGGCAGGCGCAACCTGCAGTGGTACAAGGATAGGTCTGTGTAAGGCCATAACCTTTGTGTATTTGTAAGTGACATTCATATGCATTATATATATAAATGGTAGTTTATATATTATGCACATTCAAATGAGTTTGAGTTCAAGTTATCTTAAAGCTTTCGTTAACATGCTCTGAGTTAGGATGCGAGTAGTCTGTGATATAAACCTGTAACCCCGCCGCCTGTTTGTGGAATCTGTTGTGGGGCCCCGACCGGACCCTCTATTATATTTCAGGTAACGTATGCATGTATTACAATTATAACCTTTGTGTATTTTTAAGTGACATTCCTATGATTTATATATAATGGTAGTTTTTATATTGTGGGCATTCAAATGAGTTTGAGTTCAAGTAACCTTAAAGCTTCCATTCGCATGCTCTGAGTTAGGATGCGAGTAGTTTGTGATATTAACCTGTAACCCCGCCGCACTTTTGTTGGAATATGGTGTGGGGACATGGCCAGACCCTATATTATATTTCATGTAACGGATGGAGGTGTTACATGATGGAAGAGGAGGATGAGCCAAACATCCGGATTATCCCAACTACTGCCTCAGTTTGCACCCCTTCTACCTATGGTTATGTATTTGTGTCACCTTCGTGTTTTGAATAAAATGATGAAGCTACACAAACCAGAGTTGTGGCTGATCTAGGCCCCAATATGGTAGCACCTGTCTCCCCTATTCATATATCACCATGTATGCCTCTGATTCCTTATGAGGAGTCAGTGTTTGATTTTTTGCAGAGCACTACTTCCTCTGATTCTGTGTATACATACTACATTTGTTTTTGACATTATCATTGAAGGTATTTTGTGGGATGACATAGGTACCTATAGTATTGTGCCCACTCCTATTGAGGAGGACATTCTTCCAATTGAGGAGATGATTACCTCATCACTAGTTGAGGATGTCCAAGTCTTAGAGGAACCTCTTCAGTTCTCACCGACCTCTATGATGTCCCTAATGATATTGATGATTCTCTGCTAGATCTACATATTTAAAGTGATGTCGTGATCACCCCTAAAGATGGAATTATTTATGTAATTCTTCTAATTTGTTACTTGACCCCCATTCTCTCATCTGATTCTTTGTAGTAGTTCGCATTGGATATGATTCAGGATGTGGTTGGTCCTGCTATATGGACTGATAATATAATGGATCACCTGTGCATGGAGAATGTTATAGAGAATTATTCATCATACTACTTACCCATTCCTGATGCTTATCGCAGGTTTTCATATTTAGGTATGGGGGTAGCTATCATGTCACCGCATATGTACCTATTACCAAAATAGATAATAGGACAGCTACCTGTGCATTTCTGTTTTCATAGATCAATAAGTTAATACATTTCTGCAGTAGAATAAATTGTGCTCGGATGAATATAACCCTGTACTTATCTAAGAGTAGTTAAATTTAATTCTTTTCTTTTCATTTCTCTCTCTCTTTGCTGGTCGTACTTTATGCTAAGTTTGATCGATCTTTCCCTCTTATGTGTCTTTTGGTTTGTGCCATTTTGTTTATTGTTG
The DNA here is from genome assembly GCA_039513925.1 of Platanthera zijinensis. Lineage (NCBI taxonomy): Eukaryota > Viridiplantae > Streptophyta > Magnoliopsida > Asparagales > Orchidaceae > Platanthera > Platanthera zijinensis. The sequence continues at coordinate 136,597,064 of CM077081.1, forward strand.
TCGCACAAAGTTGTCTCCCTAAAAAATCATATGTTTGTGCAGAATTTGCTATCGCACAGTTGGACCGCCCATACACAGGTTTTTTGCACGATCAAATGATTTTTGTTTTAAAAAAACCACAAGTCATCTTCTTGTTTTACATGTAGGCCCTTATACACTTCCCGATGGTGCGACGATCAAGATCTGCCTAACTCCATTTTTTTTGTTTCCTCCATAATTTTCTCTTCTATTTTTTCCATTTATCTCCTCTTCTCATTCTTGGCTACTTGTCCATTTTATCATGGGCATCAAGAAGTTCGTGACTAGGATGCTACGTGGTGAGGGTTCATTCTCTTCAAGGCAGTCGATGATGCGGTTGGTGTTTTTGTGGAGGGGATGCTCTCATTTGAAGTTTGTGATCTTCTTTGGAGGTACAATTTATTGTTTCAGAAGAGCTTTCTCGATTATTGCTTAATATCTGACCCGTAGTTAGCAACCATTAAACTAGATGAGTTGGTGGACAAGCTACTTGTGGTGGATTTGTTACGGAGTCTTTTCTCTATTGAGGAATACAGATACTATGAAATCAAACTTGAGTTCCTCACCACTTTATGCATTATGGATAATATATATAAGACCACCAGGGAGCTGGTGTCTGTCTCTTTCCATATGGGTTGTCGTATATACATATGTGGTGTGGGTACGCTAGGATTTACACCCAGGATTACCTTATGCAGTCAGATGTTCTCTATCGGCCACATGAATTCCCCACGGGAGTCTCCCCTTGCAAATTCTGGCAATCCATTACTGTAAGGAATCAGCCGTACGAGTCTCGCGTGGCAAAGTCTACCTAAATCTACTCTCTTATAGTGTTACGTACAACACTTGATTGGGCATAGCAACAATGCCCGAGCCATGAGAAAGAACATAGCAGGGTAGCAAGACCACCTCTATCTGTTCAACATGCACTGATATGTGCCGCTTCATCTTTGGCGTGCTCTTGCTAATTACCTTATACGCAAGGCCACCTACCACTCTATAATGATGATAGGAAGGTTACATTACATCACCTATATTGCCGAGAGATTGGGGATTTGGGATTGTTTGCCATTGATGGGTGTCATCTCCAGGTGCCATCCCATCACTGTGGCTATAACAGTGTCCTTAAAGTTGCTCGAACAAAGTAGGGCTGAGGGAGATTGGCGTTTTGTGATTTGCGAGGTTCATGTGAATATTTATGGCATTTCTGATTCTAGAAAGGCGTGTTCTTCATTCAAAACTTATCTTCCTAACCCTGTTGTCTCTTTTACTACTCCTCCTGCTCCCCGGAGGCGTGCCCCTAAGTAGAGTGAGGTGGAGAAGGATACTGCTTTTATCGCAAGACTCATTCTCCTGGAGGAGTTCATGGTCAGGCAGTAAGACATTTCTTCTCAGATTGAGGCACATTTTTGTAGGGATGACTCTCTTGAGCATGCGAGACACACCTTTATACAATATTAGTGGCACTGTCAGCCTATTCCTCTTTTGACTCCTCCGTAGTCTCCACCTCCATTGTAATTAGAGTTTGAGCTCTTATCTTCCTAAATTCTTTTGTGGCTTCCAGTGGTTTGATACTATTTAGTTTTTAGTCTCGTTTATTTTTTTATTTTTATGGGATTTTTGTCTGTATTAACTCTATTCAATTTGGGCTTTGTCCCCATGGTGGTTTTGTTGACATTGCTAATTTGGGTATATAATACTTATTATTACCAATTTGATGTGATTTTTGTTATGTTGTAGTGTAGTATATCCTTTTTCTATTTTGTTTCTTTAGTATATATATATATATTGTGTTCAGTTTGGAGATTTTTGTCCGTAGGTGGTGTAGATGTTTTGAATTATAAGCGTATTTGGTAGGGTGGCGAGCGACATGTAAATTTAATGCCAATCTTTTTGTATGCCCACTTGTTAGCATGGGTAACCTCTTCCTAAGAACTTTTATTTACTCATCATGCTTATCTTGCTCGTAGTGTTTATGCTAAGTCTAGGGGAGAGTGATTTCATTGTTACTCGTGAATGTACACATTACACAACAAACTTGAAGAATTTGTTTATTTCATTTTTTACATTATCATGTTCATATTAACCACACACAACTGCACCCACTCAAGCACGTGCTTGATCATTCACACGTCCGTTAGTTATAATTCACTGTGAAGGATTAGGAATTATGAGACGAAGTAAAATGTTGACTCCTTTAGTGCTCCTAGTCGAGTGCTAATATCTCACTTAAAGATTTGTGTAGATGTATTCTACTCAAAATCTATGAATCCGGTGTGAATCAAACAGTGTTTAGGATTGTGTGTAGATGTTCGGTAGCCTTGTATTGCTCGATTCGGGAGGACAGTTAGTCTCTATCGATGGCTAAGAACTTTCCCCAAGCTACTCTTGAAGCATTAATATACGGTTATTCAATCGTGAGTGTGATGTAGGCCATTATTTTGGCCCGGTTAGACTTTTGTGTCCATCGGATCATTTTATGCTTTTTAGTCCTATTGTTCCTACCCATCTGTTGATTCAGATCCACTAATATCTCACCAAAGCCAAAATACTGACCCTAGTTGCACACCCAAATTTGAGCTTTAGTGTTTTATATTTCCATGTTGGGGGTGTTGATGTGGTGCTTATATATGGATGTTGATTTTCTCCATTTATTTTATATGCTGATTATGTAATGAAAAATAAGTGAAATAAAGAAAAGAGGAGAAAAAAATTGTGAAAATTTTTTTTTGAAAAGAAAGAGAAGGTCAACTAAAAATCTTTGGGTGGAATTTTTGTTAGAGTAGGCGATGCAAACACTGAAGTAGTCAAGCCTAAGGTTGGGGGTGTGGTGCAACCACACTTATTTTGTAGTGCTAGAGGATAGTGTTTTGTGGAATATCAGTTTGTTTAGTGCATGAGCAATCATTTTAATCATTTTTCTACATCACCTATACGCAATCCATGATATTAACCTAAGGTCCTAATGATTCACGCGTTGAATCAAACCAGTGTCATGGAGAGATTTTGGAAGGGAGAGTATATGATAACCGACATTGATTTATTTCTTTGGAAGTTAGCCCGAGACCCGTTCTTTGGCAATGCTCAACTCATCGTTCAGCCTACATTCATCCTATACATGACTGGATGATTCACCGTGATTCAAATGTAAGTAGAAATAATATATTTATATACTCCTAGAAATTATAAACTACTATGTATAGCTAGAAATTTCTTCTAATGCTTCTCTATATGTGTGGGCATGCGACTTTGCATAGTACTCCGTTCTTGCAACTTCTTTTCCATCTAGTTCTTGTTGGCTCCATTGATCACAATGAACTAGATTTGAAGAAGGCCTATAGTATAATGGTATACACATGCTTGTATTTAATGCATGCTATAAGTTCTATATATAAAGTTGGTTACTTGTTACACTGATTAGGCAAATTTTCTAAGTAACAATGACCGGTGGACATATGAAGAATGCTGACAAGACAGAAATCTATCTAAGTGCACAATCGTTGACTGAAGACAGTTCACTCATCACTAGATGGTCAGAAGTATTGAGTAAAGACTAGACAATCAAAGCCCCAGCATTGCCAAGGTAGAAATCTTGATAAGTCCAGAAGCATTGAGTGAAGGAATTTAACTTAATGCCCAGAGCCAGTAGTGTTGAGTGGATGCTAATGTTTGTTTTAGGATTGAGTGACCTAGAGGGGTGGGGGGGGGGGTGAATAAGTACAATTTAAATTCTAGTCTACTATTAGATAAAGAAAATTACTTTTCTATCTTTATTACCCCAGTCAGGTGAAACAGAAAAACTTATCAGCAATTAAAGATCATCACAACACATCAAACACAGCACAATAATCCCAACATAGTACACAAGATTTATAGTGGTTCCCAAATTGATGGGTAAATCCACTTTCCCCCTTCACCTATCTAGCAATGAACTAGATTCGGCCAAACCCCTTCTTCTTTCTTTACTCAAATCCTTAGATATTACATCTCAGAGCCCAGCTATCTCCTTCAACATAGACTATACAAGTCTTACTACTCAGATCACCAAGATCCTAAACCTCAAGTTCTTCCCAAGAACTCTACCTCAGAGTGAATCCACAATCCTACACCTCATACAACCCTTGCCCTACAACTAAGAACAATCAGTTCCTACACCTCAAAGAAATACCTACTTCTCCTTCCTCAGGAAACTACTGCTATACCCCATCCTTTATAACACAGGCTTACAACTCAGAGAAATTACGTCCCCTACACTCAGATATATAAGTAGATCTTATAAGATTAATGATGGTGAAAAGAAAGATTCAGAATTAGTAAGCCAGCAAGAGAGAAATGGGTGACTGCTTCTTGAACTAAACTTGATAAGTCAGCTTCCCTTGATCCATATTGTAGTTGATTTGATCTGACCCTTCTTAGCTTTTCACAACTTCTTGAAGTTTAAATTTGGGTAGATCTAGGCTGGAGAATGTTGAAGACGATTCTTGATCAGTCTTCTCTCTGTAACATCCCATTTCCAACTAGACCCCCTAGGAAATGTTTTGTCATGACTAGGTCATGACAAGACCCTAGAGAACCTAAAAGATCAGGTGGACTTGAGAATAAAGGTGATTGGGTTAGATGGTCTGCAAATTGTAGATTCCTAAACCCTAGTTTAGGATGATCATGTGGTTTCACCAGGACTCCACGACCTCATCAACCCTTGGAAAGGCCCAACAAAAACCCTATAGGCCAATGGGAGTCAATTCTAGGTGGCCAATTTGGCCAAGGACCCACCTAGGCCTACTTTGGGCAATTGACCTATATAAGGACAAGGTGCTCTTGGAAAACCCAAATAACTCTACCAAAGGTCTCTCTAGACCTAAAGAGGGGCCAGTGTGTTGATAAAGATCCATTGGGGTCAACCAAAATGGTCATGATGACCAAAGTAAACTCTACCAAAGGTCAAGTCAAACCCTAGCCCAATTGGGCTAACCAAAGCTCAAGTCTTTTCCCCCTTTGGCTAACTTTGATTTCTTAATTATTAGGATTATATTGGCTGCACTTATCCTAGAGAGTTGACCAGTCAGCATGGTGACAAGGAGAGAGAGAGAGAAAACTTCATTTCTTTTTAATGGAGGAGAGAGAATTTTGGGAAGAGGAGGAATGGAGTGGGGCTCGGCTAAGGGAGGCCAACAGCCACCCTTGATTGCTACAATCAACTCCTCTTGGGAAGAGGAGTTAATTCTAGCCGTTTCCCGACCATCAAGGGGCATATTCAGCCCCCTCCTCTCAACCCGAGCCATGCCATTATTGGCTTTGATGGGTAATGAAGGATCCAGCCACTCCCCTCCCCAATTGGCCTTTTAAACACCACCAATGGGGGAAGGCGAGTCTTTTCGAACTCTAACCTGGAGGTAGAAAGCCGTCCCACTAAGTTATTGCAGAAGCCGAGCGAAGCCACCTTCATAGATGGTTTCCCGACCATCTTCTCGACTTCAGGTCGCCGGCAAGGTCCACCTCCTCTCCTTGTCTTATGGTTTGATCATAGCAATGCCTAGGTTAAAGGTTTGGGCTCAATTTAGCCTAAACCAATTTCCTGTTTTCATGGTTTCAGCCGAGAAAGTTTCTTGGTAGAACCGCTGGAATTCGACCCTCCAGCGGCCGAGTCGCCGCTAGTCGATAGCCGCCACCTCAACGGAGGTGTTGGTGGCGGTGGCCGGCCTGGGAAGGGCCGGGATGGGCGGCGGTGGTGGCTTGAAGTTTCTCCAGACTAAGGCTATCTCAACCGTTGGCTGGAGGTTAACGATGAGCCCGGTCCCTTGGATTTGCGCCAAGATCCGTGCTGGATCAAATGAAAATATTTCATTTTAATTGATTTTCTACCACATTATTTAAGGTATTTTGAAATAAATATTAAAAATAGTTAGGTGCCTCTGATGAAAAAGTGCAAAACATACAAGTTGTATACCTTGGGGTCTACTTTAATCCAAGATAAATTGGAACCAATTTGGACCTCTGGTTGGACCAGGCCATCTATTTTGGTGGGACCTATACCTAGGGCTATCCTGAGATTGAAAAGGGTGCCCACACTTAATCCCTTGTCCAAATGACCTGAAATTTGGGCAGGGGGTCAACCTTAGTCATACCTAGGGTCAGTCGAAAGATGGGAATTTTTGGGAATACTTTGTCTTATGGTTTTAGTTATTATTTAATAATCCTAGGGTATTTTAATTAGGTGGTCTAATGACCTCCAAACCCTCCCAAATTTTGGTGAGCGGTCCCCAGTATTAGTTCCTGGCTCTGTACAAAATTTAAACACATTTGGATGAGTTTTAGTTATGGAATCACCAAACCTTAGTTTGGCCTTAAGGAGGTGTTTTTGATTAAAAAGTGCACCATGGGTTCTGAGTGGTAAACTCACCTCATCAGAGGCTACGGTTTTGGACACTGACTTAGTATGACCAATTTCATCCTCTTAAGGAAAATAGTGTGATTTAGGGTTGATTTACCCAAGGGTTAAAACTCAAACCCTAAGGAAGGGCTTTTGGGTTATGTAAAGGGCATAAGAGCAAATACCCTTGTATGACCTTGTAACAAAGTAGAGTTGAAGGCAGTGTACCCTAAGCCCTCTGGAAGGAGTCTTAGAGAATTTTGGGGTAGGTAGATACCTCAAAACACCAACCCTAGGGTTAGCATAGAATCACCTTTGTATAACACAAGCCAATATAACTCATCAAAAGGGTGTGAAACTTAAGGAGCATGAGTTTTAAAGTAGAAAGAACCCTTAGTAATTTTACTAGAATTTTATGAGAAATATTTTTTGGTACTTCATTTGTTAAGTATGATATAGCCCCAAATAATGTTTTATTTATTAAAAATCATTCTTTTCATTGAAACCCCATGAAACTTTGGCAGTGAATGTATTAGGTTGAAATTGTTGCCCCTGATTTTTCGTATAATTTCTGTTTGATCAAATCTAGTACATCATGCACAAATAATTAAAAAGGGGTTTGGTGGTATAAAATTATTCATAGCTGATATATCTGTTGAAAAATTATAAGACTTAGGCACAGATGATTTCAGGCCTAAATATGCTTGTAGTAATTTATTTAGAATTTTAGAGGAGTGATACAGTACTATCCTTACAAGTCCAAAATATTGAGGTTTTTGGTAATTATTTTATTTAGAGTTTAATCCCTGCTGAAAAATAATGAAACTAGGCCAATGATGTTTTTAGAGTTGTATTAGCTCAATATAATTAATTCATAATTTTTGGATGACAATTTTCTATACTTGATTCATTAATAATGAAAGATAAAAATTATTTCTAAAATAGTTTTAAGGCCCCTTAGATGCTAGAAAAATTATGATACCTTAGATTTACATTACTGAGTTAACCTAATATTTATCATAATTTTGTTAGGCAACTTGCATGAGTATTTAGGGTAGTTCATGTTCAAACGGGTAGCCCTTGGAGGCTTTAAGAAAATTAATTAAATGCCAAATAAATTAGGAAAATTACAATTTTCTGGATATAATCTATTTGTACTATGATAAATCTCCAGTAAATAATTAGGGCATTTGGATGATTATTTTGATTATCTCCTATCCGGTTCGACATATAGCCTAGGTCGGTCTGCATTTGGCTAATTGGGTTAATTGCAATAGGATATGATTGGACATGGTGTAGGAGTTAGTAATTTTGCTGGGTTGGATAGATGTGGATGAGTTCACCATAAAAGGATAGGAAGAGTAGTGAGAAGTGGTTGGGCTAGAGTTTAGAGGTGCTCGGGTTCGGCGAAAGATCGTCTTTCCCGAGGAGAGGAAGAGTCAAAATCACCCTAGGATTAGCCTACTATAATATGATAAGGGAATGGGTAAAGGGATTCATCCAATAATAATAAGTGCCTTACGAAAGGGAACAATGGGCTTAAGCTACCATCATAGTTCCTAGTGCCCTTTGAGAGTGATGATGCATAATTTGACCTAAATTATTAATATAAAAATCTAAATAATCTAATATAAATATATTTATAATGTTAATTTTATTCGCTAAATGGTATCTTTTTATAATTTTATCATAACCATGCATATTTTACTATATTTTCTGCGTGCATCAAACTTCGGGGCAACTTTTGGGCATGTTACGGCCAGAATTAGATCTTGGGCTGAACACAAAAGTTGTAGCCCTCAGAAATACCTTTCCAACGCATGGTTACACGCCTTCATCGGATTTATGTAGCTTCGGGAATCCTCCATCAAAGTTGCTGTCCAGCAGATTTCCTGCATGAATGATTCTCGTCTTTGAGCAAGAACCGAGGATCCCGGGACAAATTGCATTATCAATTCTAAAAGAACATGCCTTCAGTTATGGTGTGCCAAAATAAATGTCGAGTGCACTCATGTCATGGTGTTGTTGAACTATATTCAATAATGGAATGAAGCCACAATGGTCCGATGTGATTTTTTCTCCTAAGTATGAAAGAGGCTAGCCACCTTTGACTTTATATTCAACATGTGTCCTTAAAGGAAGCTTCATGGAAAGAGAGAAATCTAGCCAACTTTTATCATGATTTTCATGACAAGTGTGAAAGAGGCTAGCCACCTTTGAATTTTAAACCAACATGTGCTTTTTGACCAAGGGATGATTCATGGAAACTTCATCCTCATGCCAAATTCCAACTCTACCCCTTTGGTTTTGGCCCTATAAATAGGCATGAAGAAAGGGGGGAAAGTATCATCCTTCCTACTTCATTTTGAGCATTGTAGAGAGCCTTTAGAGTTTGTTTGTAGAGTATTTTAGTTTAATATTTTCATACTTTATTGTTCTTGCAATTTCTTTTATCGTACTTGTAATCTTCTTGCAAACTCTCTTTATAATGTCTTTTTTTGAAATCTTTTAACTTCTTTTTAATAAGAAATAAATTAGTTTGTTATTCCCTTTCTCTCTTTATCTTTCTTTTTATGCATATTCTTAACATGATTTTCATTTCCTATATTATGAGTAACTAAACTTTGTTTAGTGCTTGATCGAAATGATCCGAGGAATGAAATGATCTCTTTTTCTTAATCCATATCTTCTCTTTCTCTTTGAACAAATGTTTAGGATTTACCCTTGATTAATTTATAGAGAGGTCATATCATCAATATATGATTTTCTCTTCTGTTTCCATACTCTAGTAGCCGAAAGGATCATGCGTATGGATTGATCGCTCATGGGTAAAGGGAGTTGAATGCAATCCTTGAAAGAGGACGACATAAATTTCCCGGATTGGAGTCAAATCCAATAGAGGGGTTCATTATATAAAGCGAGTTTTAGGGGTTTCAATTATAGAACGAAAGTTCGGTTGATCAACCTAAACTCAGTTGGGCGTAGCCTTGAAAGAGGTGCGTTCATATTTTGGGAACCTCTACGGTCCAAGCATCTTCGTTAAAAAGAATTAGAAATTTATCTATTTTTTTGGTCATTTTCATTCCAAGGTGATTCAAGATCAAGTACTAACCTTTTAAATTATTGCTTAATCATCCTCTTTTATTGTATAACCGTTCTCTTATTTGCAAACCAAATCAAAGTATCTAATTGATAAAATAAGAGAAATCTCTTTGAAGTAGAAGTAATCGATGTGCCTTGGTTCTAATACGACCTTGATATTATATCCTATGCTATAAGCGATAAGGTACACTTGCCTTTATCGAATATAGATTCGGAGAACATCATCTTCATCTTCATCTTCTCTTTTTTCATAAAATACCTCCGGGATTTTCTCCATCAAGTTTTTGGCGCCGTTGCCGGGGACTTGCGTCGATATTTCAAAAAAAAAAGATAAGTGTTAATTTTATCATTTTTTTTCTAAAATATATATATATATATCTTAATAATATACCTAAAACCGCCTAAAAAGAACAAAAAGAAAAAAAAATCCATTATTAATTTTTAAACTCATCTTTAATCATTTGTCTTTTTTTTTCTTCTAGTATATGACCCGAGCAAATTCTTCGAATAATCCTGAATCCCATTTTGATCCAGAAATTGAGCGCACGTTTAGGAGATGCCTTCAATCTCGTGGACAGGATTTACCAATTATTTTTGAAGAATCTATAGGAGATACTAATATAGCAACTATGGGTGACCCCAATCCTAATGAAGCCCAGCAACGGACCATGTCCTATTATGCACGACCGAACTTGGAAGGGACACAATCAAGTATTGTCCGCCCTGCAGTGGCAAACAATAACTTTGAGATCAAGTCCAGCATTATACAAATGGTGCAGCAGTCGGTAACCTTCGATGGTCTCCCGGACGAGGATCCAAATTGCCACATTTCAAATTTTCTCGAGATTTGCGATACTTTCAAAATAAATGGTGTCACGGATGACGCCATTCGATTACGTATTTTTCCATTTTCTTTATGGTCAAAGGCCAAGCAGTGGCTGGGCTCTCTCCCTAGAGGATCCATCACTACATGGGTCGAGATGGCGGGAAAATTTCTTACAAAGTACTTTCCTCCTGCAAAAACCGCAAAACTACGCACTGATATCGCATCATATATGCAAATAGACTCGGAGACTCTCTATAACACGTGGGAGTGCTTTAAGGAACTATTGCATAGATGCCCACACCACGCACTTCCCACTTGGCAACAAGTGCAAATCTTCTATAATGGCTTGAATTTCCAAACAAGACAAATGATCGACGCAGCCGCTGGGGGGACGTTGAATAACAAAACCCCGGAGGCCGCACAAGAGCTTGTTGAGGAAATGGCCATGAATGCATACCAATGGAATGCACCCCGAACACGACCAGTTAAGCCAGCGGGAGTTTTTGAAATTGATGCAGCTACGAATCTAGCCCTCCAATTTGAGCGCCTAACTAAGCAAGTGGCGGAGATGACTGCTTCCTCCGCCACTCCTCCTTGGGCTAATAATAATAATGTTATTTTTGAAGAACAGGTTGACTTCATGGGAAACGCGCCTCGGCCTTCTTATAACCCGAATAACACACAGTATAACAACACCTATAATGCGGGTTATATGAACCAACCAAACTTCTCATAGAGCAACCAAGGGAATGCTCAGTGCCCTCCAAATCTAAATCCTGCTAATAATCCAGCTCCCCCACTTAATTTAAATCCACTCGGTTTTCCACCGCAACAGCCGAAGCCCTCTTCGCTTGAAGATGTCTTCGCCAAGTACGTTGCCACAAATGAATCTAATCTCAGGAACATTACCGGGTCTATTAAAAGCTTAGAAAATCAGGTGGGCCAGCTAGCAAAGATGTTCTCCGAGAGACAATAAGGAACTCTGCCAGGAAACACCGAACAAAACCCAAGGGAAAGCGCGAATGCAATCACACTCCGCAGCGGAAAGGAGATAGCTTTAAAAAATGACGAACCCATGGTACCTTTTTCTACTCCTCCCCCTCCTATTTTAGCTTCGAATTTACCTACTACGTTTATGTCGCGTGCCTCTAATTCAAATATTCCTTATCCTGCTAAGTTAAAAAATGAGCGTGCCGAGGAGAGTTATAAAAAGTTCTTAGAAATTTTAAAACAAATTCATATTAATGTCCCTTTCTGCGAGGCTATCTCTAACATGCCAAAATATGCGAAATATCTCAAGGAGCTGCTCTCTAATAAGAAAAAGCTTGAGGATATTTCACATATTTCCCTTAACGCAGAATGCTCCACGGTTGTACTTAACAAATTACCGCAAAAAGTAAATGACCCGGGATGGTTTTCCATCCCATGTCTTTTTGGTAATTCGTTAGTAAAATACGCCTTAGCTGATCTAGGAGCAATCATAAACCTCATGCCATTCTCTCTATTTAAAAAATTAGGCCTAGGATCTCCAAAACCCACCAAAATGAGTATCCAGTTAGCTGATCGATTAGTTAAGTATTCGGTAGGGATAGTAGAGGATGTGCTCGTAAAAGTAGACAAATTCATCTTTCTGGTGGATTTTGTTATCCTAGACATCGAAGAGGATGCCGAAGTACCCCTTATACTCGGCCGCCCCTTCCTTGCCACCTCCCGCGCTATTATTGATGTTAGTGATGGAAAGCTCCTCCTTCGGGTTGGAGACGATGAAATCTCTTTTAGTATAAATCCCTCGAGGCATAATACCTTAGCTAATGACGATTCCTGCTTTTACCTAGAAGAATGCTTTGAAGGTGAATCTTCTGCACTACCCGAGTCTATATCTTCATCGTATAATGAACCCATTATTGCCGAGCGATTCTGCTTAGAAGAAGTCTCTCGCCCCACACCACCTGAACCACTACACATCGAAACCCTAAGAATCAAAACCTCCTACGAGGAACCACCCACCTTAGAGTTGAAGCAACTTCCCCCTCATCTCAAATATCTCTTCTTAGAAAGAAACTCCAAACATCCCGTTATCATCTCTGCCGATTTGAGTGACTCAGAAATTTCTGAGTTGGCTCTAGTGTTAAGAAATCATCGCCACGCAATTGCATGGAAGTTATCTGATATAAAGGGGATTAGCCCCTCCTTCTGTACCCATAAGATCTTCTTGGAAGAGAATTCCGACAATTCTGTCCAGCCCCAACGACGACTTAATCCTAATATGAAGGAAGTCGTGAAGGCTGAGGTAATCAAACTCCTAGATGCGGGGATCATCTATCCCATCTCCAATAGTACTTGGGTTAGCCCAGTACAAGTTGTGCCGAAGAAAGGCGGTGTAACGGTGGTCGCGAATGAAAATAATGAATTAATTCCAACCCGTACTGTTACGGGTTGGCGGATGTGCATCGACTATCGAAAACTTAATGATGTCACCCGAAAAGACCATTTTCTGTTACCATTTATCGACCAAATCTTAGAACGCCTGTCCGGTCACTCTTTCTATTGTCTTCTCGATGGTCTCTCAGGATATTTCCAAATTCCTATTTCACCCGAGGACCAAGAGAAGACCACCTTCACTTGTCCTTTTGGTACCTTCGCATATAGAAGGATGCCATTTGGGTTATGTAACGCGCCAGCTACATTTCAGAGATGTATGTTGGCAATTTTTAATGAGTTAGTAGAAGAGGTGATGGAAGTCTTCATGGATGACTTCTCGGTCTTCGGTAATTCGTTTAAAAACTGTTTAAAAAATCTTGAGCGTGTGCTTATTCGTTGTGAGGAGACCAATCTAGCACTCAATTGGGAGAAATGTCATTTTATGGTCCGAGAGGGATTAGTCCTCGGCCATAAAATTTCGGGAAAAGGGATAAAGGTCGACCTGGCTAAGATCGAAGTAATTGAAAAACTTCCCCCACCAACGAACATTAAAGCGATTCGTAGTTTCTTAGGCCACGCAGGGTTCTATCGGCGCTTCATTCAAAATTTTTCCAAAATCACCAAGCCGTTAACCCATCTTCTTGAAAAAGAATCTTCTTTCCTCTTTGATGATGAATGTCTTGTAGCATTTAATTTAATTAAAGAAAAATTAGTAAAATCTCCGATCCTAGTCGCGCCAGATTGGTCGCTCTCTTTTGAGATCATGTGTGACACAAGTGATATTGCCGTCGGCGCTGTTTTAGGCCAACGGGTGGATAAATTCTTCCACCCAATTTATTATGCGAGCAAGACACTCACGTCCGCACAAGCAAACTACACAACCACTGAGAAGGAGCTTCTAGCGATCGTGTTTGCTTTTGATAAGTTTAGGTCTTGCATCACTCTCTCAAAAGTTGTAGTCTTCACGGATCACTCCGCACTTATATATTTATTAAGTAAAGCGGACGCCAAGCCCCGCCTTTTGCGATGGATCCTCCTCTTACAGGAGTTTGACTTGGAGATCCGGGACAAAAGGGGTGCCAAAAATTTGGCGGCCGACCATTTGTCGCGTTTAGAGAATCCTGCTAGTGAAGCATTAATAGAGTCTGATATTAATGATAAATTCCCCGATGAGCGCCTCCTCGCTCTAGAAAATCTTAAGAATTGTTCGGCACCCTGGTTCGCCGATCTGGCTAACTATTTAGTTGCCCGGGTCTTGCCAAAAGAATTCTCAAATCAGCAAAAGAAGAAATTCTTTTCTGACATAAAGAATTATTTTTGGGAAGACCCCTTTTTATTTCGTGTTTGTGCGGACCAGGTTGTGCGACGTTGTGTTTCGAGTAAGGAAGGCCTATAGATTTTACGACATTGCCACGAGGGACCAACAGGTGGTCATTATCAGGCGAACCGCACCGCAAGGAAGGTGCTGGAGACGGGCTTTTATTGGCCCACGCTTTACAAAGATGCTCACACCCTGGTGAGTACTTGCGATAGCTGCCAGCGGGCCGGCAATATCTCACGAAGGGACGAGATGCCTCAAAATATTTTTCTAGAATGTGAAATCTTCGATTTTGGGGCATTGACTTCGTTGGACCCCTCCCTCCGTCTTATCAAAACAAATACATTCTCATTGCTATCGACTATGTATCAAGGTGGGCGGAAGCGCAGGCGCTCCCCACCAACGATGTACGAGTCGTAGTTAATTTTCTAAAAAAATTATTCTCTCGATTTAGCACACCGCGCGCTATAGTTAGTGATAGGGGAACCCATTTCTGCAATAGCCTATTTGCCAAAATTTTGGCAAAATATGGTGTAACGCACAAACTCTCCACTGCCTAACACCCCCAAACGAGCGGTCAAGTCGAGGTTGTCAATCGAGAATTGAAACGTATTTTAGAAAAAACTGTTTCTATAAATAGGAAGGATTGGGCGTTAAAACTAGATGATGCTCTATGGGCCTATCGAACGGCATATAAGACAGCCATCGGCTGCACGCCATTTCGATTGGTTTATGGCAAGTCTTGTCACCTTCCGGTTGAGTTAGAGCACCGTGCATTCTGGGCGCTTTATTTTTGAATTTAGATTCTACCCTAGCTGCCGATCAACGTAAATTTCAGCTGAATGAGCTCGATGAGTGGCGCGCAAATGCATATGAGAGTAATAGACTTTATAAAGAGCGAACAAAGTTTTATCACGACAAAAATATTAAATTTCCAAGAAAATTTTCGCTGGGCGATCTCGTCCTTCTTTATAACTCTCGCCTTCGCCTCTTTCCGGGAAAATTAAAATCGCGATGGTCCGGCCCCTTTATTGTTAAAGAGGCTTGGCCATATGGGATGGTTCTTATTTCCCACCCGGAAAAAGGAGAATTTAAAGTAAATGGCCACCACCTAAAATTATATTTGCTGGAGACGATCTGGGGAAGAATGATTCGCATGACTTTTTGCCCTAACAATGATGCTCTCATTACCAATTGTTTTATTTATCTTTTTTTTTTCGACAATGATGTTTGAACTTGGATAAACTATTTGAATTTGGTCTGTAATAATTTCAACATATTTTGGACTTCTTTTGGACAATTTCTTTTAAACAATATTTTTTTGTTGCGTCGAGCTCAGACTACATTTTAAACAAAGGGCGCTCTTGGGAGGCAACCCAAGTTATTTTTCTGTTTTCTTTCTTTTTGTTTTTTTTGTTTTTGTTGTTGTTTTTTTTTTACTTTTTCCCCGGGCGATTCTGACAAGCTGAAGTTTTGCGATCGCCTGCTCCAACATTGCTGATTCCACCAAAAGTTAAAGATGATATTTCATGAAGTTCCACAACGCAAGTATGGGGGAGCAGTATCTCCCAGCCACTCGCAACTCACAAATCCGGGGAAGTACCTGTTTTAATTTATTTCATTTCAGTTTTCTTGAAAAACTTCTCTCTCTCCTTCCCCTCCTTTCTTCATTGAGGACAATGTTTAATTTTAAGTATGGGGGAGTCTTCCTTTATTTTAGTCTTTTTTTATATTTTAGAAAATCACAAAAATATTTTATTTTTCTTTAAGCACAAAGCAAAAAAATCATAGAAATAATATTTAGTTCTAATTAGAATAATTATGGTAGAATCAATAGTACCCCTTACTTTATGTTTTGCTATTCTCAAAATATTCTATATAAACATAGCTAATTTTAATTTTTCCTAATCTTTCTTCTTAATTATGTTGTACGAGTAAAGTGTTGACCTATGTTGTGTTCTAATTCTGGGTAGCATGTTCATTTGAAAAGTTTTTTTCTAAAACTTGCACTTCTCTATGATTTTCATCTTTTATTCTTTTTACTCTCTTATAAACTATTCATCCTCTATTTTCCTTTTGGTTTTTAGAATTTTTTTAAAAGATAACTTTGGATTTGTGTAGTAGATGTGAATTATCCTAGATGATTATTATTCTTGTACTCATGAAGATTTCATTAGTCTTTATTTACTATCTAGAACTTACCCTTTCCGAAATTTTTCAAACCTTGCTTTAGATGAATTTGGGAGCATGAAAATGATTTAGGCCATTTTTTTTCGTTTGAGCCTTCATGCCAACCTTTTAAATCAATCATTAGTTTGCCTCTGTTGATCCTTTTTCCATGTTTTACTTGTTACATCCACTTTTTATCTCACCAAAGCCAAATATTCCAACCTATTTGATCACACTAATCTTTTGAGTTTTATTTAAATTTCACAATTGTGATAGGTTTAATTTTGTGAGATATTTGGAGAAATTCAAATGAAAGACTATGCTCAAAAAAAGAAATGAAAAAAAATTATGTAATGATTGGCCAATTTCAAAAGAAATTTTTTTTTTCTTACGGCCTTTTGTTTAAAAAAAAAAGTGATAAAAGAAAAAAAAAATCTTTATACCTTGTTGCATGTGCTTCATGCCTTTTTGTTGTTGTTGTTGTATTTATAAAACTCATGTTTTGGTTTAGTGTGATTATTAGCCACCGATTTTATCTTTGAATTCCATTCCAAATCATATACCTAGGCCAAGATTCAGTCCTACAAAGTCCTTTTGATTCATGCTCTTAGGTTTGTTTTTTGTTAAGTAGAGAAAAAGAATAGATAAGCTAAGTTTTTGGGTACGAATTTAGATTCTTGGTTTTAGATTGATATGATTATAATTAGTCTCTTAGGGTATAGTAACAACTCAATGCGCTACTCTTTTGTTACTTTGCTTTAATTCGTTTAAAGACTTTTAGGTCAAAATTTTGGATGATTAATTTTGGTTAGAAAAGTTTTTAAAAAATGATCTTTCATAATTAAGTAAAAGCTTTAGATCTATTTTTCATTCTTCCCTACATAGAATTTCGCAGTGTACTCGTGTGTAGCATGATTAATTCTTTTTGATTAGTTAATTTTATGTTAGCTAGTTTTTATTACTTTGCTTGAGGACAAGCAAGATAATAAGTATGGGGGAATTTGATGATGCATAATTTGACCTAAATTATTAATATAAAAATCTAAATAATCTAATATAAATATATTTATAATGTTAATTTTATTTGCTAAATGGTATCTTTTTATAATTTTATCATAACCATGCCTATTTTACTATATTTTCTACGTGCAGCAAACTTCGGGGTAACTTTTGGGCATGTTACAGTCAGAATTAGATCTTGGGCTGAACACGAAAGTTGTAGCCCTCGGAAATACCTTTCCAACGCATGGTTACACGCCTATATCAGATTTATGTAGCTTCGGGAATCCTCTGTCAAAGTTTCTGTCCAGCAGATTTCCTGCATGAATGATTCTCGTCTTTGAGCAAGAACCGAGGATCCCGGGACAAATTGCATTATCAATTCTAAAAGAACATGCCTTCAGTTATGGTGTGCCAAAATAAATGTCGAGTGCACTCATGTCATGGTGTTGTTGAACTATATTCAATAATGGAATGAAGCCACAATGGTCCGATGTGATTTTTTCTCATAAGTATGAAAGAGGCTAGCCACCTTTGACTTTATATTCAACATGTGTCCTTAAAGGAAGCTTCATGGAAAGAGAGAAAGCTAGCCAACTTTTATCATGATTTTCATGACAAGTGTGAAAGAGGCTAGCCACCTTTGAATTTTAAACCAACATGTGCTTTTTTACCAAGGGATGCTTCATGGAAACCTCATCCTCATGCCAAATTCCAACTCTACCCCTTTGGTTTTGGCCCTATAAATAGGCATGAAGAAAGGGGGGAAAGTATCATCCTTCCTACTTCATTTTGAGCATTGTAGAGAGCCTTTAGAGTTTGTTTGTAGAGTATTTTAGTTTAATATTTTCATACTTTAATGTTCTTGCAATTTCTTTTATCGTACTTGTAATCTTCTTGCAAACTCTCTTTATAATGTCTTTTTTTGAAATCTTTTAACTTCTTTTTAATAAGAAATAAATTAGTTTGTTATTCCCTTTCTCTTTTTATCTTTCTTTTTATGCATATTCTTAACATGATTTTCATTTCCTATATTATGAGTAACTAAACTTTGTTTAGTGCTTGATCGAAATGATCCGAGGAATGAAATGATCTCTTTTTCTTAATCCATATCTTCTCTTTCTCTTTGAACAAATGTTTAGGATTTACCCTTGATTAATTTATAGAGAGGTCATATCATCGATATATGATTTTCTCTTCTGTTTCCATACTCTAGTAGCCGAAAGGATCATGCGTATGGATTGATCGATCATGGGTAAAGGGAGTTGAATGCAATCCTTGAAAGACGACGACATAAATTTCCCAGATTGGAGTCAAATCCAATAGAGGGGTTCACTACATAAAGCGAGTTTTAGGGGTTTCAATTATAGAACGAAAGTTCGGTTGATCAACCTAAACTCAGTTGGGCGTAGCCTTGAAAGAGGTGCGTTCATATTTTGGGAACCTCCACGGTCCAAGCATCTTCGTTAAAAAGAATTAGAAATTTATCTATTTTTTTGGTCATTTTCATTCCAAGGTGATTCAAGATCATGTACTAACCTTTTAAATTATTGCTTAATCATCCTCTTTTATTGTATAACCGTTCTCTTATTTGCAAACCAAATCAAAGTATCTAATTGATAAAATAACAGAAATCTCTTTGAAGTAGAAGTAATCGATGCGCCTTGGTTCTAATACGACCTTGATTTTATATCCTATGCTATAAGCGATAAGGTACACTTGCCTTTATCGAATATAGATTCGGAGAACATCATCTTCATCTTCATCTTCTCTTTTTCATAAAATACCTCCGGGATTTTCTCCATCAGAGAGCCCTTCACGGGGTATGCCGGGGGCAGTCCTAGGTTAACGTAAACTGTATTAACAAATAGAAAGGGTAACTAAGTAATTAGGGTTCCACATTTCCCAAACACTATTAGCACTACAAGATTATTGGGAGCTTCAACTCGGTTAGATTTGAGACGGATAGTTTGGTCCGGGGAGCTTCGGCTTGGTTAGTTTTGAGCCGGATAGTTTGGTCCGCGAAGCTTTGGCTCGGTTGTTGGACACGTTAAATATTGCATGTGCATAAAGAAAAGAAAAAAAAGATAAGGTGGTGGGTCTTCGGTATTGGAGGGTCGATGCACCAACACTTATACACTGACTCGGCAAGTGTGGTTAGCACTTCGCCAACAGAAGTCTGGTGCGCCAGCCGGCAAAAGTACGTAGGAGTCCGCTTTGTGCACTAACCTTTGAGGCGTACGATAGGTCTGACCGGTAGTGCTTTACTGGTTTAGAAGTAAGCGAGGCCCAACCCACCGCTTCTGTCTTCCACTACAGAGATATCCTGGGAGGTGAGGCTCCAGAAAGGTGGAAGTAAAGGTCTGTATACACAGAGTCGGGTGGGTGAGTTACAGTTGCATGATTACATCATACCCACTTGCATGTCATAACATAATCATTGCATATAACCCCTATAACCTATTGTGTAAGTGGTATGGGACACTTACACAATAGGAATTGCAAAATAACCCCTTTGTCTATAAGCTTTTGTAGGCAAGTTTATAAATTAAGGTAAAATTCTTCATATATATAATGTTGTTAATAACCGACACCCCATGGTATAAATTAGTATGGGACTCTGTATATGATGGAAGCCCTGCAGAACATCCCTTGGATTATGCGCTTCCACAAATAAGTTAAGGTTACTTTTCATACTTTACTTTACTGCCACATGTACTATAAAATTGCTAGTATAGGTCCGCTGTCATGTGTTTCTTGATTACTTTCCACCTTCAAGTCCCCCCTTTCTTCCTCTCCGCTCGGTGCTTAGGGGCCATGGTGGAAGGGGTGGGGGATGATAGGACTTAGTCTTATAGACTAACAGTTTTCGGACCACATCATTTTGGGGATCGTGGAGCCCAGCATGGAGGAGCAGCCCCGGAGGTCGGCCCATTTTGAGATAGGGAAGTCTAGCTCAGGAGTTCAGATAGTTGGGACTATGAGTCCCTGATTCCAGTAGTGATTTATTTTGCTTCCGCTTGAGTAACCATGTAGTGAGGATTTGATGTACAGGCTTAAGAAATTATTTTCAGCACTTTGATATTTCGTGGACTCTCCCTTTGTGGAGATTTTATTACTCTGATGTGATTTTATTGTGGACATTTGGTTAGAGTTTTTACTTCGCTTGTGTTTACTCTACTTGGTTGCTTTTTTGTGAACAAATCGGCCGGTAGAATCAGCGTTTTGCAGTGATGACCCTTAAGGGTGTGAAGGTGTCACCGCAAAGCGGCGGTTCTGGGCCTAAGACCCCGATGTTTAAAAAAAATGGGGGGGGGGGAATGGTCTTACAAGTGGTATCAGAGGCAAACCTCGATCGGAAGAGTAGCAGTCCACTAACCCTGGGTCTCCCCCGCTCAAGTTTTGTTTGGGGACAAACTAAGCAGCGGAAGCATGGTATGCCAATGTGGGGATCACATGTAAGTGTCCACTATTAATCTGGCTTTAGTCAATTTCTTACTGACAGTTTTTGATATGCAGCCTCCAGCACGACCTACACCATAGGGCGGAGTCCGACAGACTCTGAATGTTGAACCACCTCCTCCGGTCCCCACTCCGTTCCTACAGTCGTAGATGGGGCAGACTTTGACAGCCATTCATGAGGATTTTAGGGCCCAGCAGGTTCCGGTCCCGCAGCCAAACCCGGGGGCCAACTATCTAAGCATCTTCCGAGGACTCTCTCCCCCATCCTACTTAGGGACAGAGTCAGCTTTCTGGACGGAAGAATGGCTGGAACTTATGCATGAGATGTTGACAGGGATACGGTGCCCCTGGGAGGAGAGAGTTCCATTGGTGGTCTCTTTCTTGGAGTCTCACACCAAGAGATGGTTGAAGGCAACACTGGACATGACCTTTGCGGATATGGAGATTACAGAGATTACCTGGGAGGATTTCAGGTCCACGTTACTGGAGCATTTTGATCCACAGACGGCTAAGGATGACCTTGAGGACAGGTTCCTACAGCTGAAACAGGGCAATAAGAAAATGATAGAGTACTACCTGGAGTTCAACCATTTAGCCCAGTTTGTGGAGGCCTATCAGCTGGATGAGGAAGGATACATCAAGAGGTTCTATAAGGTCCTGCGGGAGGACTTGAGGGAGTCCCTACTGTTCATATCTGACGGGCCAATACATCAGATGCTAGAGATGGCCAAGAGGATAGAGGCTGATTGGCAAGCTACTCGGGGCCAAAAATGGCCAGCAGAGGATCAGGGTCGAGGAGCAAGTAACGATCAGAGACAAGCCCGTAAAACGGACGGGAGAAGGGTCGAGGGCCAGCCTCATCAGTAGGTAAGACAGGAAATAAGGGAGCCAGTGGTGGTGGCTCCACCACCTCTTCAGACACGGCAGGGCCAGAGACCCAGGGGAATGGCATATCCCCCGCCATAGTGCTTCCACTGCCATCAGGTTGGGAATATCCGCAGAAATTGCCCTATGGGAGGGCACCCCCACCAGATCCACTGACTGCCCAGCCAGTGCAGTATTATAGAGGCCGAGGTCGTGGCCGAGGATGTGAATACCATGGGGGAGATCATAGAAAAGAAAAGGGGCAGGTGTATGCTTTGGACCTTGCACAGCCTTGGAACCCAGAACAGGTCATAGTAGGTACGCCGAGATGTTTAATTGTTTTAAAAGAATTTCCCCTTTCTCAGTTGACAAATTTGAAGAACTGCACTAGATAAAATAAATAGGAAAGAAAAACTCGTTATAGAATTTAAAGACATTTAACCACCCCAAGTATAGTCTTCATTAGCGGCAAGCATTCTCGCACGCTTTTCGATACCGGAGCTTCTCACTCCTTCGTGCCGGAGACGTTCGTAGAAGGATTGAAAGGCGTGGAGCGATTCACGGGCTCGGAGATTAGGTTGCGACTACCCGATGGATCTTAACTCCTTACCTCAGACCACTGTAATATGGAGGTAAAAATCGGTGGAAAGGCGTTTGAGGCTCCAGAGATGCATTTGAAGTTGACTGACTATGACTTGATCTTGGGCATGGTATGGCAGCACTGGAACATTGCCCAGATTGATTGCCAAGCGAAGAAGATCATCTGAGGCATGGGGACTCTTTCATTATCATCGAAGGTATAAGACCTGCCTCTCGTATACACTTATCTTTGGTACAGGCCGTTAAGGCTCATCTACAGGAAGATGAGGTTTATCAGATTCTATTTGAGTTTGCGGAAGTCAAGGAGTCTGTGATAGACATCCCGGTGGTGCGAGATTTCGTTGACGTCTTTACAGATAAACTGTCAGGACTACCTCCACACTGAGAGCAGGACTTCCAGATACAGCTTGTGTCTGGGGCCAAGCCGGCCTCTAGGGCCCCTTACCGGATGGCTCCGAAAGATTTAAGAGAGTTCCGAAGCCAGTTGCAGGAACTAGTAGAGGAAGGGTTTGTCCGGCCAAGCTCTTCACCGTGGGGATCCCCGGTGCTATTTGTCAAGGAGAAGGACGGAAGTCTCCGCTTGTGTATTGATTATCGAGCGTTGAACAGACTGACGGTCCGGAATACATAACCGCTGTCATGGATTGACGAGTTGTTTGATCAACTAGAGGGAGCGCATTTCTTCTCGAAACTTGACTTGAGGTCAGGTTATTATCAGCTACGGATTCGAGAGGAAGACATTCCGAAGACCGCCTTCAATAGAAGGTACGGACTATTTGAGTTTACAGTGATGCCCTTCGGGCTCACAAATGCGTCGTCAGCATTTACAAGCCACATGAACAGGGTATTCGAGGACTATTTGGATGTTTTTGTCATCGTATTTATTGACGACATCCTCATCTACTCAAGGACAGAGGAGGAGCATACAGACACTTGACTTTAACTCTAGAGAGGCTACGGGAGCACCAGCTGTATTATCAGCGGTGCTGGGTTGGCAGTAGACCGGGCCAAGATTCGGGCAGTGCAGGATTGTCCATCGTTGAAGACTACCATAGATATACAAAGCTTCGTGGGAATTGCCGGATATTACCGAAAGTTTGTCGAAGGATTCTCCCGGATTGCACTCCCTCTTACATCCCTGACGAAGAAGGAATCCCTTTCGTTTGGATGCCACAGTACGAGGAGGCCTTTGTGGAGTTTAAAGGTCGGCTTACCTCAGCTCCCATTACCGCTCTTCTGTCGGGAAGGGAGGGATTCCAGGTGTACACGGATGCCTCCTACCAAGGAATAGGTGCAGTTTTGATGCAGAACTGCCACGTAATAGCCTACGCCTCCCGACAACTGAAGATACATGAGAAGAACTATCCGGTGCATGATCTTTAAATGGGTACAGTTATCTTTGCTCTGAAGATTTGGCAACACTACCTCTATGGAGTTCACTGTGACACCTTCTCTGATCACAAGAATTTGAGATATGTGGACACGCAGAAGGAACTCAACTTCAGCCAGAGACGTTGGGTGGAGTTCCTATCAGATTACCAGTACACCATGTATTACCATCCCGTGAAGGAGAACGTGATGGCAGATGCTTTGAGCCGGAGAGGAGATACCTCAGGGAAGGGACCACATCTGATTTCCATGGAGCTAGTCCAGTCTTTCAGAGATATGCAGAAATCCCTAGTGTCCGAGAATGATCCAGAACGGTATATGGAATATCTAGCATCGATGGTTCCATAGATGATATTCGGTACTGCATCCGGGACGGACAGAGGACAGATGCATGGGCAGAGACATATTCCAAGCCTTGGAGGAGTGTTTGACGGGAGATTTTTCACTGAGAGATGGATTGCTATATTTTAGAGGTAGGGTCTATATACCCACAGGAGGCCAGATTCGGGAGGACATCATGGCGGAGGCACATTGTAGCAGATATTCTATACACCCGGGGATCACCAAGATCATGACCGACTTGAAGAAGATGATTTTTTGGCCAGGGATGAAGAGGGACATTACATACTTCGTGACTCATTGCGATGCATGCTAGTTTGTGAAGGCGGAGTGCAGGAACCCCGCAGGATTGCTACAGCCACTTCCGGTGCCGGATTTCAAATTTGAGGACATCGCGATGGATTTCATTCATGGCCTCCCCCGATCACGGATGGGAAATGATTCAATTTGGGTCATCATCAATTGGCTGACGAAGGTGTCCAGATTCATTCCGATCAGAAAAGATTACTCGGTTGGGGTACTGGTGCAAAGATTCATAGAGCAGTTCATTCGTTACCACGGTGTGCCCATGGCGATCGTGTCAGATTGGGGTGGTCAGTTCACATCTAGGGAATCGAGATCCATATAGACTTACTTAGGCACACGACTTACCTTCAGCACAGCTTTTCATCCCCAGATGGATGGGAAGACGGAACGCACCAACCATATATTAGAGGACCTCCTAAGGCTATGCATTTTGGATTGAAATGAACCTTGGGAGAAGCTCTTACTACTAGTCGAGTTCTCCTATAACAACAACTACAAGTCCAGCATAAGGATGGCTCCTTATTAAGCCTTATACGAAAGGAGATGCAGGACTCCGCTTTCATGGATTCAGGACGAGGATCCGAAGGTGTTAGGATTGGATTTTGTCAAAGACACCAAGGCTCTGGTGAGACTATTACAGGACAGAATACTGGAAGTGAAAAGCCGACAGGCTAAGTACTATGACACCCGACACTGTAAGGTAGAGTTTTAGGTGCGAGACCAGGTTTACTTGAAGATTCGGCCCATGCACGGAGTTCCACGGGTGTGTGGATGGAAGAAGAAGCTCAGCCCTAGGTATATGTGCCCTTACAGGATCCTGGAGCGGGTCGGGCCCCTAGCTTACAGGCTGGAGTTTCCACCGGAATTGGTAAGCTTACATGACGTGCTCCATATTTCCTCACTTAGGAGGGCTCTACTATGCCCGGAATAGTAGATTTCGACCACAGATGGGCCGGTAGCTTCAGACCGGTCAGTTCAATTGGAGCCGGTTCGGATTGATGACAGAGGAGTACGGATCTGGCGTCGCAAGAAGGTTCCGTTTTTCAAAGTTCTGTGGAGGAACCGCGACCAGGAGGAGCATACCTGGGAACCGCAGGACCTGATGCGACAAAAGTATCCAGAGCTGTTCAGTCAGGTATACCTCACAACCTTCCAGGGTGTTCAATTTACTTTCCTGTTTTAAACTAGTAGGACTGCCCTAGGAAGGGTAGATGCTAATCTTTTGTTTATTGGGGTCTTGGCCTTGCCAATTGGGCGAATTAGTCATAGATTTAGGTTTCCCTTTAAACCTCACTTAGCAAACATGGTGTTATGATGTAATCTCCCATTCCTTATGGGATGTTACAAGTTTAGTTTATTCTGGTAGAACCCCCGTTGGCTTAACCTTAATTTCGGGGACAAAATTTTTGTTTTGTTTATTTGGATTTGTAACATCCTATTTCCAAGTAGACCCCCTAGGAGTGGTTTTGTAATGACTAGGTCATGACAATACCCTAGAGAACCTAAAAGATCAGGTTGACTTGACAATAAAGGTGATTGGGTTAGATGGTCTGCAAATAGTAGATTCCTAAACCCTTGTTTAGGATGATCATGTGGTTTCACCAGGACTCCACGACCTCATTAACCCTTGGAAAGGCCCAACAAAACCCTATGGGCCCATGGAAGTCAATTCTTAGTGGCCATTTTGGCCAAGGACCCACCTAGGCCTTCTTTGGGCAATTGACCTATATAAGGAAAAGGTGCTCTTAGTAAACCCAAATAACTCTACCAAAGGTCTCTCTAGACCTAAAGAGGGGCCAATGAGTTGATAAGTATCCATTGGGGTTAACCCAAATGGTCATGATGACCAAAGTCAACTCTACCCAAGGTCAAGTCAAACCCTAGCCCAATTGGGTTAACCGAAGCTCAAGTCTTTCCCCCTTAGGCTAACTTTGATTTCTTAATTATTAGGATTATATTGGCTGCACTTATCCTAGAGAGTTGACCAGTCAGCATGGTGACTAGGAGAGAGAGAGAGAAAGCTTCTTTTCTTTTTAATGGAGGAGAGAGAATTTTGGGAAGTGGAGGAATGGAGTGGGGCTCGGCCAAGGGTGGCCAACAACCACCCTTGATGGCTGCAATCAACTCCTCTAGGGAAGAGGAGTTGATCCAGCCATTTCCCGGCCACCAAAGAACATATTCAGCCCCCTCCTCTCAACCCGAGCCATGCCATTAATGGCTTTGATGGGAAATGAAGGATCCAGCCACTCCCCTCCCCAATTGGCCTTTTAAACACCACTAGTGGGGGAATGCGAGTCTTTTCAAACTCTCACCTGGAGGGAGCAAGCCTTCCCACTGAGTTGTTGTAGAAGAAAAGTGGCGCCACCTTTAAAGATGGTTTCCCGGCGATCTTCTCGACTCCAGGCTGCCGGCAAGGTCCTCCTCCTCTACTTGTCTTTTGGTTAGATTATAGCAATGCCTAGGTTCGAGGTTTGGGCTCAAATGAGCCTAAACCAATTTCTGGTTTTCATGGTTTCGGCCGAGAAATTTCTTGGTAGAACAGCCGGAATTCGCCCCTCCGGCGGCCGAGTCGCCGCCAGTCGATAGCCGCCACCTCGACGGAGGTGTTGGTGGCGGTGGCCGGCCAGAAAAGGGCCGGGATGGGCGGCGGTGGCGGATGGAAGTGGCTCCAGGCCCGGGCTATCTCATCTGTTGGCTTGAGGTAGACGATTAGCCCGGGACCTTGGATTTGCGCCAAGATCCGTGTTGGATCAAATGAAAATATTTCATTTTAATTGATTTTCTGTCACATTATTTACAGTATATCGAAATAAATATTAAAAATAGTTAGGTACCTCTGATGAAAAAGTGCAAAACATAAAAGTTGTAGACTTTGGGATCTACTTTAATCCAAAATTAATTTGTACCAATTTGGACCTCTGGTTGGACCAAGGCATCCATTTTTGTGGGACCTATACCTAGGGCTATCCTGAGATTGAAAAGGGTTCCCACAATTCATCCCTTGTCCAAATGATCTGAAATTTGGGCAGGGCGTCAACCTTAGTCATACCTAGGTACAGTCCAAAGATGGGAATTTTTTGGGAATACTTTGTCCAATGGTTTTTGTTAATATTTAATAATACTAGGGTATTTTAATTAAGTGGTCTAATGAAGTCCAAACTCTCCAAAATTTTGGTGAATGGTCCCTGGTACTAGTTTCTGGCTTTGTACAAAATTTCAACTTATTTGGATGAGTTTTAGTTAGGGAATCACCAAACCCTAGTTTGGCCTTAAGGAGGTGTTTTTGATTAAAAAGTGTACCATGGGTTTTGAGTGGTCAACTCACCTCAGCAGAGGCTGGGGTTTTGGACACTGACTTAGTATGACCAATGTCATCCTCTTAAGGAAAATGGTGTGATTTTGGGTTGATTAACCCTTGGGTTCAAACTCAAACCCTAAGGAAGGGCTTTTGGGTGATGTGAAGGGCATAAGAGCAAATACCCTTGTATGACCTCGTAACTTAGTAGAGTTGAAGATAGTGTACCCTAAGCCCTCTGGAAGGAGTCTTAAAGAATTTTGGGGTAGCTAGATACCTCAAAACCCCAACCCTAGGGTTAGGGTAGAATCACCTTTGTATAACACAAGCCAATATAACTCATCAAAAGGATGTGAAACTTAAGGAGCATGAGTTTTAAAATAGAAAGAACCCTTAGTAATTTTACTTGAATTTTATGAGCAATATTTTTGGTACTTAATTTGTTAGGTATGATATAGCCCTAAATAATGTTTTATTTATTAAAAATCATTCTGTTCATTGAAACCCCATGAAACTTCTGTAGTGAATGTATTAGGTTGAAATTGTTGCCCCTGATTTTTAGTATAATTTCTGTTTGATCAAATCTAGTACATCATGCACAAATGATTGAAAAGGGGTTTGGTGGTATAAAATTATTCATAGCTGATATATCTGTTGAAAAATTATGAGACTTAGGCACAGATGATTTCAAGCCTATATATGCTTGTAGTAATTTATTCATAATTTTTAGAGGGTGGATTACAGTACTATCCTTACAAGTCCGTAATATTGAGATTTTTGGTAATTATTTTATTTAGAGTTTAATCCCTGCTGAAAAATTATGAAACTTGGCCAATGATGTTTTTAGAGTTGTATGAGCTTAATATAATTAATTAATAATTTTTGGATGATAATTTTCAATACTTTATTCATTAATTATGAAAGATAGAAATTGTTTCTAAAATAGTTTTAAGGCCCCTTAAATGCTAGAAAAATTATGATACCTTTGATTTACATTACAAAGTTAACCTAATATTTATCATAATTCTGTTAGGCATCTTGCATGAGTACTTAGGGAAGTTCATGTTCAAACGGGTAGCCCTTGGAGTCTTTAAGGAAATTGATTAGATGCCAGATAAATTAGGAAAATTACAATTTTCTGTATTTAGTCTATTTGTGCTATGATAAGTCTCTAGTAAATAATTTAGGACATTTGGCTGATTATTCTGATTATCTCCTATCTGGTTTGACATATAGCCTAGGTCGGTCTGCATTTGGCTAATTGGGTTAATTACGATAGAATATGATTGGACATGGTGTAGGAGTTAGTCATTTTGCTTGGTTTGATAGATGTGGATGAGTTCACCATAGAAGGATAGGAAGAGTAGTGAGAAGTGGTTGGGCTAGAGTTTAGAGGTTCTCGGTTTCAACGAAAGATCGTCTTTCCCGAGGAGAGGAAGAGTCAAAATCACCCTAGGATTAGCCTACTGTAATATGAGAAGGGAATGGTTAAAGGTAATCAACCAATAACAATAAGTGTCTTGCGAAAGGGAACGATGGGCTTCAGCTACCATCGTAGATCCTAATGCCCTTTGAGAGCATTTCACGGGGTATGCCGGGGGCAGTCCTAGGTTAACGAAAACTGTTTTAACAAACAGAAAGAGTAACTTAGTAATTAGTGTTCCATATTTCACAAACACTATTAGAACAAGAAGATTGTTGGGAGCTTCGGCTCGATTAGATTTGAGACGGACAGTTTGGTCCGGGGAGCTACGGCTCGGTTAGTTTTTAGTCGGACAGTTTGGTCCGCGGAGCTTTGGCTCGGTTGTTGGACACATTAAATATTGCATGTGCATAAAGAAAAGAAAAAAAAACATAAGGTGGTGGGTCTTCGGTATTGGGGGGTCGATGCACCGACACCAATACGCTGACTCGACAAGTGTTGTTAGCACTTCGCCAATAGAAGTCCAGTGCGCCAGCCGGCAAGAGTACGTAGGAGTCTGCTTTGTGCACCAAGCATTCAGGCGTATGATAGGTCTTACTGGTAGTGCTTTACTGGTTTAGAGGTGGGCGAGGCCTAACCCACCGCTTCCGTCTGCCACTACTGAGGTATCTTGGGAGGTGAGGCTCAAGAAAGGGGGAACTAAAGGTCTGTGTACACAGAGTCGGGTGGGTGAGTTGCACTTGCATGATCACATCATACCCACTTGCATGTCATAACATAATCATTGCATATAACCCCTATCACCTATTGTGTAACTGGTATGGGACGCTTACACAATAGGACTTGCAAAACGACCCCTGGGTCTATAAGCTTGTGTGGGCAAGTTTATAAATTAAGGTCAAATTCTTCATATATATATATTGCTGTTAATAACCGACACCCCATTGTATAAATTGGTATGAGACTCTGTATACGATGGGAGCCCTGCAGAAGATCCATTGGCTTATGCGCTTCCGCACATAAAGAAAGGTTACTTTTCATACTTTACTTTACTTCCACATGTACTATAAAATTTCTAGTATAGGTCCGCTGTCATCTGTTTCTTGATTACTCTCCACCTTAAAGTCCCCCATTTCTTCATATCTGCTCGGTGCCTAGGGGCCATGGGAGAAGGGGTGGGGGATGATAGGACTTAGTCTTATAGACTAACGGTTTTCGGACCACATAATTTAGGGGATTGTGGAACCCAGCATGGAGGAGCAGCCCAGGAGGTCGGCCCGTTTGGAGATAGGGCAGACTAGCTCAGCAGTTCATATTGCTGAGACTGTGAGTCCTTGATTCCAGTAGTGGTTTATTTTGCTTCCGCTTTAGTGACCATGTAGTGAGGATTTGATGTATCGGGCTAATGCCTTTATTTTCAGCAGTTTTAGATTTCGTGGACTCTCCCTTCGTGGAGATTTTATTACTCTGATGTGATTTTATTGTTGACATTCAGTTAGAGTTTTTACTTCACTTTTGTTTAGTCTACTTGGTTGCTTTTCCGTGATCGAATCGGCGGGCAGAATCGGCATTTTGTGGTTATGACCCTTCAGGGCGTGAAGGTGTTACTGCAAAGCGGCTGTTCTGGGCCTAAGACCCCGGTGTTTAAAAAGAAAAAAAGGGGGGTTCTTACACACTCCACCTTCTGAATTCTAGTAGATTGCTTCTTAAATTTGGCTTCACCAAATTTTTATTACTTCCTTTTCTGAAGAGTTGATCCCCTTAAATAGGCTTTGTCAATGGTAACCGGTTGATCTTGTTAATTATTGACATCTGATAGTTCTTATAATTGTTAGTACCTCTTGCTAGATTTCTGTACTCAGGAAATTATTCTGTTTGAAGTGTTGAAACTTGACTGTTGGATGTATCGACACCAGTCTTAGGTGTCGACACTACTCTTGTAGTGATGTCAACATATTTTTGAATCTTTCGACACGACCTTCATCTTGTCTTCACACTGCTAATGTAGAATGTTTCTACATAAGTCCTGAGTGTCGACACAGCTTACTTCCTGAGTGATGGTGTCTACCCATGTCCTGAGTGTCGACACAACATTCTCCTTGACTCAACACTCCTGGTGTAGAGTGTGTCGACACTTGTCCTGAGTGTCGACACAACTACTTCTTATCACAGTACATCTTTGACAATGGTGTCGACTCTGGTCTAGTGTCTCGACACTTTTGTACTTAGCTTTATTTGCCTGCACACAAGAACTTATCATACATCAAATAAAACTTTGTGTATATCATTGAGCTGAAAAGGATTTCTCCAAATCAGGTACACAGTTTCCAATATGCCCAACAATCTCCACCTATTTGGAGAAATCATAACCCTACTCAATTGTAAACACATTTTCACAAAAATATTATGAATTATACATAAAGATAATAGTGTTATTCTATAACACAGACAAGATCACATATTACCTTATACATAAATCAACAAGAATAATGCTTAACAGAAGATAAAGCAAAGAATTGCAATAATAATTAATTAAGAAACAAGATGTTTATGCAAACCAAAATTTTAATTAATCGTTTGTCAAAAGATTTACACCTATGAGCTTTGGTTATACAATGTTTTTAGAACAAAATACAAAAATAAAATTTCCTAAGGTAATACTGGTTCTCTGATAACAATCCCCTTTCCAGACTAGACTTTGGCTTTAACTTCTGGTTCATTGTCATCAACAACCTTCTTTCCGTTGTCATCCTTAGGTTTTGCAATTTCTTCCTCTTTCAGGCTTTGTCTTTTAAAATAGTGGAAGGCTTTGGAAATTATTTACTGGGCACAATAGAATTAGCAGGAATCCTTCCTGTCTTTAGATCATGTCTGAATTTTAGAATGACATTCTACTGCTTTAGATGCTTAGCCCATTCCTGCTCTGAAAACCACTTACCCCTTTCAATTACATTATCATTTACTGCTTTCTATGCTGTGAGAATAATAGATCTGGAGGTTGGGATCCATTGCTCAAAATATGTCCTGACCTCAGCTTGTTCTCTGAATCTCTTCTTTGATAGCTGAGATTCTATTTCCTTAGGAATAGAAGACTTGTCTAATTTCTCACAGATTACATTCTGATCAAAACCTTGAGGAGGACTGTGCATTGTCTGTATAACCTGTTGAATTTCCCCAAACTGAGCTGGTTTGCAACCAGACTTAGCAACTTCGTCTTCATCATACCTGATGGGAGAGTAGCCTAAAGTCTCTCTTATGCTATTGGAGGTTCAGATAGCATGCTCTGTGTATGTCTTTATCATTGCTCTCTCCACCTTTATTATTTCTCTTTAAACATGATCTCTTAAATCATTCTTATGAAATTCTAATTATCCATCAAAGTGATTGATTCCAGAAGTTAGAGTTATTTTTACTTTAAGTAGATGATCATCCAGCTCCTTATAAGATGCTTTTATACCTTGTAATAGTGATGTGTTCTGAGCTGCCAGTCCAATTTCCATTTCTTTTGTAGTGTAATCAATCTTAGTTCCCAAAAAAGTGGCCTGGTTCTTTATTTCTTCTAATGTAATATTATGCATTATGATAAGATTTTCATTCATTCTGTTCTGATTCTCAAGGACATAGCCTTGCTTGATTTGCTACATCATCTTCAAGTTGTTTGGGTTCCTGTTGTTGTTGGGCTAGGTAGACAATAACATTTTCTCCTTTCTCAAAGAAATTGGTCATGTCTGTCTTTAACAAATTTACCTCAAACCTGATTGATTTAATATCTTGAGCCAATTGTAATTGTAAATCTTTATGGCTTTCATCAACATATTTCTCAAGAGCTATCCAATGCTTATCCAGCATTATCTGAATTTTCACTAGCAGAGAGCAAGTATAACATATAGGAGCAGCTGGTGTTCCTGATTATAAATGCTATTTATAGCTTCTGCTCCATTTTCTAATTTCAGATATTTTTCTCTTTTTGAGTTGAGCACCTTGTGTAACACCCCTATCCGTCATATAGCATATATCAGTAGGTCCGGCTGAGGCTCGACGCCATATAAAACTGACAGACCAAAGGGTTACAAAATGAAACCATCCTTCCAATAACACACGTCCTACACAGAGCATATTCTAGCGGAAGTATTTTAAATGTTGCAAAGAAAAGAAACCAATGCACGACATAAATGTCCACTAAATACCCAAAATAGGAATGAGCGTACAAATACACAAAGTACTTGGCCTTATGGCCTTACAAGAGTTTAGTTAAATAAACAGTTCCTTCTAAACATCGGCACGCAGGCCGGTCACACATGAGAATAAAAGTAAACATTCGCATTGGACTTCGAGGGCCGGCTCAGCAATAAGGGCTTCAGCCCTCTATTTACCACTAGGCTCCGCAGCACCTGCAAGCAACAAACAACCACGATAGTTGCAAACAAAAGCAACGATCAGCTAAAGATGATCAAACTATAATGACCCCACCCCTTGCTCGGGAAGGCGGTGCTCCTTCCCTTCATAGCATTAGTATAATCCAACGATTAAAGTGTAAGTACATCATTAGCACAATACACCACTGGTATAAGCACAGACGGAAACATACCCAGTGCTCTCGGGGCACATTCTCGGTTAACTAGGTAAAATCTGTGGTCGCACCACCGCCACCACGACGACAAACCTCATTAGTATTATAGTCTTTCTGGCCTAAGCCTTTGACCCTCCATCTATGCCAACGGTAAGTACCACGTACCTTAGGTCGCTTTAACCGAACCACATAGAGTAGGTAAAGTTCCGCCTAACCCATTGCTCACACCACCATGTCAATTTAAGCCGTAGGCGCGGGTAAATCTTCTCCGAGTCCCAAATCGATCAAACAAAATTTACATAACCCAGTTATGTGAAAGTTGGCTCCTAGGCCACCAAGATGGAAGAAATACGCTTCTGGCCAGTTTTCCGCATGCACCTTTGAGTGAGTCCCCAAGGCTCCCTATTGCAATTTACCGCGTAGAAAACCCAAAAACAACCATCGGCAGGGAGTCTTATCCGGCTTTTTATGCATAATGAAACATGACGGATCCAGACCAACTTGTCCGGGTAGATTTCACACACCATTCCTATGTCCGTACTTTAATTTTGGACTCTACATGTAAATCAATGGGGACTCCAAAGGAAAACCTCGCACTCACCACTCGCTTGCGGGAGGGAGTTTCCTATGCAAAAAGGAAAGAGGACTTCACATGTCCAAGAAGAGAATTATTACCATTGTGGTTCCCTTTGGTGCCAAGGAGATCTAGACGGATGAAAAGCACTCCAATGGTCTCGCCTCTGTAGATCTGGACTCGGATCGAGAATCGGGGCTCTAAAGCTCCTCCAGTTGCCGAACCTCTCCTTCTCCTTCCTCCTTGCTCTCCCCTCTCTCTAAAGCTTTTAAAAAGAGAAAACTCAAAGTGGAATGAGGGTTTCAAACCCTATTCCTTGCATTAACTCGGCAAGGACCAGCCTGGGCCCTTGTATGCAAATAAAAGGAAACAAACGACCACGATTAGCACTTAAAATCATTTTCCTTGGCCGAACACGGCTTGTGACATGCCCGTGTCCAAGGACGAATTCCGCACTCATTGTAAACAAGGAAAAATAGAATAGTACATGGCGTGTGACATGGCTTGGCACACGCCCGTGTCATGGGACGTGTGCCCCAATCGACGCTGAAACCTTCGTATCCCGATAGGACATTGGCTTAGACACACCCGTGTCAAACTTTGACATGCCCGTGTCAATCAGTTCACGCCCGTTTTGCGAGGCATGTTCCTCACTCGACACAGGACCAAAACATCCTGAAGAGGATACGGCCATGCGACATGCCCATGTCACAGGCCATGTGCCAAACACGCCCTGGGACATGCCCGTGTCCCAGGCCATATAACTTACTCGACACAGCCCGGCTAATAGCCCGAGCAGGACACGGCCCTGGACACGCCCATGTCTCAGGCCGTGTGACCCTTACAAGGCCCCAAACTTGGTTTCAATTGCTGTCCATCCCTCATTTGAGATTCAGGGCATAACAATTGATGAGTACCGTTTATATAAGGTTTTGCGGACTCATCTTGGCTAGTTTTCATGACTTTGCACTTCACTTTTCGGTTATTTTCATTGATATTTCATTCCTACTGCGTTTCACATTTAGTGCACTTTTCTAGCCCGTGGGTGCGCAATTGCGCATTCGATTACTGAGGGTATACACTTGGTGCTCTCCAGGGCTCGTTCCAGTAGTTTTTATTGCATTTTATTGATTGTTGGAGGGTCCACCTTTGTGAGTTTTTATGGTGTGCAAGTGGTCAATTTTCCCAACTTCAGAATTTTTAATTATGTAAAATGCACGGTCGTGCGTTTTCTTGGCGCACAGATTGTTTCCATTGTGCATTTTCTATAGATTATTTTGGTAGATTGACCAGCCCGTGTGATTGCTTCACGCATGGTTTCTTCGGAACCGTGCGCGAAGGAAATGCATGGTTTTCCTGTATCCTTCTAATTTTACTCTGTTCTGTAGTTGGTTGTGCGTCTTCTTCACGCACGGGCTGAAGCACTCGTGCACGAGTAAAACACACGATTACACCTGGTTGCCTGAAATTTCAGCTCTCTGACGTTACCCGTGCGAATTAGTTCACGCACGGGCGGATCGCCCGTGCATGAAGGAAACGCACGGGTCAACACTTCTTCTTTCTCAGGCATTTTATGGATATTAATATCGCACGGTTCACGCACGGTCGTGCGCGAGACCGTGCGTGACCATTTTTTTCTGACTTTTACTATTCAAGCCGCAGATTTCGTCTAGACCGGGACATCTCCATTTCCCTCCGCCATTTCCGCCCATTTGAGCGGGAACTCGTCCCTCCAGCCATCATTTTCTCTCTCCTCCTTGGAGGGTTGATCCGGCCACTGATTCTCCTCCAAAGAGCTTGTTAAAGCTTTTTCTCCAACCGCCATCACCATTGCCGACCTCCAAGCAAC
Source organism: Platanthera zijinensis (assembly GCA_039513925.1). Classification (NCBI taxonomy): domain Eukaryota; kingdom Viridiplantae; phylum Streptophyta; class Magnoliopsida; order Asparagales; family Orchidaceae; genus Platanthera; species Platanthera zijinensis. The sequence continues at coordinate 136,632,958 of CM077081.1, forward strand.
TATTTGAGTTCTTAGTTGCAGAACTGTGAAGCATTTCACTCTGATCCGAATTAGTGACCACAACACGAAGAAGATGGGTGTGAAGAAGGAAGTGACAGCCCTTCGGGATCCCGGATACCTTCCAAAGATTGAGCTATGATGAGGCTCGACAACCCTTGCTTTCGGCCGTGAATCTTGGAGAGCCTTTGTAACGCCCCCAAGTTTTCTGCGATTATTTAAATTCTCATTTTGCGTTACGTCGATGCATTTTCTTGGCTTGCGCCATCTGTGGAGTTTGGTCTTAACTCCTTAGAACTGGGTGCCCTATTTTGTAGCCTGTTGGCAAGATCTCCCTAGCAAGCCGAGTCGTTTTGGGTGACCCGGTGTGGCCTCTCGTGGGATGCTTGTGTTTTAGCTTCGGGAGGCTATAACTCGAGTTTTGTTCGTCGAAAGTTAGTTTCTACTTCGTCGTTGTGTTCATAGCGTTGATATTTAGCTACGGTGCGAATTTCGTCGAATTCTGAGGTGGTTCGGTTTTTGAGTCGTTTTGGGTGTGCTATTAGTAAACACAAATTGGAAATCTATTTGCTTAAGTGAACCGGCGGCTTAGGAGGCGGTTAAGATTAGGCGTGATTAGAGTTACTTAAAAAGCCTTAATCAGTAGATGGCGGGCCCACTTTTCTTCTTCTTCTTCCCGAGACCGAACCCACCTCTCCTGTACGCGGAAAAGCAGCGGAGAAACCGCCGACCTGCTACTCTTCGGACGGCGATTCCGGGAGCATTTGCTGACGGAATTCAATTCCAAGAGTGGATTTGGGTTGCTCTCTCTTAGACCTACGTTTTTACGGTAAGAGATTTGATTTTCATGGAGTATTAGGAGGCTTGGATTTTCGGTTTCTTGTGGTTTTCCGCCATTAAAGTGCGGGTTTGCTTGTTAGGTTCTGCTCCTTCTAGTGCAGAACGAAGAGGAGGGAAAGCCGACCAAGCTTCGCCGGAAATCGAGGCAAGTGGTATTCTTGCCCTTGCCATTGTTGTTATTTTAAATTTTTGAATGTTTCCCGGTTAGCCCTAGGGTAGAAACAAAGCATATTCTCCTTTATCTTGCTAAATTTTAGGGCTTAGATTCTCCTATGAGCCACCTCCTTGTGCTGTTTTCTCAACCTGCTAGTTGTGTTCACAATTTAGACTCCAGATTTGTAGTTCTTGTTGGGTGCTTTTGTGGGTGGGGCCGAGAGAGAGAGAGTGAGGGAGGAAGTTGTGGTAGGGCTCTGGTTAGAACCAGCCTTAGTAGACTCTCGGGTTTTGGTGTTGAGTGTGGTGCACACACTCAAAGCCAAAAGCCGCCCGGACTTGGCGTTGAGTGTGGTGGACACACTCAACGCCATAGTTTGGTCTATTCCTTGTGGCTGAGTGGTGGGGTGATTGAGTGAGAATTTTCGTCTAAGTCAAAATCGACAGGAATAACCAAATGATTCCCGCCGATTTCGATGTGTATCGCCAGTGATTCCCACCGTTCGGCGAGAATCATCCTTGATTCCCGCCGATTCAGCGAGAATCATTCTGGATTCCCGCCGATCGGCAAGAATTATCGTGTATTTTCGCCGATTCGTCGAGAATCATCCCGCATTCCCGCCGATTCGGCGTGAATAAGTCGGCATTCCCGCCGACCTCCTCTTATTGGCGATGGTTTAGGGTTTTCCTGCAGGACTGAACTTTAACGTAGAGTTAGTTGACCTCACTCAACACCAAAGCTGCTTTGGCATCGAGGGAAGTTGACTTACTCAACGCCACTGTTGGGTTTTGTTATTTTGCTAAAGGCGTTGAGGGAGTGGACCTCACTCAACGCCATAGCTGTTTTACCGTTGAGTGAGGTTAGCTCACTCAATGCCGCTGCCTCTTTTGCTGAAGGCGTTGAGGGAGTGGACTTCACTCAACGCTATGACTGTTTTTGCGTTGAGTGAGGATAGCTCACTCAATACCAGAGCTGTTCTTGCGGAGGGCGTTGGGTGAGTGATTCTCACTCAAAGCCATGGCTGTTCTGGCGCTGAGTGAGGCCAACTCACTCAACGCCAAGGTCTGGTTAGGCACTGAGTGGGTTCCACTCAACACCAAGCTGTGTTGAGTAACTTCAACACTATTTCTCTTTCCTCGATTTTCGTTCCCAAGTGAATTCCTTGATATTATTTTGAGTTTCCTTGTCGGCCATGTTTTTTTTCTCTTTCCTAAAGGCCGAATCGTGGGTCGTGGTTAGTAGTGGTGGTTTGAAGCTCTTCATGGGGGAGGTATTGTGTAATTTAGCCAAGGCCACCCTTATTCTTCTATCTTGCTCTAGGTATGGGCTGGGCAAGGGGGGTGGAAGGTCCCTTGTGCTTTCACATGTAGACCCTTGAGCTTGTTGGCTTGGAAATGGTGGTTGGGGGACTGAGTTTACCTCCAACCCGGATCCATGTTGTTTATTTTTGCTACTACCATGTCCCACAGCTTAGGGTGTTAAGAGTTTCTCCCTTGGTAGATTGCAGCACTTTGGGCTCTTAGTAGCCTAGTAGACCCTATAGAATGTAGTTTCTGGGCAGGGTTGGTACTGATTCCTCGCACGTAGTGTATTCCTTGTTGTCTTGCCTTGGGCAGTTGTGACTTTTTCTGTTCTGTGTTTTCCTCTTTTATTTATTCCCTGGTTGACACTTCCATGCAGTTTTTCCTTGTTTTGCTTGCTGAGGTATTCCTTCTTCTTTGGAATGCCACAGGTTCTGAGCAGTAGCCAGTTTGGTGGCTAGGTTGCGGTGGTGTTGCTGGTGGTCTCTTGGACTTTAGAGATCTTGTTGCTTTGTTAGTGAGGTAGTTTTTCTGTACTTTTCTTACAGACATACATATTTTCCTGTGGGTTCGTGTCAGGTTGTTGGCGCCCACTGGTAGTTTTTACCTTTGTACTAGATATATTACTTTTGTTGCTACCATTTTCCTGAGATAGTCTACTCTCTCTGGGGAGGATTTATGCTAGGTTGCTAGTTATTTTAAAACTACAATTATTATTATTATAAGATTATTGCATGATCAGCATGTTTTATAAAGGTAAATCACTATTTTCCAAACAACGTAAAAAGATCGTTTCCTTATATATAATATAAATTAAATGTAGAGTACTGCATGACATAAGTGGTCCTCTTAGGGCTCTTATGCATTTCTTAGGATGTCAAACCTGAATAAAATATTTTTCCGCAGCGCTTAAGTATTGTTTTAAACTGTGGACGAGGTGATCCACCGAGCCGAGGGATACGGCCTCTAAAGTATAACTTATTTTCTAATCATTAAACTCATAAATTTCTTTCATAAAGTGTAGTAGATGATTTTGCCTGAGCGTCAGCAGTTATCCTCTGCTTGACATGGCATCATGACGCACGTTTTCTCATACTCTTATAATTCTTTAATTCGGAGAAAATGCGGGTTGTGACAGTTGGTATCAGAGGGAGGTTGCTTGACAAGTTAGTCGGGCAACCTTCCTTTGATTGCTTTAGTAGTTAAGCATCATGTCATTCACACACCAATATGTCATCAGCATCTCTTGGCAAAAGCACGAACACTACACTCATAGCATAATATAATGTATACGGGGCATATTTTGTAGTATGGGATGCATAATATGTGTTCGTATATGGATCCATCATAGGGGCAACATGTGAGGGTTATGTAGTATAGGATGCATAACCTTACCACATGACTGTGACTAGCACGTTTTCTTTTCTTAGTTGCATGTGAATGTTATGTAATATGGGATGCATAACATTTTCATGCGTACGCCGCTCATAAAATGCATTAGGGCCTTTTTAAAATGCATAGCACAAACATGCATTACAAAATATTACATAAGCACAACGTGCCAAGCTAAAGACTGGTAGGATGACATATTTACACACATAAATTTTCGAGTAAATAATAATATAAAGTCATGCATTCCTGATCTAGGCACAAGAATTAGTATGGTGGTGGTTAACCATCCTAGGTTAGGGCATAACATCAATTTTTGTAAAAAAAAAAATAAACTCCCAGAGCAAGTTTAGCAGCTTTAAGTTCATATATATATATGTATTGTCTGTACTTGTAGTTGGGTCTAGCCGTTATACTAAGATCTAACTAGTGTAGCTTTTACTTTTGGATGGCGAGACGTCCTTCGACTAGATAGACTCCCCTATCTGAGGGTGAGTCATCTGGAGATCAAAATGATGCAGTAATCGAAAGCTTGCGGCAGAGTAGCGATTCCTTGACCAGGCAGTTGGTGGAGGTGCGAGCCTAGATCCAGTCTTTGGTGGCAGTTGTGGCAGGTCAGACTCAGGGAGTGCAAGGCCTTGTAAGGGGGAATTTCTGTTCCTCCCCCTCTTGCACCCTTAAGACCTCCAGTTGTTGTGCCAGCAGAGATGGCCTTCATCTCGCATTTTCAGAGGCTGAGCCCTCCCACCTATGACGGGAAGGCAGATTTCATGGTGATAGATGACTACCTGATCTCCATGGAGATGTTCACGTACACAGGTATTGCAGACGATCATAGGGTGATGTTAGCCGCTTATCAGCTTAAAGGTTTGGCTAAGAATTGGTGGCTGAGAGAGAAGGAGAGCTTGGTAGCTGGATGCTCTTGGGAGGTGTTCAAGGAGATGCTGTTGAGGAAGTTCTTAACCTCGGTCGAGCGTGACCGCCTCATGAACGACTTCATCCATCTGAAGATAAGGCAACTCACGGTGGGTAAGTATGAGATAGAGTTCAGCAAGTTGAGCCGTTTTTCCCCTGGATTGGTCAGCATTGAGGCCGATTGAGTTAAGCGATTTCTCGATGGTTTGAGGAGTGAGGTGCAGCAGTTGACCAGTGCTTATGGGTCAGAGACTTATGTAGGAGTAGTGGAGGCTGCTCTGAAGGTGGAGTCTATTGAGACCGCGAAGAGCAGAGGACAGCAAAGTAATAAGGATAAGAGGAAGTCTGTGGAGGAGAAGAAACCCCAGGTACTTGAGGCAGCTCCGGGAAAGAAGAGCAAGGTGGTGTGCAGCTTCTATTGCCGGTCAGGCAACCTTGTCGTGAGATGTATCAAGAGGGAAGCAGCTCAGAGGAAGGAGCAGGTTCATGCGATTCAGGGTGCTCCTTGGAGAGATGTCTCCTGTTCTGTTTGCAAGCGACCCGGGCATGATGCTACCCAGTGTTGGTCAAAGGATAAGGTCTGTTTTCAGTGTGGGCAGAAGGGACACATCAAGTCTAGGTGTCCTCAGGTCCAGCCTGCTCTTCATGCAGTTCCTCTTCAAGCATTACCTCCACCTAAGCGTGTGGACAAAGGAAAGGGAAAGCTGAACGTGATCTCTTCCGAGACGGCTCAAGCTTCGACTCAGGTAATCTCAGGTTAGTTGTCTTTCCATCCTGAATGTTTTGTTCTTGTCTTGCTAGAATGTTTGCAGTATTGTTGTGGTAGTTCCTTAGTTATATATGTTCCTATAGGGAAGTTTAAGGTGAAGAACCGCTGGGCGCGGGTTCTTTTTGACTCCGGCGCTACCCACTCGTTCGTGGCTAGAGCCTTTGTAGAGCGACATCGGTTGACTTTAGATCGAGTTCAGGATACCTTTCGTGTCAAGTTCCCCTCTAGTGAATCTGTGTTGTCAGATTTGGGCATGTTAGATTTCCCTATTTTGTTGGGGGACTTCCTTGCGAAGGCAGACCTGAAGATGATTGATCTAGAGGACTTCGATGTTATTTCTGGCATGGACTGGCTGTCTAGGTATGATGCAGTCATTCAGTGCAAAGGGAAGCACTTGTACTTCATCAGGGACGACGGTCAGCCCGGAAGCGTGTATGCAGATCTGAGCCAGGATTCTCCTGTCATCTTTGCGGTATGTGTTCAGAAGTTTTTTTCTTTCGGATTGTTTTGCTTGTTTGGTCTCGGTGGTTAGGACCGTTGTTAGTGTACGGCGCTTAGAGGAGATTCTAGTTGTTCGTGATTTCACCGATGTTTTTCCTGATGAGCTACCTGGTCTTCCTCCCAAGCAGGATGTTGAGTTTGTGATCGATTTGGAGCCGGGTACGCATCCTATTGCTAAGGCGTCGTACCGGATGGCCCCTCGAGAGCTAGAGGAGTTGCGAGTCCAGTTAGATGAGTTGTTGGCGAAAGGGTTTATCAGGCAGAGTTTGTCGCCTTGGGGTGCTCTTGTTCTATTTGTGAAGAAGAAAGACGGGTCAATGCGCCTTTTCATCGACTATAGGGAGTTTAACAAAGTCACAATTAAGAACAGGTACCCTCTGTCGAGGATCGATGATTTATTTGATTAGTTACGCGGTAGCACGGTCTTCTCCAAGATTGACCTTCGTTTAGGCTATCATCAGCTTAGAATCCGTGAGGCAGATATTCCACGGACTGCGTTTAGATCGAGGCATGGAAATTTTGAGTTCTTTGTGATGTCGTTTGGATCTACCAACGCTCCATCAGCATTCATGGATATGATGAACCGGGTGTTCAAGGATTTCCTAGATAAGTTCGTGGTGGTCTTCATCCATGACGTGTTGGTCTATTCTCGCAGTGCTAAGGAGCATGAGCAGCATCTGCGCTTGGTTCTATCGGAGTTGAGGAACCATAAGTTATTCGCCAAGTTAAGCAAGTGCGAATTTTGGTTGCCTCAGGTCTCGTTTCTGGGCCACGTGGTGAATAAGAATGGGATCTCGGTTGACCCGGAAAAGATCGCAGCAGTGATGGATTGGAGTAGGCCGGGCACGCCCAAGGAGACCAGGAGCTTTATAGGATTAGCCGGCTACTACAGGAGGTTTGTGGAGGATTTCTCTACCCTAGCTGCACCTTTGACTAAGTTGACTCAGAAGAACATGGCTTTTGTTTGGAGCGAGATGTGCGAACAAGCCTTCCTGGAGTTAAAGAGGAGATTGTGCACTGCTCCCGTTCTGACCCTGCCTGCTGAGGGTGTGGATTATGATGTATACTTGGATGCTTCGCATGTAGGTCTGGGATGCGTATTAATACAGGTTGGTAAGGTGATTGCTTATGGGTCAAGGAAACTGAAGACTCATGAGAAGAATTATCCTGCGCATGACCTCGAGTTCGCAGCGGTTATTTATGCGTTGAAACAGTGGAGACACCTACTTTATGGGGCTCAGTGCAAGATCTTCACCGACCATAAGAGCCTGATTTACGTGTTCACGCAGAAGGAGTTAAATCTGCGCCAGCGTCGGTTGCTATAGTATGTGGCCGATTATGACGTAAAGATCCAGTATCATCAAGACAATTCTAATGTGGTGGCCAATGCCCTGAGCCGTAAGACGGGAAAGAACTTTAATATCACCACCGATCGTTTAGTGGAGGAGTTCCTTCTTATGGATATATTAGTGGGATGATGTGGCCTGTAGAGTAGTTTGTTAGTGGCAGAGCCGTCTTGGATTTCTTTACCAGACTGCACCAGAAGGACGACCCGGATCTTCTACACTTATTCTCCAGGACTAAGAGAGGCAAGTTGCCGGATTATTCCATTGATGATGCAGGAACTTTGAAGTACCGCGGCAGATTTTGCATCCCCGCGGTTCGGGACATTCAGGGTATGGTTTGCAGAGAGACTCATGGATCCAGCATTGCCTACCATCCAGGATCTACAAAGATGTATCGTGACTTAAATCAAATTTCCTGGTGGTATGACATGAAAGGAGATATAGCCCGATTTGTTGCGGAGTGCCACACTTGCAAGCGGGTGAAGGCCGATCATGGAAGGCCTGGTGGCAAGTTGACTCCGTTAGAGATCCCGACTTGGAAGTGGGAAAGTATATCTATGGATTTCATCACGGGTTTACCGCGATCCCTGAGGGGATTTGATTCCATTTGGGTCATAGTGGATAGACTGACGAAGTGTTCTCACTTCGTGCCATATAAGATTGATTACCCGATGAAGAAGATAGAGGAGTTGTACTTGAATGAAGTCATCCGACTGCACGGTGTGCCGGTTAGCATCATTTCTGATCGAGACTCCGGGTTTACTTCTCATTTTTGGAAGAGTCTGTAGGAGGGTTTGGGTACGGATCTGAGGTATTCTACTGCATACCACCCACAGACTAATGGGCAGACAGAGCGGGTGATTGAGGATATGATCCGATGCTACATTTTATACCATGGTGGAGCGTGGGACGAGCGGCTGCGACTTATGGAATTTGCATACAACAATAGTTATCAGGAGAGCTTGCAGATGGCTCCGTTCGAAGCCTTATATGGGAGGCACTGCAGAACTCCTTTGTTTTGGGCTTAGGTTTGGGAGAGGCCTTTGTTGGGTCTTGATGCGCTTGAGGAAATGGAAGTCGCAGTGAAGCTTATTCGAGAGAAGCTTCGTATAGCTCAGGAGAGGTACGAGAAGAACGCAAATCGGCGTAGGTCTGCCTTGGAGTTTTCTGTATGGGACATTGTATTTCTTAAGGTTTCCCTGATGGTTGGTGTAAAGAGGTTTGGTAAGAATCGGAAATTGGACCCGAGGTATGTGGGCCCGTTTAAGATTTTGGAGCATATTGGCGTGTCAGCTTATAGGTTGGATTTGCCAGCAAACTTCCCAGGTGTTCATAATGTTTTCCATGTTAGCCAATTACGGAAGTGCGTGCGCAGTAGTGGGCAAGTCTTGTACGTTGTGCCCTAGTTGGAGCCCAACCTCTCGTTTGTTGAAGTGCCGGTCCGTATTTTGGATACTCAGGAATGAGTGCTGCGAAAGAAGTCTATTCTGATGGTGAAAGTTCTTTGGAGGAATCAGGATTTGGAGAGCGCGACTTGGGAGTTATAGTCGGCTATGAGGGAGGCTTACCCTCAGCTGTTTCCCTGATTAGTTTGGTTTGTTTTTCTTCTTGTAATTTTTGGATTATTACTTTCCTTCTATAGTAGAAGTGTAGGTCCCAAAACTTTTTTTTAGGGGGAGTGACTGTAACGCCCCCGATTTTTCTGTGATTATTTAAATTTTTGTTTGGAGTTACGTCGACGCATTTTCTTGGCCTGCGCCATCTGTGGAGTGTGGTCTTAACTCCTTAGAACTGGGTGCCCTATTTTGTAGCCTGTTGGCAAGATCTCCCTAGCAAGCCGAGTCATTTTGTGTGACCCGGTGTGGCCTCTTGGGGATGCTTGTGTTTTGTCTTCGGGAGGGTATAACTCGAGTTCTGTTCGTCAAAAGTTAGTTTCGACTTCGCTGTTGTGCTCGTAGCATGGATATTTAGCTACAGTGCGAATTTCGTCAAATTTCGAGGTGGTTTGGTTTTCGAGTCGTTTTGGGTGTGCTATTAGTAAAAACAAATTGGAAATCTGTTTGCTTAAGTGAACCATCAGCTTAGGAGGTGGTTAATATTAGTCGTGATTAAAGTTATTTAAAAAGCCTTAATGAGTAGATGGCGTGCCCACTTTTCTTCTTCTTCCCGAGACCGAACCCGCCTCTCCTGTACGCGGAAAAGCAGCGGAGAAATCGTCGACGTGCTACTCTTCGGATGGCAATTCCAGGAGCGTTTTTGGATGGAATTCAATTCTGAAAGCGGAATTGGGTTGCTCTCTCTTGGACCTACGTTTCTACGGTAAGAGATTTGATTTTCGTGGAGTATTAGGAGGCTTGGATTTTCGGTTTCTTGTGGTTTTCCGCCATTAAAGTGCGGGTTTGCTTGTTAGGTTCTGCTCTTTCTAGTGCAGAACGAAGAGGAGGGAAAGCCGACCAAGATTCGCCGGAAATTGAGGCAAGTGGTATTCTTGCCCTTGCCATTGTTGTTCTTTTGAATTTTGGAATGTTTCCCGGTTAGCCCTAGGGTATAAACCAAGCATATTCTCCTTTATCTTGCTAAATTTTAGGGCTTAGATTCTCCTATGAGCCCCCTCCTTGTGCTGTTTGCTCAACCTACTAGTTGTGTTCACCAATTAGACTCCAGATTTGTAGTTCTAGTTGGGTGCTTTTGCGGGTGGGGCCGAGAGAGAGAGTGAGGGAGGAAGTTGTGGTTTTGCTCTGGTTAGAACCAGCCTTAGTAGACTCTCGGGTTTTGGTGTTGAGTGTGGTGCACACACTCAAAGCCAAAAGCCGCCTGAACTTGGCATTGAGTGTGGTGGACACAGTCAATGCCATAGTTTGGTCTGTACCTTGCGGCTGAGTGGTGGGGTGATTGAGTGAGAATTTTCGTCTAAGTCAAAATCGACGGGAATCACCAAGTTATTCCCTCCGATTTCGACGTGTATCGCCAGTGTTTTCCACCGTTCGGCGAGAATCATCCTTGATTCCTGCCGATTCGGCGAGAATCATTCTGGATTCCCGCGGATCGGCAAGAATCATCCTTGATTCTCGCTAATTTGGCGAGAATCATCCTGCATTTTCATCGATTCGGCGAGAATCAGTCGGCATTCCCGCCGACCTCTAGTTGGCGATGGTTTAGGGTTTTCCTGCGAGAGTTAACTTTGGCATAGAGTGAGTTGACCTCACTCAACTCCAAAGCTGCTTTGGCGTCGAGGGAGGTGGACTCACTCAACGCCACCATTTGGTTTTATGGTTTTGCTAAAGGCGTTGAGGGAGTGGACCTCACTCAATGCCATAGTTGTTTTGGCATTGAGTGAGGTTAGCTCACTCAACGCCACTGCCTATTTTGCTGAAGGCGTTGAGGGAGTGGACCTCACTCAAATCCATGGCTGTTTTGGCGTTGAGTGAGGATAGCTCACGCAACGCAAGAGCTGTTCTTGCGGAGGGCGTTGGGTGAGTGATTCTCACTCAACGCCATGGCTGTTCTGGCGCTTAGTGAGGCCAACTCACTCAACGCCAAGGTCTAGTTAGGCGCTGAGTGGGTTCCACTCAATGCCAAGCCATGTTGAGTAACTTCAACACTGTTTCTCTTTCCTCGATTTCGTCCCCGAGTGAATTCCTTTATTTTATTTTGAGTTTCCTTGTCGGCCATGTTTTTTTTTCTCTTTCCTAAAGGCCAAATTGTGGGTCGTGTTTAGTAGTGGTGGTTTGAAGCTCTTCATGGTGGAGGTGGTGTGTAATTTAGCCAAGGCCACCCTAATTCTTCTATCTTGCTCCAGGTACGGGCTTGGCAAGGGGGTGGAAGGTCCCTTGTGCTTTCACATGTATACACTTGAGCTTGTTGGCCTGGAAATGGTGGTTGGGGGACTGAGTTTGCCTCCAACCCGGATCCATGTTGTTTGTTTATACTACTACCATCTCCCACAGCTTAGGGTATTAGAAGTTTCTCCCTTGGTAGATTGTAGCACTTTGGGCTCTTAGTAGCCTAGTAGACCTTGTAGGATGTAGTTTCTGGGCAAGGTTGGTGCTGATTCCTCGCACGTATTGCATTCCTTGTTGTCTTGCCTTGGGCAGTTGTGACTTTTTCTGCTGTGTTTTTTCCTCTTTTATTTATTCCCCTGTTGACACTTCCATGCAGTTTTTCCTTGTTTTGCTTGCTGAGGTATTCCTTCTTCATTTGAATGCCTCAGGTTCTGAGCAGTAGCCAGTTTGGTGGCTAAGTTGCGGTGGTGTTGTTGGTGGTCTCTTGGACTTTGGAAATCTTGTTGCTTTGTTAGTGAGGTAGTTTTTCTGTACTTTTCTTACAGACATACATATTTGCCTGTGGGTTCTTGTCAGGTTTTTGGCACCCTTTGGTAGTTTTAACCTTTGTACTAGATATATTACTTTTGCTGCTACCATTTTCTTGAGATAGATTACTTGCTCTGGGGATGATTTATGCTAGGTTGCTAGTTATTTTAAAACTACAATTATTATTATTATAAGATTATTGCATCATCAGCATGTTTTATAAAGGTAAATCTCTATTTTCCAAACAACGTATAAAGATCGTTTTCTTATATATAATATAAATTAAATGTAGAGTATTACATGGCATAAGTGGTCCTCTTAGGGCTCTTATGCACTTCTTAGGATGTCAAACCTGAATAAAATATTTTTCCGCAGCGCTTAAGTGTAGTTTTTAACTGTGGACTAGGTGATCCACCGAGCCGAGGGATACGGCCTCTAAATTATAACTGATTTTCTAATCATTATACTCATAAATTTCTTTCATAAAGTGTAGTAGATGGTTTTGCCTGAGCGTCAGCGGTTATCCCCTTCTTGACGTGGCATCATGACGCGCGTTTTCTCATACTCTGATAATTCTTTAATTCGGAGAAAATGCGGGTTTTGACAGCCTTCAAGTGCTTGGTTGTGTTTCTCCCCCTCTATTCTGGGATTTTCTTTAAGCAAAATTTGTGCTAGTATGCTTAAGGTTTAATAAACATGTTTTGCTCATGGTCTTGCTATGGTTTTGTGTGCTGATTTCTTGATCATGATGCGAGTTGATGAGCTTCATCTTTGTTAGAGAAAGTTATGTTTGAGCCATTCTAGATACTGCTAGAAGCGCGCGATGCGATGAGTTGTTTACGACCCTTGATAGTTTGTTCGTCTCCGTTATTACTCTTTGGAGTAATTCACCCTAGCGACGCGGTGACGGCGACCCACACTAGATTAATACTACTTAGTGTTGGCAACCCAAAATCAAACCCCTCGTTTTTACTTAGCACTTTCATTCATTTCTCCGAAAGCAAAATCTTTACTCCCTAGATGCACTCCACATGAGATCGATACTTGGGGAAGCTACTCCTCCCTTTTATTACTTGTTCATGAACGGTAATCTTACCCCCAGTGCATCATGTTTTTGGCGTCGTTGCTGGGGAGTGCAACTGTTGCGTGGATTTTGTTTCTTTTGGGAAAAGTTTGTGAGTATTTTGGTGTTTTCTTTTTGTGAGTGTTGTGTGACAGATCTAAACCCTGGTGGAAGAGGAGAAGATTTGGGTGTTGATCCTGAGACTACACGAGCGAGGAGAGCTCGCTTGCGTACTGCTGCAGCTGAGGGAAGGATGGATGACTTGGGACATTTGAGAAATGGCCAAGGGGAATGAATCGTTAAGAACCAGGATGTGGCCCAGCCTCGCATTAGGACAATGCGGGATTTCACTACCCCTACAGTGGGGAGTGTTTATCTAGGGTTCAGGCCAGCCATATCCAATAATCATTTTGAGGTCAAGCCTGTGATTTTAAATATGATTAGGAACAATACACAGTACTCCGGTCTACCAAGCGAGGATCCTCAGCTATATTTGGTTGAGTTTTCTGAGATATGCGGTACTTTCTGCTATGCGAGCATTGCAGATGAAGTTGTGAAACTAAAGTTGTTCCCTTTTTCACTAAGAGATAGGGCCAAGAGGTGGCTTCAAACGATCGCGCCTGGCACTCCTGCCACCTAGAAAGCTTTGTCGTTCATGTTTTTGGCTAAGTTTCATCCTGTTGATAAAATTATTAATGCTAGTAGGGAAATAGCCACGTTCAAATAGTTGGATCAAGAAACTCTTTCTGAGGTATTGGACTGATTTGCCGACCTGCTGTGCCATTCTCCTCAACACGATTTTGTGGAGATATTTTATTTCGCCATTGAGCCAAATTTCATGGCAACGATCAATGCGGTGGCGGGTGGCACGATCATGAACTTATCTCCTGAGGAAGCGTTGAGACTCCTTAAAGACACGGCCTACAACAACACGTACTGGACAGCAGGAAGGAATACTCCTAGAGGGGCGTGAAATTTGTTTGATGTAAATGTAGTGGGGCTGCACACCGAATCGAGCCATCCTGCCTTGGATGGGAAGATGATGTTGACCTGATCAACACAACCGCCTGCCCCTTTGATGAGCATATCGTGCCGGATATTGGAACCCCTAGGTGATTTGGGCTAGGTTTTCTTCTTAGGTTGTGACCCATGTTGTATAGAAGGGTCAAACATTATGTGTTTCTTAAGTCTAGGCCTTGTTCTTAGAGTCAACAGATCAAAGAACCAACCTACAACACTGCCAAAGAGTCAAGACTTAGAGAAATCAAGATTTAGAGAAAGAGATCTACGTTCGTCGATCTCAGGTCGACAATAGTCGTGCTCAGCTCGACTAACTCTGAGTTAAAATCTCTGAGCTGAGCTCGACGAACTCCATTCTCAGATCGACTAACTCTTCAACACTCAGCGCCATAATTCACTCAAAGTCAAGGCTGACTCAGAGACAAAGAACACTCAACGCCAACAGACGGACCAAGTTTTCGGTTCGACTAACATCACAGTCTCAGGTCGACGAACATAGAGCGCATAAATAGTCAGCTTATGCACAACAGTTGATTCACAGAGATCAGGTTGACGAAAGCAGATCTCAGTTCGACGAAAGCTGATTAGAGGTCGACGAAATATCGGGTCGACGAAAGCTGATTAGAGGTCGACGAAAGCTGATCTCAGGTCGACGAAAACTGTAAGATATTTTGTTTCTTATTCTTTCTCTTTATGTCTGATCATTTTAACTATTATAGGCTATTAATTCCCTTTTAAATCAATGCACTTATATTCTCCTAATAAAGCCGCTACTGGCATCATTGATTGCTAACATCCTCCATGGAATTAATTCCTTATATCTCGGGACAGACATAGAATAGAATATTCGATAGGATTCTTGCCGTTTTTCGTTCCCAAGATTTCGGCTGAACATTTATTGCCGAGTTTTCTTTTGAATTCGACCAAGTTGCAGTCATTCGATACTGATCTCCCTTCCAAGAAAACAACAACACACAAGAGCTGAAATTGATCATCACCTTGAGTCACAAAAAAGAAAAGGTCCAGAAGTGCAGTGAAAAACAACTCTCAGAAAAATCAACTACTCTCAAGAGAAGAAGAAAGAACAATCATCACCATCAAGAGTCTTTCTTAATTTCTCTCCCTCTTTGTTTTCAGGGATCTCAAGTGACAACAACATTCAAATCAGTCAAGGATCTCTGAAAAGCTGAAGGCTTACACCCTTGAACAAAGCTTCCACTCCTGAACCATTCAAGATCTCAGGGGGAGCTTTGACAACAAATAAGAATCCACACAATCTTCTCATTTTGACTTGAGAAAAGAAGACTTACATCACTCTCTCATTCCCATCTCTGTACAGGGTTTTAATTCCCTTCAAAATTATTCTGGTTGCAAGTCTCCTTCCAAAAGGCTTGAGGTTTGGTTTTTGAGCACCTGATCAAAAGCTCATTGGTGACAGTCACCTGATCAAAACCTGCAGTGGATTCCTACCAAGGGTGGTAGAAGAGTGGATGTACCCAGTTTGGGGAACCACTAAAAATTTCTTGTGTTATCTGGTTGCACTTTCTTTTTTATTCTTGCTGTGGCTATGTTACTTAGATATTCTGTGATCTTTGATTTACTTAAATCTATGATAGTTAGATATAGTTGTTAAAGGTAAAGATAACATACTGTTAGAGAATAAAATTTTTAAAACACACAGACATACTCTATTCACCCCCCCCCCCCCCCTCTAGAGTATTTTAGATCAAACCCTAACTTTCAATTGGTATCAGAGGAGGTTCTTTTGGTTGTACAAGCTAGCTCTTTAACAAAAGATCCTAAGTTAGATTTATTCTCTTACTTCTTCTAGATCTATACAGCATGGCACAGAACAAAGAATATACAAGCACCAGACCTCAAGTGTTTAACTTGTCCAAGTTCACACTCTGGAAGGAAAGAATTAGACTCTACATGAATTCTATTTATGAGGATATATTTAATTCCATCTTAACAGGACCACTAGCTCCAGTGGCTTCAACCCCATCAACTTCAACAAACATGAGTGCAGTTCCACCCCCTGGATGGACAGATGCACAGAAGAATGCAAAGATAGCTGATGTCAGGGCCATGAACATATTGGCTCAAACAATGTCAGATGAGATATTTCCAAAGGTTGCTCAATGCTCATCAGCCAAGGCCATTTGGGACTCCCTGAACCAAATGGTGGCTAGATCAAAAGATGAGAGGAAGGATAGAAGATCCAACCTCATCACTCAATATGAAAACTTCAAAAAGGATGAAGCTGAAATAGTGGAAGTGATGTAGAACAGACTCAGCTCCATTATCAGTGAGCTAAGAACTCTAGATAAGGAAATCACTTTGACTGAAGTGAATGACAAGATCCTCATGTGCTTCCCCAGCACATAGGACTCAAGAATTTGGCCCATCAGAGAAGCCAGAAGCACAACAGAGATCTCAACAGAAGCTCTACTAGGAAAGCTAAAGTCCTATGAGCAGCTGATAAAATCAAGGGAAGCAGTAGCTGAAGTAAAGACTCCTACACCAACTAGGAAATAGCACAACATAGCTTTCAAAGCTGCAGGAGACTCTGAATTCATTCCTGTGAAAGAAGAATTGATGAGTCTCTTTGCCAAGAGATTCTTTAAGATTGCTAGAAAAGATTTCAGAAGGAAACCATCCAAGTATGAAGACAAGCCAAGGTATGACAAAACACCATCTAAATAAGTAGTGTGCTTTGGCTGCAGGAAACCTGGTCATTTCATCTCTGAGTGCCCAAAAGTTCAGAAGAAGGATAGAAGATAGGAGGGTGACTCAAGGAAGGGTTACTACAACAAGACTTCCTCAAGCAAGCACAAGAGGAAGGACAAGGGCTTTATTGCTTAGTAATGGAGTGATACTGAAGAAGAGTCAACCTCCTCCAGCTCCAGTGAGGATGAAGAAGAGCAAAATGCCAAAGAAGTTGTCCTCATGGCTATTGAGGCAGGCAGTAGCAGATCAAATGTTGATCTGTCTGAAGATGAAGAGCTCTTATCAGCTGAGGATCAGCTAATAACCTCTTATGATTTTGAATCAGAGGAATTTAAACTTGAATTTAAAAATTTGTGCTTAGACTTAATCAGCTTTGAGAAGGAAATAAAACTTCTCAGAGAAAAGTTAAATGACCTAGATAAAACTACTACAGAGAATGCACACCTAACAAATGAACTTATTTCTGCTAATCAACAAATATCCTTTTTGAAATATCAACTTAGCAAGGCCAAGATATTAGAAGAATCCTTAAATGGGAGAAGTCTACAATTATTAGATATCACTAGTACTGTAAATGCTAGGATCAACAATAGTAAACAAGGATTAGGTGCCTCCCCTAGTAATCCACCTATAATTCAGAAAAATAATCTTTCAAAACCAGTAAAGTTTATATCTGACAAAGGAAAGAAAAATACTGAACAAGTCAATAGGGTTAATAAAGTTCTTGAACTGATTGAAATTAAAAATAACAATGTTCAGCAATTATCGTCGAACGTAGATCGACGATATATTAACAGATCGTCAAACTCAGAACGACGATCTCTGAACGCAAACTTGAGTAATAATCATTCTTCGATCTATGATCGATGACATCAGTATGGTTCGTCGAACAGAGATCGACGATTTTGGTACTCCAAGAATGAATACTCTCATTCTTCAAGTAGAGATCGACGATCTCATCCAACATCGTAGAGCTCAGTTCGACGATCCAACAAGAAATCGTCGATCCAAGATTTTAACAATAGAAATCCAAATTTTAAGAGCAACTTTAATCCCTTTAGCACATAGATAATACCACCCAGAAGATATCATCCCAAAGGCTATAAAGATTGATAGTTTTACATTCAAGACAACCTAAACACCTAGAGGGGGGGGGTGAATAGGTTCTAATGCTTGTTAACACTTTTTGGCAGAATTCAATTACAGAATTAAAACACACAGCACAACAGTCACAGAAATTTAACCATCATAGATTGCACACTGTTTTATAGTGGTTCCCCAAGATCTGGGTACATCCACTTTCCCCCTTCACCTATCTAGCAGTATGCTAGATTCGGCCAAACTTCCTCTTTACTCAGATCCACAGATCCTACAGCTCAGAACCTGAAAAAGTTCCTACAACTCAGGCTCAACAGCCCTACCTCAGCCTTATCACAAAGCCTACAACTCAGAGAAGAACCTTCTCCTACACTCAGGTAAACAGCCCTACCACTCAGAGATCAACTCTCCTACACTCAGCCTTTATAACACAGGCTTACAACTCAGATCTGTATTGACAGATCCTACAGAAATTAGAAAAGAAGTTTTTAATGTCTTGCCTTAGTTGAGAGAGAAAAGAACAAGACAATTCTTGATCAGCTGATGAAAGCAACTGAATCTGAGCTTTCTTCAAAGCTTCTTGAATCTGAACTTAGCTGAGTTGATTTCCAAACAGCTTCTTGAGAAACCAATGATGGTTTCCTTCTTCTTCTTCAGGTGGCTGGATCCCTCTCTATCCAACACTTTTGATGATACTTCTGAATTCTTGAAAGAACTCTACTTAGACTGATCCTGAGATCGTCTTCTTAGATCTTCTGATGAAGATCTTCTTTAATGCCTTGCACTTTCTTGAAGAGAGGACTTGTCTCTTAACTGATGTGTTGATTAAGAATTAATTTCCTCCTGTATATATTTTTTTCTTCTTCTGAATCTATCTATTTATAGATCTTCTTCATGGTAACCGGCTGATCCGGTTTCTAAATGACTTCTGACAAGTCTGACAGCTTCAGTTAACCTATCATAACCCACAGCTGTCAAGTCTTCAAACAGATCCTGTGCCTTAGTCTTGGACAGCAAGGTGTTGAAACAGACTGTCAGAAAGTGTCGAGACCAACTGTCTATATGTGTCGACACAAGTGACTTTAGTGTCGACACAGCCTTTGATGATGTCGACTAGTTTGCCTTTAAGTCGACACTGCTTCTTCAGAACTTCATCCTGAGAATGAGTCGACACAGAGAATTTGTGTCGACTCAACACTTCATCTTTCTTCAGAAAATAACTTGGTCTTGACATTGCAGTGTGTCGACACAAGTCCTGTGTGTCGACACAGTTGTTGTAGATTCACAACTCAGTATGTGTCGACTCTGCCTTCAGGTGTCGACATAGATGAGGTCGAATATCTTTCTGTGAGTCGACACTGCTTCCCAGTGTCGACACAAATATGGTCGACTATCTTTCTGTGAGTCGACACTACTTCCCAGTGTCGACACAAATATGGTCGACTATCTTTCTCTGTGTCGACACAGCTTCCTTCAAGTGTCGACACAATTATTCTGAAGTGTTGACCCAGTTTCTTCAGATGGCGACACATGGACTTAGACTAATTTCCTGTATTCTTTAATACTTCTTCACCTGCACATGTCAACTTAAAACAACATCAAATACACCTTGATGTATATCATTAAGCTAAGTTCGGGTTCTTCAAATCAGGTACACATTTTCCAATGTACCCAACAATCTCCCCCTATTTGGAGAAGTCATAACCCGTTTAGTTAATGATATACACCATTTATAACAAAAATAATATGATGATGTGTGACATTACAGGAATATTTTATATAAACAAAATATTAACAATTCATCACAGAGTGAACATGAATATATGATTCCAACCCAAATTTTGTTTATAACATGATAATCTTTGATTACAGATGTTTACATTGAATGATCAAAACATTACAAAACATTTGAAAGAACTTAGAACTAAGACTGATCAGGCTCTCTTATAACAATTCCTTTGCCAGATTGGATTTGAGCCTTCACAGGAGCTTCAGCAACTTCAGTAGGCTTCTTGCCTTTTAGCTCAGCTTTCTTCTGAGCTTCTTCCTTTAGCCTTTGCCTTTCAAAGTAATGAAAGGGCTTTGGAAAGTACTTGCTCGGCTCCTGAGCATCTGGTGGCAGCCTTCCTAGCTTGTCTTTTCTCCTGAACTGTACTATGGCTTCCTGCCTAGCTTCATACTTTTGCCATTCCATTTCATTATACCACTTTCCTCTATCATGTACTTGGTCCTTTACAGCCTTCCAAGCAGTTAGTATAATATTTCTTGAAGTAGGGCTCCACTGCTCAAAATCTGGCTTAAGTTCAGCCTGCTCTCTAAATCTTTTCTTGGATAGTAGAGCATCTTGCTGTTCTTTCAAGTTGGCATCAGGCTTATCAACTTTTTCAATAACAACCTTGGTAACCTCCTTTGGAGGACTATATATATCCTGAACTTGCTGATCAATCATATCAAAATCAGGAGGAGGGTAAATGACTTGGGCAATCTCAGGTTTATTGCCTTCAAGTAGACCTGTTTAAATTCCTGACTCAGCCACCATATCATCATCACACAAAGATGGATATCCCAATGTGGCTCGAATACTATTTGTCACCCATTTGGTGTGCTCTGAGCCAGCATGAACTAACAACCTCTTCCCCTTTATGACTTCTCTGGTAATATGATCTCTTAGATCATCCTTCTGAAATCTGATCTGGCCATCTAGATAATTCACACCTTCTTTAAAATATGGTTTCAATTTTTGAAGTTTGTCAGATATTTCCTTTTGAGATGTAGTGATGGCAGATTAAACTGAAGCTATAGCTTCCTTTAGTTTCTGATCAAAAGCTTCCATCTCTTTTGCTCTTGCTTCAGTCATCCCTGCAGTAACCTTTTTGAACTCTTCAAGAATTTCATGGTGAGATTCAGCCAAATTATCATTCATCCTCAGCTGATTCTCCAAAACATAACCTTGCTTGAAAGCAATATCATCCACTTTAGTGAGGATAGACTGCTGTTGTTTAGCCAAAAACACTACAACATTACCTCCCTTATGGAAGCAATCTGTCATCTCCTTCTTATTCATATTTACTTCAAATCTAATAGATTTAATATCTTGAGCCAAGTCAAATTGAAGGGATTTATTACTCTCATCAACATACTTCTCCATTGCTAATCTCTGCTCATCCAAATTAACTTGCAAATCTACCATGAACTTGTTGTAGTTAAATTCAGATGGAGATTGGTGAGTTGAAGTTTGGAGTGCCTGCTTATAACTTTGGCTCCTTCTCTTGAAGACTATGAGCTTTCTCTTCTTAGCCATTCTGGCTTCTTCAGTCTGAGAGTCTGATGAACTTTCTATTTGAACTCTTTTAGGTGGAGTAGGAGGAATATTAGTTTCAGTGACATGTTGCTCAGCCTCAACATTCACAGTCTCCCCCTCAACTACTTGCTCCTCCTCAACTCCTTGTTCCTTCTCAGCTTCTTGCTCTATCTCCATGTCTAGTGCCTTCTCATTTTCTTGCTCCTCCTCTACCCTATCAGTAGCAATTTCAATATTAGGAAATAACTCATCTAGAGTGTATTCCTTCTAAGCTTGAACAGATGTTGAATCATCCAGATCTGCAATATTCAAATCTTTTGATAAATCAATTTGTTCTTTCTCCTGCACTGATTCAGACATCTGCTCTCCCTGCACTTGTTCAGTATTTGGAATATCCTGGGCAGGTGAATACACTTGCTCCCCCTGCACCAGTGCAGGAATAGAAATATTAGTAATGTCCTTGGGAGGAAAATACACTTGCTCTCCCTGTACCTGTACCTGGTCAGGAGTAGATACATTCTGGACAGGAGAGTGAGCATGCTCCCCCTGCATCTGTGCAGGAATGGTTGATTTCTGAACTTGAGTAGACTCAGGCTGTTCTTCAACCTGCTTTCTCACTTGCTCTTCTGGATGCTGGGTAGTGCCTAGATCATGTGCAGGGGATCTCTCAGGGGTGTCCTGCCTGTTCTCATCAGGCACATCTTTAGACAGCACCCTATCCCACCTTGAAAATAATCTTATATCCATTCTCCTCATGTGATTAATCTTTGTCCCAGGCAGTTATTGCATAACCTCAGGGATCACCCCAGTCAGGTATAAACTCATAATTCTAGCCAGATTTGGCTTCTTGATTCCTTCCTTGATCTAATCAAATACTACAGCTGACCAGTCAGTTGGAATTGTAAACACAATTCTGGTCATTAGGCTGAACATATAGGCTGAAATCCTATCATGTCCACCTGGTTTGCACAAAATTACCTTCCCAACTACTTCTGACAGAAACTTGCCCTGTTGATTCATGCCCTTCCTGTTGATAGCTGCTCCAATCTTCAGGGTTGGATCCAATCCACACCATTGGAGAGCCTCCCTGGTCTTAGAGGCAGGAACCTCTTCTTCATTCTCAATGTTTGATAATTGAAGTGTTTTTCTTAAATTTCTTGGTGTCAGTTTCACCTTTGTCCCATGAACAGTGGATTTTATCTTGAGACCAGCTGAATCCACTGATGCAGAGGTAAAGAATTCAATCACCTCCTTCTTCCAGATCTTTGATGGTTCAGAAACTAGAAATTCTAATCCAGATTCAGAAATTAGAGTGACAACCCTTTGAACATCTGTCGGGGCATCCGCAAAGGCATTACGCACCAACTCATATCCTTCGTTGATGTTATCTGCAACCTTTGGCGCCATTGATCAGACAAGAAATCTTGAGAGAGAAGAGAGAGAGATTGTCGATACAGGGTTTGAGTCTCCAAAACCTTGTAAGCGTGTCGAAAGAATAAGTTCTTGACCTATTTATACCTTCTAGGGAAAGAAGATCAAAAGTCGGGCAAAAACAGTCTATAAGTGTCGACACAGATGGAGTGTGTCGACACAAACTTCTATTGTCTAGACAGCAAGTCTGTCTGCTATGTGTCGACACCAATTGTGGATATGTCGACACCTGAGAGACATAGTAGAGCATTAGAAATTCTGTGTCGACTCTTAGGATTAGTGTCGACACAAAATCTGTAAGTGTCGACACCACTATTTTGGTGAAGTCGACACTACATTCCTGGATGAGTTGACTATTTGATTCTTAAGTGTCGACACAAATTCTCTGTGTCGACACATATTCTCTGACTAGTCGACATGACTTCACTGAGTCGATACATTATCACTGAATGTGTCGACACTATTTTACTTAGCCAATTTCTGTTTTTGTCTATACCACTTGATAATCTAATATCACTTATAAGTTTGTTGATAAACTAATCAATGGTCAGCATGCCTAATTCAATTTTAAATTTATTGAATTTTGTTTCATCCAGTGGCTTAGTAAATATATCTGCTATTTGACAATCTGTTTTAACAAATTCCAATGAGATGTCTTCTCTTTCTACATGCTCTCTAAGAAAATGGTATTTAATTTCTATATGCTTAGTTCTACTGTGAGAAACAGGATTATTAGCAATAGAAATAGCACTTTTAGAATCACACAATAAAGGTGTTCTACTTACTTGAATACCATAGTCTTTCAACTGATGCTGTATCCACAATAGCTGTGCACAGCAGCTGCCAGCAGCAACATATTCTGACTCAGCTGTGGATATTGCCAAACTGGTCTGCTTCTTACTACTCCATGAAATCAATCTTCCTCCCAAGAATTGACAAGTACCAGTTGTACTCTTTTTATCCTCTCTACACCCTGCAAAGTCTGCATCTGAATAACCTGTTAGTAGAAAATCTCTATTCCTAGGGTACCAAAGGCCTAGATTAGGTGTGCCCTTAAGATATCTCAGAATCCTTTTGACTGCAGTATAATGAGATTCTTTAGGGCAGGCTTGGTACCTAGCACAGACACATGTAGCATACATAATATCTGGTCTACTAGTAGTGAGATATAGTAGAGAGCCAACTATTCCTCTATACAAAGATTCATCAACAGGTTTACCTGCATCATCTTTGCATATAGGCATACTTGTTCCCATAGGAGTTCTCATAGTGGAGGATGACTCCATACCATACTTCTTAATTAATTCTTTGGTGAACTTAGACTGGGATATGGAAAGGCCATTATCAGTCTGTCTTACTTGGAGTCCCAAGAAGAACTTAAGTTCCCCCATACTGCTCATCTCAAACTTCCCTTGCATAAGTTTGGCAAACTTTTTACAAAGGTTGTTTTCAGTAGATCCAAAGATTATGTCATTAACATAGATCTGAACTAAAATGATCTTACCTTTGGATTCCCTAAGGAATAGAGTTTTGTCTATTTTTCCTCTTGAGAATTTATTCTCAATAAGGAAAGTAGACAGGGTTTCATACCAAGCCCTTGGGGCTTGCTTTAACCCATACAAAGCTTTCCTAAGCTTATAGACATAATCAGGTTTAAGAGGATCTACAAAACCCGATGGCTGCTCTACATAGACTTCCTCTTTTAAATCACCATTCAGGAATGCTGATTTCACATCCATCTGGTACACTCTGAAGTCTTGATAGGTTATATAGGCAAGGAACATTCTGATTGCCTCCAGCCTTGCTACTGGGGCAAAGGTTTGATCAAAGTCAATCCCTTCTTCCTGCCTGTATCCTTTTGCAACCAATCTTGCTTTATTCTTCACTATTATTTCACTCTCATCCAATTTGATCCTATAAATCCACTTTGTGCCAATTATGTTGTGGCCTCTTGGTTTAGGAACAAGCTTCCAGACATTGCACCTTCTGAATTGATTCAGCTCCTCTTGCATAGCATCAATCCAGTGCTAGTCTTGGATGGCTTCTTCAAACTTCTTAGGCACCATTTGAGACAGGAAACTTGAATGCAGGTCTGTGCTTTGATTTCTTCTTCTATTCTGCACTCCCTGTCTTGGATCACCTATAATCTGATCAGCTGGATGATCTCTTAAATGTCTTATAGCTGGAGGAATATTCCTTTCTGGTTGAACATCTTCAGCTCCTTCTTCATGCTGAACCTCTTGGTTTTCATCAGCTTCTATTGAGTCTTGTACTCCCCCTGGACAGTAGCCTTCATTTTCCAATGCTCCATCTTCCTTTGATGCTTCAGCAATGGAGAGCTTGTCCATTCTTTTGCTTATACCTGTTGAATCATTTAATCTACAAGACTACTCACAGTTGATTAATCTTGTTTCATCAAACACAACATGTACAGATTCTTCAACAACTTGAGTAGTCAAGTTGTAGATTCTATAGGCCTTACTATTTATGTTGTACCCAACAAATATCCCATCTTGGGATTTGGCAGCAAACTTAGTTAGGTATGACTTTCCATTGTTAAGTATATAGCATTTACAACCAAAGATCCTGAAGTAGGATAGATTTGGTTTTCTACCTTTCATAATCTCATAGGGAGTCTTTTTGTGGTTCTTGGTGATAGAAGCCATATTGATTACATGACATGCAGTGTTAAATGCCTCAGCCCAGAAATATTCTGGGAGAGAGGTGTCACTCAATAGAGTTCTGCCAGCTTCAATTAATGTTCTATTCTTTCTTTCAGCAATGCCATTTTGTGTGGTGTTCTAGGTGAGGAGAACTCTTGGAAAATCCCAAAGTCTTCACATAATTTTGTCATGCTTTCAGATTGAAACTCAGTACCATGGTCACTTCTGATTTTGACCATTGTACTATTCAGTTCATTCTGAATTTGCTTTACAAAACTAAGTAATACACTTGGGGTTTCTGATTTCTGTCTCAAAAAGAACACCCATGTAAATCTAGAATAGTCATCTACCACCACAAAAGTATAGACTTTCCTACCTAGACTATGAACTGGCATAGGACCAAAAAGATCCATATGTAAGAGGTATAGGCACCTCACAGAATCCTTGTTTTCAAGGCTTTGAAAGGAGGATTTTGTCTGCTTGCCCTTTTGACAAGCTGAGCATATTTCTCCCTTTATACACTTAACTTGAGGACCATTCCTCACTAACTCTTTGCTAATGAGTTGGCCAATTGTCTTGTAGTTAAGATGAGCCAATCTCTTGTGCCACTTGACACAATGAGAAGCATTATCATCAGCTGTAAGACAGATGGAAGAAGCCTTGTTCTCACATACAAAATTAAGACAATAGACATTTCTCTTCCTATACCCAGTCAATATGATCTTTTGATCACTTGACCTTTTGATATGACATCCATTCTTAACAAATGAAATGTCATATCCTAAATCACTCAGCTGGCTTATGCTTATTAGATTGTGTTTCAAACCTTTTACATAAGCCACTTGGGTGATAGTAATTAGGTTAGTAGAAATGTTACCAAACCCTTTGATGATTCTTTTTCAGATCCACCAAAGATCACTTTGGGTCCATCTTTGACAGATGTATACTCCTTCAGCAGCCCCTTTATTCCAGTCATGTGCCTGGAACAACCACTGTCCAAGTACCATATAGGGGCATAGCCACTTGGACTTTCCTGCAACACAGATTTACTTACCCTTAGAACCGAAGTAAGTCTTGGGTCCTTGGTTCAGGTTAGCATTAACAAAGCTACCATTATCTCTTCTAACAGGTAGACTATTGTTCTTTCTAACACTTGTGTTATGCCAGCAGTCTAATGCAAAATGGCCTCTCTTGCCACAGCACCAACATTCAAACTTATTGTATCTAGATCTAGATACACCCTTGATAGAAGAATTTCTGTCCATTGCTGGTGCTGCAGCAGCTTCACCCACCGATTTCTTATAACCATTGGGTTTATGAACATGGATAGGCCTGTTGGCATTTACACCCTTGTTTATCAGAACATTAGTCTTAAAATGACCATGAATATCTTCATGATCATATTGGTTAGAAGGCACTTGCACCTTTCTAAACTTAATAGGGACTGAAAGGTTCAGTGGCTTGACAGGAGCTTTGCCTTTACTCTTGAATTGGGCTGCCCTGGTGTTACCTTTGAATCCTAGTCCTGCCTTACCCTTTTGAGTCACAAATTCATCTATCAAGGGTAAGACAGACTTTGGCTTACAGTAACTAGCCACTAACTCCTTTTCAATTCTTAGTCTGGCCTCTAGACTCTTCACTTGATCATTGGTATAATTGATTTTGCCCATCTGAATAATAGTTATATTCTTCAGTTTGGCAATTTCATTTAACTTCTGATCAATTACTTTTTCAAACTCAGTTGCAGCTACCTTTAGATCAGCAATTTCCTGAGCCTGAGATTTAACCAGGTTCTGGCTTTTCTTAAGGGCCTGCAACAAGTCCCCATACTTATCTATCAATTGATAGACATCTCCTTCAGATTCAGATGCATCTACATCACTTGATGCAGATGTAGCTGATTCTGCACTTGTACTACAAACAGATTTTATTGAAGGACATAGTACCTTACTAGGACCAGACTGATTCTGGCACATGTCTTCTTCTAATCCTGCCATCAGTCCCATGCACTGATGATTTTCTTGTTCATAGATGGAGTCTAGCAATTGCATGAACTCCTCTTCTTCAATAACAACATACAGTCCAATATATGCTTCAGCTTTAGATTCTGATTCTGAAGTTGATTGATCTGTTAGGCTCTTTTCCTTCTTTGCAACAAAGGATTTTTCCTTCTTACCCTTTTGATAAGTCTTCTTCTTGTCTGATGACTCCTTTCTCTTATCAGGACAGTCAGCCACTACATGTCCAGGCCTACTACAACAATAGCAGACAATCTTTGAAGTAGTGGCCTTGCTGGGCTTTGTTCTGCTCTTCTCTTTCCTTGATGACTTTTTCTTCTAATAATAGTCATCAACTTGTTGTGATGAGGAGGGCCTAGACTTCCACTGCTTCTTCTTTAAGAATCTCTAGAATTGCCTTTTAAATGCAGCAAAATCTGCATCTGACTCACAGCTTTCTGAACCCTGATTATCTGAATTTTCAGAACTAACTTCTGCAACTTCCTTAGGAGGAGATAATGATATCCTCCTATTCTTTCTAGTGGCTTCTGCCTTGAAGGCCACTGTCTTCTCTTTATGCTCTCCTTTTGAATTCTTTTCCTCCTCCTTGCTCACCATAAGTTGCATTTCATAGGATAGCAACTTTCCAAACAAGGTTGGAGGAGAAATCTCTGCCAGTTTAGCCACTTCTCTTATGGCACAGATCTTTGTGTCTCAATCCTTTGTCAAGGATCTTAAGAATTTGTCATTCAGTTCATAGGTACTGAAGACTCTTCCATAGGACTTTAACTCATTCACAATTCTATAGAATTTCTTATAGCATTCAGTGATGCTATCAGTTTTTCCTTGTCTAAAACTTTCATATTCCTGGTTGAGCATAGACTTCCTATCCTGTCTTACTTCTTCAGATCCCTCTATGTAGACAATCAAGGTGTCCTATATTTCTTTGGAGGTCTTGCAGTGAATCAGATTCTGAAATGTAGAATCATCTATGACACTCACAATAATATTCTGAGCTCTCTTGTTCATGGTTGCCAAAATGATTTCATCCTTGGTCATTTCAGAATAACTCTTTGGAGTTTGAATATTAGCATCAAGAACTGATACCTTCATTGGAATGAAGGGTCCTTCCTGAACTGTGATGTATATCCTTGGGTCAGATGCTTCCATGAACAATCTGACTCTTTCTTTCCAAATTCCAAAGATTTCCTTCCTGCACATGGGTAACTTCATTGACCCTAACTTCTTGTGATTTTCTCCAGAACCCATCTCCTTGAATCTTGATTCTGCCTTTCAGATCTACCTCAGACTGTTAAGTCCTTTTTGAGGAACCTCCCTCTGATACCACTTGATAGTTTTACTTTCAAGACAACCTAAACACCTAGAGGGTGGGGGGGGGGGGTGAATAGGTTCTAATGCTTGTTAACATTTTTTGGCAGAATTCAATTACAGAATTAAAACACACAGCACAGCAGTCACAGAAATTTAACCATCACAGATTGCACACTGTTTTATAGTGGTTCCCCAAGGTCTGGGTACATCCACTTTCCCCCTTCACCTATCTAGCAGTATGCTAGATTCAGCCAAACTTCCTCTTTACTCAGATCCACAGATCCTACAGCTCAGAACCTGAAAAGGTTCCTACAACTCAGGCTCAACAGCCATACCTCAGCCTTATCATAAAGCCTACAACTCAGAGAAGAACCTTCTCCTACACTCAGGCAAACAGCCCTACCACTCAGAGATCAACTCTCCTACACTCACCCTTTATAACACAGGCTTACAACTCTGATCTGTATTGACAGATCCTACAGAAATTAGAAAAGAAGTTTTTAATGTCTTGCCTTAGTTGAGAGAGAAAAGAACAAGACAATTCTTGATCAGCTGATGAAATCAACTGAATCTGAGCTTTCTTCAAAGCTTCTTGAATCTGAACTTAGCTGAGTTGATTTCCAAACAGCTTCTTGAGAAACCAATGATGGCTTCCTTCTTCTTCTTCAGGTGGCTGGATCCCTCTCTATCCAACACCTTTGATGATACTTCTGAATTCTTGAAAGAACTCTGCTTAGACTGATCCTGAGATCGTCTTCTAAGATCTTCTGATGAAGATCTTCTTTAATGCCTTGCACTTTCTTGAAGAGAGGACTTGTCTCTTAACTGATGTGTTGATTAAGAATTAATTTCCTCTTGTATATATATATTTTTTCTTCTGAATCTGTCTATTTATAGATCTTCTTCATGGTAACCGGCTGATCCGGTTTCTAACTGACTTCTGACAAGTCTGACAACTTCAGTTAACCTGTCATAACCCACAACTGTCAAGTCTTCAAACAGATCCTGTGCCTTAGTCTTGGACATCAAGGTGTTGAGACAGACTGTCAGAAAGTGTTGAGACCAACTATCTATATGTGTCGACACAAGTGACTTTAGTGTCGACACATCCTTTGATGATGTCGACTAGTTTGCCTTTAAGTCGACACTGCTTCTTCAGAACTTCATCCTGAGAATGAGTCGACACAGAGAATTTATGTCGACTCAACACTTCATCTTTCTTCAGAAAATAACTTGGTCTTGACTTTGCAGTGTGTCGACACAAGTCCTGTGTGTCGACACAGTTGTTGTAGATTCAGAACTCAATATGTGTCGACTCTGCCTTCAGGTGTCGACATAGTTGAGGTCGACAACTTTCTGTGAGTCGACACTGCTTCCCAGTGTCGACACAAATGTGGTCGACTATCTTTCTGTGAGTCGACACTGCTTCCCAGTGTCGACACAAATGTGGTCGACTATCTTTCTCTGTGTCGACACAGCTTCCTTCAAGTGTCGACACAATTATTCTGAAGTGTCGACCCAGTTTCTTCAAATGGCGACACATGGACTTAGAATAATTTCCTGTATTCTTTAATACTTCTTCACCTGCACATGTCAACTTAAAACAACATCAAATACACCTTGATGTATATCATTAAGCTAAGTTAGGCTTCTTCAAATCAGGTACACATTTTCCAATGTACCCAACAAAGATCAACCTGAATGCTCATATATTTCCAGTTATTCCTATATAAATCTACAAGGACCCAAGGTCACCTGGGTCAAGAACAACTAAGTGTTATACTTGCAGATGAAGACCTATCCAGCATATAATAAACACTAGTATCTGGATAGTGGCTGCTCCAAGCACATGATAGGCATCAAGGACAACTTAATTGACTATAAGTCCAAGCTGGGACAAAAGGTCGTCTTTGGTGATTCAAATTGTGGTCAAATAGAGGGCTATGGCAAAATCAGGATTGGAACTGTAACTTTCAAGAAAGTTGTATATGTGAGTGGACTGAAGCACAATCTCATCTACATAAGCCAACTCTATGATGAGGGTTATCAGGTATCATTCAACTCTGATTCCTGTACTATTACCTCAAGAGAAAACAAACCAGTTTTAATTGGCAGTAGATAAGCAAATATATATTTAGTTAATTTCCAGTCCATTTCTTCAGATATATGTCTGCTTAACTTAGTTAGTTGTCAAAATGACTTATGGCATAAGAGATTAGGACACGTAAATCTGAAAAACATTACTAGGTTATTCAAGGACAACATTGTGAGAGGCTTACCTTCTGGCCCCTACAAGAAGGAAGGTCTCTGTAGGGCTTGTCAACTAGGCAAGCAAACTAAATCTTGTTTTAAATCCATTAATAAGAGTGATTCACCTAGGATTTCGTACTTACTACATATGGACCTTTTTGGACCTATTGCTGTACAAAGCCTAGGAGGGAAGTCTTATACCTTAGTTGTTGTAGTTGACTTCTCCAGATTCACTTGGGTTTTCTTTTTGAGAGAAAAGTCAGATACTTTTCAAGTTCTTATAGATTTTCTCAAGAACATACAGATTGAGTATTCTACTCAAGTTGCATTGATCAGAAATGATCATGGAACTGAGTTTGAGTATCTTCTTATGCTAGAGTTCTGTAGGAAAGAAGGTATAAGACACTGCTTCTCAGCTCCTAGAACTCCTCAACAAAATGGGGTAGCTGAAAGGAAAAATAGAATACTCATTGAAGCTATAGGCACATTACTTGTAGATGCTTACATGCCCCTATCCTACTTGGCAGAGGCAGTGAGCAGAATAAACTATGTCCTGAACAGAAGCTTGATACACAAACTAAAATATAAGACCCCCTATGAATTGCTCTAGTGAAGAAACCAATAATTAACTATTTTAAAAGTTTTTGGTTGTATATGCTATATTCACAATAATGACAAAAAGAACATTAGAAAGTTTGAAGCAAAGGCCTCAGTGGAAATTTTTCTAGGATATTCCCAAGTCAGCAAAGCTTATAGGGTTTTTAATAAATCCACATTGAAAATAGAAGAATCCATGCATGTTATATTTGATGAGACTAACATGTTTTACAAGGAGAATGAAATTTCTAACAGAAACCTCCTGCAGGTAAACAACTTGTGTGAGAAATTGGATGAATTGAAATTTACATCCAAGTCTTCTCAACAAGCCAATGAAGAAAGTGATGAAGAAAATCTGGATGCAGTTGAACCCTCCACAACAGCAGAAGTAATTCCACAAGAGAAATCCTTCCAAAATGTTGTTGCTGAACTAACTCCACCCACTGATCTTGCCATACTGAGGGATCATCCCAGATCCCAAGTGATTGGAGACATAACAGTAGGTATACAAACAAGGCATCTACTTAACCAGGACTTGATGCATGCCTGTTTCCTCTCTCAAATTGAGCCTCTATCCATATTTGATGCAGAGCAAGATCCCCACTAGATTATTGTAATGCAAGAAGAGCTCAATCAGTTTGAGAGATGCAGGGTTTGGGATTTGGTTCCAAGACCAAAAGACTACCCAGTCATTGGAACCAAATAGGTATTCAAAAATAAGCTTGATGCCCAAGGTGTGATTGCGAGGAACAAGGCTAGGCTTGTTGCTCAAAGATATAGACAAGAGGAAGGGATTGACTATGATCAATCCTTTGCTCCCGTTGTCAAGCTAGAAGCAATAAGGATATTTCTGGCCTATGCTTCATTCAAAAAGTTCAAAGTCTATCAAATGGATGTGAAGAGTGCCTTCTTGAATGGGGAACTTAAAGAAGAGGTTTATGTTGAACAGCCTCAAGGTTTTATTTCTTCAACTCATACCTATTTTGTGTTTAAGTTGCACAAGGCTCTCTATGGTTTACAGTAAGCTCCAAGAGCTTGGTATGAGACCCTAGCCAGCTTTCTATTAGAGCATGGTTATTCAAGGGCATAGTTAATAGGACTTTGTTTACCAAATTGCATCATGATAAAATACTGTTTGTACAAATATATGTAGATGATATAATATTTGGCTCTACTGATCCCAAATTATGCAAGGGATATTCTGATCTAATGCATTCAAGATTTGAGATGAGTAGCATGAGTGAGCTTTCCTACTTCCTTGGTCTCCAAGTGAAGCAGCTCCTTGATGGCATCTTCATTTCCCAGGCTAAATATGCCAAAGAGCTCATAAAGAAGTTTGGTATGGCTGTTTCCTCAACAAAGAAAACACCCATGCCTACAAATGTTGTACTAGACTCTGATGCACATGGGAAACCTGTGGATCAGAAACTATATAGGGGCATTGCTGGATCCATACTATACCTTATAGCAAGCCGACCTGATATTATGTTTGCTACATGCCTTTGTGCAAGATTCCAGGTGAACCCTAAAGAATCTCATCTAGTTTTTCTAAAAAGACTTTTGAGATATATAAAGGGTTGTCCTAGTATAGGTTTCTTGTATCCTACTGAGTAAGAGTTTGAGTTGACTGGATACTCAGATGCTGACTTTGCTGGATGCTGAGTGGACAAAAAAAGTACTTTAGGAACTTATCAGTTCCTTTGTATGAGATTAGTGTCTTTATTTTGCAATAAGCAGTCATCAGTTTCTACATCAACTACTGAAGCTAAATATATTGCAGCTGGCAGTTGCTGTTCCCAAATGCTGTGGATTCAAAACCAACTACTGGACAATGGTCTCAACTTAAATAGTTCAACATTACTATGTGATAACACAAGTGCTATAGCCATAGCAAAAAATCAAGTTCATCACAACAAAACTAAGCATATAGACATTAGGCAGCATTTTATTAGAGAGTGTGTAGACAATAATAAAATTAACCTTGTCTATATCTACACTGATTTACAAAGAGCTGATATCTTCACAAAACCTCAACAAATTTTAATTTATGGATGAAAGAAATCATATGTTCTTCATAAATCAGCTTGGAATGATAAATGGAGAAGAATTAGTTTAATTTCTGTCTACACTCGACAAATTTTTCAAAGTTCGTCGAACGTAGATCGACAAACTGGGCAAAGTTTGTGAGATATTCGTCGAACGGAGATCGACAAACTCTCTGTGTGTGAAGTTAGTTTCATCGAACTGAGATTGACGAACCTACTTCAGAAAACGTTCGTCGAACGAATATCGACGAAATGTCTTCATCCCTTAAGACTGATATCAACGAATCATTTAAGCCCAAATTATTTCGTCGACCTTAGATCGAAGATCTATTCATTTCTCGTGGAATGGAGTCTGCCGCTTTATATTCAGGAAAACACTATATTTAGGTTTTATTCGACCTCTGTCCCGTGATTTCAGTTCTCTTGCACTTGATCTTTGACTTTTCTTGCAGGTATTCTCAAGGTGATTCCCACAGGCTCTCTTGCAGCGATGAAGTTTGATACATGATTCGATCTGGATTTCAAATCCTTTCAATACTCTGACCCTGTGTTCGTGAACATTCTGCAAATTCTAGAAGACCAACATCTCAAGACTCTACTATCAACACGCATCAAAATCTGTGGAACAGAGATCAGGGAATGGGTCTATACATCTACCTCAGAGGAGAACGTGATGATAGGGACTATCACTGGTAATGCCATCTCCCTCACTCACATAGTTTTAACTAAAATATTTGGATTGCATAATGGTGAGGAGGAACTAGAAATTGAAACTGAAGAGTTTGATATAATGCTGAGCCTCATGGGTTATTCAGGAGCAACCCCACAAAAACTGCTTAAAAAGCATTTATCTGCTGAATATAAGTTCCTTGCAGATATTGTAGGGAAAGTGCTGCTAGGAAAGCACTTTATACATGATTACATTACCAGGCATCAATTCCTGGTTATGTGTGCAATAGTAAACAAGAAAGACATTAACTGGGCTCAAGTATTATTTGATCTTATCAAAAAGAAGAACAGTAAAAAAGAGGTATGTTTTGGAAGGATCCTAGGGATCTTCCTCAAAGAAAAGGCTGCGGGATCCCTGATCTCTCCGACCATAACCATTAATGCCTCAAAGAGACTTACCTATGCTCTTTTTGGCAAGTGGGAGAGGACCATTACAAAGCCAACCAAGTCTCTTTCCTCTTCCACCAGAACTTCTAAAAGTACAAGGGCTACATCAGCCACTCCCCACCCCTCTGTAGAGATTCCATCCACCACTCCACCTCCTCTTGATTCTCAAGCTCCATCTTAGCCTCTAGTTAAACAAACCCAAGCCTCCACTCTTATTCTCATACATACCCATACACCACCAGCTTCTCCAACTCCCTCTTCCCCTACACATATTCCGTCCAATTCTCCCTCTCCTAGGACATAAACATCCATCCCTACTCCTCCCCAATCTCCTCTCCCTTATCATCTTGCTGATATCACCCTCTCCACTCTCTCTTCAATCCCATCCTTCAATCTACTGTCATCTCCTCTGAACACTCCTTCTCCTCAACAATCCCCTCAATAGGACCCCCTTCTAGAAACCTCCAATCAACCATCTCCTACAAATACTATCTTCACTACCTCTATCCCTTCTCAACAACCTCCTGCCTAAACATCTAACTCCACATCTTTGAATCCCTCTATCATCCAACCACTTCTTGAGCTACTCAAGCCCATCCTCCAAACCATCATTGCAGAGGCTATTTAACCTTTGTCAATCTCCATATCCTCTCTTTCTACTCAAATCTCTACCGTCTCTTCATCTGGGGGCCTGGCTTCAGTACATACTGAAACCAGGCAGGGGGAGATACTTAATGATGAAGTAGAAACCGCAGCACCAACAGCAGCAGCAGGAACAAATGGTGATACTATACTTAGTGATGTAGTAGTAACAACAGCACCAACAAAAGCACCACAAGCAGCAGCAGGACCAAATGTTGATATGGAACCAGATTTTCTACAGTTTCTTGATACTGATATGGAATCAGCTGATATGGAGATAAATGATTCAGGAGAAGATGTAGATAATTAGTGTACAGTTATTATAGTATCTAATGCTCAAGAGTCTAGTTTGCCAGAAGTTCTGCCTGGAAGAATCTACTTCATTAAATTTAAAGTAAATCTACATAATCTACTGAAAATTTTTGGATCCTATATTCAGTTCTGCCTCTCCTCTCTCACTTAATCATCCAGAGCAATAGTACGCTACACCTCCCCTGTAAGTTCAGAAGTGTTAGCCAGTATAAAGGAAAGTCTGATAGCTCCTCCAACAATATTATATGAACAAAGATCTAGCCCTCCTGGGCCAACTTATATCATAGATGATAGCCCTATTCCTAGTTTGGATGATCTAATCAATAAGGACATTGCTGTGGAAGCTGAAGAAGTTGAAGCTGAAGTTGTTCCCACTCAAGCCAGCAAAGAAATTCCCAAGGATCTGATCAGTCAGATTGATGAAATGTATGATAATCCTCAACAACAATCTGATGATGATGGTGATGATGATGATGATCCTGATGATGCTCCTAAGATGAAGCAAGCCTAAAAGAAAAGGAAAGCTCCACCTTTACCTGCTCCCAAACCTGGAAATACCAATATCACACCATATTACATCCTACAAAACATAACTCCATAGAAGGGTATGTTAGCATGGATGTGGCTATCTAAAAATGAACAAAAAGCATGGAAGAAAAGTAGGAGGTATTCTCCTTCTCCACAAAGGTTTAGAAGAGATCCTCCTCCTCCTCCTCCAACTACAGGTGCCTCAAGAACCTTACCCCAGATCTCAGAAGGATTCACTAAACCTACTCTAACTAAAACTAATCAGAGACAGGGAAGACCCTCTCACTCTTATGGAGACAGTCAGCATAAACAGAGACATCAATCTTATTCCAGCTATCAGTCAGCTCAACAGAGTATTTCTAAGCCAACATTTTCCCCTCATCCATCTCCTGACAAAGCTAATAGTCCTTTAAAACCTCCAATTCAAGCTTATGATCCTGAAACTAGTGTAACTACAAGAATGGCAAGATTCAAGGAATCTGTGGCTCTCTCTAAAATCAAGCAAGCCAAGGAAAAAGGTCAAGACACTTCTCAGTTCTCCACTATGTCTAGCTACAGGAAGAAAGAATTTGAAAGATATTAAGTAGGAAAATTATTCAATGCTGATGAATACATGAGTTTACATCCTGAAGCAGTGGTTCCAAGAACTACCTCACAAAAGACTATTGGTGTTGCTGATATGACCATGACTATGAAGCAAGCTCATGATCCAAATAGAATAATCAAATTTGCTAAGCCTTCTGACTCCCACAAGAACATTTAAAATTATTTATTTTCTGTGTTTCCTGTGAACAATCTGGGTACATATCTTCATATAGGTACTGATAGCTTATTTATTCTATCAGTTATCTATGTTTTCATGCTATGTTTACTTACTTTTGTTTTGTGATTCTTTTTTTGTTTATTTGAAGTAACCTCACCCAAATACGGGGAGATTGTTGGAACCCCTATGTGATGTTGGCTAGGTTATCTTCTTAGGTTGTGACCCATGTTGTATAGAAGGGTCAAATTTTATGTGTTTCTTAAGTCTAGGGCATGTTCTTAGAGTCAACAGATCAAAGGACCAACCTAAACCCCGCCAAAGACTCAAGACTTAGAGAAATCAAGATTTAGAGAAAGAGATCTACATTCGTCGATCTCAGGTCGACGATAGTCGTGCTCAGCTTGACAAACTCAGAGTTAAAATCTCTGAGCTAAGCTCGACGAACTCCATTCTTAGATCGACTAACTCTTCAACACTCAGTGCCATAATTCACTCAAAGTCAAGGCTGACTCAGAGATAAAGAACACTCAATCCCAATAGATGGACCAAGTTTTTAGGTCGACTAACTTCACAAACTCAGGTCGACGAACATAGAGCGCAGAATTTGTCAGCTTATGCACAGTAGTTGATTCACAGAGATCAAGTCGACTAAAGCAAATCTCAGTTCGACGAAAGCTGATTAGAGGTCGACGAAATATCGGGTCGATGAAAGCTGATTAGAGGTCGACGAAAGCTTATCTCAGGTCAACGAAAACTGTACGATATTTTGTTACTTATTCTTTCTCATTCTGTCTCATCATTTTAACTATTATAGGCTATTAATTCCCTTGTAAATAAACGCACTTATATTCTCTGAATAGAGCAATTACTGGCAGCATTGATTGCTAACATCCTCCATGGAATTAATTGCTTATATCTCGGGACAGCCATAGAATAGAATATTCAACAGCATTCTTACAGTTTTTCGTTCCCAAGATTTCGGCTGAACATTTATTGCAAGGTTTTTTTTTAATTCGACCAAGTTGCAGTCATTCGATACTGATCTCCCTGCCAAGAAAACAACAACACACAAGAGCAAAAATTGATCATCTCCTTGAGTCAAAGAAAATAAAATGTCCAAAAGTGCAGTGAAAAACAACTCTTAGAAAAATCAACTGCTGTCAAGAGAAGAAGAAAGAACAATCATCACCATCAAGAGTCTTTCTTTCTTTCTCTCCCTCTTTGTTTTCAGGGATCTCAAGTGACAGTAACATTAAAATCAGTCAAGGATCTCAAAAGCTGAAGGCCTACACCCTTGAACAAAGCTTCCACTCCTGAACCATTCAAGATCTCAGGGGGAGCTTTGACAACAAATAAGAATCCACACAGTCTTCTCATTTTGATTTGAGAAAAGAAGACTTACATCACTCTCTCATTCCCATCTCTGTACAGGGTTTTAATTCCCTTCAAAATTATTCTGGTTGCAAGTCTCTTTCCAAAAGACTTGAGGTTTGATTTTTGAGCACCTGATCAAAAGCTTATTGGTGACAGTCACCTGATCAAAACTTGCAGTGGATTCCTACCAAGGGTGGTAGAAGAGTGGATGTACCTAGTTTGGGGAACCACTATAAATTTCTTGTGTTGTCTTGTTGCACTTTTTTTTCTGTTCTTGCTGTGGTTGTGTTAGTTAGATATTCTGTGATCTTTGATTTACTTTAATCTGTGATAGTTAGATATAGTTATTAAAGGTAAAGATAGCATACTGTTAGAGAAGAAAATTTTAAAAACACAGAGACATACTCTATTCACCCCCCCCCCCCTCTAGAGTATATCAGATCTAACCCTAACTTTCACCGGAGTTGTGGTAACTCAAGCCACCATGCTTATGAGTGCCCCGCGGGTGAGCTATTTGCTGACCAGGCAAGTATGGCTTGTGAAGAAAATTTTAATTTTATAAATAATAAAAATTGTGCTATGCTTTACAATAATACTTATAACCTTAACGCGAGAAACCATCACAATTTCTCGTGGAACCAAAACACGCCCGTCCCAAGATGGCAGGGGGCCAACATCAATTCGATGCTCAGGCTTCTAGTAGCAAGCCGCGACCATCTCAGCTGGGTTATAATAAGAATTTGCAAGGGATGCGCAAGAGCGCGTTAGAGGAGATGATGAAAAAGTTTATTGAAATGGCCCAGTCGAATATGGCTACTCATACTGCTTCCATGAGGAATTTGGAAACGTAATTAGGACAATTGGCCCACGTATTTTCTGAGCGCACCCACGACA
This sequence comes from Platanthera zijinensis, assembly GCA_039513925.1. NCBI lineage: Eukaryota > Viridiplantae > Streptophyta > Magnoliopsida > Asparagales > Orchidaceae > Platanthera > Platanthera zijinensis. Next base: position 136,671,636 of record CM077081.1, read on the forward strand.
CTCTTCCTAGCAACACAGAGAAGAATCCCTGTGAGTAGGGGAAGAGTGTTGAGGAAGTGGGGAAATGTAATTCTCATGAAACGACTGTTAAATGTGAGATTAATGCCATAGAAACCCTAGCGCTATGTGATTCCGGTTCATCTTGCAATATTCTTGCTTTGCAGGTTGTTGAAATGATGAATTTGAATATCGAATCTGATGGAAGGAAATCCTTAATACTAGCTTATGGATCTGTGGTTGAGACCAATGGAGAGGTGAAGGGTGTAGAAGTTGTTTTGAATGGGGCGGCTGTCTTCACAGACTTTCCGGTGCATGGACCCAAGGGTAACACATCAAAACACATCTTTGGGGTCCCCTTCCTTAAAGCCAGTGAGGAGACGTTGCATTTTGATGCTAGTGGCGTCACTGTTGCGCACAATTTTAATGCACCTTTAACACCTTCGCCTCCTCAATTAATTTTTGTTTGCCTTGTAAAACCAGTGAACTTAACTAGCGTGTCATCTAATGATGTTTCTAGTGGTGTTAAGGCAGATTTTCAATCGACGGGACAAGAATAGGTTGAGGATGTTTTTGAAACGCTAATGACAACTAAAGGGAAAGAAGTGACACAGGTACTTATGTGATGCATGCTGCTGCTGCAAAGATGGATGTGTTGTGCAAGGCGGATGTGGGCATGCAAAATTTAAATTTAAAAACTGCAATTTGTTTAGCCAAAGTCTGTACAACTTTGAAACAGGTAACATGGGCTATTCTTTCACCATCAGCGGGTGAAGAAAGGATGCCCCAAGTTTTGGATGTTAATCTAGCTGCTGAAGAGCCGGGTGTGACCTTACAACCCTGGCGCTCCGCTTCTGTGGAATTAAAACGAAAGGAGTTGCTTCTGCACAAAGCGCAGAGTTTTGCCCGCAGGCGCTGGACGGAGGAGGGTAGGGGCAGGGGAGACTTGTCTTCCTTGGGCCCTAAAACTCTCCCCTCTTCATCATCTCGTGTGTCTGGGGGGGATATATCACGAATCAGCGTTTAGCTGAAGAGTGAGGGATCTCTGCGGCCGTCTCCATTTGTCTTATTGCTGAAAGCATTTTAATTGCTTAATGTTGTGTGTGACTTTGAATTCTCTTTCTCTACGTATTAAAATTTTGCTACCTGAACATTGTATAAAACTATTAATAAAGGTATTTCATCCACCTTAAGGATAGTAAAGAAAAGGGCTTCTGAGAGACAACCAAATTTAGCTGCGTTTAATTTGTTTGTTTAGCTTTTTCAGTGTGCATGCCTATTATTTGCTTGGTTGGAGATGTGCTTCTTGCAAGTGATTTTTTTTGGGCCGAGAACTTATTTATCAAGTTTAAAGCCAATCTTCTGGTATGCTCATCTTCTGAGCATTTTGTTACTTGTCCCCTTATCTAATTTTGATTTTAACTTCAACATATTTTGTTTCGCTTCTTAGCTTAAGTCTGGGGGAGGGCTTTTCGATGTTACCTTTTCACGTGCACTTCATTTGCCTACCAGTAGCTGTTTTTAATTTATTTGTTTAGTTCATTGCCATGCGCATCGTTGCACCGACATGAGCGCGTAATTAACTTTTTGCGTACGACGAGTCAAACTTGTTTCTTTCGTTAGATTTAGGAAAATTACCTTGCTAACATAGGATTGTGAGACGGGATAAAATGTTGACCTTGTTGCGATCCTAGTCGAGTGCTTCCGTCTCGTTTAGAAATTAGATTATAATTAATTTTTCTACATGCTTTTAGTTTTATATTTTTCTAATGGCGTAAATTCTTTTTATTATACTAAAAAATTGCTGAATCCTATGTGAATCTTACAATAGCTTAGGGATATGTGTAGACAACCAATAGATTTGTATTGCTCAAGTCGGTAGGATGGATAGTCTTTCTCGTTGGCTATGAACTTTACCCAAGCTACTCTCGAAGCATTGGTGCATGATTAGTTAAGCGTGAGCATGATGTAGGCCATCATTTTTTCCAGGTTGAGCTTTGTACCCGTTCCTAGCATCTTATCCTCGTTAGCCCTGTTGTGCATACCCCTCCTTTGATTTAGCTCCAATTTTATTTCACCAAAGCCTAGTAACCATCCCGAGTCGCACACCCAAGTATAGCTTTACTGTTTTCTAATTTCAGGATGGGGGTGTTGATGCGATGTTGTTCTTTGTGAAATATGTAGTTGTGCTCCCATGAATTTATTTGCTGGAATAATGTAACAGAAAAAGAAGAATTAAGAAGAAAATTTATAAAAATAAAATTTGAAAAAGCAAGAAAAAGAGAAAGGAAAAGTATAACTGAAAATCTGATTTGAGTTAATATATTTTTTGGAGTAGGTGTACCCGCGCATTTTGGGGGTAGCGGATAGACTCTTTTTGTGCTAGATCAGTTGGGTTTTATGCTTAGCCTTTGTTTTTATCCTTGATTACATCGCCTAAAACCAAGACCCATTACTACCCGAAGTCCTACAAACTCACACTTAAGTAAAACTAGTGCCGTAGAGAGATTGCGAACGGGCAATCATATGGTAGCTAACATTGGTGGATTCCTTTAGAGGTTGTCCCGATTCCCGATCTTTGGAAATACTTGCCTTAGCGGTTTGCCTATTTTCTCCCTACGCGTGAACAGAGGATTTACCGCGATTCTGTTTTTGAGTAGTCATAGAATTTTTTCTTACGTAGGCTGAAAAGTATAAATTATTTTGTATGCTTAGAAATTTTCTCTACTATATTTTTACGCCCACGAGCATGCGACTTTGCATGGTACTCCGGATCATAATTACTGTGTTAGTTAGTTCTTTTTCTTGTCTATAAGGATCTTCTTTGCTCGGGATACGCAAATAGGTAAGTCTGGGGGGGTGTGATGAGTCCCGTTTATATAGGGTTTTGCGGACTCATCTTGGCTGGTTTTCATGACTTTGCACTTCAATTTTCGGTTGTTTTCATTTATATTTCGTTCCTACTGCGTTTCATGTTTAGTGCACTTTTTTAGCCCGTGGGTACGCAATTGCGCATTCGATTGCTTGGGGTATACACTTGGTGCTCCCTAGGGCTTGTTCCAGAAGTTTTTTTTTTGCATTTTGTTGATTGCTTGAGGGTCCTCCTTTGTGAGTTTTTATGGTGTGCAGGTGGTAAGTTTTCCCCACTTCAGAATTCTGATTTGTGGAAAACGCACGGGCGTGCGTTTTCTTGGCACACGATTTGTTTCAGTCGTGCATTTTATACAGATTATTTTGGAAGATTGACCAGCCCGTGCGATTGCCTCACGCACGGGCTCTTGGGAACCTTGCGCGAAGGAAACACACAATTTTCCTGTAGCCTTCTTGTTTTACTCTGTTCTGTAGTTTGTCGTGCGTCTTCTTCTTGCACGGGCAGAAGCACCTGTGGGCGCATAAAACAAACGATTACACCTTGTTGCCTGCAATATCATCTCTCTGTCATTACTCGTGCGAATTAATTCACGAACGGGCGGATTGCCCGTGCACGAAGGAAATGCACGGGTCAACGCTTCTTCTTCCTTAGGCATTTTCTGGATATAAGTATCGCACGGTTCATGCACGGTTGTGCGCCTGACTGTGCGTCACAATTTTTTTCTAAGTTTTACTATTTAAGCAACAGATTTCTTCTAGACTGGGACATCTCCGTTTTCCCCCGCCATTTCCTCCCCTTTGAGCGGGAACTCATCCCTCCAGCCGTCATTTTCTCTCGCCTCCTTGGAGGGTTGATCTGGCCACACATTCTCCTCCAAAGAGCTTGCTAAAGCTTTGTCTTCGACCGCCATCGCCATTGCCGACCTCCAAACTACTGTTTGAGTTCTTAGTTGCAGAACTTGTGAAGCATTTCGCTATGATCCGAATCAGCGACCACAATACGAAGAAGACGGGTGTGAAGAAGGAAGTGACAGCCCTTCGGGATCCCGGATACCTTCCAAAGAATAAGCTAGTACGAGGCTCGACAACTCTCGCTTCCGACTGTGAAACATGGATAGCCTTCGAGTGCTTGGTTGTGTTTCTACCCCTCTTTTCTTAGATTTGCTTTAACTTGAATTTGTACTAGTATGCTTGAAATTTAATAACCATGTTTTGCTCAAGGTCTTGCTATGGTTTTGTGTGGTGATTTCTTGATCAAGATGTGTGTTGATGAGCTTCATCTTTGTTAGAGAAAGTTGTGTTTGAGCCGTTCTAGCGACTGCTAGAAGCGCGTGATGCGAAGAGGTGTTTATGAACTTCGATACTTTTTTCTTCTCCGATATTACTCTTTGGAGTAATTCACCCTAACGACGCGGTGATGGAGACCCACACAAGATTAATGCTGCTTAGTGTAGGAAACCCGAAATCAAACCACTTGTTTATTACTTAGCACTTTTATTCATTTCTCTGAAAGTGAAATCCTTGCTCCCTACTTGCACTCCGCGTGAGATCGATACTTGGGGAAGCTACTCCTCCCTTTTATTACTTGGCCATGAACGGTAATCTTACCGCCAGCGCATCAACAATTCTCTCCCTCTTAAAAGAATTTCTTCCCGAAATTACATAAAGGAAAAGATACACAAAACAAAATGGTACCTGAGTGTAATAACTCGGGATACTCTTCAAGCATGGTCTTCTCTCGCTCTTATGAGAGCTAATCCCGACCGCAGTTGTCCCAACGGACTTTGAATATCCTGATGTCCTTGTTATGAAGTAGCTTGACTTCAATGTCCTCAATGTGAACGGGTTTGATCTTCGTCGTCAACCCATTATCGATGGGTACTTGATTGGCTGTAACAACTTGTGACAGCTCTTGCACGGCCTTTCGTAACAACGATATATGGAATACGTTGTATAGACCACTCAGTTCCACTGATAGTTTCAGTCGATATGTTGCTTCACCAATTCGCTCCAGAATCTCAAACGGTCCAAGGTACCTCGGCCTTAGCTTCTTTAAGCATCGTACCCGATAGACGCCCTTGAATGGCTTAATCTTCAAGTATACCCAGTCGCCAATAGCGAACTCAACGTTCCGATGTTTGGCATTATAGTATTTAGCATGTCTGTCCTGAGCGATCAACATTCGCTCTCGTATAGTTCGTACCAATGAAGTGGCGTCTTCCACCTCTTGTCATTTGTACAGCTTCGACTCACCCGTTTCCAACCAAGAAAATGGCGTGCGACATTTTCTACCATATAGGGCCTCGAAGGGGGCCTTTTAAGTACTTGCTTGGTTGCTGTTGTTATAAGCAAACTCCACCAAGTATAGGTGATCTTTCCACTGCTTCCCAATATCCAACATGCACATGTGAAGCATGTCTTCCATCATCTTGTTGACCCTCTCGGTCTGACCATCCGTCTGCGGATGAAATGCCGTGCTAAAACTAAGCTTGGTTCCCAACATTTGTTGCACCAACCTCCAGTCATTGGATGTGAACCGCCCATCTCGGTCACTTACGTTGCTGCGGGGACAACCGTGTAGTCAAATAATGCTATCCACGTAAAGTTTTTCCAATTTATCCACCGAATCGTCCTTCTTATTAGGAATTAAGTGTGACACATTCGTCAATCGATCTACGATCACCCAGATGACATCGTTTCCCTTCTGCGATCTTTGCAAACCATGAACAAAATACATAGAAATATCGTCAAACTTCTACTTCGGGATAGGCAAGGGCTTCAAGAAACCTCTAGGCTTCTGGCATTCCGCCTTCACCAAGGCGCACGTTTGACACATTGCCACGTAAAGTGCCACGTCCTTCTTAAGTCCTGGCCACCAGAACAACTTTTTCATATCACAGTACATCTTCGTGTTCCCTGGGTGAATCTAGTACTTGGTATGTTAAGCCTCGTACATGAATTCCTCTTGTAGTTTACACACATTTGGGACGCACAAACGACTATCCTTCCATAACAATACATCAACAACACCAAATTGGGAATTTGACCCATCCACAGCCTCATCCATGATCTGCTTCATGTTGTAAACCAAAATAAAAGCTTTTTGTATCCTATCAGCAAGGTCATACTACACCTCTATCCAGATCAATTGTGCTTCGGCACTCGTCTGCTTATCAACACAAGAGATCTCCAATGCCTCCAAATCACGAATCAAACGCTCATCATGAACCGGCAACAAATTGGCCTACGAGGGACCCCTGCGACTCAATGCATCAGCAACCGCATTGCCTTTACCAAGTACATAATAAATCTTAAATGTGTAGTCCCCCAGGAACTCTATCTATCTCCGCTGCTGCATGTTTAGATCCTTTTGATCGAACAAGTACTTCAGGCTCTTGTGATCCGTGTATATATCGACCTTCACACTGTACAGGTAATGTTTCTATAGCTTCAGGGCAAATATCATGACCGCTAACTCCAAGTCATGGAACGGATAATTCCTCTCATGTACCTTCAACTAACACGAGCTATAAGCTATTACATTCCCATTATGTAGTATAACGCAACCCAAACCACTGTCCGAAGCATCACTGTAGATCTCAAAACCTTCGGTCCCACTCGACGAACATCGAACATGCGCCGTGGTAAACCGTTTCTTCAGCTTTTGTAAAGCTTTTCCATACTCAGGCAACCAAACAAACTTTTGATCTTTCCTCGTCAAGGTCGTGAGAGGTAATTCTATTCGTGAGAAGTTCTCTACGAAGCGCTTGTAGTAGCTGGCAAGTCCTAGAAAACTCCGGACTTTCGTTACCGTAGACAGCACAAGCCGCTCCCGTATCGCAACTATCTTCTTCGGATCCACCGCAATCCCTTCTCCACTAACTATATGACCAAGGAATGCCACCGAGGATTACCATAATTCACATTTGGACAATTTGGCATATAGTTGATTCCTCCTCAGCGTCTCTAACACCAAATGCAGATGCTTAAAGTGATCCTCTTAACACTGTGAGTACACTAATATATCGTTGATAAAGACTATCACAATGTGCTCCAGGTACTCTCTTAACATTCTGTTCATCAGATCCATAAACATGGATGGCACATTAGTGAGCACAAACGACATGACGGTAAACTCATAATGTACATACGTCGTGTTGAAAGCTGTCTTGGGGATATCACTTTCTCTTATCCTCAACTAATAATATCCGGATTTAAGATCCAATTTCGAGTACACCGATGACCCAAATAATTGATCGAACAAATCATCAATCCTTGTTATCTGATACTTATTCTTCTCCGTCAACTTATTCAGCACTCGATAATTTATACAAAGTCGCAAACTTCCATTCTTCTTCTTAACCAAAAGGACCGGTGCGCTCTAGGGAGACGAACTTTGACGCACATAACCCTATTCCAACAACTCTTGAAGTTGAACCTTCAGTTCCTCCATCTCCTTAGGCATTAACCGATATGCAGAGCGTGACATAGGTTGGCACCTGGTACTCGCTTAATAGTGAAGTCAATCTCTCTCTGAGGTGTTGCTCCAGGGAGATCGCCAGGGAACACGTCAGCGTACTCAGATACCACTAAGATACTGTCGAAAGTAGGCTTAGTCTTCAAAGCCTCCACTAGTGTGAAGATTAGCTCTACACCAGCATGAACTGCCTTAATCATCTGAAGAGCAGACATCAAAGTCTTGGTAGACCCTTTGAATCCTGCAAATGTCGTCTCTCGACCAGTTCCCAATTTGACCTCCTTCCGACTATAATCAATGTATGCATGCTGCTCCGAGAGCAAGTCTATACCAAATATCACGTCGAACTCCACCAACGGAAGTAATGACGCTTGTAAGTCAAACTTTTGACTCCCAATCTGTATCTTTATGCAACAGACTCTATCCACGCGCATTGAACACCCATTAGACAACAACACCTCCAATTTGTCATTTGCCATCGAAGAAGGTACTCCGATGTGCGATATAAATCCTTCAGACAAAAAGGAGTGTGAATCTCCCATATCGAAGAGTGTTCTCACCGAATTATCAAAAATTAAAACAAAGCCTAGTACAAGCAGTAGTAAGCTAACATGCATAAGGTTACAAGTATTTAAAGCTAAACTGCTATAAATTTAAACCATACTTATCACCACATCAGCTTGCTTTATGGCCTTCTACTGGTCAAGGTTGTAAACCCTAGGATGGGTTGGAGTATAGTGTGATGCGGTTGACTCCACTGCTTTGCCCTTCTGCTCATATGTTGCTCCTGGCTTCCTCTTGGGCTTTGGGCGTCCGCTCCAGCAATCTCTTGTAAAAAGCCCTAGCTTCCCACAATTGTAGCATGTGCCCGGGGTTTGGGCAGTAGTTGCCCTAGATACACCAGAAGAAGGAGCTAGACCCGATGTCCTAGCCTTCTTATTAAACTTACGAAACCCAAACTTTGAGGTAGTCAGCACCTTGAACTCTGTCCTCTTTGCACTAGAGTCTTTCTTCGCGTGTACATTCCTCAGATCTTTCTCCAATGACCAAGCCATGTTGACCAAGGTTAGAAAACCCTGCATCATAGGCCCCGAGAGTAGTAGCCTTAGGTCATCTCGCAGACCCTCATAAAACCGATTTGTCTTACGCTCCTCATCAGTGAATGTAGAGTTAGCTTACCGACGCAACCGTGTAAATTCGTGGTGGTACACGTCCCCGCTACTATCTCCTTGCGTCAACTTCTGGAACTCATTCTCCATCGCGATCCTCTGAGCTGAGGAAAGGTACCTTGCTAAGAATACTCTCGAAAATTCCTCCATCGAGATGTTCGTGAGCTGTCTTCCCCCAACAGTGGTGTAGCTCTAAACCTTCCCACCACAACCTTGCATCACCATCCAACAGGAATGCAGCTATGGTGGTCTTTTGGAACTATTCCGTTTCCGTAGCCGTCAAGAATCTCTTTACTCAGGACAACCAATCCTCAGCTTGAGATGTGGTTTTAGTCCCCGGGAACACCAGAGGATTAAAGCCCATAACATGTTTGAGCTACTTTTCGGTAGCTCTTCTAGGTATCAACGGCTCCACCTCCACTTGTTCAACCCTTCTCAGTTCTGCCGCTTGAAGCGGTACCTGCTCTATTGTAGGGGCAGGCTACGACATTTGCCTTGCAGGCTGGGCATTTATCATAGCGAACACCTCTTCAGCCACCAATCTTATGGTTTCTACTGAAGGAGGGGTTGTAGGCACATCATTCAGTGCGCTACTTGCCTCAAGAAGGGGGTTTTCTGAAGGCCCTGCACTACTCCTTGTCACTTATAAACGTACAAAACACCGTTAAGTTACCGAATAATATTCAAAAAAGCAATTATATGAACACACAGGTTCCTCAAACATGTGTATTTTCATTCCTAAGTAGACAATCATGGGTTCTTTTTATGTTATAATGATGACGCACACACCTGTGCTCACCACCCCTTAAAATAATTTGCCCACGAATTCATTTCAGCATGACCGAAACTGGTATTCTAATACAAAATTATAACACCCCTATCCGTCATATAGGGTATAACAGTAGTTCTGGCCGGGGCCCGACGCCATATACCACAGACAGACTAAAGGGTTTCTAAATGAAACCATACTTCCAATAACACACGTCCTACACAGAGCACATTCTAGCGGAAGCATTTTAAATGTTGCAAAGAAAAGAACCCAAGACACAACATGAATGTCCACTAAATACCAAAAATAGGATTGAGCATACAAATACACAAAGTACTTGGCCTTATGGCCTTACAAGAGTTTACTTTAATAAACAGTGCCTTCCAAATATCGGGACGCAGGCCGGTCACACATTAGAATAAAAGTAAACATTCACATTGGCCTTCAATGGCCGGCTCAGCAACAAGGGCTTCAGCCTGCTATTTTCCACTAGGCTCCGTAGCACCTTCAAGCAACAAACCACCACAATGGTGGCAAACAAAAGCAACGGTCATCTAAAGTTGACCAAATTTTATTGACCCCGCCCCTTGCTCGGGGAGGTGGTACTCATTCCCTGCATAGTATTTGTATAATCCAACGATTAAAGTGTAAGTACATTATTAGCACAATACACCACAGGTGTAGGCACGGACGACCAAACACCCCATTCTCTCAGGGCACATTCTCGGTGAACCATGGAAAATCTGTGGTCTCACCACCGCGACCAGGACAGCAAACCTCTTGAACATTATAGTCTTTCCGGCCTAAGCCTAAGACCCTCCATTTAAGGCAATGGTAAGTACCACGTACCTTAGGTCACTTTAACCAAACCACATAGAGCGGGTATGGTTCTGCCTAACCCGTTGCTCACACTGCCACGTCAATTTGTACCATAAGGGTGGGTCAAGCTTCCTTGAGTCCCAAATCGGTCACATAAAATTTACATAACCTAGTTATGTGCAAGTTTGCTCCAAGGCCACCAAGATGGAAGAAACACGCTTCTTGCCAGTTTTCCGGGTGCACCTTGGAGTTAGTCCACGAGGATCCCTGCTGCAATCTACCGTGTAGAAAACCCGAAAAAAACCATCGGCACGGACTCTTCTCCGGCTTTTCATGCATAATGAAATATCACCAATCCATACCAACTTGTCCGGGTAGGCTTCACACACCATGCCTATTTCCATAGTTCGATTTCGGACTCTACATGCAAAAAATAGGGATTATTCATGTCCACCGAATGGAAAACCTCGCACTTACCGCTCACTCGCGGGAGGGAGTTTACAATGCAAAAAGGAAAGAGGACTTCTCATGTCCAAGAAGTGAATATTTACCCTTGTGGTTCTCTTTGGCACCATGGAGATCTAGATGGTTGAAAAGCACCATAACGGCCTCGCCTCCGTAGATCTGGACTCAAATCGAGAATCGGGGCTCCAAAGTTCCTCCAGCGACCGGATCTCTCCTTCTCCTTATTCCTTTCTCACCCTTCTCTCTAATGCTTTTATAAAGACAAAACTCAAAGTGGAATGAGGGTTTCAAACCCTATTCCTGGCCCGAACTAAGCAAGGACTAGCCTGGGCCCTTGGATCCCAATAGAAGGAAATGAACGGCCACGATTCACACTTAAAATCAATTTCCTAGGCCGAATATGGCTTGTGACACGCCCGTGTCCAAGGCCGTGTTCCACACTTGCCATAAACCAAGAAATACAGAACAGGACATGACCTGTGACACAGCTTAGGACATGCCCGTGTCAATAATGGACACTCCCGTGTCATGGGCCGTATGACCCAATCGATGCTGAAACCGTCGAATCCCGACAGGACACGAGCTTAAACAAGCCCGTGTCAAACTTTGACACGCCTGTGTCAATCTGTACATGCCCATGTTGCGAGGCGTGTTCCTCACTCGACACAGGACCAAAACATCCCAAAGAGGATACGGCCATGTGATATGCCCAAATCACAGGTTGTGTGCTAGACACGCCCTAGGACATGCCCGTATACCAGGCCGTGTTACTTACTCGACATAGCCCGGCTAATAGCCCGAGTAGGACACAGCCCTGTACACGCCCGTGTCTCAGGCTGTGTGACCCCTACGAGGCCCCAAACTTGGATTCAAACGATGTCCGTCCCTCTTTTGTGTTTCGGGGCATTACAACTTGCTCTTCCTCTGAATCTAAAGAGCTTACCATCTCCACAGTCATATCCAGCTCCACAGACTTCTATTTTATATCTCCTCTAGTACCTAGCACATGTTCTGGTAACTCCCCCTGAACAGCAGTAACTCCATCAAAAATATTAGTGGTATCTTTGTTTATTTATTCTTGCACCTCTTTAGTAAGAGGAATAACATCCTCTTGAGCTTTTGTCAAATCTTGGTCGGAAAAAGTAACAGGTTCCTGAACAGTTTCTTGATCTTGAACAACTTCCATTATAATGGTAGTAGTTGTATCCATTGGTAATTAAGTGAGGTTCTCCACCTCAACACTATGCACCTCATGCAAATTCTCCCCCTACACCTGAACACTAGTTCCAGGTGAGAATCTTGGAGATCTTCTTTGTTCGTCCTCAGCATCCTTATCTGAACTGATGTTCACCTCTTATTCAAAATCACTAGTGGATTCAACTTCCTCTACCACTGATTTCTTACCCTTTACCTTCTTAGACATCTTGTAACATCCCATTTCCAACTAGACCCCTAGGAGTGATTTTGTCCTGACTAGGTCAGGACAAACCCTTAGAGAACCAAGAAGGACCAAGTGAACCTAGGATTTCAGTTGAGTGTCACTTTGTTTGCAAATAGTAAAACCCAAAAACCCTAGAATTGGAGGGCCAAGTAAGTCTAACCTAAGTGGACCCAAGGGTAGGACATAGGGTCAACCATAGGACCCATATTGACCCTTGTCAACACTTTGACCTAATTAGCCAGAAATGACCCTATGCCCTATTCCTTGGGTTGGGTCCACCCAAACTAACCCAATGCGACCCAATGGGTCAAAGACAACTCATACCCAATAGGGAGGAGAAAAATGGGTTTCATGCATGGATAATTTGAGAATTAACCTGGGAGAGAGAATTTGAATAGAATAGGAGAGAGAAAAGATATTTTGGAGTGATATTGAGTTTGGGCCCACTTATGTTCATGCCACCAGCCCACACATGTGCTAGCCGAACCCTTTAACCCATTTAGGAGGAGTGGGAGCAAGTGGGTCCCACATTGCAAGCTTGAAGACAAGCCCAAGCCTAAAACTGACCCCAACTATTCATATGAGCCATTTCCTCCTTCCACACTTAGCCCATCAGCCCTTGACCATCTTTGCCGACCTCTTTAGCTCAATTAGGTGAGGTTTGAATCGGTGGGGCCCACCCCATTCAGCTGGCCGTTACAAACAAGGCAACCCGAGCTCCTCCTTGATGTCATCGCCTCTACATCGTTTGTATCGACCACCTCTTAACAACATCAACCTATCCGACAAGCCTTAGCTTCATTCGCCGTCATTCCACCAAGAACCAAGCAAGAGAAAAAGAGGATTCAAGAACCTGGAGCTAGGAGCTGTGAAACCGAAGGATACGCCGCCACCACTGCCAAAATGGTTTCCCGCCGCTCCTCACGTCGCATGGCCGCCGGGAAGGTCCTCCCTCACCTCTTTCTTCATGCTTAGATATTAGAAATGTTTAGGGTAGGGTTCGGGCTCGAAAGAGCCCGAACTCAGTTTTCGTTTTCTTTGATTAATGGCGGTTTTAATGGTCACGGGTTGGGTGGTGCCGCCGCCTTCCGCCGCCTAGTCAGCGGCAAAGACTCGCCCCCACCACCGTGAGGGTAGAGGAGAAGTTTGCTGGGGGTTGTTCTGCCTATAGCCACCGGTTACTGCACCGTGAAAACCACCATGCGTCGGACTCGATACAGTCGATTTGGAGAAGATGACATGCAACCATCTGATTGCTTTAAGATGCGTTCCATGCAAGTTTATTATTTTTAATATATGAATAGTATACAATTTAGGGTAATTATACAGAGTTATTCATTTTGATTTTTAGGGCACGTCTAGACATTTTCATAAAAGTGTTTAACATAAAAGTTATAGGTATTAGAGTTACCTTTAATTTGATATGTTACAAATAAATTTTGGTTTAGTATACGGCCCTAAAGAGCCATTTCCTAGGGCTAGTCCTAGGATAGGTCAGAAAATAAAAGGAGTACCCTGACCAAACCCTAAGTCTAAATGTACTGAAATTTTGGGCATGTGGCTTAATTAGGCATACCTATACCCTCCCCAAAAATGGGAATTTTTGGGGAAAATAATTCTATAGTTTTAGTCAGAAATTGATAAATAAAATAATGTTGATTTTAGGAGCATACCAACTCTAATTGGTCCCAAATTTTTGTGGCCTTCCATTAGGGGTATATTAGACCTATGGTAGAAAAATAAGTCAAATTAGCTCTCTGCATGTTGAGATATATCACTTGCAAGATCTGAAAAGGTGAATTGTCTTGGGCTGCAAATAACAAAAATACTGAAATTAGAAGAAAAGCCCAAGCCCATCCAGAGGCCCAAATGACCTCGGATTTTAATGAGTAAATGGTTTGGGGCATAATTAGGCCCTGCCCAAAAATGGGATTAATTGGAATTAAAATTAGGGGAAAATTACTAAAATACCCATAGGCTTGTTTAGGTGATTCTTGGAGTAGTTCAACTTCAAAAGGGCCCAATTTTTGGTAGCATGTCCATGGGGACATTATTAAGTCATGGTTAAATTTTCAGCCCATATGGGACACAGCAAGTTGGGTAAATCCCATTGCATGTGTTGGCTAGTAAAGAGCTTGGTGTGCTTATAGCCAAAAAACGAAATATTGAATGCACAGCCCCTTTTGGACCACTGGCTTAGTATTACCCTAAGTACCCACCCCCACCCCACCCCCTTGTGGAAGTTGGATGAATTAGGGTTGATTTACCCTTTGACCCAAGTTCAAACCCTAAGGAAGGACCTTTGGGTGTTGTGAAGGACATAGAGGCAAATGCCCATGTATAACCTTGTAATTTAGTAGAAAGATATCTTATGTATTTTTAAGCCTCTGGTTGAAATGTTAGGGAATTTAGAAGTAGTTAAGTACCTCAAAAGTCAAACACTAGCTTTAGGGTAGAAGCACTATTAGGTCAAAACAGTAACTTAACATCATCTAAAAATTGTGAAGATGGGGTAGAATGAATTTTAGGGTGAGTTGAACCCCTAGATATTTTTTGTGGAATTTTATAGATTATATTCATGGTAGTTCCTTTGTTAAATATCAAAGTGTTCAATTTAGTATTTGATTTAATTTGATCATTTGGTTTAAATGGAATCTAGTAAAATTTGGTCAGTAGAGATTTTTGACCTAAATAGAGGTCTCTGAATTTTATTTTTATTTTTAAAGGATTTTATATATTGCTTCCTTCACAAATTTTGTAAAGGTCATACTTGGTAAATAAATCATTTAAAGAATAATTTAACTTGTAAAAATGTGAACTTTGGCCACAGATAATTTTAGAAGTATATTCATAGTACTTGATTCACAATTATACCCTTTTTAGATTTTTGTATTGAATTTATTTAGAATTAAATATTCTATGAAAAATCATGAAAGTTGGCCAGTGATAATTTTAGGACTGTAGTAGTGTAATATATTAAATTCAAATTATTTGGATGATAATTTCAAGTATTTGATTTACAAATCTTGGAATATGGGAATTACTGCTAAAATAATTTTTGGCCCCTTAAATGTTTGTAGAAAATGCCAAATTTTGAAATTGTCACATTTAGACATATGGAATATTATCATGAATTTATGAAACATTAATCATCTCTAAAATGTATACTTAATGATCAACTTGACAATGATTGGCTCTTTTAAGAAATTATTTAAATAGAAGATTAATTGAGGAAAATACAATATTCTGGAATTAAATCATTTATGTCATGATAGGACTCCAGTAAATAACCTAGGTTATTCGGATGAAAACTTGAAGGACATCCTATCATGAACATCACTTAGTATAGGTTGGTCTTCACATAGTAATTTGGGGAAAAGTTGTATTAGGATAAGAGTTGGAATAGTGTAACGTTAGTCATGTTGAATTGTTTGAATGAAAGTAGATGAGTCACCATAGAAAGTTCTAAGGAGTGGTGAGAATTGAGTTGATGTGTGTTAGAAGGTATGCGAGTTCGACGAAAGATCGTCGTTCCCACGAGAGTGAAAGGTCTAAACTACCCAAGGTACAGGTTTAATGTGATGTTTAAGGGGGAGAGGTAAGGGAATCAACAAATAATAATAAGCGCCTTGCGAAAGGAAACTTTGGTCTGCTATACCATCGCAGTTCCTAGTGCCTATTGGGAACCCTTCACGGGGTAAATCCGGAGGTAGTCCTGGGCTAACGTAAAACTTAAGAAGAAATTGAAAGAGTAATTTAGTAAATAGTGTTTCACACTGCACACACTAGTTAGACAAGATTTTGAAATGGTTAACTCGTCCCGAGGTGTTCAAAGGGGCGCCATTCCATTGTGTTCAAAGGGATGAGGTTTGGAATTTGAGCCGGACAATTTAGTCTTTGGAGCTTAGTCTCGGTTTGAGGTTAATTAGGACAGTTTAGTCCGGGAGCTTGCCTTGCTGGTTTCTATTAAGAATATTGCATGTGCATAAAAAGGAATATCTAAGGTGGTGGGTCTTCGGTACTGGATTGTTGTTGCACCAACGCCAGTACGATGACTCGTCAAGTGTGGTTTTACACTTTGCCAAACTTATGTCTGGCAGTCCAGTCGGCAAGAGTACGCAGGAGTCCGATTACTGCACCAAGCGTTGAGGCATACGATAGGCCAAACCGGTAGTGCTATATTGGTTTTGAGGTAGGCGAGGCCCAACCCACTGCTTCCGTCTGCCACTACGGAGGTATCCTGGGAGGTAACGGCTCCGAAAGGGGGAACTAATGGTTTGTTTACACAAAGTCGGGTGGGTGATTTGCACTGCTTGAACATAACATGAACCCACCATATAGATGCATATCATAATTATTCATAATAACCTATGACACCTAATGTATAAGTTTAATGGGACGCTTATACATTAGGACTTGCCAAACGACCCCTTGGTCTATAAGCTTGTGTGGGCAAGTTTATAAATTAAGTTTATTTCAATATATATATACTGCGTGTGATAACCGACACCCCAACGTATAAAGTTGTATGGGTCATTTTATACGATGGGAGCCTTATAGAAGATCCCTTGGCTTATGTGTACTCACATAAGTGAAGGTTAAATTCCTTTCCTACTTTACCTATTATAACCTGTTTATAAAATTGCTAGCTAGGTCCCCCTATCACCTGTTGTTTTTACTCTCCACTTTCACGTCTTTTCCTCTCTTCCTCCCCGCTCGGTGCCTAGAAGCATGGGGGAAGGGGTGGGGGATGATAGGGCTTAGTCTTATAGACTAATGGTTTTCGAACCACATCATATTAGGGGATCGTGGAGCCCAGCAGGGAGGAGCAGCCCAGGAGATCGGTGCGATTGGAGAAAGGGCAGTCTTGCTCAGGAAAACAGCCAGCTGGGACCGTGAGTCCCGATCTTTATTAGTAGATGTTTTATTTTGCTTCCGCATGAGATATCTGTAGTGAGGATATTGATGTATCGGGCTTGAGCCCTTATTTCATGTACTCTTTTTTTTATTCTATTGACACTCCCTTCGAGGAGATTTTATTATATGTGATTTGCTGTGGACTTACATGTCTATACTCTTGTATTGCTACTTTGGTGATCAATAAGGCCGACAGAATCGGCATTTAGTAGTGATGATCTTCCCGGGCGCGAAGGTGTCACCGCAAAGCTGCGGTTCTTGGCATAAGACCCCGGTTTTTACGATTTGTTAAAAAGGGGGTCTTACAAACTAGTATCAGAGGATAACCTCGATCGATCAAGTAGCTGTCCGCTAAAACCTTGGGCCGCCCCCGCATGAGTTTAGTTTGCTGACAAACTAAGCAGCGAAAGCAGTGGTGTGCCCATGTGGGGATCACATATATAATTGTCCATTTTAGTTAAGGTTGAAAAATTTCTGACGATAACTTTGTGGCACAGCCTCTAGCACGGCCTACACCACCGGGTGGAATCCCGCAGATTCCGGAAGTTGCACCACCACCGCTGGTTACCACTCAGTTCCTACAGTTTGACATGGGAAAGACTCTGACCCGTTATCTTGAAAGCCTTTAGGAACCAACAGGCCCCAGCTCCGCAGCCTATCCCGGGAGCCAACTTGCTCAGCATCTTGCGAGGACTCTTTCCCCACCCCTATTTGGGAACAAAGGTGGTAGTTCAGACAGAGGAGTGGATAGACATCATGGAGGAGATGCTGACAGGGATACGGAGCGCTTGGGAGGAAAGGGTGCCACTGGTTGTTTCCTTCTTGGAGTCCCATGCAAAGCGGTGGTGGAAGACAGTTCTGGAGACTACCTTTGTTGGTAGGGAGGCTGCCGAGGTGAAATGGGAGGAGTTTAGGCCCATGCTGTTGGAGCACTTTGTTCTGCAGTCGGCCCGAGATAAGCTGGAGGACCGCTTCTTACAGTTGAAGCAAGGTGCTAGGATGGTTGTGGAGTACCATCGAGAGTTCCACCATCTGGCCCGTTTTGCAGACTCTTACCAGCTTGATGAGGCAGTGTACACTAAGAAATTCTACAAAGGTTTACGGGAAGACATGAGGGATGCCCTTCTTTTCTTTTCAGACGGGCCTATCACTCGTATTCTTGAGATAGCAAAAAGGTTAGAGGCAGATTGGCACACCACCAATGGCCGGAAGCGGCCAACGGAGGATCAGAGCCGGGGAGTCCGGAACGATCAGCGGCGAGGTCGTACGCCAGAGGTATGAAAGGTGGAGGATCAGCCTTGATAGGAGGTGAGGCAGGAATCGAGGGAGCAGGTAACACTGGCCCCTAAGCCTATTCAGATGCGAGATGTCCAGAGACAGGGAGGTGGGGCTAACACTCCGCCGGAATGTAACCACTGTCATTAGGTGGGGCACATCAAGAGAAACTGTCCCATGAGAGGGATGCCTCCTCCAGCACTGCGGAATTCCCCACCGGCTCAGCATTATGGAGGCCGAGGACGTAGCCAAGGAAGCGGATATCAGGGTAGAGACCGCGGGCCGGAAGGACAGCAAATTTATGCACTGGACCTGGCTCAACCTAGGAACCCAAAGCTAGTGATCACAGGTACGACCGAAAAGTTTTCTTTTTACTTAAATTCTTTCCTTTCCTAGAAAGTAGTTTCATGAACTTGAATTATTAAAACTAGGCAGGAAAACCAGAAACAGAACTCTAAGTAAATTTACAATCTCAGGTATCGTCTTCATTTGCAGCAAGCCCGCATAAACTCTCTTCGACACGGGTGCTTCGCACTCGTTTGTGCCGGATACCTTTATCTAAGGGTTTGGAGGCGTGGAGAGGATCCCAGGAAAGACGTTACGGATACGACTACCCGACGGGTCGGAGCTGTTCGCATCATCCCATTGCGATCTGGAGGCATGGATAGGCGGAAAACCCTTCGAAGCTCCAGCGACAATTCTGTTGCTGCCTGATTATGATCTGATTCAGGGTATGACAAGGCTCTATTGGAACCATGCCTAGATTGACTGCTTGGCCAAGAGGATTACCCTGAGATATGGGGACTCGTTCGTCGTGATGGAAGGTATTAAACCCGTCCCCCATATATTTTTATCATCTATTTAGGCTGTCAAGGCCCACATGCAGGGCGACGAGATATATCAGATTCTCTTTTAGATGGCGGAGGTCAAGGGATCCATATCCGACGTTCCTGTGGTGCGATATTTTACGGACGTCTTCCCGGAGAAACTACGAGGGATACCCCCGCACAGAGAGCAGGACTTCCATAAATTGCTTATGCCAGGGGCTAAGCCGGCATCCAGAGATCCCTACCGTATGGTCCCAAGGGAGCTGACAGAGTTCTGGAGTCAGCTACAGGAGTTGGTGGAAGCCGGGTTTGTCCGGCCGAGCTCTTCGCCATGGGGAGCCCCAGTGTTGTTCGTCAAGAAGAAAGACGGAACACTCAGGTTGTGTATCGATTACTGGGCGTTGAACCGGCTAACAGCCAGGAATACCTATCCTCTGCCAAGGATAGACGAGATGTTCGACCAGCTGGAAGGCGCCCACTTCTTCTCGAAGTTATACTCGAGATCGGGCTATTATAAGTTGCGGATCCGAGAGGAGGATATACAGAAGACTGCTTTTAGTAGCAGGTATGGACTCTACGAGTTTACCGTGATGCCCTTCGGGCTCACGAATGCGCCGTCAGCGTTCATGACTCTCATGAACCGGGTCTTCAAAACATATCTATATGTGTTTGTCATCGTTTTCATCGATGACAACCTCATTTACTCGATGTGAGAAGTAGCGAACAAGCGACTAAAGTAGAGAACAAACGACTAGAAAACAAGCCGAAACTTTGAATAATTGAAAATTTCATTATCCAAAAAGATAACATTTACAAAGGTATGGCCTCCCTTTTATAGAATGGAGGAGAGAAGAGAGAGTACAAACTAACAATGTGGGACTAAAGCTATACAACCAATCTGGGCGGCTAGAACAACCGACCGGAACATGCCGCACGGTTAGACAATATTCTAACCGCTCGGCAATACTAGAAGCAAGAGAGAGATACGGTAGGAGACCGCTAGACCGCCCGGTTTCCAAGCCGCCGGAGATAAACCGCCAGACCGTCGGACTACATACAACAAAAGCCTGGATATCAAACCGTTGGAGAGTAACCGCCAGACCGCGCTGTCTACAACCCGTTAGGCAAAAACCGCCAGGCCGCGCGGTCTCATACTCCAACACTCCCCCTCAAGCTGGAGCATAGTTATCAATCATGCCCAAGTTCTCACAAATGTGGAAGAAGGAAGTAGAAACCGGCTTGGTGAACATATCTGCCAACTCTTTGTCGGAGGTGAGGAACGAAGTGCAAATCTGTCTCTTCAAGACCTCTTCTCGGATGAAATAGCAGTCGACTTTTATATGTTTTTTTCTCTCATGGAAGACCGGATTTTTTGATATGTATATAGCGGCCTTCTTGTCACAGAACATAGGTAGAGGATAGTCATAGACCTCTCTTAGGTCAAGCATGAGAGCCCGCAACCATTTTAACTCACACGTGGTTGATGCCATACTCCGGTATTCGGCTTCTACACTGGACCTTGAGACAACATACTTCTTCTTTCTCTTCCACCTCACAAGATTACCTCCAACAAATGTGCAAAAACATGATGTAGATTTACGGTCACCTTTATCATCCGCATAGCTTGAGTCTTAGTAGGATTCAACTCTCAGATGCCCATGATTCTGAAAGAGTAGCCATTTTCCTTGTGCTGCTTTGACATACTATAGTATCTTCAAGGTAGACTTAAGATGACATTCCCTGGGAGCTTGTATGAACTGACTGACATTGCCTATAGCATAGGCGATGTCGGGTCTGGTCACCATGAGATAAATGAGTTTGCCCACCAGACGTCTATACCTCGTGGCATCGGATATAAGAGGTGAGTCATCTTTCCATGTTTTCTCCTCTCTAGTTGCCATAGGATACCGAGCCGGTTTGGCACCGGTCTATCCTGCCTATTGTAGAACATCAAGAGCATACTTCCTCTGGGAGAGAACCAACGAGTCGGGCTTCCGAGAGATTTCTATCCCCAAAAAATATTTCGATGAGCCCATATCCTTCGTTACTAGGTGTTGACGGAGGTGTTTCTTTGTCAAGTCCACCCCAGCCTGGTCATCGCCGGTAAGAAGAATATCATCCACATACACCGCCAAAACCACAAGGCCCGATGCTGTTTTCCGAATAAACAATGAGTGATCGGCCGAACTTCTTGTAAAGCCAATGGCAGCCACAAAGCCACTAAACTTGTCAAACCATGCCCGAGGGCTCTCTTTTAGGTCGTAGATGGCCTTCTTCAACTGGCATACTCGTGTCTCCCCCTTAGCAACATACCCAAGAGGTTGCTCCATGTAGACATTTTCTTGAAGATCCCCATAGAGAAAAGCATTCTTGACATCAAGCTGGGAAATATCCCACTCCCTATTGACAACCACAGAAAGAAGAACCCGGATGGTGCTGAGGCGAGCAACCGGGGAGAAAGTATCAAAATAGTCAACTCCATAAGTCTGAGTAAAGCCTTTGGCGACCAGCCGGGCTTTGTAACGATCCATAGTGCCGTCTGGGCGAAACTTCACAATGAACACCCAGCGGCAGCCAACCACATAAGTACCTAACGGTGGAGGAACAAGGGTCCAGGTACCCCTTTCAGTAAGAGTGGCGATTTCCTCATCCATGGCAGATTTCCAATGAGGAATAACAAGAGCCTCCTGGTAAGTGCGGGGAGTGGTAATAGCTGAGATAGCCAAAGAAAAGAACCTGCGAGAAGGAGTAAGCCAATCATAGGAAAAAACAGCCAGAAGCGTGTGTTGGGTACACGCCTGCACCCCTTTACGAAGAGCAATGGGAAGATCCAGGTCATGTCGTGCCTCAGGGACCGGAGAGTCCATGGCGGAGAAAGCTGGCCCGGGACTAGAGAGAGACGGCTGCGGAGAAGAAGGAGGGGGGTATAATAGAGAGAGGAGGGGACGGAGGAGGAGATAATATAGGTGGGGAGACGTCGATATGCGTGGAAGCAACACAGAGATATTGTTGAGAGTAAGAGACATCAGGAGGAAGCGGGGATTGAGAAGAAAACTAGGATGCATTTTTAAAGAAGGTGACGTCCGCGGAAACAAACTGTTTGCGCAGAATGGGGTCAAAGCAACAATAGCCTTTTTGAGTGGTCGAGTATCCCAAAACGACACATTTTGTGGAATGGGGGGAAAGCTTCTCACGGGTAGCAGACGGAGCATGCACAAAAGCCGTACACCCAAAGATATGGAGAGGAAGAGTAAAGGGTTCCTTACCCGGGTAGAGAAAGGAGAAGGGGGTTTTGCCGTGGAGAACCAAAGAGGGAATGCGATTGATGAGATAGCAGGCAAGAAGAACAGCATAGCCCCAGTAGGAGCGAGGCACCTACATCTGCGTCATTAGAGTGCGAGCGATATCGAGGAGATGACAGTTTTTGCGCTCCGCCACCCCATTTTGCTGGGAGGTGTAAACACAGCTGGTCTGATGAATAAGACCATGTTGCATACAAAAAGAAGAAAACTCATGACTGAGATATTCTTTAGCAATACCAGAGCATAGTACTTTAATAGAAATAGTAAACTTAGATTTAATCATATTATAAAATGATTGTCATACAGATAAGAGTTCAGAGCAATCTTTTAATAGATACACCCAAGTACATCTAGAGAAATCATCAATAAAAGTTACAAAGTAAGAACTACCCCGACCAACGGTGAGAGTAGGAGCAGGACCCCAGACATTAGAATGAATGAGATCAAAAGGGCGGGAGGAACCACGGCCTTGCTTCGGAGGGAAGGAGGAGCTGTGATGTTTGCCAAGCTGACACGCATCACAGTTGAGCGGAGGACTGTTCTGAGGTAAGTGGGGAAGAAGCTGACGAAGAATCTGAGGAGGAGGATGTCCAAGGCGAAGATTCCATTGAACCAGATCGGTAGACGAGGAAGAGAAGTCGGACAGAGTGGAAACATTGTCGAGGAAGTTGAGGCCGCCGCTCTCAGTCCAAGTAGCAATCGTCCGTTGGGTCCTCGGGTCCTGAAAACAACAAGAAGTAGGAGTAAATAATACAGAGCACTGATGTTGCTTGCATAAAGTAGTAACTGATAGCAAATTGCAAGGGAACTTCGGGACATAGAGAGTGTCCACTAAGCGAAGCGACGGGGTGACTTGAACCATGCACGTCCTGTGAACCGGGGAAGGCGAACCATCCAAAAAAAGAACTGGGGGTAACCGATCATGCGTTTCTAGGAGAGAGAAGTAGTGAGGGTTTCCGGTCATGTGATTTGTAGAACAAGAGTCAATCAGCCATTTACTTTGGGTAACGACGTGTGCACTACCTGAGGTCGTGGCCACAAAAGCAGATGGCCGAGAGGATGCGGAGGTTGAGGAAGAAGTATCACCGGAGGGACGAAGATGAGGATGTTTCTGTAAGTAGCGGTCAACAGAGTGGCCGGTACGACCACAGTGAGAGCAGAGAAACCTTGACGGACCGCGCGTGCCAGACTGGCTGCTTCCACTATTGCCACCCAAATGAAATTGGTGAGCATAGGAGTCCTGTGGAGGAGGGGAGGACAACAGAGGACGTTGGAGCAGCGAAGTAACAGCGGCGATGCGAGCCGCAGTGGTATCCAAGGTGGGAGACTCTGCTTCTCCCAAGATCTGCTGGCAGATCATATCAAAAGACTAAGGGAGTCGTAGAAGATAACAAACAACCAGGAGTTCCTGGAAGTGTTTGTGTTGCTAGGCCAAGTCCGCTGAGAAAGGGCGATTCTTGAGGATTTCGGCGCCAAGAGCTTGAACTTGCTGATAAGCCGCAGCAGGAGACATGGAAGGGCGAGTGAAGAGATTCGCATAGAGAGTATAAATGCGGGATGTCTGGGCCCGCTTCAAGTAGAGAGCAGCAAGGTGAAGCCATGCGGTCATGACCGTCTCATCATGGCGTATGATAGGAAGGCATTCATCGGAGAGGTTGTTAGCCAACCAAGTGCAGACAAGCGCATCACTGGAATCCCAGTCATCAAATTGATCAGAGTCTGGAGGAGGAGGGTCATCGGTGAGGTGATGACGTTTGCGTTGAGAGCGAAGGAGAAAGGTGAAAGAAATGCTCCAATCTGGATAGTTGGAGCCAACAAGTTTAGAAACCGTGCCAAGGTTTCTAGAGGGAGTAGGAGGCGGAGCCGGAGTGGCGATAAGAGTGGTGGTAGTTGAGGTTTCAGAAAGGGCCGTAGGAGAAATCAACGAGAAGCCACGTTGTTAGAATACAAGCCGCGCATGTAAGTAGAAGAAGAGCTGTAGCGGTCACGATGTAAGACACTAGCAGCCAGAGAAGCCACGACCAAGCCGCAGATCCAAGCAGGGAAAGAAGTCGAACGGCTAGAAGATAGCCCGCGCGAACAGAAGTCAGGAAAAAACAAGGCGAATAAGGCAGCAGGTCGCGGCAAACAAAGTAACAGGTCGCGGCGATTGAAGGGCAGGTAAAATGAGGCCGCGCGGACAGGGCGCAAGCAAGCGGAAGAGAAAATCCACGAGAACAGGTCGTGAGAGGAAGAGGCAAGCCGCGCGGACAGGGAGAACAGAATCAGGTGGAGATGATCGATGCCTCTGATACCATGTGAGAAGTAGCGAACAAATGTCTAAAGTAGCGAACAAACGACTAGAAAAAAAGCCGGAACTTTGAATAATTGAAAATTTTATTATCCAAAAAGATAACATTTACAAAGGTATGGCCTTCCTTCTATAGAATAGAGGAGAGAAGAGAGAGTACAAACTAACAATGTGGGACTAAAGCTATACAACAAATCTGGGCGGCTAGAACAACAGACAGGAACAGGCCGCGCGGTTAGACAATGTTCTAACCGCTCGTCAATACAAGAAGCAAGAGAGAGATGCGGTAGGAGACCGCTACACCGCCCGATTTACAAGCTGCCGGAGATAAACAGCCAGACCGCCAGACTATACACAGCAACAGCCTGGATATCAAACCGCTGGAGAGTAACCGCCAGACTGTGCGGTTAACAACCCGCCAGGCTCAAACTGCCAGACCGTGCGGTCTCATACTCCAACACTCGAGGACTGAGGAGGAGCACACGAGGCATCCTACGCTTACCTTTGAGAAGCTACGGGAACATCATTTATATGCCAAATTCAGCAAATGTCAATTCTAGCTGAAGGAAGTGGCCTTCCTCGGACACGTTATTAGTGGAGCAGGGTTGGCAGTAGATCCAACCAAGATTCAAGCAGTCCAAGATTGGCCATAGTTGAAGACAGCTACGGATGTACGGAGCTTCCGAGGACTTGCCGGCTACTATCGGAAGTTCGTAAGGGTTTTTCTAGACTTGCCCTCCCACTTACCTCTCTAACGAGGAAGGAGATAACATTTGTTTGGACACCAAAGTGCGAGATGGCATTCTAGGAGCTGAAAGGTCGACTCACTTCGGCCCCGATACTTGCCCTCCCCTCGGGGAGAGAAGGATTTCAGGATTATGCGGATGCATCCTACCAGAGCATAGGAGCATTTTTGATGCAAAAGGGACATGTGATCGCTTATGCCTCCCGACAGCTGAATAAATATGAGAAGAACTACCCAGTTCACGATTTTGAGATGGGAGCGGTTATATTTGCATTAAAGGTCTTGCGGCACTACCTCTATGGTGTCCACTGCGACATATTTTCAGATCATACAAATCTGAAATATGTGGATACACAAGAAGGAACTGAATATCCGGCAACGCAGATGGGTCGAGTTTCTAGCGGACTATCAGTATGAGATGCACTACCATCCGGGTAAGTCAAACGTGGTGGTCGATGCACTTAGCCGGAGAGCTACCACTCCTGTAGCAAGGCCCCAGCTTTTGTCCATGGAACTACTACGGAGTTTTGAAGAGATGCATATCACTCTGGTATCATCTGATGATCTTGAGCTATACGAGGAGTACCTAGCCGCTACGAGCACCACCTATGACATACATGACAGAGTCAGAGATTGGCAGAGGCGGGATGCAAAGCTAGAGCCGATTTTCTGGGCCTTGGAGGCAGGCTCAGCTAGGAACTACAAGATATGAGATGATCTGATATGTTTCAGAGGTCGGACTTACATACCGGATGGAGGCCAGATTCGGTAGGACATCATGGCCGAGGCTCATCATAGTAGATATTCTATACATCCCGGGATCACTAAGATGACGGCGGATTTGAAGAAGACTCTATACTGGCCGGGCATGAAGAAGGACATCACCAACTTCATGACCCACTGTGAGGCATTCCAGTTAGTGAAGGCAGAGTGCAGACATCCCACTGGTTTATTGCAGCCACTCCCGGTGCCGGAGTGGAAATTTGAGGATAACGCGATGGACTTCATCAATGGCCTCCCACGATCACGGGCGGGAAATGATTCTATTTGTGTAATCGTTGACTGACTGACGAAGGTGGCTAGGTTTATCCCGATCAGGAAGGAGGATGCTGTCTGAGTACTGGCACGGAGGTTCATAGAGCAGTTTGTGCGATATCATGGGGTTCCCAAGACGATCGTGTCGGATCGAGATGGACGATTCACGTCCAGGGAGTGGAGTTCAGTACAGACATAGTTGGGTACTCGACAGGCTTTCAGTACGACCTTCCACCACCAGACAGATAGTCAGATAGAGTGCACCAACCGAACACTGGAGGACCTGCTGAGACTGTGTATTGTAGACCATGGAGAGCCCTGGGAGAGGATGTTTCCCCTAGTGGAGTTTTCATACAATAATAGTCATTAGCCCTGTATACGGATGGATCCGTATGAGGCATTGTATGGGCAGAAGTGTAGGACTCCGTTATCTTGGATACAAGATGAGGATCTGAATACTATTGGCACAAACTTTATTGAGGATACTGAGGCACAGGTACGGCTGATACGGGATAGAATTCTTGAGGATTAGAGCAGGCAGGCAAAATATTATTACGCTGGGCATCGTCTGGTGGATTTTCAGGTAAAGGATAGGGTGTTCTTGAAGATTCGGCCGATTCATGGGGTTTCACGAGTACGTCGTCAGTGGAAGAAGCTTAGCCCGAGGTACATGGGGCTGTTCAAGATCCTTGAGGGGATCGGTCCCCTAGCTTACCGGCTGGAGCTGCCACCGGAGCTGGCCGGCTTGCATGGCGTCTATCACGTGTCTTCACTCAGGAGGGTTCTACTACACCCAGAGTTGTAGATTACAGCCACTGATGGGCTGGTAGCTTCGGATCGATCTGTACATTTGGAGGTTATATGGATCGATGACTAGGGGATACGAGTCTTACGCCACAAGAAGATCCCGCTAGTCAAGGTCTTGTGGAGGAACCACGGACGAGAGGATCATATTTGGGAGCCACAAGACCTTATGCAGGAAAGATATCCGGAGCTATTTTGTTAGGTATACCTCGCAACTCCTCAAGTGGTTTAAGCATTCTTCCTAATTACTTTTACTAGTAGAATCATCTAAAAGGATAGAGACTAATCCTTCTTGTTTATTGGGGCTAGACCTTGTTTTATTAAGCAAATAGGAATAACAACTCCTTGTGGGATGTTACACCTTAGTTTTGCCGGTAAAAAAACCCCGTAGGCTTAACTTTAATTTCGGGGACGAAATTTTTATTTTGTTTATTGGGTTTTGTAACATCCCATTTCCCACTAGACCCCTAGGAGTGATTTTGTCCTTACTAGGTCAGGACAAATCCTTAGAGAACCAAGAAGGACCAAGTGAACCTAGGATTTCAGTTGAGTGTCACTTGGTCTGCAAATAGTAAAACCCAGAAACCCTAGAATTGGAGGGCCAAGTAAGTCTAACCTAAGTGGACCCTAGGGTCGGTCATAGGGTCAACAATAGGACCCATGTTGACCCTAGTCAACACTTTGACCTAATTAGCCAGAAATGACCCTAAGCCCTATTCCTTGGGTTGGGTCCACCAAAACTAACCCAATGCCACCCAATGGGTCAAAGACAACTCATAACCCATAGGGAGGAGAAAAATTGGTTTCTTGCATGGATAATTTGAGAATTAACCTGGGAGAGAGAATTTGAATAGAATAGGAGAGAGAAAGGATATTTTGGAGTGATATTGAGTTTGGGCCAACTTGTGTTCATGCCACCAACCCACACATGGGCTGGCCGACCCCTTTAACCCATTTAGGAGGAGTGGGAGAAAGTGAGGCCCACATTGCATGTTTGGAGACAAGCCCAAGCCTAAAACCGACCCCACCTATTCATTTGAGCCATTTCCTCCTTCCACACTTAGCCCATTAGCCCTTGACCATCTTTGCCGACCTCTTTAGCTCAGTTAGGTGAGGTTTGAATCGGTGGTGCCCACCCCATGCAACTGGCCATTACAAACAAGGCAAAACCGAGCTCCTCCTTGATGTCATCGCCTCTACATTGTTTGTATCGGCCACCTCTTAACAACATAACCCTATCCGACTACCCTTAGCTTCATTCGCCCTAATTCCACCCAAAACCGAGCAAGAGAAATAGAGGAGTCGAGAACCTGGAGCTAGGAGCTGTGAAACTGAAGGATACGCCGCCACCACCGCCAAAATGGTTTCCCGTCGCTCCTCACGACGCATGGCCGCTGGGAAGGTCCTCCCTCACCTCTTTCTTCATGCTTAGATCTTAGAAATGTTTAGGGTAGGGTTCGGGCTCGAATGAGCCCTAACCCATTTTTTGTTTTCTTCCATTAATTGCGGTTTTAATGGTCACGGGTTGGGTGGCGCCGCCGCCTTCCACCGCCTAGTCGCCAACAAAGACTCGCCCCCACCACCGTGAGGGTAAAGGAGAAGTTTGCCCGGGGTTGCGCCGCCTGTAGCCGCCGGTTACCGCCCCGTGAAAACCACCATGTGTCGGACTCGATACATTCGATTTGGAGAAGATGACATGCAACCATCCAATTGTTTTAAGATGCGTGCCATGCAAGTTTATTATTTTTAATATATGAATAGTATACAATTTAGGGTAATTTTGACAGAGTTATGCATGTTGATTTTTAGGCGACTTCTGGACATTTTCATAAAAAGTGTTTAACATAAAAGTTATAGGTATTTGGGTTACCTTTAATTTCATATGTTACACATTAATATTGGTTTAGTATACTGCCCTATAAAACCATTTTCCTAGGGCTTGTCCTAGGGTGGGTCAGAAAAAAAAAGGAGTGCCCTGACCAAACCCTAAGTCCAAATGGACTGAAATTTTGGGCCAGTGGCTTAATTAGGCATACCTAGACCCTCCCTAAAAATGGGAAATTTTGGGGAAAATAATTCTATAGTTTTTGTAAGAATTTGATAAATCGAATAATGTTGATTTTTGGAGCATACCAACTCTAATAGGTCCCAAATTTTGGTGGCCATCCCTTAGGGGTATATTAGACCAATGGTAGAAAAATTAGTCAATTAAGCTCTCTGCATGTTGAGATATCTCACTTGCAAGATCTGAAAAGGTGAATTGTCTTGGGCTGCAAATAACATAAATGCAGAAATTGGAAGAGATGCCCAGGCCCATCCAGAGGCCCAAATGACCTGGGATTTTTGGCATCTGGTTTAGAGCATAATTAGGCCCTGCCCAAAAATGGGATTAATTGGAATTAAAATTAGGGGGAAATTATTAAAATACTCCTAGGCTTTTTTAGGTGATTCTTGGAGTAGTTCAACTCCAAAAGGGCCCAATTTCTGGTGGCATGTCCATGGTGACATTTTTAAGGTATTGTTAAAATTTCTGCCCAAATGGGCCACAGCAAGTTGGGTAAATCCCCTTGCATGTGTTGGCTAGTAAAGGGCTTGGTGTGCTTATAGCCAAAAAAAGAAATATTGAATGCACAGCCCCTTTTGGACCACTGGCTTAGTATTACCATAAGTACCCCCCCCCTTGGGAAAATGGATGAATTAGGCATGATTTACCATTGGACCCAAGTTCAAACCCTAAGGAAGGACCTTTAAGAGTTGTGAAGGACATACAGGCAAATGCCCTTATATGGCCTTGTAATTTAGTAGAAAGATAGCTTATGTACATTTAAGCCTCTGTTTGAAATGTAAGGGAAGTTAGAAGTAGTTAAGTACCTCAAAATTCAAACCCTTGCTTTAGGGTAGAAGCACTAATAGGTCAAAATAGTAACTTAACATCATCTAAAAATTGTGAAGATGGGGTAGAATGAATCTTAGGGTGAGTTGAACCACTAGATATTTTTAGTTGAATTTTATAGATTATATTCATGGTAGTTCCTTTATTAAATATAAAAGTGTTCAATTTAGTATTTTATTTAATTTGATCATTTGGTTTAAATGGAATCTAGTAAAATTTGGTCAGTAGAAATTTTTGACCTAAATAGAGGTCTCTGAATTTTATTATAATTTTTAAAGGAATTTATATATTGCATCCTTCACAAATTTTGTAAAGGCCATACGTGATAAATAAATCATTTAAAGAATAATTTAACTTGTAAAAATGTGAACTTTGGCCATAGATAATTTTAGAATAATATCTACTCTTAAGAATTTAATTATGAATTTCTTAAGTATATTCATAGTACTTGATTCACAATTATGCCCTTTTCATATTTTTGTATTGAATTTATTTAGAATTAAATATTCTGTGAAAAATCATGAAAGTTGGTCAGTGATAATTTTAGGACTGTAGTAGTGTAATATATTTAATTCAAATTATTTGGATGATAATTTCAAGTAGTTGATTTACAAATCTTGCAATATGGGAATTACTGCTAAAAAAATTTAGGACACCTAAATGTTTGTAGAAAATGACAAATTTGGAAATTGTCACTTTTAGATATATGGAATATTATCATGAATTTATGAAACATTAATCATGTCTAAAATATATACTTCATGATCAACTTGACAATGATTGGCTCTTATAAGAAATTATTTAAATAGAAGATTAATTTAGGAAAATACAATATTCTGGAATTAAATCATTTATATTATGATAGGACTCCAGTAAATAACCTAGGTTATTCGAATGAAAACTTGAAGGACATCCTATCATGAACATCACTTAGTATAGGTTGGTCTGCACATAGTAATCTGGAGAAAAGTTGTATTAGGATAAGAGTTGGAATAGTGTAGAGTTAGTCATGTTGAATTGTTTGAATGAAAGTAGATAAGTCGCCATAGAAAGTTCTAAGGAGTGGTGAGAATCGAGTTGATGTGTGTTAGAAGGTACGCGAGTTCGACGAAAGATCGTCGTTCCCACGAGAGTGAAAGGTCTAAACTACCTTAGGTACAGGTTTAATGTGATGTTTAAGGGGGAGAGGTAAGGGAATCAACAAATAATAATAAGCGCCTTGCGAAAGGGAACTTTGGTCTGTCATACCATCGCAGTTCCTAGTTCCTATTGGGAACCCTTCACGGGGTAAATCCGGAGGTAGTCCTGGGCTAACGTAAACCTTAAAGAACAAATCGAAAGAGTAATTTAGTAAATACTGTTTCACACTGCACACACTAGTTGGACAAGACTTTGAAATGGTTAAGTCGTCCCGAGGTATTCAAAGGGTCGCCATCCCACGGTGTTCAAAGGGATGAGGTTTTGAATTTGAGCCGGACAGTTTTGTCCGGGGAGCTTAGTCTCGGTTTGAGGTTAATTCGGACAGTTTAGTCCGGGAGCTTAACTTGTTGGTTTCTGTTAAGAATATTGCATGCGCACACAAAGAATATCTAAGGTGGTGTGTCTTCTGTACTGGATTGTTGTTGCACCAACGCCAGTACAATGACTAGGCAAGTGTGGTTTAACACTTCGCCAAACTTAAGTCCTGCAGTCCAGTCGACAAGAGTACGCAGGAGTCTGCTGAGTGCACCAAGCATTGAGGTGTACGATAGGTCAGACCTGTAGTGCTATACTGGTTTTGAGGTGGGCGAGGCCTAACCCACCGCCACTGTCTGCCACTACGGAGGTATCCTGGGAGGTAACGGCTCCGAAAGGGGGAACTAAAGGTTTGTGTACACAAAGTCGGGTGGGTGAGTTGCACTGCTAAAACATAACATGAACCCACCATAAAGATGCATATCATAATCATTCATAATAACCTATGACACCTACTGTATAAGTTTAATGGGACGCTTATACATTAGGACTTGCCAAACGACCAATTGGTCTATAAGCTTGTGTGGGCAAGTTTATAAATTAAGGTTATTTCAATATATATATACTGCTTGTGATAACCGACACCCCAACGCATAAAGTGGTATGAGACATTTTATAAGATGGGAGCCTTATAGAAGATCCCTTAACTTATGTGTACTTACATAAGTGAAGGTTAAATTCCTTTCTTACTTTACCTATTACAACCTGTTTATAAAATTGCTAGCTAGGTCCCCCTGTCACCTGTTGTTTTTACTCTCCACTTTCATGTCCTTTCCTCTCTTCCTCCCCACTCGGTGCCTAGGAGCATGTGAGAAGGGGTGGGGGATGATAGGGCTTAGTCTTATAGACTATTGGTTTTCGAAAAACATCATATTAAGGGATCGTGGAGCCGAGCAGGGAGAAGCAGCCCAGGAGACCGGTACGATTGGAGACAGGGCAGTCTAGCTCGGGAGCACATCCAGTTGGGACCGTAAGTCCCGATCATTAGTAGTAGATGTTGGGTCCGGCGTACCTTCACTTGACCCGTGGCGTTTTGCTATTTTTTTAAGAAATTAAGTAGCGCCCTCTTCAACAGTCTGGGATTTTGGTGCAGTTGGGTATGCGCTTAATCCTTCAATTGGTATCAGCGGGAGGTTACGGGTTCAAGACCGAGTGGGTGCTATTAAATCCTGATTTTTCCCTTCTACCTGTGTGGGTCCGGCGGGTCAAGCAAACCGTGGACATGTGGTAACCCCACCTCTAAGCCATGTGGGCCATGTGGTAACCCCACCTCTGAGCCGACGGGTTGTGCTGGATGCCGGTGGGGGATTGTTGGGTCCGGCATTCCTTTACTTGAACCGTGGCGCTTTGCTATTTATTTAAGAAATTAATTAGCGCCCTCTCCAACAGTCCGGGCTTTTGGTGTAGTTGGGTATGCGCTTGATCCTTCAGTAGATGTTTTATTTTGCTTCCGCATGAGAGATCTGTAGTGAGAATATTGAGGTATCGGGCTTGAGCCCTTATTTCATGTACTCTTTTTTTCATTCTTTGGACACTCCCTTCGTGGAGATTTTATTATATGTGATTTGCTGTGGACTTACATGTCTATACTCTTGTACTGCTACTTTGTGATCAATAAGGCCGGCAGAATCGGCGTTTTGTAGTGACGATCTTCCCGGGCGCGAAGGTGTCACCTCAAAGCGGCAGTTCTTGGCATAAGACACTGGTTTTTTATGAGTTGTAAAAAAGGGGGTCTTACACATCTTGGGTTTAAGAGTCTCTTTATACAATACCCTGTCACATATAGACAAAATTCTTAGGTTCTTCCTTCTCATGTGATTGATCTTTGTTCCAAATTTTTGGTTGATGATATCTGGAATAGTCTTAACCAGATATAGACTTACTATTATGCTCATATTGGGCTTCTGAATTCCTTCTACTATCTTATCAAACACAACCTTGTTCCAATCAGTCTTTATCCGGAAAATAATCCTTTTCATCAGGTTTAACATGTAGGATGAAATCCTATCATGTGCTCCAGTCTTACAGAGGAGAACTTTTCCTATTACTTCAGACAAGAATTTCCCTTAGGGATTCATTCCCTTCCTGTGTAGTGAAGTACCAAACCCGGTGGTCTGAGCCAGTACACACCACACTAATTCCTCTGCATTCTTTCTAGAATCAAGTTCATCTTCTGGTGTTGTTCTTGGAATATGAAAAACTTTGGCCAGCCTTTTTATTGTGACCTTTACACTTGCTCCATTAACATTTAATTTGATCTTGGCTGAAATAGGGTTGAGAGAAGCATTGGAAAAGAATTCTGATACCTCTCTCTTCCATATCTTGGATGGTTCTGAAAGTAGATATTCAAGACCTACTTCATTTACTAGGTCTATAACCCTCTTAATTCTTGATTACTTCCTTTGCGGAATCGAATGCGTTTCGCACTAGCTTATAACCCTCGTTGATGTTATCGCCCATCTTTGGTTCAATTAGAGTTGAGAAAATTTGAGATTGAGAGGATTCGACTAAGGATTTCTATGTCTCGACACTTTGGGAAGAGTCTCTCAAGTTTTTTTGGTAAGCATAGTCGACAACTCCTTGCACCTTCTATTTATAGTAACTGTATGTGGTAGGCGAGAAGGCGTGCTGCATTTAGACTTATCTAAAAATTCGGGAAATGTCTAGTATCAAAACTGAAAACCTACACAGTCAAGATGTGTTGACTTAAGTCAACACAAGGTTCATGTCTCTCGACACTGCCCTCAGGGTCTCGACACCCTTATGTGATGGAGCTGACTCCCCACGATATGTCGCCAAGGAGCGTCCTCCCTCTGATGATGATGGTGACCCGATTGATGGAGCCGACTCCCCCGATATGTCGCCAAGGAGCGTCCTCCCTCTGATGATGATGGTGACCCGATTGATGGAGACGACGGCCCGCAACATTTTAAAGACGGCGATGGCGTGCTTACGGATGTTCATGTGGAGCATCGTCATAATACCCGTCCTGAACGCAAGCCAACATATTAATAATAATTAATAATTATTATTAATAAATAATTATTATTAATAAATAATTATTAATTATTAATTAATTTTTATGCTTTGTTTTATTTTTGCAATGTTATTTAATTTTATGTTTTTAATTTCCATTTCATGTGTAATGAAGGGTGTGTATAACCATCATGTAGTATTTTAATTATTTCATTTCATGAACTATGATGGGTGCATATAACCATCATATGTTCAATTTGAATTTTGAATTTTGAAGTTTGTTTGGAGGGAGATTGAGTGGTGTAGCCTATATATAGGCATGTATCCTTCATGTTTTAATTTGTGAATGAATGAAAAGAAAACCAATTTCAAGAATTGAAATCCCCCTCCTCTCCAAGGCAAGTTTCGGCCCTCCTTCTTCTTCCTCTTTGGCCGCCGGCCACCTCTCCTCCCCTCTCAATCTCGGCCTCCCTCCTTCTTCCTTTCTTCTACTCCCTTGCAAACCCGACCCCTCCTCCAACCTCCAAGCCGCCACCTCCTCTCTCACAAAACCGGCCACCACCAAACTCCAACAACCCGAGCCCCTCCCTCCACCACAAAATATTAGCCGCCAACCACCAACACCAACAAGCCCGACCCCTTCATCATCCCCGTCCTAAATCCAAATATCACTTTCCAAATTAAGCTCTTAGCCTACCATACTAGAAATATTTCATTCCTTAAATATTTCTCAATCCACCACCTTTTCTCTCTCCTACCTTATTTGGAGATATTTGTTTCCATATTTTGAAGATTCCGCCGGGACTTTCCAAATACAGCGTGACACGAAGAAGGCGACGAATTTCTCTCCCTCCAGCGTATCTCTGGTGGTGCCATTGAGGAACGATTCTAGTTGAGCGTAACCAGATTCATCCAATCCGGTTGGGTAACGAAAATCTCTACTTAACGTGTTTCTCTTCCTTAGATAAATCTTGTGGCTTTGGCAAATTGCGCATTTTGTGTAACGCTTGATTTTTTCGTGGTTTATTTTATTTTAGTTATTGTCTTGTTTATCGTATTTTCGTTTAAGTTTGTGAGGCGTGGCGGCCCTCGTTTGTATTTTGTTGGGAGAGAACCACCCTTGCCCGAATCTTTTGTTTTCGGTGGTTTCTCTTTTGGTACAACACGCTCGATCGAACCGTGTGGGTTCTTTTCGCTTGAGAGGACATTGGCCTATCGCCTTGGTACTATCTTGAAGGGCTTTGCGAACCCTCCGTAATTGTTGTTTAGTAATTATATTAATTAAACCGCTGTGACGTTAAATGCTAGAGTGTAACATGATAATTATTCGAGAGCGTCGCGTTAATTTGTCGGCCACCAAAATGCTCGAAAGAGTGGGCCTACATCAATTTGGTATCAGAGGGAGGTTCTCGTCAATTTCCTAATTGGCAATCCACCCCTCTCAAAATTAAAAATTCAAAATTCAAATTTCAAATTTCAAATTTCAAATTTCAAATTTCAAAATTTCAAATTTCAAATTTCAAATTTCAAATTTCAAAATTTCAAATTTCAAATATCAAAATTCAAAATTTAAGATTCAAAATCAAAATTTCCAATTTCCAATTTCAAATTTCAAATTTCAAAATTCAAAAATTCAAATTTCCAATTTCCAATTCCAAATTCATAATTTAAAATTTTTCTCAAAATCTAAAAAAATAAAATTCTGGAAATTCTCTATCTTATTTTTAATAAGAAATCCAAAAAAAATTATTTTTCATTAAGACATTATTTTTATTAAGTTATTTTAAAATTTAATAGTTGGTCTGCAAATATCGACCTTAAGAAAATTTTAATTTTCTTAAAATTTAAATTTTAAAATTTCTGGAATTTATCCATCTAATTATTAGTAAGAAAAACAAAATTCATTAAGTATTTATTTTTATTAATAAATTTGAAATTTAGTATTTGGTGTGCCAATAGCAGCCTAGATTTTTATTTTCTCAGTAAAAAAAAATCCAGCAAAATTTTTTAATGATCCTCATATTTTTCCAACAAAAACACTATTTTATCATATTTAAGACCCTAGTGGTTAAGCGGGAACAATTCCATCTTCGTTAGAGTTAAGTTGTTCTAGTACCCTTTTCCTTGCACATGCACTAAGTCCGGGTGAATTTTCTCCCCGGTTCGCGCTAAGATGGCTTATGACGTAC
Organism: Platanthera zijinensis; assembly: GCA_039513925.1. Classification (NCBI taxonomy): domain Eukaryota; kingdom Viridiplantae; phylum Streptophyta; class Magnoliopsida; order Asparagales; family Orchidaceae; genus Platanthera; species Platanthera zijinensis. The sequence goes on from CM077081.1 coordinate 136,708,412, forward strand.
ATGCTACTCATTCTCACACTTATCCTCCCACGTTTAGTAGGACCCCCACGTTTGACGGTTTAGGGTGTCCTAAAATTTTTAGGGATTGGCTTAAGGGTATAGAATTTTATTTTAATTGTCACTTTTGGGATGACTACGAAAAGGTTAACTTTGCCCGAGAGCGATTAGTTGGTCGAGCCCGATTATTTTGGTTAAACGAAGAGCGTCGTGTTGGTAGCTATCATTATGCTTGGCCGCACATGCGTAGCCTCCTCTCGGATCAATTTGATCCCGCCTACCTGCGCACTAATAGCACCACACCCGTTAGTACGAATAATTACGGCACTAGACCCGTATCTGCTTATAGGAGTGACCCTACGCCTCAGGATAGATCATATCCCCAGAGAGGTAGTAATACCCAAAGTGTGTCTTGTCCTACCTATAGGGAACATAAGCCATTTGGACCCCCAAATTTGAACTCGAAAGAGGTTACTATTAGGGTGTTTGCTTCGTTATCCTCGACATCTAAGCCCTCTGATATAGTGACTGATACCTCTGAGGATTCCTATGTGGATATAGAATCTCTGGATGATGATGTTAATAAGCTAGGTGAGAGTCTTCCTTCACTTACAATAGTGTCTGACTCTCCTATTGAACCTTAGGATGTGATTAGGACTGAGCCTGTCACTGAGGACGAGGCAAGTTTCACTGACGCTTTTAGTGACGATGAGGATACTGGATATCCCAGTGATTTGGATGAGGATTTCTCCCCTGAGGAATCATCTCCAATCCCCTTCGACGATATTTTAGTCATGGAGTCTTCTGATGACCCTGATTCAGAAGACGTTCCAGCAGAGTCGGTAGAGTAATCCGAAGCTGAGAGCGTACCTGTTACTGAATTAGGTGATGACTTGCTAGGACCCGACATTATTAAGGTTGATCCAGGCTTATTAGATATTTCTACGGTATTGGAAGAGTCACCTTGGGATGGATGTTTAGTTTGGGATAAGCTTAGTGTTATACATCCGGGAGTTAGTCCTTTGACGTTATCATCGCTGCTTGGGATTCGAGCTAATTTTTATACTCCCCTGGATTCGATTTGTCCATCCCCTATTGCTGACTTAGACGATGTCCCCACCTCATGGGAAGAATTGGTCGACATAGAATGTGAAGCTGTAGTAGATTTACCCCGCGAGGAAATATTATCTTTGGATAACGGTAGCACTGAGGGCCCGATAGATTTTTCTTTGATGGCAGCTCCTTTGCCTGAGGCCCAAGGTAGTTTAGAAGTTTTATCGGATATAAATTTGCCTACCTTAGGGACGATCACTGAAGCTAAATTGAATAAAATATCTAATGCATTAGAAGACATGTCGGCTGATTTGGTGGATTCATTCTGTGGTGAAAAGTTAACTGCGGATGAGTTTTAGTGAGGACGAATCCACTATTCGAGTTTACTTTTGATTTTAATGGCTTTCAACCGGAGGCGTTCTCCTGGACGCTTAATCCATGTTTTGACGTTGAGTGTGACTTGGTTCCCCCTACGGAGTCAACCCTGTCGACTCTCCCTCCGGTACCCTTAGCTCGAGTAGATGAGTTCGTCATTTTTAGCCCTCTATATTTAGAGAAGTTTATTATTCCCGCCTTCCCATTAGACTTACTTATAAAGATGTTGGTGAACGTAGTTGGTGACGAGCGTTTTCTGAAAGCCTATTATTATGATATTTTTAAATCTAATTTTAATACCAAATTTAAAACGATAACATTAGGCTCCACTGATTTGATTTTTGAACTGAAAGAGCCCGTGCCACCTGACTTAATTCCGTTATTTTCTACTATTAATTCCATTCATGTTGCACATGGGTTTTCCCCTCATGGTTTTAATTTAATTAGGCGCATTTTTCATTTCTTGATCCTTCTAAATGTGTCCATTAAATTACTTGCTATGTTGTATCAAATAATCTTCCACCGCTATATGAAAGATTTGGTTTTGGTTTGTCTCACACCCGAACGGATGCCCCCGGGCACCTTAGAAATATTAACGAATCGGCTAGTCTACTTTTTACGGATTTTACGGAAATATGGTGACATGACGTTTCTATTAAAATTTTCCACTGATTGGGGCATAGCTCCTCTTTTCATCGTTACATATTTTACGCTTTATGCTTTAATGCCACTTGAAATGTCTACCTCTCCGTATATATTTTCCACTATGTTTTCTATTGGGTTGGGTGGTGATAATTTTCTAGGATCGTTCTCCTTCTCGGTCTCCATCGGAGGTATGTTGGTGGATGTTGTTGAAATTCTTTTTCCTTTTTTGGCTAATGCATATTTGAGGTCCTTCCAAGACCACCTTGTGTCATACAGGTTCTTCTTCCCCGCTGATGACCTCCCAGACGAGTACTCGCAGGCATACTCATCAGTGATGAGTCGTTTTAAGAGGGGGAGGATTGATGGAGCTGACTCCCCACAATATGTCGCCAAGGAGCGTCCTCCCTCTGATGATGATGGTGACCCGATTGATGGAGCCGACTACCCACGATATGTCGCCAAGGAGCGTCCTCCCTCTGATGATGATGGTGACCCGATTGATGGAGACGACGGCCCGCAACATTTTAAAGACGGCGATGGCGTGCTTACGGATATTCATGTGGAGCATCGTCATAATACCCGTCCTGAACGCAAGCCAACATATTAATAATAATTAATAATTATTATTAATAAATAATTATTATTAATAAATAATTAGTAATTATTAATTAATTTTTATGCTTTGTTTTATTTTTGCAATGTTATTTAATTTTATGTTTTTAATTTCCATTTCATGTGTAATGAAGGGTGTGTATAACCATCATGTAGTATTTTAATTATTTCATTTCATGAACTATGATGGGTGCATATAACCATCATATGTTCAATTTGAATTTTGAATTTTGAAGTTTGTTTGGAGGGAGATTGAGTGGTGTAGCCTATATATAGGCATGTATCCTTCATGTTTTAATTTGTGAATGAATGAAAAGAAAACCAATTTCAAGAATTGAAATCCCCCTCCTCTCCATGGCAAGTTTCGGCCCTCCTCCTTCTTCTTCCTCTTTGGCCGCCGACCACCTCTCCTCCCCTCTCAATCTCGGCATCCCTCCTTCTTCCTTTCCTCTACTCCCTTGCAAACCCGACCCCTCCTCCAACCTCCAAGCTGCCACCTCCTCTCTCACAAAACCGGCCACCACCAAACTCCAACAACCCGAGCCCCTCCCTCCACCACAAAATATTAGCCGCCAACCACCAACACCAACAAGCCCGACCCCTTCATCATCCCCGTCCTAAATCCAAATATCACTTTCCAAATTAAGCTCTTAGCCTACCATACTAGAAATATTTCATTCCTTAAATATTTCTCAATCCACCACCTTTTCTCTCTCCTGCCTTATTTGGAGATATTTGTTTCCATATTTTAAAGATTCCGCCGGGACTTTCCAAATACAGCGTGACACGAAGAAGGCGACGAATTTCTCTCCCTCCAGCGTATCTCTGGTGGTGCCGTTGAGGAACGATTCTAGTTGAGCGTAACCGGATTCATCCAATCCGGTTGGGCAACGAAAATCTCTACTTAACGTGTTTCTCTTCCTTAGATAAATCTTGTGGCTTTGGCAAATTGCGCATTTTGTGTAACGCTTGATTTTTTCGTGGTTTATTTTATTTTAGTTATTGTCTTGTTTATCGTATTTTCGTTTAAGTTTGTGAGGCGTGGCGGCCCTCGTTTGTATTTTGTTGGGAGAGAACCACCCTTGCCCGAATCTTTTGTTTTCGGTGGTTTCTCTTTTGGTACAACACGCTCGATCGAACCGTGTGGGTTCTTTTCGCTTGAGAGGACCTTGGGCTATCGCCTTGGTACTATCTTGAAGGGCTTTGCGAACCCTCCGTAATTGTTGTTTAGTAATTATATTAATTAAACCGCTGTGACGTTAAATGCTAGAGTGTAACGTGAGAATTATTCGAGAGCGTCGCGTTAATTTGTCGGCCACCAAAACGCTCGAAAGAGCGGGCCTACATCATTATGTCCCGACACTAATTTTTAATGTCTCGACACATGACTATCTATTGTGTCGACAAACATTTTGGTGACTCGACACAACACTGCCTATAGTGTCGATACAACACTGCCTATAGTGTCGACACAACACTGCCTATAGTGTCGACACTCACTATGGTGTCTCGACAAAATTTTTGGACTTAGAAAAAATTTGTGTTCTGACTATAATTTCTTTACTTATATCAAGTCTTTCTTATTTTTTTAGACCTGTTAACAAGGTTAGTTATCTTTTATCTGTTGTACAGTCTTTTGTTGTTACTAATTGAAAATGTTTACTCAGTGTTCAACATACCTAGTTCAAATTTAAATAATTGAATTTGCTTTCATCTAGGGGTTTTGTAATAATGTCAGCAACTTGTCTTTCTGTTAGAGTATACTGTAAGCTGATATTTTATTTTTCAATATTCTCTCTGAGAAAGTGATATATAATTTCTATATGTTTAGTTCTATGTATGAAACAAGATTATTAGCTATGGAAATTATACTAGTAGAATCACAAAACATAACATATTTACTTAACTATACACTATAGTCCAATAGTAGATGTTGAATCCATAGTAACTGTGCACAGTGAGAGGACTTAGCGCAACCACTCGCACCAAAAGCCCGGACTGATGGAGGACGGTGCCACTAATCTTTATATCAAAGGTCCTCGGGTGGATCCACGGGGCAGCCAGTTAAGCCATTAACGCATAGCGCCGCAATGCGGGGGCGATTCCGGACCCGCAAGCCCCAACAATCCCCCCCGGAAACGACCTCGGGGTTTCGGTCCTCGGGCGGATCCACGGGGCAGCCAGTTAAGCCATTACCGCATAGCGCCGCAACGCGGGGGCGATTCCAGACCCGCAAGCCCCAACAATCCCCCCCCTGGAAATGACCCTGGGGTTTCGAACCCGCGACCCCCTCTGATACCAATTGAGAGGACTTAGCGCAACCACTCGCACCAAAAGCCTGGACTGATGGAGGACGGCGCCACTAATGTTTATATCAAAGGTCCTCGAGCGGATCCACGGGGCAGCCAGTTAAGCCATTATTGCATACCGCCGCAATGCGGGGGCGATTCCGGACTCGCAAGCCCCAACACACAGCATCTTCCAGCATATATGTACTCAGATTCTGCTGTTTAAATTGCAACACTAGTTTACTTCTTGCTACTCCAACTTATGAGTTTTTTCCCTAGATACTGACAAGTTCCAAAAGTACTCTTTTTGTCTTCTTTGCACCCTGCAAAATCAATATATGTGTACCAGATGGGTTATAACGAGGTTCTTTTATTTAGTTATGAAGGGAAGGTTTTTATTTTTTAAAAAAGAAGAAGGTTTTATTTGAAACCGAGTTTTAACGAAACGGAGGCAAGTGCACCTATCGCGTGTAGTACAGAATATTCCGGTGTGGAATATCGGGGTCGTACTGTTCTCGAGGTCGGCTTACCTTTTTCTACTCTTTCCCTGAAAGCCAATTATTTGACCAATAATATTTTAGTTTGTTTAAAAAGAAAAGATGACCTAAAAAAAATAAAAAGTGCATAATAATAATAAAGCATAATAATAAAACATGAAAAAACGGAGGAAATAAATAAAGCAGAAAATAAAGTGCAGAAAGCCGATGAAAAACTCAGCACGACGATATCAAAAAGAGAATTGAACTAAAATAACTTTTAATAAAGAGATATCCTAAATTTCAAATTAATTAAGGCGGAGACTTGGCCGTGGAGGTTCCATAAGAATGAGCTCACTTAACTCTAGGACTATCACTCACCTGAGCGCTAAGACTATTCGACCGATCGTTAGACCAACGAAGGATTCCTCATAACGCCCACATTATGCTAAGAACCCCGCTATTGGGTGGGGAACCCAATCTGGTAAAGTCACGCGCCTCCTCTCTCGAAGGTTATCGTGGAGCTCTCTTTACCCAAGGGTGATCGGTCAATATGCACGGCCTCTCGGAGTTGCGTATAAATAACGGAAATAGAGCCCACACATTAATTATGCGGTCCTACGGGTCGTTTACCCAGGGAAAACCTTAAGAAATTTAATTAAACTGAAAAATAGGATCTTTAATTATTTAAAACTACTTTATCTGTCCCAATGCTCTTCGATATTGAGGGCTAAGGACGGTTAGCCACTCATCGTAATGGGGACACTTATGCTAGAAAGCGGTAAAAGAAAGCTGTAAAGAAAGCAGGAAATAAAGCAGTAAAGGAAAGCAGAAAATTGTGAGTCCCGGGTCAAGCAAGTGGGCGGGAGAAGAAAGAAGTAAATGCGAATCCCGACTCAAATGAGTGGGCGGGGGTAAATTTATCTCATACACGCACACACTCTACTTGAAATTAAAACACACACACGCACTCTACATAAATGAAAACACACACACGCACAAAGTTTCCTACTCAAGTGAGTAGGAGAAAATGAAAGCAATAAAAAGACAAGTCCCACTCAAACGAGTGGGCGGGAAATTAAAGCAGAGCATCATTTAACTCTTAATGAGTAGGCGAAAATAAATGCATACGCACACACGCACTCTACAGAAATTAAAAAAAGCTATAAAATCTAACTCATACACGCACGCACACTTGGAAAAATAAGAAAAACAAAGTGACTGAAAAATTAAAACAACTGCATTTCTACCGCTAGAATGCGGTTGAAATGCATAAAAATAGAAAACAAAAATTAAACCGGTAAAAAGTTTTGAAAATAAAAAGCTAAGATGAAGTTAACAAAAAATTAAAACGAGTACTTTTCCATTCTTATAATTTTATAAAAAAGCTAAAAAAGTGAAAATAAAACTAAAAAAGACGAAAAGTTTTACGATCCTAAAAAGTCCTAAGTTAAAGAAAATGAAAATCAACACTTTTTAAAACTCTTTTTATAAAAACATAAGAATGAAAACAAAAATAAAAAGAAAGCAAGCTAAACCTAAACAAGTTGCATGAAAATAAAATCGCCGGCATAATGACTAGAAATGTGGAGAAATCCTAAGCTAAACTAAGTTATAAAAGCTATAAAATGAAGACATAAAAAGAAAAGCACAAAAAGAAGAACGAAAACTTACTTTGGGTAGGCGCATTCAAATGGATTCCAAGCAATATAAAGAGAGAAAAAACTAACATTGTAATAATAAAAAGGTGATTACAAAGAAAGTTAAAACAAGCATCCTAATACAAACTAAGAGAGAGAGGGGGGGGGGGGAGAAATTCCCCTTACATAGCATTAGAATCCATTCGGGCAGCACCTCCCCTATGCAAAGTGGTCAAAAAATTTGACAAGAAAAGCTTTCTGAAAGCTTTTATTTATAAGCAAAAATTGGGGTGTGAAATGCCCTAGGTCACGGGCGTGACAGGGGGCGTGTCGGTAAGAGACGTGTTTGACTTGGCGAATTTGGCAAGCTGGCAAAATTCTGGAAGGTCGGGGAGTGACACGTGTCGGTCACGGGCGTGACAGGCTTAAGACACGGGCGTGACGGGGGGCGTGATATGGACAGCTGGCAGTTCTGATGTCGGCAGCGTTGAGTGTTGAAAAAGCGTTGAGTGCCGACATCAACACGGGTGTGACAAGTCTTGAACACGGGCGTGACTGGGGCGTGTCTGGACGGCGTTGAGTGTTCAATAGTAAAATTATTTAGTGTCGACTGGCAGAAGGCGTTGAGTGCCTGACACGGGTGTGTCGGGTCAATGACACAGGCGTGTCAGGTCAAATTTTGACCTTTTCTGAAATTTTTCAGAAAACAAAAATAAAGTAAGTTAGAATATATTTTCAAGAAAGGAAGCATTTTATTTAATAAAACAAGCTAAAAATAATAAAAATAAACAAAAATGACTTAGATAAAATACAAAAATATAGGTATATTTACAACTCATCAAATACCCCCCATACTTATGCTTTTGCTATTCCAGAGAAAATTTTTGAGATAAACCTATAAGGAATAAAAAAGAATCCTAAATTTAACTAACGCTTAACTTAATTGTAAGAAAGATCGAAATAAATTTCTGTGGTTTCGGAATTAATTCCTTAATTATGAAAATATTTTAAATAGAGGAACCGTTTCAAAAAATACTTCTAAATGGAAAAAATAGAAAGCGAAAATTATTTTTATTAGTTTAACAAAAATGGATTGAAATTATAGAAAAAACTTTAGCTTAAAATAAATTAAAAGGAAATAATTCAATTTAAAAATTATGCTCTCAAAAAGATTTAACTTAATTCTAGAATCATGAAAATTGGCTAAGTGGATTGGCGGTTATGAAGAGGGCTTAAATTTTGAGGCGAGGTAATTTTTTCTCGAACCTCCACATATATTTTTTTTTGAATAATTAGGAAAATGAAATCTTATTTTCCTAACATTTTTTTTCTTTTATTCTTCATAAATAATAATAAACCCAATGTGTATGTATAGGAGTAATGAATTTTATCCTCTTACTCCGTAACATATAATCTTTTTTTAATTATTGGGTGCCTATGTTTACGGGACGAAATCTTATCCCCATTGACATAAGATCTTTTAAGTGTGAGTGGGGAATCATACTAATTAAGGCATGGGAAAAAGTGGATGGGATTTTTTTCTAAAAGATAACTAGAGTTTAATAAAAAATTTTGAGAGCAACCTCTTTAATTTGAACGTTCCTACGTTTCTAAAAGCATAAGTAGAAATAATATAAAATCCATAAATGTTATTTTCTAACATAAAAATGTGCATTTATTAAAAAAATCAGAAGTGAAATGAGGAACACAAGCTCCCTATAATAAGAAAAAGACATAAAAAATTCTTTAAAATCTTAACCCCAGAAATCTAAGTCTATCGAGCTACAATTAATAAATAAATAGTAAATAAAGAATTAATTAAAATTCGCTTATAAATAAACTCGAATCTAAGTCTATCGAGCTAGCATTAACACTAGGCTACAAATGGAGTACTAAGCTAATACAAAAGCTATTACAAAAGGAGCACTAAGTTAGGGTTAAAAAACACAAATGAGAAAGAGAGAGAGAGGGAAGACCACTAAAAAACACTAGTAAACAAAAGGGCAGCACCTCCCCTCTCAACCCAAGCTTGTCTGAAATGGAACGGGGGCATCTGAAATTAAAGGAAAATTTCTCGTGTTGGTCACGCCCTACGTCACGCCCGGGGAGGGCGTGTTAGGGGGCGTGACACGTACGAGTTTGACCTCGTGTTCTGGATTCTGACGGGAAGGATGATTGCTTCTGTACGATGGCTGACACGCCCTGGGTCACGCCCGTGTAGCGGGGGCGTGACAGATACGTCAAGTCTCAATCATTGGTCGGATATCCGTCAGTCTTGGAAAAGGGGGCAAACATGCCTTGGGTCACACCCGTGATGGGGGCGTGATAGTATTGTTGGTGTGCGGAGGCGAAAATGCATTTAATGCAGTGGCAGACTTCAGGCAGAGGGCGACACGCCCCATGTCACGCCCTGGGACACGCCTAGGGAGGGCGTGTTAGGGGGGAGTGACAACCATTTTTCCTGTTATTTGATCTCTATCAGCAAGCTATCTCGGGATCAGGTGATAGACCCTGTGGCACGCCCTGTGAGGGCGTGATAGGGGGTGTGTCAGGTCATTTTTGGCCAAAATTCTGGAAAAGTGCAAAAAGACAAGAAAATCTTAGTGGCAATAATATTTACAAAAGAAAGATAAAAACTAAGCTAATAAGGCATCATTAGCGCCTTCAAAACTAGAAAATATGATAATAGTTTAGGATACAAAACGTATTATCATAGATCCTGTATGCTTTGCTATGTACACTATACCCTACAAAGATTCCTTCATCGGATTTCACTAAAAACATAGTTTGATAGGTTTTCGCATTGTCCAATACATAGCATTTACTACCAAAAATTTTGATGTATGATAGATTTGGTTTTCTTCCTTTCATTAGATCCTAGGGAGTTTTGTTGTGATTTGTAATGACTCCACCCGTTAAATAACATATAATAGAAGGTCCGGCCGGGGCCCCACACTATATGCTACAAATAGATGGGGAGGTCACATGATAATACCATTAACGCATCCTAATACAGAGCATGCTAGCAGAATAGATACACAAGTAGCAGAACTCATAGCAGGAATATCCACCAGATATATATAAACCAAAGTTATATACAACCACTCAACGGAGGGCATAGCAAATACTATAGTTTGGCCTTAAGGCCTAACAGTTCCTCTTGAAACAAAATGGATTACAGACATCGGCGCACAGGCCGGCCATACATGAAGAACACAAAATACAAAAGCTAGCCTTCAAGGGCTATTAGCAGGAGTAAGAGCGGCAACAATAGCAGCAGGGGCATAAACCCTTCATTTTCCACTCGGCTCTCCAGCACCTGCACAGGGACAATCCACCAAAAAGGTGGCAAACAAGGAAACGGTCAGCATTCAGCAGACTAATTTATAACAATCCTACCCCTTTCCCGGGGCAGAGGCATTCCTTCCCTACAGAGCAATACAGCAATTGACAGATAATATACATCTTCTGCGCTCACGCACAATCAATCCCTCACAACCGTCGGCCACCCAGCCCGACGATCTATGCTATCAGGCACACTTTTAGGTACACCGGCGAATCCGAATCAAATCCATTGAGCATTTAGTCTTAATGGCGCGCAGGCCTAAGACTCTCATTATGCTGCTAACGAAAGCCCAATGGCTTGGCACTTCCTTGTACAGTCAACATAACACAGGTATAGATCCACCACCCCCCGTTGCTAAACTCGTCTTGCCCTCAACAAGCACATCGTACTTGCGGCTTTCAAAAAGGCTCGGGTCGGCTTCACCTTTCCTGTTCGGTACGAGGCCTTCTAGAGCTCACAGCTCTCAATTGCCATAATGTTCGCCAAGGACTAGCGTCACAATAGCCACACTGTCCAACTAGGATTGGCTTCATTGTCCATAAAGTACTGGCTACATCGTAGCCATAACACAAACAATAGATTGGCATTTTCCCACAGTTCCACATTCCGGTACTTCCTGCTACTCCCCTTCACAGGCATAACCCAACGACACCACTAACTACACGAGTATACGTGGAGTCTTCTATGGTCCGTAAATGCAACATCATCAATCCAGACAAACATGTCCAGATTGGCTTCACACAGCATGCCTATCCCGTACTACACTTTTCCGGGTCTATATGCAAACTCAAGCTTGGGATAACAACTATCACCAACTGGAATCACTCACTTTTTCCACCTTTTAGTGGAGAGGATTCCTTACTCAAGCATAAAGGATGACTTCACATGTCTAAGAAGGAAGACAGTTATCCTTGACGATCTCTTGGGAGTAATCGAAAATCTTGCCGGTTGGAAAGCACCGCAGCATCTTTGCCTCCACTAAACCAGCCTCAGATCTCAAATAAGACCACGAGAGCACAACCAAAGTCATGCTCTTCTCCTCCTTCTCCTTCCTCCAAGCTCTCTCTCTCTTTCTCTCTTTATAAGAAGGAGAGAAGAATCAAATACTCAGTCTTATCACTGCAGGAAAAGACCAGGGCCATTGGATCTAAATAGAAATAATTAGATGGCCAAGATCGGCCCAAAATTCCATTTTTGCCTTGAGCGGCCTATGACACGCCCGTGTCCCAGGCCGTGTCCCCTAATCGGTGTACAAACCGACTCAAAATGAACAAGAAAACGGTCTCCAACACTCACGTGTCACAGGGCAGACACGCCTGTGTCAACTTTGACACGGCCGTGTGACTGGTCGTATCACCTTTGAAATATAGACCCAAATCACCCGAGAAGGACACGACTAAGGCACAAGCCCGTGTCCAAGGCCGTCTGTCTAACACGCCCCTGTGATACGCCCGTATAATAGGCAGTGTTCCACACTCAAGACCACTCAATAATATCCCGAGCAGGACTCGCCCTGGGATACGCCCGTGTCCCAGGCCGTGTTGCCTCTCGACGAACAGGTCTCGAGAACTCGAGTCAATGCCTCGAGAAAGGGAGACGCCCTAGGACACGCCCATGTCCATGGCCATGTTTACTAGACACACCCTGGGATACGCCCGTGTCCCAAGCCGTGTCACCCAGCCTGACTCCATCTTAAGAGTTTGGGGTGTAACAATCCTCCCCCGCTTAAGATAAATTTCATCCCAAAATTTGTACTCAGCAAATAAACAGGAATCACAAAGCTATAACATTAAACGAGCTATTATAACAAAATGAACATGGTCAACAGTTTATACAAAAAGTTCGGGAAACTCAGCTCGCATGGTCTGCTCACGCTCCCATGTTAGCTCCTCTCGGCCACAATTGTCCCACCGGACTTTGACCATCCCAATTATCTTGTTCCACAACTGTTTCTCGGCTTGATCCTCGATCCGAATGGGTTTAACCTTCGTCATTAGCCCATAATCGACCGGTACACGATCATTCTCAACTATTTGAGTTGGATCCTTGACAGCTTTACGAAGTACTAAGATGTGGAAGACATCATGCAATCCACTTAATTCTGCTGAAAGCGCTAGCCGATAAGCAGCTCCCCGACTCGCTCCACCACTTCAAATGGACCAAGGTATCTGGGACTTATCTTTTTCAACCGCCGAATCCTAGATACGCCTTTGAAGGGTTTGATCTTCAAATAGACGCAATCGCCACCACGAACTCCACGTTTCGATGCTTGGCGTTGTAGTACTTTGCTTGTCGATCTTGGGCTATCAATAGCCTCTCCCAAATAGAGCGTATTATCGAGGTAGCTTCTTCGACTTCCTTTCGCCCATTAAGCTTGGATTTGCCTACCTCCGCACAAGCTAATGGTGTACGACATTTACGATCATATAAGGCCTCAAAAGGTGTTGTCCCGATGCTTGCTTGGTAACTGTTATTATAGGAAAATTCAACAGAGTAAATGTACTCTTCCCATTTCTTACTGAAATCTAGGGCGCACATCCGAAGCATATCTTCCATCGTCCTGTTGGTTAGCTCAGTCTGGCCATCCGTTTGGGGGTGAAAGGCCGTACTGAATGCTAATTTTGTACCCAACATTTGATGAATTAACCTCCAATTAGTTGAGTTGAATCGCTCATCACGATCACTGACAATGCTCCAAGGAACACCATGCAGTCAAACAATCTGTTCTACATAGAGCTTAGCCAAGGCTTCCACTGAATCATCTCTCTGGTTTGGAAGGAAGTGAGCCACTTTTGTCAACCTGTCTACAATCACCAAGATAGAGTCATGACCTCGTTGAGATCTCGGCAACCCGTGCACGAAATCCATTGAAATATCATCAAACTTCCACTCCGGAATCGGTAACGACTTCAGGAAACCACCAGGCTTCTGGCATTCCACTTTTACCAAAACACAAGTGTGACATTCTGCCACATAACATGCTATGTCTTTCTTTAGTCCAGGCCAGCAGAACAACTTTTTCATTTCTCTGTACATTTTTGTGCTCCCAGGGTGAACTCAGTACTTGGCAAAATGCGCTTCGTACATCAATTGTTCTCTCAACGTCCCTGTACTTGGGACGCATAATCGACCATCTTTTCGCAACAATCCATCATCCTAGGAGGATTGGTCACCAAGACAATCCTTTGCATAGAGTTGGAGACTTTCATCAAGCTCCGTTGCTCGCCGAACTCTATCCGCAAGGTCATATTGTACCTCCGTCAAGTTCAAGCACGCATCGGCCGTAGCATCCTTGTCAACACAAGATATCTCTATCGCTTCCATCTCCTGGATTAGCCGCACATCATGCCTCTGCAACCAGTTTGCCCGTACTGGCGCCCTACGACTCAAAGCATCAGCGACCACATTTCCCTTCCCGGGAGTATAGTGAATATCGAAAGTGTAGTCCCCAAGGAACTCCATCCACCTCCATTGTCGCATATTCAGATCCTTCTAATCTAACAAATACTTTAGGCTCTTGTGATCTGTGTAGATATCTACTTTAACTCCATAAAGATAGTGCCGCAACAACTTTAGCGCAAAGATTACCACTGCCAACTCTAAATCGTGGATGGGATAGTTTCGTTCATACACCTTTAGCTGGCATGAGCCATAAGAAATCAATTTACCAAATTGCAGAAGAACGCAACCTAAGCCTCTCCCTAACGCATCACTGTAAATCTCATAGTCGTCCGTACCACATGGCGATGTCAACACAGGCGTCGTGGTCAAACGACTCTTTAGGTCTTCAAAAGCGCGCGCACACTCTGGTGTCGAAACGAACTTCTGATCTTTTCTCGTCAACGTGGTCAGAGGTAAAGTAATCCCTGAGAAGTTTTCTAGAAACCGTCTATAGTAGCCTGCCAGGCCAAGAAAGCTCCTGACTTCGGCCACTGAAGACATCATTGGCCAATCCCGTATGGCACTTATCTTTGTCAAATCTACTGTTACGCCCTGGCCACTTACCACATGGCCCAGAAAAGCCATTGACGATATCCAGAACACAAACTTTGTGAACTTGGCATACAGCTTATTCCTCCGCAGGGTATGCAACACCAACCGCAAATGGTTTGCATGATCATCTCGCAACTGAGAGTATAAAAGAATATCATCAATGAACACAATTATGAATAAACCAAGTACTCTCGGAACGTCCGATGCATTAGATCCATGAATACCGAAGGCGCATTGCATAAGCAGAACGGCATCACCGTGAATTCGTAATGACCATAGCATGTCCCAAACACTGTCTTGAGAATATCGCCTTCCCGAATCCGCAATTAATAATAAGCCGATTTCAAATCCAACTTTGAATAGACAGTTGACCCTACTAGCTGATCAAATAATTCATCGATCTGTGTAATCGAATATTTGTTCTTTTCTATCAGCTTATTCAATTCGCGATAGTCAATACACAAATGCTAACTACCGTCTTTCTTTTTCACAAATAGAACAGGCGCGCTCCAAGGTGACATACTTGGGCGTATGTATCCCTGCTCTAACAATTGTTGTATTTTGACTTTAAGTTCAGCCATTTCCTTTGGCGCAACACGATATGGTGAGCGGGCCGAGGGGTTTTGCACCTGGCACCAACTTAATCGCGAAGTCAATCTCCCGCTAGGGCGGAAACCCAGGAAGATCCATAGGAAACACATCTGCAAACTTCGATACAATCGGAACTTCACTTACATTGGCCTTTGGCTCAACAACCTGAATAAGCGTGAAGAATAACTCTGCGCCTTTCCGAACAGCACTGACGACTTGGAGTGCAGACAATAAGGTCCCGCCTACTCCATGCATACAAGCAAACTTCGTCTCAAGTTCGGTATTCTGGCCCAGTGTAATATCCTTGGAAGTGTAATCAATCAAGGCACGCTGCTCCGACAGCCAGTCCATGCCAAAGATCACATAAAACTCCGATAGTGGCATCACAAATGCTCTTAATCCGAAATCTCGATTTCCTATATGCACACCCACATCGCAAGTCCTATCCGCAAGAATGATACAACCATTCGGTAGTAGTACCTTTACAACATCTATCGTCACATGACTCGGTACTCTAACTTGAGTTACGAAGTCCTTAGACAGAAAAGAATGCGAAGCACCCGTATTAAACAGGGCTCTCGCTGGATTGTTCCAAGTCAGGACAAAGCCTGCAGCACACACATTATGCACAAGCTACATACAACATATGCAATCAATATAACAAGCATTAACGTAACTCATACCTGTGATGACGTCACTTTGCTTGATATCCTCCTGTTGGCCAAGATTGTAGACTCTGGGCTGTGTCTGCGATGCAGAGGAATCAACTACTGCTTTGCCCTTCTCAGCATAAGATGCACCCGTCTTCTTTTATCCTTTGGGTTGAGCAACCGGACAATCACGGGCTAAGTGCCCCACTTTTCCATAGTTAAAGCATGCACGAGACTCCGGCCTCGATATTGCTCCCGATGTAACAGTCCCAGAAGTTTGCCCCGAAGGCTTGGACCTCTTGCCCCACTTATTCTGGTAATATGATTTGCCAGAGCAGGGTGCTTTGAACTCGTGCTTTGCCACAGCCAATTCTTTCCTTCCTTGCACCCGCTTCATGTCCTTTTCGAGCGCACCCGCCGTATCAACCAAAGCCTGAAATCCCTGGTTCACTTAACTAGAAAGCAGGAACCTCAACTCGTCCCGCAATCCTTCATAGAACCAATTTGTTTTTCTTTGTTCATCAGCGAAGATTGTTCCTGCATACCGTCCCAATCTTGTAAATTCATGTAGGTACGCATCAACGCTAGACTCTCCTTGCGTTAACCGCTGGAACTCGTTCTCCATAGCAATGTGTTGTGCCACTACAAGGTGTTTAGCAAAAAACATACGAGAGAACTCCTCAATCGATACTTGGATCAATTGCCTGCCCGCCAAATGGTGTAACTCAACCTCGTCCCACCATAACCTCGCCTCTCCTTCTAAAAAGAAGGTGGCCAAAGTGACCTTTAGATTTTCCTTCGTCCTGATCGCCGTCAAAATATGTTTGACTCGTGATAACCAGTCCTCTGCCTTTGTTGGGTATCCTAGTCCTGTAAACATAAGCGGATTGAAGCTCATGAATTTCTTCAATTATCATTCAGCTACTCGCGGATCCACAGCCGCAACCGGTTTGGGTCGGACACTAACATGATCTGGCACCACTGCCGGCAGAGCCTGCCCGGTCGGCCGAATCATCACAAATAGAGCTTCAGCAACTAATCGAATAGTTTCCGCAGAAGGAGGAGGTAATGGCACCTAAGCTTGTGCCGCACTCTCATCAGAGTGCTGGGGCTCAGATTGCCCAGCACCACTACGAGTCACCTATGGGTGGACAAGACACACATTAACGACAATCCGCAGACAATAATAAAAAAATAGGAACGTGCAGATTCCTCAAACAAGTGTATTTGCATTTCTTAGTGGATATTCCAGAGTTCTCTAGCATTACAGCGGTTCGCACAGACACGTGCGCGCGCCACCCCACAAAAGAATTTAACCACGAAGTCGAAAGAGGAAGACTGAGACAAGCTGATACCAAATTGTAATGACTCCAACCGTTAAATAACATATAATAGAAGGTCTGGCCGGGGCCCCACACAATAAGCTACAAACAGATGGGGAGGTCATAGGATAATACCATTAACGCATCCTAACACAGAGCATGCAAGCGGAATAGATACACAAGTAACTGAACTCATAGCAGGAATATCCACCAGATTTATATAAACCAACGTGATATACAACCACTCAACGAAGGGCATAGAAAATACTACAGTTTGGCCTTAAGGCCAAACAGTTCCTCTTGAAACAATATGGATTACAGACATCAGCGCGTTGGCCGGCCATACATGAAGAACAGAAAATACAAAAGCTAGCCTTCAAGGGCTAGTAGCAGCAGCAATATTGGAACCAACAGCAGCAGGGGAATCAATCCTTCATTTTTCGCTCGGCTCTCCCGCACCTGCCCAGGGACAATCGACCTCAAAACTGGCAAACAAGGCAACGATCAGCATTCAGCTCACCAATTTATAACAATCCTACCCCTTTCTAGGGGCAGAGGCATTCCTTCCCTACAGAACAGTACAACAATTGACAGATAATATACATCTTGTGCTCACTCGCACAATCAATCCACCATAACCGTCGACCACCCGGCCCGACGATCTGTGCTCTCAGGCACACTTTTGGGTATACCGGCGAACCGGGATCAACACTATTGAGCATTTAGTCTTAATGGCATGCAGGACTAAGACTCTCATTATGCTACTAACGAAAGCCCAATGCCTTGTCACTTCCTTGTACAGTCAACATAACACTGGTACAGATCCACCACCCCCTAATGCTTAACTCGCCTTGCCCTAACCAAGCACATCGTACTTGCGACTATCAAAAAGGCGTGGGTCGGCTTCACCTTTCCTGTTTGGCACGAGGCCTTCTAGTGCTCACAGCTCCCAATCGCCATAACGTCCGCCAAGTACTGGCTTCACAATAACCACACTAACCAACAAGGACTGGCTTCATTGTCCATCAAGGACTGGCTACATCGTAGCCACAGCACAAACAACACAAGGGCATTTTCCTAGAGTTCCACATTCCAGTACTTCCTGCTACTCCCCTTCACAGGCAACATCACCAATCCAGACCAACATGTCCAGATGGGCTTCACAAAGCATGCCTATCCCGTACTACACTTTTCCTGGTTTATATGCAAACTCAAGCTGGGGATTGCAACTATCACCCACTAAAATCGCTCACTTTTTCCACCTTTTGGTGGATAGGATTCCTTACTCATTCCTAAAGGAGGACTTCACATGTCCAAGAAGGAAGACCGTTACCCTTGACGATCTCTTGGGAGCCATCGAAAATCTGGCCGATTAGAAAGCACCGCAGCAGCTTTGCCTCCACTAAACTAGCCTCAGATCTCAAATCGGACCACGGGAGCACCACCAAAGCCTTGCTCTTCTCCTCCTTATCCTCCCTCCAAGCTCTCTCTCTCTCTCTTTCTATCTTGATAAGAAGGAGATAAGAAGCAAATACTAAGTCTTATAACTGCAGGAAAAGTCCAGGGCCATTGGATCCAAATAGAAATAATTGGATGGCCAAGATCGGCCCAAAATTCCATTTTTGCCTTGACACGGCCTGTGACACGCCTGTGTCCCAGGCCCTGTCCCCCAAGCAGTGTACAAACCGACTCAAAATGAACCAGAACACGGGCTCCAACACGCCCGTGTCACAGGGCAGACACGCCCGTGTCAACTTTGACATGGCCGTGTGACTGGCTGTGTCACCTTTGCAACACAGGCCCCAAATCACCCGAGAAGGACACGGCTAAGGCACACGCCAGTGTCCAAGGTCATGTGTCCAACACGCCGCTGTGACACGCCCGTGTAATAGGCCGTGTTCCATACTCAACGCCACTAAATAACCTCCCGAGCAGGACACGCCCTGGGACACGCCCGTGTCCCAGGCCGTGTCTCCTCTCGACGAACAGTTCTCGAGAACTCGAGTCGATGCCTTGAGAAAGGGACACACCCTGGGACACTCCCGTGTCCCAGGCTGTGTACACTTGACGCGCCCTGGGACATGCCCGTGTCCCAGGCCGTGTCTCCCAACCTTACTCCATCTTAAGAGTTTAGGGTATAACATGATTCTTTTTGATAAAGGCCCTATTTTGAATATAACATACAGTGTTCACAGCCTCAGCCCAGAAATATTCTGGGAGAGATTTATAACTCATCATTGTTCTAGCTAACTCAATGAGAGTTCTATTCTTCCTCTCAGCAACTCCATTTTGTTGTGGTGTTCTTGGAGAGGAGAACTCCTGAAAGATTCCTAGTTCCTTAGAGAATTTTGTCATCTTTTCAGATTGAAATTCTATACCATGTTACCTTCTAAGCTTGATGATAATATGCTTGTAGCCTAAACTATTAGGGTATTTTTAGGTTTTAATACACGAACCATGTCTTGTATTCTCATATTTTGGCATCTTTCTGTATATAATTTCATCGCTAACATACTTATTTCTATTTTTCAGGTTTTTGCAAAATTTATTGTTGTGATACTCCCCCTGGTCACGCCCTTCCCGGGCGTGTACCAAGGGCGTGTAACCAAGTGTAATGAAGCCGTCGGTCCGAAGCCAATCTCCAGTAATAGTCAGCAAACACGCCCTACTGTCACGCCCTTCAAGGGCGTGTCTGCCAGGCGTGTCCCGCCAAGTCCCGAGAAGTCAGTACAGAGATTAATTTCAGAGCACCAAAGTCGCGCCAAATCCGATACGCACAGGTGTCAGGCCCTCCACAGGTGTGTTCGAGGGGCATGTAACCTAGCAACCGCGCATGAATTTATTTCCAACGCCTCATATGACGCACCAAATCAGACACGCCCAATTTTCACGCCCTCCTAAGGCGTGTCATAGGGCGTGACCCAGCCAGAAAAAAAAATCTATAAATAGGGATCATCCTCTAAGGTTTGCCATCTAGATTTTGGGAGGAGAGGTGCTGATATTTAGTGGTGTAGATTCAAGCTTTTCTCTCCCTCCTCATTTCAAGCTTTTTAGTTATTTAGTTTTCATGCAAATACTTGTTGCCTTTCTGTATTACTCTTTTATTGTACTTATAGTGTGCGTGGAATCTTTCTTCATAGTACATGTATGCCCTCCTTTTGACTCTTCACTAAGAAATAAAATAGCTCGTCTTTCTCTTTCAATTCTGCTCGGTGTTAGTTTTAAAATTCTGAATATAATTTTATTTTTCTACACCGTGAGTAACTAATCCTCCTTGTACTCGATCTTTATGATCAGAGGTTCGAGCGATTAAGTTATGATGCTTTAATTTCACCTTTTCTTTTTAGGGTTTAGCTTTGAATTACTCATGATTTCTTTTGGGTTGGGGATATATTATCGATATATACTCTCCACCTTATCTTTCATTCTTGGCTAGCTGAGAGGCCGAGAGTTGTAAGTGAGCACTCAAGAAGAAAGGGATTTGTATGCACCCCTCGAGAGAGGCAGACGTCAAAATCTCCCGGATTGGAGTAAATTCTAATAGTGGGGTTCACCGTGTAAAGAGAGCTTTAGGCCTCCGATCCAGACGAGATTCAGTCGGACATCCCTAAACTCAGTTGGGCATGACTTCGAGAGAAGCGTGTTTAAGCTTCAGGAACCTCCACGGTAAAGGACTTTTTACCTATTAAGTTTAGGTTCATTGTTATCACATTTCTTAGTTAACTCTTGCCGAGGTGATTCTTGATCGAGTGCTCTTCCATTTCATAGTTTCAACATTTTGTTATTATCGCTTCTGATAGTTCTCTAATTTATTATCGTAGTTCTCTTTCTAGCATTAGCCTTCTTCCTTTTGTTGCAATTAGTTTCTCAAACCTAGTTTTCTCATCGATAAAATAATAGTCTTCGTGTGAGTAAGTTTATTCAACAGTTCCCGGATTTCAATACGACACTTTTTGTCCCCTAGCTGCAGTTCGATAGGTATACTTGCCTCATTGGATTGCTATTTCAGTTGCTTTATTTTCTTCGAAGCTTAGTAATGCACATCAAGTTTTTGGCGCCATTGCCGAGGAATTAACTCTTGTTGATATATTGAAAACACGAATCTATTACTTTTATCCTCCTTCTTACAATTTAAAATTCAAAAAAAAAAAATTACCGTTGTTAATAGAAACCCACATCACAAGTTTCCTACACCAACAAATTCTCTCAAAAAGGGCAAAGTGGCTTTAAGTGTCGCTATCTTGTCTAGTACCTTGCGAACCCTTTATCGGGTAGTCCTTGGGAAGTTTGGGAGCTAAAACATCTAAAAAAATCTATTTAAAAAAAATAAAAATAAAAAAACCAATACTTCTCTCTTTCTTCTTCAAGTGTATGACCCGGGGAAGTCAGTCGGTTATTTTGGACTTGGACCACAAAATTGAGCGTACTCTTCGGAGAAGATTGCGATTTCAAGCCCCTACTTTCCAAATACCGGTTGAGCATTCCGAGTCATATTCTACCTTAAGAATGGAAATACCCAATGCAGAGGAAGTCTTGCAAAGACCCAACCAAGAGGAAGCCATGCAGAGGACTATGTCCCATTATGCAAGAACAAACCTGGAGGGTACATAATCTAGCATAGTTCGCCCCGCTATTGCTAACAATAACTTCGAACTAAAGCCTTGCATAATTCAAATGGTGCAGCAGTATGTGAAATATGACGGACTTCGGGAAGAAGATCCGAACGCGCATATAGCTAGCTTTCTTGAGATCTGTGACACCTTCAAAATTAATGGTGTCACAAATGATACAATTAGGCTAAGATTATTTCCTTTCTCACTTAGAACTAAGGCTAAGCAGTGGCTGAATACTCTGCCTAAAAATAGCATCACAACCTGGAATGAATTAACTGAAAAAAATTTGGCGAAGTATTTTCCGCCAGCTAAAACTACAAAACTTAGGAACGACATTTCCGCTTTTGGACAAATCGAATTTGAAACCTTATACGAGACTTGGGAAAGATTCAAAGAATTATTAAGACGATGCCCACATCACGTGCTGCCTGTATGGTTACAAGTGCAGACGTTCTACAACGGGCTAAATAAAAATACAAAGCAAATGATAGACGCTGCTTCTGGCGGTACTTTAAACCATATGATCCCGAAAGCAGCTCTTGATCTTTTTGAGGACATGGCCATGAACACTTATCAGTGGAATGTGCCTATGTCCCGCCCGAACAAACCTGCAGGTATCTTTGAAGTGGACAATGTCTCCCAGCTCGCTCTGCAAGTTGAAATATTAAACAAAAAGATAACGGAGATGACTGCTCCCACCGCCCCTCGGGTATGGGAATCTGCAACTCCCCCTCCCTCCGAACAATTGGACTATGTTAATAATATGTCTAGAAACACTATGCATAATTTTTCTGCTCCTAATTATCCTTCTCCTGGTTTTTCTTTTCCGAATAGCTATAATCCTTGTTTACGTAATCATCCGAACTTTTCATGGAGTAATCCCTCCAACGCAATACGTCCGCCACTGCAAAATGATTTTTCTACACCACCACCGCCACCTACACAAAATTTTCCAAAACCGCCAAGTTTGTAGGAAATATTTGCTAAATAAATTAATATAAATGACGCTACCATAAGAACCCTTTCCGGGACCGTTAAAAGTTTAGAAAATCAAGTATGACAACTCGCAAAAATTATTTCTGAGCAACCGCCGGGTCTCTTCCTGCCAATACCGAGCCCAACCCAAGAGAGCAAGCGAAAGATATAACTCTTCGGAGTGGTAAGCATAGTTCTGGCATGGTTTGCATAGAGCCCGAGGCAAGCTCCACCCCTATTTCAAAAAATCCACCCTTTGTTGAAGAAGTTATCACCCCCGTTTTAGGAAAAAATCTCACTCCACCACCCATTTTCAAAAATAATCCAACTCCTCCATACCCCTCCGAACATAATAAACAACGTCAAGATGATCAATACTCTCATTTCTTAGAAATCTTCAAGCAAATCAACATAAATCTGCCTTTCCACGAAGCGATTTCGCAGATGCCAGAATACGCCAAGTATCTTAAGGACCTCTTGACCAACAAAAAAAAGTTAGAGAACCTCTCGCATTTCATGTTAAACGTCAAGTGTTATGTTGTTTTAACAAACGGTTTACCGAAGAAGATCAGTGATCCGGGTAGTTTCTCTAGCCCGTGTTTCTTCGGTGATCTTTTTGTCAAGCACGCATAAGCCGACTTAGGCGCGAGTATAAACCTGATGCCCCTCTCGTTGTTTAAGAAGCTAGGAATTGGTAGCCTTAATCCCACGCGTATGAGTATCCAGCTAGCCGACAGATCTGTCAAGTACCCGTTAGGAATAGTGGAGGATGTTCTAGTAAAAGTCGACAAGTACATCTTCCCGGTGGACTTTGTCATTTTTTTCATCGAAGAAGACGTCGAGGTTCCCTTGATCCTTGGCCGACCCTTCCTTGCCACCTCCCGAGCCATCATTTATGTAAGCAATTGTAAGCTTTTTCTTCGAGTAGGCGACGACGAAGTCACATTTTCTATTACCCCTTCGATGAAGAACACCTTAGCAAATGATGAGTCCTGCTTTTTCGTAGACACCTTAAGTGATGGATCCTCCTACTGCCTATCCAACTTTGAAAAAGAATTTTCTGCATTTTGTTCCTCTTCTCTTCCAACTGAATCACTGCAAGAAAGTGATGAATCTTCTGATTGCCTTTCTGAATTTGAGAAAGAATTTTCTTATTTTTGTTCTTCCTCTTCTACTCTTCCGAATGAAACGCTGCAAGAAGCCGCCTTGGACACCACCTCCACACTTTTTAATTTTCCTTATAAAAAAGTTTACGAAGATATCGTTTTTGAAAAAGAAAGAATTTCCAAATACTCTTATGAAGAACTCCCTACCTTAGAACTTAAAGAACTTCCTGAACATCTCAAGTACGCCTTTTTAGAAAAAGACTCCAAGCTGTCTGTTATAGTTTTGGCCTACCTCACAAATGTCCAACATGAAAAACTTCTTCTAGTTCTACGTAAGCATCGCCGAGCCATTGCATGGAAAATTTCTGATAACAAGGGCATAAGCCCATCTTTTTGTACTCATAAAATTTTAATGGAAGATAATTCGCGTAACTCCATTCAAACTCAGCGTCGTATAAACCCGAACATGAAAGAAGTAGTTAAGGGCGAGGTTATGAAATTATTAGATGCAGGAATTATCTACCCAATATCAGATAGTAAGTGGGTTAGCCCTGTTCAGGTAGTACCAAAGAAGGGAGGGATAACAGTAGTTAGTAATGAGAATAATGAATTAATCCCGTCACGGACGGGGACGGGTTGGCATATGTGTATAGATTATCGTAAGTTTAATGACGCCACACGCAAGGACCACTTTCCTTTGCCGTTTATCGACCAGATTTTAGAACGTCTCTCCGGCCATAACTTTTATTGTTTTCTCGATGGACTCTCGGGGTATTTTCAAATCCCCATCTCTCCCGAGGACCAAGAGAAAACTACGTTTACTTGTCCCTTCGGCACCTTGGCCTACCGAAGAATGTCGTTTGGATTGTGCAATGCGCCAGCTACATTCCAGCGATGTATGCTTGCTATCTTTGACAAGTACGTAGAAAGCATTATGGAGGTATTTATGCACGATTTCTTTATGTTTGGTTATACCTTCGATAGGTGTTTAGAAAACCTCGAAAAAGTTTTAGAACGATGCGAAGAGACTAACCTTGCCCTGAATTGGGAAAACTGCCATTTCATGGTTAGGGAAGGGTTAGTTTTGGGCCATAAAATTTTTGCTAAAGGTATTGAAGTAGACGTTGCCAAGATAGAAGTATCGAGAAGTTACCGCCGCCTACAAACATAAAAGCTATAAGAAGTTTCCTAGGCCAAACTGGCTTTTACCGTCGTTTTATAAAAGACTTCTCCAAGATCACTAAGCCCCTCACCCATCTCTTAGAAAAAGACGCTCCATTCATTTTTGATGACTCTTGTATTTCTGCCTTTGAATCAATTAAAGAAAAGTTAATTAATGCACCGATTATGATAGCTCCGGTGTGGGACCTTCCTTTTGAGATAATGTGCGATGCGAGTAGTTTCGCGAAGGGAGCCGTATTAGGTCAACGTATATCTAAAAACTTCCACCCCATCTATTACGCTAGTAAAACCCTCACATCTGCACAAGAAAATTACACCACGACTGAGAAGGAGCTCTTAGCTTAGTATTCGCATTTGATAAATTTCGTCCTTACATTACGCTTTCAAAAATCATAGTTTTTACGGACCACTCGGCCCTCAAATATCTTCTTGCCAAAACGGATGCCAAGCCGCGCTTGATTCTCTGGGTCTTACTCCTCCAGGAGTTTGACTTAGAGATCCGTGATAAGCGTGGAGCCGAGAACTTGTCCGCCAACCATCTCTCTAGATTAGACAACCCCTTTATAGAATAATTAAATGAAAAATCTTTTAATTATTATTTTCCTTATGAGAAGCTGCTTTCAATTAGCGCATCTACTTCTCCTTGGTTCGCGCACATCATCAACTATTTAGTGGCCCGGGTGCTCCCAAAAGAGTTCTCCTCTTAGAAAAAGAAGAAATTCTTTTCTGAGCATAAGAAATACTTTTGGGAAGACCGGCATCTTTTCAGAATATGTGCGGATCAAGTGATTAGGAGATGTGTTTCTTATGAAGAAGGAATTGATATTTTAAAACATTTACATGAAGGTCTGACAGGTGGGCACTATCAAGCTGCTCGCACCGCTCACAAGGTGCTTTGCGCGGGTTTTTACTTGCCTAGCCTGTTTAAAGACGCGCAAGCCTTTGTCAGTAGGTGTGATACTTGCCAATGGTCAGGAAATATTTCAAATAAAAATGAATTGCCGCAAAATTATTTCCTTGAGTGCGAAATTTTCGACCTCTGGGGAATCGATTTTGTTGGCCCCCTTCCTTCTAGCTTCAGAAACAAGTATATTTTAGTTGCCGTTGATTACGTTTCACGTTGGGACGATGCCCAAGCTCTTCATACGAACGACGCCCGAGTCGTAATTACGTTCTTAAAAAAAAATTTCTCTATTCGGTACGCCGCGCTCAATCGTTAGCGATAGGGGTTCCCATTTTCGTAACGCCCAGTTTTCTAAAATCCATACTAAATACGGTGTTACACACAAGCTTTTAACTGTCTACCACCCCCAAACTAACGGACAAGTCGAGGTAGTGAATAGAGAAAAAAAAGAATATTAAAAAAGACTGTTTCAACATCTAGAAAAGACTAGTAAGTAAAATTAGATGATGTTCTATGGGCCTACCGAACAGCATACAAAACCGCCCTCAGTTTACATCGTATCGGTTGGTTTATGGAAAATCATGTCATTTGCCTGTAGAACTCGAACACTGCGCTTTTTGGGCCTTAAGATTTTTAAACTTCGATCCCACCCTGTCGGTGACCTTAGAAAAATTCAACTAAATTAACTCGACGAGTGGCGCTCTTACGGTTACGAAAATAACAAACTTTATAAAGAGAGGACGAAGCGTTTACATGATAAACACTTAAGGCATCCAAAAACCTTTAAGCTGGGCGACAATGTTCTTTTCTATAACTCTCGTTTACGTTTATTTCCTGGAAAATAAAAGTCGCGATGGCCTGATCCGTTTTTTGTTTTAGAAGTTTTTCCTTATAGTGCTGTTTTAATTTCACACCCTGATAAGGGAAATTTCAAAGTGAATGGTTCGCTTCTTAAACTTAAATTCTCTGGTGATGATGATGTCAGTCCTAACACTATTAAGTATCTGTTGCGCGAACTCTAACTTCGAACATTTATTTTTTTAAAACAATTTTATTTCTGGATAATAAAATCTAGGACAATATTCTTTTGTTTGGTTGAGCCCAACGACCCTTATAAACAAAGGGCGCTCTTGGAAGGCAACCCAAGTTATCTTTTTCTATTTTCTTTATTTTACAATTTTTGCCCCGGACTGCATCGACAAGCTGAAGCTCCTGCGATCGCCTGCTCCAATATTGCTGATTCCATCACAAAGTCCAAAGAAGACATTTGAGGGAGCTCCATCACTCGGCTTTCGCAATCCAATAAATCTGGGGAAGTATCTGTTTTTCAATTCTGTCTTTCAGTTCTGTACTCTAACTTTCTCTCCTTCTCCAATCCCCTTCTTTTGTCATTGAGGACAATGTCCATTTTAAGCTTGGGGGAGGACTTCCTCATTCTTTTTGCTAAGGACTTCCTTTTTTTTTAGTATATATTCTGCTTTTTGTGAATTTTATTTTCAAAAAATAATAATAATAATAATAATAAATCAAATAGTTTAGACATCTCTTTGGTATTTCAATAGTACCCCTAAATTTATTTTGTTTTTCTCAAAATCTTATATAAAGCACTTAGCTATTTATAAAATTTCTAATCCTCCTTTTTAATTATGTTTCACAAGTAAAATGTTGGCCATGCTGTGTTTCTAATTCACGATAGCATGCTAAAGTGAAACGTTTTTTTAAAAAAACTTGCATTTTTTATGGTTTTCTTTATTTATTTTCTTTACTTTCTAAAAAAAATTCATCATTCACTATTTTTCCTCTTTTCTTTTTGGATAATTTTTGCAAAGTCAACTTTTGATTAGCATAGTAGATGTGAACGATCTGAGACTCATATTATCCTAAGTTTTAAACCAAGTTCATTAGTCTATATTAAATTTTTAGGACTTACTTTTTCAACTTTTTCAAAACTAATGATTTAGGAAAACTTTAGGAGCATGAAAATGATATAGGCCATTTTTGTTTTCGTTTGGGCCTTCTTGCCAACCCTAAAATTATCCCCCTAGTTAACCTCTTTTGAGACTTTTTCCGATTTCAATTGAAAGCTCCACATTTCATTTTCACCAAAGCCAAAATTTTCCAACCCTTCTTTTCATGCTAAAATTTTGAGCTTCTCAAATTTCATGTTGTAATAAGTTTATTTTAAAATCTATGGAAATCTTTTTGAAAAAGGATGCTCAGAAGAAATGTTTACTGTCGGTTGGCCAATTAAAAATGAAAATATATATGTAAAGAGACAATTTATGATGGACTTTGAAAAAAAAATATAATACGAAAAGGGAGAAGCAAACCTTTTATATTTTGAAGCTCTATATTTTGGTTTAGCATGATTTTAAGCCCTCATGTTTATCTTTGAACTCCATTCCTAATTTTATGCCTAAACCAAACATTTCAGTACTATTAAGTCCTGTTAATTCATGCTCCTAGATCTTCTTATAAGCTAACTAAAGAGAAATAGTTGATTAGTTAAGTCTTGAATTTAAATATAGATTATTGCCCTTTGTTTAATTTTGGAATAAAATGCCTCTTAGAATCAAGTAACATTTCAATTCATTTCTCATTTTGTTGCTATGTTTAATTGTTTAAAGAATTTGGTTAAAAATTTTGGATGATTTATTTTTGTTAAGTAAAGTCTATAAAAATTAAACCATGTTTAAATAATTGTTTTAGGTTTACGTTTCGCCTTCTCTCTACTTTGAATTTCGCATAGTACTTGTGATAGCATAATTAAAACTTTTGATTAGTCACTTTTATGATAATCTAGTTTTTATATATTTGCTTGGGACAATAAAAACTTAAGCTTAGGGGAATTTGATAATACGCTTGTAGCCTAAACTATTAGGGTATTTTTAGGTTTTAATACACGAACCATGTCTTGTATTCTCATATTTTGGCCTCTTTCTGTATATAATTTCATCGCTAACATACTTCTTTCTATTTTTCAGGTTTTTTCCAAATTTATTGCTATGACACGCCCCCTTGTCACGCCCTTCCCAGGCATGTACCAAGGGCGTGTAACCCAGTGGAATGAAGCCGTCGGTCCGAAGCAAATCTCCAGCAAAAGTCAACAGACACGCCCTACTGTTACGCCCTTCATGGGCGTGTATGCCAGGCGTGTCCTGCCAAGTCCCGAGATGTCAGTACAGAGCTTAATTTCAGAGCACCAAAGTCGCGCCGAATTCGACATGCCCAGGTGTCACGCCCTCCACAGGCGTGTTCGTGGGGCGTGTAACCCAGCACCGCGCCAGAATTTATTTCCAACGCCCTATATGTCGCACCGAATCAGACACGCCCTATTGTCACGCCCTCCAAGGGCGTGTCATAGGGCATGACCCAGCCAAGAAAAAAAATCTATAAATAGGGATCATCCTCTAGGGTTTGCCATCCAGATTTTGGGAGGAGAGGTGCTGATATTTAGTGTTGTAGCTTCAAGCTTTTCTCTCCCTCCTCATTTCAAGCTTTTTAGTTATTTAGTTTTCATGCAAATAATTTTAGCCTTTCTGTATTACTCTTTTATTGTACTTATAGTGTGCGTGGAAGCTTTCTTCATAGTACATCTACGCCCTCCTTTTGACTCTTCACTAAGAAATAAAATAGCTCGTATTTCTCTTTCAATTCTGCTCACTGTTAGTTTTCAAATTCTGAATATAGTTTTTTTTTCTACACCATGAGTAACTAATCCTCCTTGTACTCGATCTTGATGATCTGAGGTTCGAGCGATTAAGTTATGATGCTTTAATTTCACCTTTTCTTTTTAGGGTTTAGCCTTGAATTACTCTTGATTTCTTTTGGATTGGGGATATATTATTGATATATACTCTCCCCCTTAGCTTTCATTCTTGGCTAGCCGAGAGGCTGATAGTTTGAAGTGAGCAATCAAGAGGAAAGGGATTTGTATGCACCCTAAAAGAGAGGCAGACGTACAAATCTCGCGGATTGGAGTAAATTTTAATAGTGGGGTTCACCGCGTAAAGCGAGCTTTAGGCCTCCGATCTAGACGAGAGTCAGTCGAACCTTCCTAAACTCAGTTGGGCACGACTTCGAGAGAAGCGTGTTTAAGGTTCAGGAACCTCCACGGTCAAGGACTTTTACCCTATTAAGTTAAGGTTCATTGTTATCGCATTTCTTAGTTAACTCTTGCCGAGGTGATTCTTGATCGAGTGCTCTTCCATTTAATAGTTTCAACCTTTTATTGTTATCGCTTCTGATAGTTCTTTAATTTATTATGGTAGTTCTCTTTCTAGCATTAGCCTTCTTCCTTTTGTTGCAATTAGTTTCTCAAACCCAGTTTTCTCATCGATAAAATAATAGTCTTCGTGTGAGTAAGTTTATTCAAAATTTCCCGGATTTCAATACGACACTTTTTGTCCCCTAGCTGCAGTTCGATAGGTATACTTGCCTCATTGGATTGCTAGTTCAGTATCTTTATTTTCTTTGAAGATTAGTAATGCACATCACTTGACCATAGAACATCCCATCTCATTCTGAACTTGTGTGACAAAATCAGCAAGGATGTCTAGTGTTTCATACGTTCTCCTTAGGAAGAATACCCAAGCAAACCTAGAGTGCTAATCCACAATCATATAGGTATAGGACTTCCTTCCCAAACTAAGAACTTGCATAGGACCAAATAGATATATATGAAGTAAGTAGAGACACCTCTTAGTGTCTTTGGACTGAATGCTATTAAAGGAGACTTTTATCTGTTTGCATTTTTGACATACAAGACATATGCCTTCTTTGGAGCATTTGAGCTGGGGACTATTTCTAACTAAGTCCATAGAGAATAACTTGCTCATAGCTTTATAGTTTAAGTGAGCAAGCCTCTTGTGCCATTGCACACATAATGAGTCTTTCTCACTAACTACTAGGCATACAGGTGATTTTTCATTTACACTTAAGAAATTTAGAAAATTAAAATTCCCACTCCTAGTGCCTGATAAGATGATCTCTTGATCACTTGAATTCTTAATCACTAGAAAACAATTTCATAACCTATATCACAAAGATGACTTATGCTTATCAGATTGTGGTTCAATCCTTCCACATAAGACACTTTTGTTATGTTAACTAGGCCATTAGAAATGTTATCATATCCCTTGGTGAGTCGTTTCTCCGACCCTCCAAAGATGAATTTTGGTCCATCCCTAACTGGAGTGTAAACTCTTAGTAAACTCCTTGTTCCAGTCATGTGCCTGGAACAGCCACTATCCAAGTACAATACTGGCCTTCCTATAGTACAGGATTCCACCTACAAACACAGAATTAGTTCACTTTTGGCACCCAAATAGTTTTGGGGCTTGGTTCCTATTAGGCTTTGCTGTATGAAACACAAAAGAATTTCA
The DNA here is from genome assembly GCA_039513925.1 of Platanthera zijinensis. Lineage (NCBI taxonomy): Eukaryota > Viridiplantae > Streptophyta > Magnoliopsida > Asparagales > Orchidaceae > Platanthera > Platanthera zijinensis. The sequence goes on from CM077081.1 coordinate 136,739,564, forward strand.
AAACAAAATTGGTTGAGTCTTATATGTAGATGATGTTTGATTATACCAACAATCTAGGGAAAAATGTTCAACCCTCCCACAGCACTAACACTCAAATCGATTGTATCTTTTCTTTGGTTGCACATTTGAAGTTGTTCTTTTGTGCAACACAGAATTGTCATCCAACTTTCAAGGTAGTGGTTAAAAATTCACACACTTACCTTTCTGATTTATGTGTGGTGCATTAGGACCAGCTCTAGGATTCTTGGATTGATCACCCTCTGCGGAGGTATTTTGCCTTTATTGCCATTAGATGTCTTTCACTTCCAGCAAGGCCCTTTATTCACCTTTCTTGTAGAGCACTCAGACATCATGTGTCTAGTAACACATGATCTCAAGCATCTGTTAGAAGGTAGATACATAGAGGGCTGCTTAAATAGACCCATTTGGGCTTTACCCTTAGGTACAGATTTCTTTTTTAACTTTTTGTTCTTGACATACCCTGCACCACTTCTAAATGGTGCAGAAAAGGTGTCTATGATAGGTAGCACAGACTTGGGTTTTGAGAATTGAGTTAGGAGCAGTCCTTCCTAGGTGAGCTTTGCTTCCAGGTCCTTGACAGTTTTGACCTATTATACTATTACCTCTGCATGGATATCTATCTTATTGGTTTGTTCTATAATCTTCAATTTTTGCAGGTCCAACTTTATGTTGGCCCTTTCCAACTGAAAAGATACTCCCCTCAGAGATTTTAATTCACTGGCCAGATCTATAACAAGCTGTTTGCTTGCAATCAATGACTTTAGTAACTTCACATATCTATTAATAAGGGAGTTATAATCAGCTTCAATATCTGAATCATGTTCTCTATTATTAGAGGAGTGTGAATATGATTCATTTTCTGATGCAGAAAAAGAATTTGAGGCTAAACTATGAGAGATTGATTTTACTTTAGCAGGATTTCAACAATCCGGATCACCTTCTCCTGATTGGGTCTCCTTAATAGCCAAATGGCCCACGAGAGACTCCTACTCTTTTGATTTTGATTATTCAGATTCAATGTCACACAGTCTAGACTGTCTCTTTGCCAAGAGGCCTTTGTCAGCCTTCTTGTGCTGTCCATCCTTCCAGTTCTCTGACTTTTTCTCCTTTCTTTTTTTTGATCTATCGGCTATGACATGCCCTTTCTTATTGCAATAATAACACACAATAATAATTTAAATATATTTGTTCTCCGAAGAACCATACCTACACCCAGATTTCTTCTTCCTGGGTTTATCTTGATGACTGGTCTTCTTGAGAGAAGAGTCTCCAGCTAGACTCTTCCAGCTGCCCTTCCTTCTTCTCCCCAATATCTTCTTGAACTGTATAGAGAAGAGAGACAGTTCCTCCTCAGTCCGGTCTCCACCTTATGAGGATGATTCTGAACACTCATAAGTTGTTTCTTGTCTTTTTGAGAGTGTTGACTTCTCTCTGACCTTCATGTATGTCTCAGCCTTTAGGGCCAAGGACTTTTCTCTGTTGTGTTCTCTAGATTAAAATTTTTTAGACTTCCTGAGATTGAGCTGTAACTCATGGGACAACAGCTTGCCAAATTTAGCCTGGGGTCTATGTCGGCTAAATTACCAATTTCTCTTATTGTACAGATCTTGATGTCCCATTACTTGTTCAGGGAACACAAGAACTTGTCTTTAAGTTCATAGTTAGTAAAGCTCCTGTCATATGTCCTCAGGTTATTTATAATTCTGAAAAACTTTTCAAAATATTCATCCACTGAGTCTTTCTTATCCTGTATGAAGGCTTTATACTATTGGTTTAGCAGAGATTTTCTATCATCTCTTACCTCATCAGTTCCTTCCATATAGACAATCAGTGACTCCCACATTTCTTTAGATGTTTTATAATGAATCAGGTTTTGAAAAGTGGAATCATCTATTGCACTTACTATAATATTTTGAGCCCTCTTTTCCATAAATGCAAGAATTATTTCATCCTTATCCATTTCCATGTAGGTCTTTCATGTCTTGATGTTTGCATCAAGAAATGACACTTTCATGGGAATGAAAGGTCCTTCAGTCACTATGATGTATATTCTTGGATCTGCCGCCTCCATGAATAATCTTACTCTCTCCTTCCAAATTCCTAAATTATCTTTAGAGACCACTGAGAGCTTGATGAAATTGTTTTCCCTCTGAGTCATGATATATCTTTCTCTGCAATCTTATGGATTCTCACTAGGCTGTTATTCCTTCTCAGTGAACCTCCCTCTGATACGAATTATAAATGTTTGTTTTAGGATTGAGTGATCTAGAGGGGTGGTGAATAGGTCCAATCTAAATTCTAGGCTACTATTAGATAATGAAAATTACTTTTCTATCTTTACTACCCCAGTCAGGTTAAACAAAAAAACTAATCAGCAATTAAAGATTATCACAGCACATCAATCCCAGTACAGTAAATAGAATTTATAGTGGTTCACCAATTGATGGGTACATCCATGATGCAGGCCACCCCCAAAAATGGAATTAAGGCACAAAAAGGTTTAGGGATTCCTAAGGGGAATTTAAGCGAACACGTTGTGCGCGTGCAAAACTCAAAATTTCGGCAGAACTTCGTTTGTAATTGCGCGATCTCACAAGTTGGAAATTCCAGTCCAAGCCTGCACGAACACTCGCAAATACAATTTTCATAACCTAGTCATACATCTAGCTTCACATCACAATATTTTCCAACCACACGGAGAGCGATTCGGACTAAGGATTCAATTCGGAAGGTAGTCCGAATCAGCCCTCAAAACAAAACCACAATGAGGATGTACCAAATCCTCTTGATTCATTCGAAACCAAAGGTTAAACAAACCCCGGTTTTCAAACGTCCAAGGGGACCTACCCGTACAAAAATATTCGCAAAAATCGATTAATAAGCAATGTAAAATCAGATTTTAGAATGCAAGCTTGAATCAAAGTTTTAGGATAAAAAATGCAATCATATTTTCCACCAATCTCACAATCTAATGAGAGGAATTACACAAGTTTAGGGAAAGGAAATCGTTACCCAAAATCTGAACTCAAGAGGGAGGAGGAGGAGGAGAAAGATAACTATGGAAGAGTCACACTTCCACGGGTTCACCGGAGTCACCCCGGATGAGGAGAACCGAGCCGCCTTCTTCGGAGTCACACCAGAGGAGGTAGGAGGTCACCGGGCAGCAAGAACACAACCCAAAGAGGGCGGCGACAGCAGCTGTTCGGCGGGTTCGTGGAGGTCGGGGAAGGGGATTGTCCTGGCCGAAGTATTGCGGCAGGAGGAAAAACCGAGAGATAGGTTCTAGAGGTTTTTTTATCTTCTCTTCATTGCCTCTTTCAACTCCTCATACATATATATGTATATATATAAATATAAACATATATATATATATATATATATATATATATATAATTGAAACATCACTCCTCCACCCTTCATCCAAAATAAAACAAATCCTAACCACTAAAGTTTAGCAAAAATTAAAATAACATAATATAAAAACCTATAATATTATAACCGATAAATTTTAAATATAATATTAATAAAATGATAACTAAAGTAGTTGGATTATAATATTATTTCAAAAATGAAATAACATTATAATCATAATGAAGTGACGAAATGCCAGCGGCGGCGGTTGCGGGGGTGACGACGGTTGCGGCAACGACCATCAATGTCCACGAACATGTAGCGGCGGCGATCAAAAGAGAGATCCATGTGGATGAGGCGACGACAGTTGCAGCAATGACCATCAATGTCCATGAACATGTAGCGGCGACGATCAAAAGAGAGGTCCATGTAGGCACGAGAAAATAGCGCGGCATCCTCGCCATCAATCCGCCCCCGCTCAAAATCCCTCATCCCTGATGAGTGGCCAGGGAGAGAATAACAAGAGACAACAGCATCCGCAGGTAGCATAGCAAGATCGGACATCTACAGGGCAAGACAAGCAGTGCGGGCATCCACAATTGAACAGAACCTGTCATGAACAAAAACAGTAAGAAACCTCGTAGATGTGTCATCATAAAGAAAAGCAGTACGAATCTTACCATCCAATGTGAGAACCAGGAAACCCAAATGGAAGAGTGACACGAAAAAAATAACACCTCTCAACCCAAGAGAATCTGAAGTGGAAGAGAGAAACGCCGAAGAAAACCGCTCATGTGGAGACCAGATTTGCAAAATTTAATCCGAAAAATGGAAACACGGTGAAAAATCGATTGCATCGTAAAAATCCAAAAAAATTGCATTAAACCCAAAATTCTTGAAAATCATGAAGGGATCTGCGCTCCAATGTAATAATTTTGTTACGGAACCCGAAGGTATCCACTCGGGGGCAAACCAGACTAAAATCAAATCAACAACTCTGCAGTCAGAAGCTCTCAGAGGTGAACAGTCGTGAAAGTGATGCAAACCATAGACACTGGCATAAGGCAATGACATGTGTACATGCAGATTATACCAGGATGGACGAAAAATATGTGCAATTTGATTTGACGGGTAGCAATGTCATGTGGACGCCAAATCAAAAGGCACAGCCGCCGTGAAATCATACGCATTCGCAAACGAAAACATGTTCGTCGGCGGATACCAACTAATACATAGCCCTCTAGTCATATAAAATGGAGGTGGTAGTAACGATGGTTTAACAAAGTGGATCGGACTAGGTAAAATAAATTCGTGTCCTAGTATGTCCGCTAATCGATCCAAAGGAATAAGTGGCAGGGTCTGTGAGATAGAACCCAAAAGGAAATCTAACTCATGGTGAACGTCTCGTATCGGTGCTAACGAAAAAGAGAAATCATCCGGGTTAGCACTACACAAATCACCCAAAAGTACGGCTCCCTCGCAAGGTAAGTATTCCAACTCAGTAGGTACATCTGTTAACTCTGGGCCATCGTACGGTTCCTCAACAATCATAGGAGACGGGCCAGAAATATGGTCGATGGGAAGTTGGTTAATCCTAGGGAGGGATACCTCACAGGAGACATCATCATCCAGGTCACTAGGATATCCAATCTCCTCATCTTCACTACAGTCGTCAGAACAATCGGAATCGCCCTTAGTGGCGGGCTCAGACATCGAATCTAAAAGAGCCAAAGCCCTAGGCTTTGTGGGGCACTCCACGGCATAGTGGCAAATCACTCCAAAAGCATAACATGTAGCGTTCTCCTTGCAATTCTTAACTATTTTCCTACTCTGAAACCTCGGTTTTATAGCATCTTTAGTAGTGACAACGAAAGGTGGCGGGACAGAGGAACTATCCATTTCCTTCTCCCAAACGGTAGGTGTAAGTGTGCTCGAAATAGTCAGATCTTGGCGGAGTAAGGATCTAGCGTGAGGCTTATAGTAACTCCTATGATCAGAAATGGGACGAGTGCCCTTGCTAGAAGAATTAAAATCATGAGAAGTCCGGGAATGGGAGTACAAGGGGGCCTTCTGTTTCGATGTAGGAAAAATCTTAGGAGGCGAATCACTCAGATAATCAGAATACTGATAATGGCAGTATGGAGGGTAATACTCATCCGTTAAATAATTCTTCATAATCTGCCAACCTACACGTGAGTCGTCGAGGGACGTCCCAAAACATCTCTCCTCATTGATCCAGAAGGTCTGGGCTCGGCCAAATAATTGTAGTTTTGCAACGGGAATCCTGTGCGGATTCTCAATATGATATCGCTCAAAATAACGATCCATATCCTTCACCCAACATAAAAATACTCGCAGATCAACTAACCCATCATAGGTCGGAGTAGAAACTCTAATAGGCCTAGGGGTGCGCGGTGGTAGCATAAAATATTGTGCCAACATAATGTTACGCTCAACGAATGAAGGTGACTGAGCGGATCTCCCAATGTGCGCCATAAAAGACCAACGAAAAAAATCAAATTAAGTGAACGTGAAAAATATTTTTTTTGTTTTTGTTTTTATATAACTAAGAAAGAAAAATTAAAAAAATAAAAAAAAAACCAACGAACGTGCCTAAGTACAAAATGGGGGTAGCTTAGATCGAGCGGATCGTTGCCAAGTTGAGAAATTGGCAAACCTCCCTCTGATACCAAATTGTTGAAGGCCACCCCCGAAAATGAAATTAAGGCATAAAAAGGCTTAGGGATTCCTAAGGGGAATTTAAGCGAACACGTTGTGCGCGTGAAAAACTCAAAATTTCGGCAGAACTTCTTTTGTAATTGCGCGATCTCACAAGTGGTAAATTCCCGTCCAAGCCTGCACGAACACTCGCAAATACAATTTTCATAACCTAGTCATACATATAGCTTAAAATCACAATATTTTCCAACCACATGGAGAGCGATCCGGACTAAGGATTCAATTCAGAAGGAAGTCCAAATCAGCCCTCAAAACAAAACCACAATGAGGATATAACAAATCCTCTTGATCCTTTCGAAACCAAAGGTTAAACAAACCCGGGTTTGCAAACGTCCAAGGGGACCTATCCGTACAAAAATCTTCGCGAAAATCATTTAATAAGCAATGTAAAATCAGATTTTAGAATTCAAGCTTGAATCAAAGTTTTATGATAATATATGCAATCATAATTTCCACCAATCTCATAATGTAATAAGAGGAATTACACAAGTTTAGGGAAAGAAAATCGTTACCCAAAATTTTAACTCAAGAGGGAGGAGGAGGAGGAGGAGAAAGATAACTATGGAAGAGTCACACTTCCATTGGTTCACCGGAGTAACACCGGATGAGGAGAACCGAGCCACCTTATTCGGAGTCACACCGGAGGAGGTAGGAGGTCACTGGGAAGCAAGAACACAACCCAAAGAGGGCGGCGGCAACAACTTTTCGACGGTTTCCTGGAGGTCGGGGAAGGGGATCGGCCTGGCCGAAGTATTGCGGTAGGAGAAAAAACCGAGAGATTGGTTTTAGGGGGGTTTTTAATCTTCTCTTCATTGCCTCTTTCCACTCCTCATACATATATATATATATATATATATATATATATATATATATATATATATATATATATATATATATATATATATATATATATATATATATAAAAATTGAAACATCACTCCTCAACCCTTCATCCAAAACAAAACAAATCCTAGCCACTAAAGTTTAACAAAAATTATAATAACATAATATTAAAACCTATAATATTATAACCTATAAATTATAAATATAATATTAATAAAATGATAACTAATGTAGTAGGATTATAATATTATTTCAAAAATGAAATAACATTATAATCATAATGAAGTGACGAAATGCCGGCGGCGGCGGGGGCGGGGGCGGGGGCGGGGGCGACGACGGTTGCGACAATGACCATCAATATCCACGAACATGTAGCGGCGGCGATCAAAAGAGAGATCTATGTGGAGGATTTGACGACGGTTTCGGCAATGACCATCAATGTCCATGAACATGTAGCGGCGGCGGTCAAAAGAGAGGTCCATGTCGGCACGAGCAAATGGTGGGGCATCCTCGCCATCAATCAACTTTCCCCTTTTTCCTATCTAACAATGAACTTGATTCGTCCAAACTCCATCTTTCTTTACTCAGATACTTAGATCTTACAACTCAGACCCCAGATGGCTCCTACAACTCAGACTAAACAAGTCTTACCACTCAGATCACCAAGATCGTACACCTCAAGTTCTTCACAAGAACTCTACCTCAAAGTGAATCCACACTCTTACACCTCAGGAAATCCCTGCCCTACAACTAAGAACAATCAGTTCCAACACCTAGGAGAAATACCCACTTCTCCTACCTTAGGAAACTCCTGCCCTACCTCAGCCTTTATAACACAGGTTTACAACTCCGAGAAATTAATTCCCCTACACTCAGATCTACAAGTAGATCTTATAAGATTAATGATGGTGAAAAGAAATATTCAAAATTAGTCACCCAGCAAGAGAGAAACGAGTGACTCCTTCTTGAACTGAACTTGATAAGTCAGCTTCCCTTGATCCTTCTTGTACTTTATTTGATCTGACCCTTCTTAGCATTTCAAAGCTTCTTGAAGTTTAAATTAAGGTAGATCTAGGCTGGAGAATGTTGAAGACGAATCTTGATCAAACTTCTCTCCACCTTCTGAATTCTAGCAGATTACTTCTTAGATCTGGCTTCACCAAATATTTTTTACTTCCTTTTCTTAAGAGTTGATCCCTATAAATAGGCTCTGTTAAGGGTAACCGACTGATCTGGTTAAAAACAGACATCTGACAGTTCTGAAAGTTGTTAGTAGCTTTGTCTAGATTTCTATACTCAGGAAAAAATTCTTCTTGAGGTGTTAAAACTTGACTGTTGGATGTATCGACACCAGTCCTGGGTGTCGACACTAATCTTGTAGTTATTTTTACATACTTCTGAATGTGTCGACACGGCCTTCACCTTGTCTCGACACAGTTGATGTAGAATGTTTCGACATAAGTCCTGTGTGTCAACAGAGCTTACTTCCTGACAGATGGTGTCGACCTAAGTCCTGAGTGTCGACACAACTTTCTCCTCAACTTAGCACTCTTGGTATAGAGTGTGTCAACACTAGTCCTGAGTGTCAACACAACTACTTCTTGTCTCAGCACATCTTTGACAAAGGTGTCGACACTGGTCTAGAGTCTCGACACTTTTATACTTAGCTTTATTTGCCTGCACACAAGAACTTTACATATATCAAATACAACTATGTGTATATCAATGAGCTGAAAAGGATTTTCCCAAATAAGGTACACAGTTTCCATTGTACCCAACAGTGGAGCTCATGTTGTCAAAGCCACAGAAGATGTAGACAAAAAATCTGTCTAAGTCCACAAGCGTTGAGTGAAAGCAGTTCACTCAACGCCAACTACATAGAAATTCAACTAAGTTCAGAAGCATTGAGTGAAGGTTATTCACTCAATGCCTCAGCTAGATGGTGGGCAAAGGCAGAAAGCGTTGAGTGCAGAAGCTTCACTCAACGCATTCACACAGTGAAAATCTGCTTAGTCTAAATGCGTTGAGTGATGAAGGACCACTCAACGCCTTATCTGTCCGACAGCTAAAAGTCCAAAATCGTTGAGTAATGAATTATCACTCAACGCCTAGTGTCTACAGAAAACTGACTAAGTGTTTTAGCGTTGAGCGACAGGCCTTCACTAAACGCCTAAGTTGAATTGTCTTAATTTGACTAAATCCACAGGTGTTGACGTCAACAGAAATTAAAATATTGCGGGAAGTGAAATGTACACGACAAATGGCATCACTTGCCTATTGTACAACATTTAATACAAGAGTAGATCTGCAGCTACCAACTCCTTGTGGTCTCAATGATCAAAGAGTCATTGGACGGTGGGATAGAAAAGACGAGATAACAGAAGGAGAAATTAACTCTTGAAAAGGGCAGAATATAAAATTCTTCCTCTCGACTGAGTTGCAGAGCTTGGAGAAGTAGTTCATTCTTCTGATCTGAAAGGTCAAGAAAGATAGTTGCCAATATTTTGATCATCAACACCAAGTTCAGAGAGCTTTCTCTCTGTATTAGAATTTGAAGCACAAGATATCCCTAGCTGCAGTGTCTTCATATCCCAAGCAGAACTACTCCTGAAGATACTTCCTGGAGCTGTGAAGAAAGAAGGACTGAGCCATCTCAGTTCAGGAAGAGAAAGACATAGAGTTCATTTCTCTTGGGTCTTTCATCAACAACAAGTATTTCATTTTATAGGATACAAACATACTTACTTTCTGTAAGATCCTTGTTGAGAGAAAATTGAAGAGGGTTGTTGCTCTCCACTGTGAACAGATTGTTATTGGCATGTCAACAAGTGTAGTTTAGAAGAGGAGATATAATATCCATGAGTGTTGGTTGTAATACCTCCCCCATGATTACCATATAAAATGGGTCCGGTCGGGGCCCCTAACATATAGACGCCACAGCTTTAGCATTATAAATTGATATAAAAGGGCAACGCATCTCAAACCTCAAAACAATAACATCGGAAATCCACAACACCAGAAGTTATCAACTATCAAAGGAGTATCAAAACGGCCTTAAGGCCTTACAACAATAATGAGTCCAAAAGTTGAAACATAACAAATAGAGTAACATGCTTTATCACTACCTCAACATTAAACTGGATTATAGTTTATGGAGCAAAGCATTCAACAAAACATAAGTAAATAAAAGGGAATCCACTTCACGAGGCTTAGACCTTTTTGGCCGGTGAGATTGCTCCTGCTTGCGATCCATGCCCAGTGAAAAGTTGTTATAATGTGGGTAAGCAAAGGCTGACCTCATCTCTATAACCAACACATCTCCTCCCAGTCGTCCCTAGCAGACCCCGAGGCATTCCATCACCCAGCAAGTCAGCACCTAGTATGTAAATGTATTTAAACATATAGAATAAAGAAATAGGTTAGGTTGTCCTACACATCAAACACATTTCTTGGTTGAACAGTTAATAAAATAGGGACAACAATGCAACATGTATGCAAACTTGGGTTACACCCAAGGCACCCTATAGTGCATGAATCAAACGCATCATCATGCATCATCACATCACACCACACGGGTACTTTCATTTTCCCCTAACGACATTGAAGCCGCAACACGGAACTGTTGTCTAGGCCCCACCTACTCGTGGATATGAAAACCCAGGCTTGCCTGTAAGCTCTGACTTCAAACGTCAGGATTCCGTCTCACAAACAACAAACTGATGCTAAGAACCCTTGCTTCACCCCACCCACTCGTTGGCTTTATCGCCCGGACTTGTCCAAAGTTTGGCATTCTCGTCAGTTTCATAGAAGGGAACTCGTCTCGCCGGGACACTATCCACATATGACTTGCACGTCATGGGATAGACAATCGGCCATAGGGACAAACCATGCCTTTGCACATCAATCAACAAACAGATCCTTTCCCACCCTAATCAACCATTCGTTCTCGCACGAAATAAAGGGGGGGAACATCACAAACAGCTTCGTACTGCAAATGGATTTCTAGCAAAATTATAAAGGCTCGTTATGCAACATCATTTAGTCGGACAAACGGCCTCGACTACGGCTTCACCCATAATGCCTAATCCACTAGAGGAGAAGATTTCTAATGCAACATCATGTCAGGGATGGACACAATCGTCCCAGTGGCTCCTCTTGAACCATGATAACCTGAACCCCTCTCATTTAATAGATCCGGTGCCTCAATGCTTGAGATAAAAATAAGATAAAATTGATGCTATGCACTCATCCTAAAGACCAAGAGGAGAAATTTCGTTACCTTACATCTCCTCTTCCTAGCCATGGATATATTGCTTTGCATGGATGAAAATATGCGCCTTCAAGTCCTCTCCATGGATCTTTCCTCTGTTCGACAAATGAAAGCCCAGAGGTTCGCTAATGGAGGATAAAGTACTTCTTATTCCTCCTCCAAATCCTCTCTCCCAAACCCTAACTCCCACTCAAAATGAGAAGAATAAGGGAAAATAACCTTTCATCCCTACTTAAGTAGCTTGGACAGAATGTCCTAGTCCATATAATTACTTCCCAAGAAGGATCAAATGACCTAAACTCAGCCTCTATGAAACTTCTCCTTCATGCTACCGCTGGGCGGTAGCATGCCTACCACGTCGCGAAAACATCCCGAGTCATCGGTCAGAAAATAATGTAGTGCTATCGTCGGCAGTAACAATACCGCTGCATGGTATCTCACTCAATGCTTTTGTTTCAACGCAATAAGGCCACCGCCAAGTGGTAATTAGCTAACGATGTGTGCTACCACTTGACGCACTCGATCCCTACCACTCAACGTACTCAACGCATAACACATAATGCCTCTACTGAATGCAAGAAGGCTACCGCCAGACGATAGCGAACTATCACCATGCGGTAATGTCCAGAACCTCAACTCAAGAAAACTTGGGTCTTACCACTCCTCCCCCCATAAAAGAATTTTGTCCTCAAATTTTTGCATGTAAACAAACAACAAAGCATACCTAATACAAAGAGATCCGAAAAGTCTTCCCACATCTCTTGCTCACAGTCCAACGAGAATTTGTCTTGCCCGCAGTTATCCTAGCGCACTTTTACGGGCTTTACTTCTCTAATTCGCAACTATCGAACTTCTAAATCCTCTATGCCGATTGGACAGACTTCCGTCCTCAAGTCCTCTTCTACCAGCACTACCGCCGGCTCGACCACAACACTTGTCTCCCTCAAACCTTTCCATAAAACCGAAACATGGAAGACATCGTGTAATCCACTCAAATATGGGGTAAGTGCCAACCGATAGGCTGCTTCTCCAATGCATTCCACCACTTCGAACGACCCCATTACCTCGGACACAACTTCTTGAGTCAGCGAATCCGCGAAACACCTTTGAATGGCTTTATATTTAGATACACCCAGTCTCCTACTGCGAACTTAACATTCCTATGGCGCGCATTGAAAAACTTGGCATGCCGATCCTGAGCAACCTTCATGCGCTCCTGAATTGTTCGCACAACCTTGCAAGCATCAGCCACCACCTATTTTCCCAAAAGTTTGGTGTCTCCCGCCTCTATCCATGATATCAGTGTTCAACACCTCCTTCCTTACTGTAACTTCTCCCCTATAATGGTCGTATGATATGGGTCTGGCCGGGGCCCCACAGCTTCAGCATTATAAGATGATATTTCTACCCAAACTCAAAACTCAGAACTAAACACAGCAGAAACAAAGCATCACCACTAGATGTTATCCACAACTATCAGGAGTATCAAATGGCCTTAGGGCCTTACACAAAAGAGTCCATCAAATAAATACCACAGGGTCAAACATGAACGTGCAAAAACCCTCCTAAGCTACCTCGGCGTGTAAGCCGGACAATGTCCAAAACATGGATTATACAGGACAAGAAAAAAAAACAAGCTAAAAGTACAGCAACACTTCATGAGGCTTAGGGCTTTTTACCCGGCACACTAGCTCCTACTTGCAATCCTTGCCCTGTAAAGATTTTTTGTAACGTGGGTCAACAAAGGCTGACATCTACTGTGTAACCAACAAATCTCCTCCCGGCCGCCCCTAACGGACCCCGGGGTGCCCCTCCAACATGCAGGCCAGCACTTCGTATACCAAATGCAAATATATATAATGCTTTAAAATAGGTTTGGATGTCTCATACAACCAACACGTTTTCTATGTTTAGAACATAGTGAAAGGGGCCTATTATGAAACATGTATGCAAAACCGGGCTTCACCCAAGGCACCCTATTGCGTATGCATCTAACACATCATCAAACACTGGGTACTTCCGTTTCCCAATTGGCATAAAGCCGCAAACAAAAGGGAACAACAATGTCCCTAACGGACAAAGCACCGTTACACGGAAATCTTGCAAAGGCCCTACCCGAACATGGGTCGTAAACCCCGTACTTACCTGCAAATTCTACTTCTCACGTCAGGATTCCATATCAAACACAAACCGATTCTAAGAACCCTTGCTGGACCCCACCCGCTCGTAGCTTCATTGCCCAGGCTTGCCCTACGCTCAACGTTCTCGTTAGTCTCATAAAAGTGGACTAGTCTCGCCGGGACACTTTCCCCAAGTGACATGCACGCCACGAGATAGCCAGCAGACCACGGAGACGTAGCCATGCCTTAGCACATCACAATCATAATTTCCCACACTAATACATCATTCACACCGCAACGTTCCCGCACACCAAGGAAACCATCTGCCGCCATCCTTGACTAGTTCCGGTAGCGAGTACTAACTCAAGGAACAGGGGAAAAACGCATAAAACATAATGACATCTAGCTGTAATGGATTTCTAACGAATCCTTAAAGCTCGCTATGTAACATCACAGAGTCGGACTAACGGTCACGACTTCGACTTCACCCATAATGCCTAATCCACTAACAGAGCGGATCTCTAATACAAAAACATGCCGGGGACGGACACAATCGACTCGGAGTTCGTCTTGAACCATAGCAACCCAAAACCCCTCTCATTTGAGAGATCTGGAGCCCAAAAACAAAATGAGAATAAGAAAAGATTATAAATGTGCATCCTAAAACAAAGAGGAGAAGTATCGTTACCTTACGACCTCTCTTCCTTGCCATGAAGAAACTTTCTTGGATGAACAATACTGCAACGATCTCGCCTTTGTGGATCTGGATTCTGCTCCCGAAATGGGGCTACGCAGCTTCACCGGCAACCAGAGTTGATCTCCTTCTTCCTCCTAGCTCTCCCCTCTCTCTAACACTTAGAAAGAGGAAGAAGATGGGAAAAGTGGGTTTGAAAACCGTATTCAAGGCCTTAAGATCCAGCATTGACAAACTACAACCCTTTGATCCCAAAAGAAGGAAACGAACAGCAACGATTCGTTCTGAAAATAATCTTCCTGGGACGAACATGGCTTGTGGCATGCCCATGTCCGAGGCCGTGTTCCTCATTCACCGTCAAACAAGAGAATCCTAATCAGGAGCCGACCTGTGACATGGCTTGGGACATGCCAGAATCGCATGTGATACGCCCGTGTCAAGGCCCGTGTCACGGCCTGTATTCCGCAAACGACACAGGACCAAAACGTCCCGTAAAGGACATTACCATGTGGCACGCCTGTGTCACATACCGTGTGCTAGACATGCCTTGGGACATGTCTGTGTCCCAGGCCGTATAATACCCTCAGCATAATTAGCCAAACAGCCAGAGTAGGACACAGCCTATGACACCCTTGTGTCTCAGGCCGTGTGACCGGTGTCGACGCTCGTCGACTTAAAATCATCGACCTCTTGGAAATCGTCGAACTCGCGCCCGATACGCCCTGTCACACGCCCGTGTCACAGGCCGTGTGCCTAGTGTCGACACTCGTCGACTGAAAATCGTCGACCTCTCGGCAAAACGTCGACCCTCGGCACAACACGCCCTGTGATAGGCCCGTGTCACAGGCCATATCAGCCTACTTAGAACCCAACTTGGTCTGAAAATGTCATACGTTCCTCTTTTGAGTTTCAGGGCGTTACAATTCCTCCCCCCCTTAAAAGAATTTCGTCCCGAAATTTAAATAGAAAGTACACAAAACTTAAACGGTACCTGAGAAGAAAAGCTCTGAGTACTCCTCAAGCATGGCCTGCTCTCGCTCCCACGAAAGCTCCTCGCGAGAACTGTTGTCCCAATGAACTTTTACGATTTTAACCTCCTTATTCCGCAACAATCAAATTTCTGAATCTTCTATACTAATTGGATAAACTCGCGTCCTCAAGTCCTCTTCTATCGGCACTGCTGTTGATTCGATAACCGCACTAGCCTCCACCAAAGCTTTCCTCAAGACGGAGACATGGAAGACATCGTGTAATCCACTCAGCTCCGTGGACAACGCCAACCAGTATAATGCTTATCCCACCCATTCTATAACCTCGAACGGTCCCAAAAACCTCGGACTAAAATTCTTGAGTCGGCGAATCCGCGAAACGGCTTTGAACGACTTAATTTTTAAATAAACCCAGGGTGGAAGTTAAACCCTCATACCTGTCACCACATAGGGTTGACGGATCTCTTCCTGCTGCCCAAGGTTATAGGCCCTTTGCTTCACCGATTGAAATCGAGAAGCGCTCGACTCCGCCATCTTCCCTTTCTCTACGGCACTCGGGCTGGAAAGCACAGTCTCCTCCTATCTTAGCTCTTGCTTAGTGCCTCCTTGAGTACAAAATCTTGCTATTTGCCCTGCCTTGCGACAGTTATAGCACGTCAGAGGTTCCTTTGAGCGAGACCCTCCGGACATCCAGTTGCTTTTCTCACCGGACTTGTACGGGTGAGGCTTCTTCTTCCATCTGCTCCCTTCCGAATTCCTGTGGGACTAAGAAGGCTTCCCTTCCCCTTGCTTGGGTGTGAAATCCTTGCGGTGCTGGGTACGCTCCATATCACTTTCCAAAATCCTGGTCGCCTCAACCAATTCGTTAAAACCCGCACATTTCATAGATATGAGGGGCTGTCTCAAATTCTCCCTCAATCCGTGGTAGAAGAGATTGTCTCTCACCTTATCATCCTCCATGGTCGTTCCCGCGTAATGAACCAAACGAGTGAATTCTTGAACAAACTCGTCCACGGTCTTGTCTCGCTGTACCAAGTGAAGAAACTATTTCTGGAGGGCTAACCTTGTCGACGCGGGAATGTACTTCTTCAAGAAATCATTCCCAAACTCATCAATGGATGGGGTATGTCCAGGAAACTACCGGCCACTGTTGCTCACCCACCACAACTTGGCGTCTCCTTCCAACATGAAGGCTGCAAACTCTGCTTTCTTCTCGTCTTGCCTCTCTACTGCCCTTAAAAGCTCCTGAATCCGAGCCCACCAGTCCTCTGCATCTATTGGCGTGCCAACTCCCTTAAAGTTTGGAGGGTGTAAGCTCAGGAAATACTTCATTTGCCAGTCACCATGCCTGACAATCACCCTTTCGACCAGGGGATCTGCTCTCCTGGCTTCCTTACCCGTAACGACCGTCGCCGTATCCGGGGTAGCAAGAGTTGCTACCTGAGCAATGGGGGCTGCTACTTGTGTTGTCGTTGCAGCTTGGGCTTCTACCATCACTTCTGCAAGCATGCGACAAAAGTCGGCCGGAGTTACCCCCATGCCTAACAGACCTTGCGCAGTAGCGCTACTCGCCGTGAGCTCTTCTCCTGGCCTCGACGTTCCCGCCTTGTTGCTTACACTTTTAACACAATCAATGAAAACACAAATCAGTCTCTAATCGCAAGTCACAAACACAAGGACACTCATGGTCCCGCGATACTCCTATGCGGATAACTTCTTATACGCGACTAGATTTTGACTTTAGACCATGAATCCTTTCCTTGGAATGCTAACCTCCCTCTGATACCAAATTGTAACACCTCCCCTATAATGGCCGTATGATATGGGTTCGGCCGGGGCCCCACAATATACAGTCACCATAAATTCAGATTTATAAGATGATATTTCTACCCAAACTAAAAACTCAGATCAAAACACATTGGAAACAAAGCAACACCACTAGAAGTTATTCACCACTATAAGGAGTATCAAATTACCTTAGGGCCTTACACAAAAGAGTCCATCAAATAAAGACCACAGGTTCAAACATGAACGTGCAAAAACACTCATAAGCTACCTCAGCGTGTAAGTTGTACAATGTCCAAAACATGGATCATACAGGACAAGAAAAAGGAAATAAGCTAAAAGTACAACAACACTTCATGAGGCTTAGGTATTTTTGCCCGGCGCACTATCTCCTGCTTATTATCCTTCCCCTATCAAGATTTTAAGTAATGTGGGTCAACAAAGATTGACCTCTACTGTGTAACCAACACATCTCCTCCCAGCCGTCCCTAAAAAATCTCGGGGTGCCCCTCCAACCTGCAGGTTAGCACTTCATATACCAAAAGCAAATATATATAATGCTTTAAAACAGGTTTGGATGTCTCATACAACAAACAAATTTTGTATGTTTAGAACAGAGTGAAAGGGGCCTATTATGCAACATGTATGCAAACCCGGGCTTCACCCAAGGCACCCTATTGCGTATGCATCTAACACATCATCAAACACTGGGTACTTCTGTTTCCCCATTAGAATAAAGCCGCAAACAAAAGGGAACAACTATGACCCTAACGGCCCAAGCGCTGTTTCACGGAAATCTTGCAAAGGCCCCACCCGCACATGGGTCTTAACGCCGTGCTTACTAGCAAATTCTGACTTCTCACGTCAGGATTCCGTCTCACACACAAACCGATTCTAAGAACCCTTGCTGGACCCCACCCACACATGGCTTCATTTCCCGGGCTTGCCCTACGCTCGGCGTTCTCGTCAGTCTTATAGAAGGGGACTAGTCTCGCCGGGACACTTCCTCCAAGTGACATGCACGTCACGGGATAGCCAGCCGACCACGGAGACGTAGCCACACCTAAGCACAAGACAACCATAATTTCCCACCCTAATCCATCATTCGTATCGCAATGTTCCCGCACACCAATGAAACCATCTACCACTGTAGCAGAGCTAACCTTGCGCAGTTCAGGTTGCGTGTACTCACTCAAGAAATCGGGGAAAATGCATAAAACATAATGACATCTAGTCGTAATGGATTTCTCCTGAATCCTCAAAGCTCGCTATGCAACATCACCGAGTCGGACTAACGGTCATGACTTCGGCTTCACCCACAATGCCTAAACCACTAACGGAGCGGATTTCTAATGAAAAAACATGTCGGGGACGGACACAATCGACCCAGAGGTTCATCTTTGTACAACCCCGTGTTCGCCGAAGGTACAAGGGCAAGCAGGCTGGTTGACCCCGGCCCGCCTCTCCTAGGCGGGTCAGCCTCCAAGAGTCGCCCAGGCGGGTCAGCCCTGCCCGCCTCTCCTAGGAGGGTCAGCCTCGGCCCTCCGACCCGCACCCATTAGGCGGGTCAGTCCTACCCGCCTCTCCTAGGCAGGCCACCCTCGGCCCACGCCTTCGCAGGCTGGCCATCTCCAACCCGCGTACCTTAGGCGAGCCAGCCCCGGCCTGCGCCTCCTGCCGAGTAAAGGTATTGAAGGGCTACTCTCCCAGTCCCCAATGGGGGGAATCCCTTTCAAGTTTACCCCTATATGCCTGCCCTTAGCTAGCTAGAATTGCGGAGTCTTGTTGTTGGACGACCTGGGTGGACTGCCCATAGCCGGTCAGGACAGCGGAGTTCGGCTATTGGAATGCCAGCCTAAGGAGTTATCAGTAATTTTAGGCCAGCAGAGGTTAGTTTTTTGCAGACTATTTTCAGAAATCTATAAAAAGGACCTAAGGGGTACCTCAGAAGGCATGCTTATTTGTCCCCCAGTCTCCTAGCGCTTTCTGAGGTACCTTAGCCCAGCATTTGGCTAAAGAGGGGAAGCGCTCAGTGATCTTACGGGTTTGTGGTGGGACCTCCGCGTCGGGCCCTTGGTCTAGTCCTTTGCCCTCTTTTCCTTATTATTTTCCTTGCAGGAGAGAAGCAGGTGCACGACCACCCCTTCCCCAAGGGTGAACTCCATAAGAGACCAATTTCCAATTTCAACAGTCTTGAACCATGGAAACCAAAAACCCCTCTCATTTGAGAGATCTGGAGCCCAAAAACAAAATGAGAATAAGGGAAGATTATAAACGTGCATCCTAAAACAAAGAGGAGAAGTGTCGTTACCTTACGACCTCTCTTTCTAGCCATGAAGAAACTTGCTTGGATGAACACCACTACAACGATCTCTCCTTTGTGGATCTGGAATCCGCTCGGAAAACGGGTCTCTAAAGCTTAAACAGTAGTCGGAGTTGATCTCCTTCTTCCTCCTAGCTCTCCCCTCTCTCTAACACTTAGAAAGAGGAAGAATATGGGAAAAGTGGGTATGAAAACCCTATTCCCGGCCTTAAGATCAAGAATTGACCAACCACAACCCTTGGATCCCAAAAGAAGGAAACGAACGACCACAATTTGTCCTGAAAATAATCTTCCTCGGCCGAACACGGCTTGTGACATGCCCGTGTCCGAGGCCGTGTTCCTCATTCGCCGTCAAATCAGAGAATCCCGACCAAGACACAGCTTGGGACACACCCGTGTCGCTTGTGATACGCTTGTGTCAAGGCCTGTATGCCCCAAACGACACAAGACCAAAATGTCCTGAAAAGGACACAGCCATGTGACACGCCCGTGTCACAAGCCGTGTGCTAGAGACGCCCTAGGACATGCATGTGTCCCAGGCCGTGTAATGCCCTCAACACAATTTGCCAAATAGCCCGAGCAGGACACGACCTATAACACGCCAATATCTTAGGACGTGTGCCCGGTGTCGATGCTCGTCGACTGAAAATCGTCGACCTCGCGGCCGACACGCCCTGTGACACGCCCGTGTCACAGGCCATGTGCACAGTGTCGACACTCGTCGACTAAAAATTGTCGACCTCTCGGCAAAACGTAAACCCCCAGCACGACATGCCCTGTGACACGCCCGTGTCACAGGCCGTGTCAGCCTACTCATAACCCAACTTGGCCTGAAAATGTCATCAGTTCCTCTTTTGAGTTTCGGGGCATTACACTTACAAAGCCTCGTATGGCGCGATTTTATACTTTCTTGGAAACTATTATTGTAAGAAAACTCTACCATGAATAGGTAATCTTCCCACCTCTTGCCAAAATCAAGGGTACAGATTCTCTGCATATCCTCCATTATACGATTTGTCCTTTTCGTTTGACCATCGGTTTAAGGATGGAACGTTGTACTAAACTTGAGCTTTGTGCCTAAACTCTTCAGTACCAATCCCCAGTCTTTGGACGTGAACTGTCCATCACGATCACTAATAATACTCTTTGGAACTCTGTATGATCGCACAATATTGTGAACGTACAGTTCTACCAGCTTTTCCGCACTGTACTCATTCCGATTTGGGATGAAGTGAGCTACTTTGGACAAGCGATCCATGATCACCCAAATCGCATCGTTACTCTACTGCGACCGAGGTTAGCCATGCAAAAAATCCATGGACATGTCATCAAATTTCCACTTAGAGATAGGAAGAGGATTCAAGAACCTGCCCAGCTTTGGACACTCAGTCTTCACTAAGGCACAAGTTTGGAACTGACTCACAAACAAAGCTACATACCGCTTCAAACCAGGCTACCAAAAGGATTTCTTCATGTCAAAGTACATCTTTGTACTCCCCGGGTGAATGGAGTACTTTGTGAAATGGGCCTTAAACATTAACTCCTCATTGAGGTTGTCAAACTACGGTACACATACCCTTCCATCCTTCTTTAAGATCCCACTAACCATCTCCAAGTTATTACCCTTTCCATTTTCAGCTTCCATCTCGATTGGCTGGAACTCTACATCCACACTGATTGTTTCCCGGATACGATCAGACAAGTCATTTTGCAACTATATATAGTTCAACTGATCCATGCTAGACTTTACTCTTGCTATACATTCAATGCCAAGGGACACAAAATCCCGTACCAAATGCTCATCATGAGCTTCAATCAGATTCCTTTGTCTAGAATATTTCCTACTCAAGGCACCAGCTACCACGTTAGCCTTGCCTGGCATATACTGAATCTCCACGTCGTAGTCTCTAAGGAACTCGACCCACCTGTATTGTCGCATGTTCAAGTCATTTTCATCTAGATGATACTTCAGACTTTTGTGGTCTGTGAAAATCGCCAACTTCACAGCTTACATGTAGTGCCGCCACAACTTTAATGCAAAAATTACCACCGACAACTCTATGTCATGGAAGGGGTAATTCCTCTCATCAGGTTTCAACTGTCGAGACCCAAAGACTATAACATTGCCATGTTGCACTAGCACGCAACCAAAATAGCAACCTGATGCGTCACTGAAAATATAAAATCCTTCAGTCCCTTTAGGGACACTTAGGATTGGAGCTGACATCAACCTTTTCTTCAAGATATTAAACGCTTATTTGCACTCCTGAGTCCACACAAACTCTTGGTCCTTATGAGTTAGAGTAGTGAGGGGCAAAGCTATCCACGAAAATTTTTCCACAAATAATCTATAGTACCCGGCTAGCCTAAGAAAACTCCTTACTTCCGCCATAGTGCTCAAAATTGGTCAATCCCTGATGGACTCAACTTTCGTCGGATAAAAAATTTAAAACCTCCCCTGTGATGACCATATAAAAGAGGTCTGATCGGGGCCCCACAACATATAGACGCTCCAGCTTTAGCATTAAAAAGTGATATAAAAGTACAATGCATCTCAAAACTCAAAACAACAACAATGAAAACCCATAACACCCGAAGTTATCTACTATTAAAGGAGCATCAAAACGCCTTTAAGGCCTTAAAATAATCATGAGTCCAAAAGCTGAAACATCAACAAACAGAGTAATGTGCTTTAACACTCCTAGACTACCTCGGCATGCAAGTTGGAGTACAGTGTTGGAGTTACCATGGTGATCTAGAAGTGGTCAAACATGTAATCTCACTGCCAACGCGATATGAGCCTGCAAGGTTGCACATAAGAGATGTGGAGAAGTTGGATGATTGACTGTGTAGGTAAAGGTTACCAATCACCGACCTTGAATGGGGTTATGGGCAAAGTGTTGCCTTAGACGATCGTCGGGTTAGGCAAAATGTTGCCTTGAAAAGGTTTGGTCAGAATAGTCGACCGAGGGTCGATGATTGTCGACCGAAGGTCGACGATCATCGAACGCGGGTCGACGAGTATCGTCGACTGCGGGTCGATGAGTATCGTCGACCGCGGGTCGACTATCGTCGACCGAAAGGTCGACGATCGTCGACCGCGGGTCGACTATCGTCGACCGAAAGGTCGACGATCGTCGACCGCAGGTCGATGATTATCGTCAACCCACGTTCGACGTGAATCATCGAGTATTATATTCTAATTCTCGCCGACTGATACTCGCCGACTGATTCTCGCCGATCCTATGTGATTCTCGCCGATTGA
Organism: Platanthera zijinensis; assembly: GCA_039513925.1. Lineage (NCBI taxonomy): Eukaryota > Viridiplantae > Streptophyta > Magnoliopsida > Asparagales > Orchidaceae > Platanthera > Platanthera zijinensis. The sequence goes on from CM077081.1 coordinate 136,761,964, forward strand.
TTCTCACCAAATCTGCTAGGTGATTCTCGCCGATTCTGGAACCCTAATTTTTTGGGTGGTCTGCGGATAGCGATATTTCTAAGTCTGTTTATGCCTTTGGTATAAATAGATACTTAGGGTTTTCGGGAATTAGATCTGATCGAATCAAAGTGAACGTTGGCCCATTGACCGAGACGAATCCAACGGAAGTGTTCCGTCATTCTTCGTCATTCCGCCGATTCCCGAATCCCGCCGGACGGAAACGTTCCGCCACCAGTTGTTCGCTCCGCCGACCACCTCCTCTCCGGCGACCGTGGCTGGTCTTGCTTTCCCTAACGCGGACCTAGCAGTCCGTGGGAAGTGCATAGGTGCGGCCGATCTTCTTTCCGACAATCCGTGTGACGGAAGTTTGGAGTTCTCCCGCTCGTGTGGATTTTTGCAGAGACGTAGATATTATTCTACGTGGAACTCGCCACCGACAAGGAATCACATTTGGAGCATCTTTGTTGAGTTGTGACTCAACACCCAAGAGGTAATTTTTGCCTTATTGTATTAACTTCTTGATTCAACATGCATGGCCCGATCCAATCTCTTTGGGTTGTTCTAGATTTTATTACTTCCGCTGCGTGCACAAGTGTTGTGCCAACCTCTTAGAGAAACCCAACAGTGGTATCAGAGGGAGGTTTCGGCCATGTTTGTTGTATTGGAAGTTAGGTTATTCCAGTACGTGTAAACCTAGGGATTTAGAAGTGTTCTAAATGTCTAGATTTAATCTTGGTTCCCCGCCAGGAACGTCTGGGATTTCGTGGAAATTTCTAATTGTTAGAAATTGTTGTTTCCTTAACAGTAACCATCCCTCGAAATTGTTTGGGATTTTGAATCCAACAAAGAGAGATGAGCTTGTCTACTGCTTTAAGTTGAGTTGTCTTTGCCTTGTCCAATGCATGTAAACCTGAAGATTTGGAAGTGTCCAGATGTTCAGATTTATCCCTTTTCCTCTATCAAATGTTGATAGTATTCTGTTGTGCACATAAGGGATGCATGAGGATTTTAGTGAAGTGTTTTTCTTTGGATGTGGACATTGATCAAATGTTGGTCATGGTTAATTGTTAAACTATTATCAAAAATCCCTTCTTCAAATATTAAGTGTTCGGATGCCTTCCGATGGATGACACTCTTCCTGCCTCGATCGATGAAGTGTGGGCTTGCCAAAGCAAGGTGCATTAATCTATCTTGGTAAGGGTGCGAGCGGATAATTGTGATATCCCACTGTCGATATCGGGTCTAGCTTAACTAGGTGACCTCAAAGGTTGAGTGCCTAGAGGCATGGGGTTGGCATGCACCATGTGATGGATGCGAATAAGGAGTTATTCACCAACCATACAAGAATTGCATGAGGATGCAATTGGCAAGCGTTGCCTACCTAAATAACCACATCGTGAGAGGAAAGCCAAAGCTGACTCATTGTGTTGGTGAAATACGGATCTTATCCACTAAGAGAGTAGCTCGCATGAACTCTCCGAATTGATAGTGAGGGCTATTATTTCGAATAAAATAGTGGGAGTTTTAGTTGAAGTCCAAATTAAGAAAAATAATTATATTTTGAAATTTTGGTACTGATTTATTCTGCATGAATTCTTGTAGAATTCCATGGCAAGTGGTTCGCACTCCACATTGTCTCTGAGAGCCATCCTTGAGAAGGATAAGCTCAGTAGGACTAATTATATGGACTGGTACAGGAACCTGAGAATTGTTCTCAGGCAAGAGCGAAAGCTCTATGTCATGGAAGAGGAAGCCCCCGAGGTACCGACCGGGAATTCTTCCCATGCTGATAAGGATACTTATAAGAAGTATACTGATGATGCTTTAGACGGCGTGTGCCTTATGCTTTCCACCATGAACTCTGAGCTTCAGAAGCAACATGAGAACATGGGGTGCAAGGAGATTGACGAGCATCTCAAGAAAATCTTTCAAGGGCAAGCTCGTCAAGAGAGGTTTGACGTCACAAAAGCGTTATTTCAGTGCAAGATGGAAGTTCGAGACTCAGTAGGGACTCATGTACTCAAGATGATTGGGTATATAGAGAACCTTGAAAGACTGGGTTTTCCTCTGGGTCAAGAGTTGGCCACAGATCTGATCCTGCAATCGTTGCCGGACAGTTATGAGCAGTTTGTCTTGAACCACAACATGAATGAGATAAACAAGACACTGTCCGAGCTCCTAGGCATATTGAGAACTGTCGAGATCAATATGAAGAAGGCCAAGCCTGCCAGCCCCATACTGATGGTGCATAAGGGCAAGGGCAAGGCAAAGGGCTTTAAGAAGACGAAGGTGGGACCTAAGTCACAGCTTGAGCCCAAGTCTTCTGCACTGATGAAGAAGAAGAGCACGGTGAAGGAGTGGAAATGCCACCACTGTGGTAAGGCTGGTCATTGGAGGAGGAATTATCCTTCGTATATTGAGGGTCTGCAGAAAATGAAGGGAGGTATGACTTCCGCTTCAAGTATTTACGTTATAGAGATAAATCTTCCTGCTCCTTCATCTTGGGTATTGGATACCGAATGTGGTTCTCACATTTGTACAAATGTGCAGGAACTGGGAAGGAGAAGATTGTTGAGTAAAGGGGAGGTGGACCTTCGTGTCGGCAATGGAGCAAGAGTTGCTGCTGTGGCCGTAGGTGTTTACCGTCTTTCTTTGCCCAGTGGGCTTGTAATAGAACTTGATAATTGTTATTTTGTTCCGGCCATAACTAGAAACATTATATCCATTTCATGTTTGGACATGATTGGTTTTTCTTTTATAATTAAGAACAACTGTTGTTCGATATTTAAGAATGATGTTTGTTATGCTGTAGCCCAATTGTTTAATGGTCTTTATGTTTTGAACTTGGACCATCTGATCTATAATGTAGAAAATAATAAAAGACTAAAAATAAATGACTCAAACCCTATATATCTCTGGCATTGTCGTTTGGGCCATATAAACAAGAAGCGCATATCCAAGCTCCATAGAGATGGACTTTTGGACTCATTTGATTATGAATCATTTGAGCGATGCGAATCTTATTTGTTAGGCAAGATGACTAAAGCTCTTTCACGGGCTATACTGAGAGGGCTGAGGATTTCTTGGGTGTTGTACATAGTGATGTATGCGGACCCATGAGTTCCATTGCTAGAGGTGGGTTTTTCTACTTCGTTACATTTACTGATGATTTCAGTAGATACGGATATGTGTATCTTATGAATTGCAAATCCGAGACCTTTGAAAAGTTCAAAGAGTTCAAGAATGAGGTAGAAAACCAATTGGGTAAAAGGGTTAAAACACTCCGATCTGATCGAGGTGGCGAATACCTGAGTCATGAGTTTCGTGATCATCTGAAAGAGTGTGGTATTGTATCACAGCTCACTCCACCTAGGACACCACAGCATAATGGTGTATCTGAGAGGAGAAATTGTACTCTATTAGACACGGTACGTTCGATGATGAGTAATGCAGATTTGCCTGTTTCCTTTTGGGGTTTTGCTTTAGAGACTGTTGCAATGACACTGAATCACGCTCCAACGAAAACGGTTCTGAAGACACCATATGAGATATGGACTGGGAAGCGTCCTAGTATGTCGTTCATTAAAATTTTGGGATGTGAGGCATACGTGTGACGTCAAATGCCTGACAAGCAGGAACCCAAATAGGATAAATGTTATCTTGTGGGATATCCTAAGGAAACGAAAGGGTATTACTTTTACCTACCGTCCGAGGGCAAAGTGTTTGTCGCAAGGACTGGCGTCTTCTTGGATAAAGAGTTCTTATCAAGAAAGACTGAAAAGGTAGAACTTGAAGAAGTTCAAGAACCACAGGTAGTGAATGAACCAGAATTGGATTCTGAGATAGGACTCCAAGATGTTGTAGCTAGAGAACCTTCTCAAGAAGCACAAGTCCTACGTAGATCTGGTAGAACAAGATTTGAGCCTAAGAGATATGGATTTCTCGTGTCTCAAATAGGTAATGTGTTGCTTATGGATCATGATGATGAGCCAGCAACCTACCAAGAGGCTATAAATGGACCGGACTCCGACAAATGGCTTGAGGCTATGAAATCTGAAATGGACTCCATGTATGCAAACCAAGTTTGGAACTTGGTAGAACCACCTGAAGGGGTACGACCCATAGGGTGCAAGTGGGTCTTCAAGAAGAAGACCGACATGGATGGGAATGTACAGACATTCAAAGGGCGATTGGTGTCTAAGGGTTTCAAGCAAATTCATGGTATTGACTATGATAAGACCTTTTCCCCTATTGTCATGGTTAAGTCCATAAGGATATTGCCCTCTATTGCTGCGTATTATGACTACGAGATCTGGCAAATGGATGTCAAAACGGCTTTCCTTAATGGAAATCTCCTTGAGGAAGTGTACATGACACAACCCGAGGGTTTTGTATCCCCAAATGAAGCCACTAAAATATGCAAGCTGAATAGGTCCATCTATGGACTGAAACAGGCCTCTCGAAGATGGAATCTTCGTTTTGATGAGAAATTCAAAGAGTTTGGTTTCATCAAGAATGAAGATGAGCCTTGTGTTTACAAGCGAATCAGTGGGAGCATTGTTGTCTTCCTGATATTGTATGTAGATGACATACTTTTGATTGGGAATAACATTCCTACCCTGAATGTTGTTAAGAACAACCTAGGGAACTGCTTTTCTATGAAGGACTTAGGTGAAGCGACTTACATACTCGGTATTAAGATCTATAGAGATAGGTCGAAGAAGTTTCTGGGTTTGACCCAGAGTACGTACATCGAAAAGGTGTTGAAGCGGTTCAACATGCTTGAGTCCAAGAAAGGATTTTTGCCCATGTCTTATGGTATGAATCTCTCTAAGGACCAGTGTCCAAAATCTTGTGAAGATAAGGACCGCATGAAGTTGATTCCATATGCTTCGATAATTGGATCAATCATGTACGCGATGTTGTGTACTCGACCCGATGTCTCCTTTGCTTTGAGCATGACTAGCAGGTATCAGTCAGACCCCGGTGAGTGTCACTGGATTGCATTCAAGAATATCCTGAAGTACTTGAGAAGGACTAACGATGTGTTCTTGGTGTATGGTGGAGATGAAGAGCTCGTTGTAAGTGGTTACATGGATGATAGCTTCCAAACTGATAGGGACGACTCCAAGTCTCAGTCAGGTTTTGTGTTTTGCCTTAATGGAGGAGCTGTGAGCTGGAAGAGTTCCAAGCAAGAGACAGTTGCTGATTCTACAACAGAGGCCGAGTATATCGCTGCGGCTAACGCAGCGAAGGAGGATGTATGGATTAGGAAATTCATCGACGAGCTTGATGTAGTTCCTAGCATTGTTGGTCCCGTAGTTCTCTATTGTGATAACAGTGGTGCAATTGCATAATCTAAGGAACCTAGATCCCATCAGTGCTCCAAACACATACTTCGGCGGTTCCATCTTATTCGTGAAATTGTCGAACGAGGAGACGTGAACATTTGCAGAGTGCCGACTGAGGAGAATATTGCGGATCCACTGACAAAGCCTCTCGCGCAGAGAAAGCATGATGGTCATACTAGATCAATGGGTATACGATACCTGAATGATCAACTCTAGTGAGAGTCTTGTGGGTTGCATGTAAACATATATTCTGTTGGCTGTTTATTATTTATTCATTTGATGAATTTTGTACCTAAATGTTTCTTTTTACAATTAATGGCAAGTTCTTTTATTGTGATTTTTCTATGTGATAATTAAATTGTAACATAATAAATACCCTTAGAGTGTTCGCTTCCATAGGACATCAAGTACGTGACTTGAATGTGAGAGCCTATGATTTATTTGAAGCTTCATTCTTAAAAGGTCCCTGGTCGTTGTATCATCATAGAAACTAAGGGTGATGATGATACCTTAAGACTAGCACGTGTGTTGACTGATGACCAGTTCTCACAGGTCATGTTATTGTGATATCAAGTCATCACGTGGGTACTTGTTAGTGAACAAGTTGTACTGGACAGACCCCACCTGAGACTACTCTGTGGATTGTCATTCAATCGTGTCACGAGTAGGTCTCAATTGACAATGGTGTTGTGGTCCTTTGACCTGAAGTCACAGCATTCATCAAGTGAGGAAGAGCGTGCTTTGATGCCATCTAAAGTCTTCCTTCAGAAAGGTTGATGATAAGGGTGGTTGTTGGGCATGTTACGAATCATTTGGGTGTTTTTGTGTGAGCAGATATGGAATTTGTCCTCCTGTATGACAGGAGATGCATCCATGGGCCCCTTGATGGAACTGGACTGAGAAATACATGGCCATGTTTGGTTGAGTCAATATGTGATATTTGACTCACCATTCTCTAGAAGTCCGTCCTGAATCAAGAAACTTGGATTGAGCTATTACAAGGGTGACACAGTCCATGCCTCTAGTTCTTTCTGGATGTAAGGGACAAAGGGACAAAGACAACGCTGATACATTGGTCATGAAGGCTTATGAGTTTTGAACTCTTATTGCTTTGGGAGCAATGATGCATTGCTAGATGCCGCTCATTGTTTGTGAAGTTCTTGGTTTGATACTTTCAAGATCAAGTGGGAGACTGTTAGAGTTACCATGGTGATCTAGAAGTGGTCAAACATGAATCTCACTGCCAACACGATATGAGCATGTAGGGTCGCACATAAGAGATGTGGAGAAGTTGGATGATTGACTGTGTTGGTAAAGGTTACCAATCACCGACCTTGAATGGGGTTATGGGCAAAGTGTTGCCTTAGACGATCGTCGGGTTGGGCAAAATGTTGCCTTGAAAAGGTTTGGTCAGAATAGTCGACCGAGGGTCGATGATTGTCGACCGAAGGTCGATGATCGTCGAATGCGGGTCGACGAGTACCGTCGACCGCGGGTCGACAAGTATCGTTGACCGCGGGTCGACTATCGTCGACCGCTGGTCGATGATTATCGTCAACCTACGTTCGACGTGAATCGTCGAGTATTGTATTCTGATTCTCGCCGACTGATACTCGCCGACTGATTCTCGCCGATCCTATGTGATTCTCGACGATTGATTCTCACCGAATATGCTAGGTGATTCTCGCCGATTCTGGATCCCTAATTTTCTGGGTGGTCTGCGGATAGCAATATTCCTAAGTCTGTTTATGCCTTTGGTATAAATAGATACTTAGGGTTTTCAAGAATTAGATCTGATCGAATCAAAGCGATCGTTGGCCCTTTGACCGAGACGAATCTGACGGAAGTGTTCCGCCGTTCTTCGTTCGCTCCGCTGATTCCTGAATCTCGTCGGACGGAAACGTTCCACCGCCGGTTGTTCGCTCCGCCGACCACCTCCTCTCCGGTGACCGTGGCTGGTCTTGCTTTCCCTGACGCGGACCTAGCAGTCCGTGGGAAGTGCATAGGTGCGGCCGATCTTCTTTCCGACCATCGGTGTGATGGAAGTTTGGAGTTATCCCGCTCGTGTGGATTTCTGCAGAGACGTAGATATTATTCTACGTGGAACTCGCCACCGACAAGGAATCACATTTGGAGCATCTTTGTTGAGTTGTGACTCAACACCCAAGAGGTAATTTTTGCCTTATTGTATTAACTTCTTGATTCAACATGCATGGCCCGATCCAATCTCTTTGGCTTGTTCTAGATTTTATTACTTCTGCTACATGCACAAGTGTTGTGCCAACCTCTTAGAGAAACCCAACATACAGTTCATGGAGCAAAGCATTCAACAAAACATAAGCAAACAAAAGAGAATCCACTTCATGGGCTTAGGCTTTTTTTGCCGACAAGTTTGCTCCCACATGCGATCCTTGCCCTGTAAAATATTATTGTAACTGGTGATTGCTTTCCGCTTAAGAAAATAGAGCCGAACTAGCAATCCAATTAGGCAAGTATACCTATCGAACTGTAGCTAGGGGACACAAGTGTCGTATTGAAATCCGGGAACTGTTAAGTACACTTACTCACACAAAGACTATTATTTTATCGACGAAATCTTTAGGGTTGAAGAGAAATCTAAATGCACTAAAGAAAGGAAATATTGCATAAAAAGAGAACTAATTTAGTTAAATAGAAAACATAAAAGAAGCGATTACAACGAAGGATCTGAACGATGAAATGGAAATGCACTCGATCGAGAATCCTCTCGGCTAAAGTTGATTGAAAACTCGATAAATAAACCTAAGCTCAATAAGGGAAAGGTCCTTGACCATGGAGGTTCCTAAAGCTTGAACACGCTTCTCTCGATGTCGTGCCAACCTGAGTTTATGAAGGTTTGACTGACTCTCATCTAAATCGGAGGCCTTAAGCTCGCTTTACACGGTGAACCACACTATTGGATTTTACTCCAATCCAGGAGATTTGGATTTTTGCCTCTCTCAAGGGGTGCGTACAAGTATCTTTACTCTTGAATGCTAACTTCAAACTATCGGCCTCTCGGCTAGCCAAGAATGAAAGCTATATTGGAAATTATATATCGATAATATAATTCCAAACGAGAAAAATCATGAGTAATCGAAGGTCTAAAACCCTAAAAAGAAAAGGTAAATTCAAAGCATCATAACTTAATCACTCGTACCTCGGATCATCAAGATCGAGTACAAGGAGGATTAATTAATCATAACGAAGTGGAGGGGGGATGAGTAGTAAAGCATAGAACACGGGTATAAGAAAAGTGCCTTTTTATTAATATTAAAGAGAGCTACAACAACTTGAAATGGAAATTACAATTGCATGGAATGAAAATCTTATTGTAGCCCTACAATTAGCAACTAGTGCAATTACAAAGCTATTATACAAGATTACACTAGTCTAGGGTTAAGAAAAATATAACATAAGAAAGAGAGAGAGAGGGAAGAAAGCATGAAAAAACACTAAAAAGACCAAGGAACAAAGGGGCTGCACCTCCCCCTCTCAACCTAAACTTGTTCATAAATAGAAGGGGGGACATCTGAATTTATAGATTTTTCCACGGGTTGGTAACATCGTAGGTCATGCCCGGGGAGGGCGTGTCATGGGGCATGACACGTATGGGGTTGACCTCGGATTCTGGAGTCTGGTGGGAAGGATGAATGCTTCTGTACGATGGCTGACACGCCCTGGGTCACGCCCATATAGAGGGGGTGTGACACGTACGTCAAGTCTCAATCATTTGTCGGATATCTTTCATTCTTGGAAAAACGAGCGAACACGCCCTGGGTCACGCCCGTGACGGGGGCGTGATAGGTATGATTGCCGTGCGGAGGAGAAAATGTATTTAATGCGGCGGCAGACTTCGGGCAGAGGGAGACCCGCCCCATATCACGCCCTGGGACACGCCCGGGGAGGCCGTGTCTGGTTGCGTGAGAGCCGTTTTTTCTATTATTTATTCTCTGTCAGCTAGCTTCCTTAGGATCGGGTGACATGCCCCGTGACACGCCTAGGGAGGGCATGACAGGGGAGCTTATCAGGTCATTTTTGGCCACAATTCTGGAAACCTGCAAAAAGACAAGAAAATGTTAGTGGCAATAATATTTACATAAGAAATATAAAATTAAGATAATTAGACACGATTAGCACCTTCAAAACTAGAAAATAAGAAAATAGTTTATGTTGCAAAACTTATTATCAAATTCCCCCAATCTTAAGCTTTGCTTGTCCCCAAGCAAAGATATAAAAACTAGCTAACATAAAAAGTGAGTAATCAAAAAGTTTTAATTATGCCTACACAAGCACTATGCGAAATTCTAAGTTGGGAAAAGGTTAAACGTAAATCTAAAATAATTATTTAGGTATGATTTAAGTTTATAAACTTTACTCAACAAAAACAAATCATCCAAAATTTTGACAAAATTCTTTAAATAGATATAAGCAATGCAATGAAAAATGAAAAAACACATTGAGTTGTTACTAGATCAAAGCAATGCATTATAAATATATCAATTAAATAACAAAAATCTAAGTTTAAATCCAAAACTAATACTGACTACTTTTCTTCTTTTCTTAGTTATTAAATAAAATTCAAAAGCATGAATCAAAACGACTTAATAGGACCGAAATGTTTGGTTTAGGAATATGATTAGGAGTGGAATTCAAAGATAAACAGGGAGGCTTAAAATCACACTAAATCAAAACAAAGAGTTTCAAAAATATAAACAAAATATTTTTCTTTATTTTTTCTTTTCCATTTTTTTCTTTCTCAAAACAAAGGCCATAAATATTTTTATTTTCATTTTGAATTGGCCAAACAAAAGCAAACATTTATTTTTAGCATACTTTTTTCAAAAAAATTTCCCAAAAATATCACAAAATAACCTTTCATAATCATGAAAATTCTTTATGAAACTCAAAAAGGCTAGTGTGATTAGATAGGTTGGAAATTTTGGCTTTGGTTAAAATATATGAAAAGAGGATGAAAGAGAGAGTAAGACCTTATATACTCTAGAGGGTGGGGGAGTGAATAGAGTAGTTAAAAACTTTTTATTGTTTAAAAATAATTAGAGTAGAAAGACTAGTGAATGCCAAGATTATCAGTAAGAAAATAACCTAAGTAAAACTAATGTAGCACAGAACACAGATCTAAGCTATCACAGCCACAGCAAGAACAAAGAGAAAAGGGCAACCAGATAACACAAGAACTTTTATAGTGGTTCCCCAACCTGGGTACATCCACTCTTCTACCACCCTGCTAGTAATCCACTAACAGGTTTTGATCAGGTGACTGCCACTTTTGAGCTTTTGATCAGGTGCTCAAAAACAAATCTCAAGTCTTTTGATCAAGAGACTTGCAACCAAACGAACTTTTGAAGTGAGTAAAACCCCGTATAGTGGGGTGGAAAGAGGTTTATGGTAGTCTTCTCTATTCTCAAAACAACTTGAGTAGTCTGCGCAGGTTAGCCTCTTGGAGGCATTGATGAATATGGTCGGATTGACCAGCGATTTAGTGGCCTTTTCCTGGAGGAAAATTCCAAGAATTCTCCCAAAACACACTTCTTTCTAAGTCTTTTTCTTCCTTCTCAGATCAAACAAAATCCGAGCCCAGTTAACGGCTTTCTTGTTAACTATAGCACACATAACTAAAAACTATTGTCTAGTAATATTATCATGGGTTGTATGCTTGCCCATCAAAACCTTGCCAACTACGTCTGCGAGAAACTTGTACCTGACAGACAAATGTTTCTTTAACAATTTATTAGGGTTATCTCCAGAATATCACATTAAAGTCAACATCTACTCAAATTCAGAATAATCAATTTTAAGTTCTTCTTTTCCATTTACTAAACCGAAAATTTCTGTAAGAATTTCTGGGGTTAGAGGGATGGCGTTACCCGCTATGGTTCCAACAATAGTATCAGTGTCTGGAGCCGATGATGAGTAAACCCATTCTCTGATTTTAGTCCCTACTATATTCATTCTGGTTGTCATCAAGTTCTTCAAGTGTAATTCTTCAAACAACTGCAGAATATCGAGAAATATCTGATCTGAGTGTTGAAACGATTAAAAGTCAATGTTGAAACCCATGTAAAACTTCATTCCTGTGAGAGCACTTGCTTGAATAGCCATAGTCACCTGCAATAAGGAAACTGAAAGATCAAGTGTGAGGGAACTTAAAGCACGGGATGGAGGTCAGAGAAAACCTAGTTATAAGGTTTTTCAGAATATGAAACAACAAACTCAGTCTTGCAAAACAAAAGAAATCTTCGATCTGGGGTCGATGAAATATTTTAGTGACAAAAGAGTTCGTCTATCTAGGTCAGAATTAGTGAAAACATTTTGTCGAGCTCCGTTAGACGAATTTTTTCTGAAGTAATTTCGTCGATCTCCGGTCGACGAAAATACCTTCACTCACAGAGAGTTCGTCGATCTACATTCGACGAATTTCCCTAGAACATTTCCAAGTTAGTCGATCTCCGTTCGACGAAATTTTAAAAATTCGTCGACCATAGACAGAAATTAAATTAAGGCTTCTCCATTTATCATACCAAGCTGAATTATGAAGAACAGATGGTTCCTCTCATCCAAAGGTTGGTGAATATATCTGCTCTTTGCAAATCAGTGTATATATAGACAAGGTTAATTTTATTTTTGTCCACACACACTCTAATGAAATGATGTCTAATATCTATATGCTTAGTCCTACTATAATGGACTGGATTTTGTGCAATGGAAATTGCACTTGTGTTATCACATAATAGAGTTGAATTATTTAAGTTTAACCCATTGTCCAGAAGTTGGTTCTGGATCCACAGCATCTGGGAACAGCAATTGTCAGTTGCTATATATTCTGCTTCAGTAGTTGATGTAGACACATATCACTATTTCTTGCAAAACCAAGATACTAATCTAGTACCAAGGAATTGGCATGTTCAAGAGGTACTTTTTTGTCTACTCTGTATCCAGGAAAGTCAGCATCTGAATATCCAGTTAACTCAAACTCTGACTCAGTAAGATACCAAAGTCCTAGATTAGGACAACTCTTTATATATCTTAAAATCCTTTTTAAAAAGTAAGGTGAGATTCTTTGGGGTTCACTTGGAACCTAGCACAAAGACAAATAGAAAACATTATGTTAGGTATACTTGATATAAGGTATAGTAGGGATCCAATAATGGCCCTATATAATTTCTGATCAACTGGTTTCCCATGTTCATAAGAGTCAATTACAGCATTTGTAGCCATAGGTGTTTTCTTGGCTGAGGCATCTGACATCCCAAACTTTTTGATCAGCTCTTTAGTATATTTAGATTGGGATATAAATATGCTATCAGGTAGCTGCTTCACTTGGACACCAAGGAAGTACGAGAGCTCACTCATGCTACTCATCTAAAACATTGAATGCATGAGTTCAAAGAACTCCTTACATAGTTTGGAATCTGTAGACCCAAATTTAATATCATCTACATAAATTTGTACTAATAAAACTTTATCCTTATGGTGCCTAGTGAATAATGTCCTACCTAAAATGCCTCTAGAAAATGTATGTTCTAAAAGGAAGCTAGCTAAGGTCTCATACCAATCTCTTGGAGCTTGCTTTAAACCATAGAGAGCTTTATGCAATCTAAAGATATAAGAGGTATGAGTTGGAGAGATGAAACCTGGAGGTTGTTCAACATAAACCTCTTCTTTTAGTTCTCCATTCAGAAAGGCACTCTTGACATCCATTTGAAAAACTTTGAATTTCTTGTAGGCAGCATATGCAAGGAAGATCCTGATTGCTTCCAGCCTTGCAACATGTGCAAAACTCTGGTAATAGTCAATCCCTTCCTTTTGCCTATAGCCTTGAGCAACAAGTCTTGTTTTATTCCTTATGATGACACCTTAGGCATCAAACTTGTTTCAATATACCCACTTAGTTCCAATGACCGGGTAGTCTTTGGGTCTTGGAACTAAGTCCCATAATCTTCATTTCTCAAATTGGTTGAGCTCCTTTTGCATTGCAATGATCCAGTGCGGATCTGGCTCTGCATCTTTAATGGATTGGGGTTCAATTTAAGATATGAAGCAGGAATGCATCAAATCTTAGTTGAGTTGATGTCTTGTCTACACACTAGCTGACATGTCTCCAATTACTTGAGATATGGGGAGATCTCTAATTGTGATCAAGTTACTAGGTGGAGTTAATTGTCTAACAGCTTGGGAAATAAATTCCTTTTATGGAATTAAGTTAGTTGTTGTTGGTTTATAACTGATTACAGTGTATTCTTCTTCACTTTCTTCAGCACATTGTGGAGAAGAATGGCTACCTGCCTCATTGGTGAGGGTCAGGTCATTAAGCTCCTCACACAACTTATGTTCCTATAAAGATTCATTGGTAGAAGAAGTCTTCTCGTTGAAAAACATGTTAGTCTTATCAAAAGAAACATGGATAGACTCTTTAATTTTTAAGGTACAATTGTTATATACCCTATAAGCCTTGCTTACTTGGAAATATCCAAGAAAAATTCTCATATCAGACATTGCTTCAAACTTTCTAATGTGTTTCTTATTGTTGTTGTGTATATAACATAAACATCCAAATATTTTAAAGTAATTTACTTTAGGTTTCCTCCCTTTCAGTAGCTCATAAGGAGTCTTATTCATAAGTTTGTGTATAAGACTTCTATTCAACACATAATTTGCTATGCTTACAGCCTCTGCCTAAAAGGATTGGGGCAAATAAGCATCTGTAGGTAATTTGCCTGCAGATTTAATTAGTGTTCTATTCTTCCTTTCAATAACCCCATTTTGTTGAGGTGTTCTAGGAGATGAGAAGCAATGTCTGATTTCTTCCTTCCTATAGAACTCTTGCATAAGAAGAGACTCAAACTCTATACCATGATCACTTCTGATCAATGCAACTTGAGTACAGTACTCAATCTGTATGTTCTTGAGAAAATCTGTAAGAATCTTTAAGTTATGAGACATTGATCTCAGAAAGAAAACCCCAGTGAATCTAGAGAAGTCATCTACAATCACTAAAGTATATGATTTCCCTCCTAGACTTTGTACTGCTATAGGACCAAAAAGGTCCATATGTAGTAAGTACAATATCCAAGGTGAGTCACTTTTGTTTAATGATTTAAAACTATTTTTAGTTTGTTTGCCTAATTGATAAGCCCTGTGAAGGCTTTCCTTCTTGTAGGGGGAAGAAGTCAAACCTCTAACAAGGTTGTCCCTAGATAATTTTGCAATGTTTTTCAAGTTAACATGACCTAATCTCCTATGTCAAAGGTCATTGTTATTACAAGTTGAATTAAATAGGCAAATTTCATATATGGCTGACTGGAAGTTGACTAAGTAAATATTTCCTACTCTAGTGCTAGTCAATACTACATTATTGTCCAAAGAAGTGATAATACAAGAGATTTTAGTAAACGATACCTGAAACCTTTTATGACATAATTGACTTATGGAGATAAGGTTGTGCTTTAGTCCACTTACATTTACTACATTCCTGAAGGTGACAACTCCAACTTTAACTTTTCCATAGCCTTCAGTCTTGCTACAATTGGAGTAACCAAATATTACTTTTGGTCCTAGCTTTTCCTTATACTGTGTTTGGTTGGCCTTATATCAAGTCATATGCTTAGAACAGCCACTGTCCAAATACTATGGTTGCTCTGTGGTAGAACAGTCTTTCACTGTAATGAAATAGATTAGTCATTTCTGACCCAGGTTACCTTGGGTCCTTCTTTCTTCACATAACTATAACTGGAAATAAATAAATACTCAGGTTGGCTTTTATATCCTAAAGGGTGATATTTCCTAGGTGGGATGATCTTTTGATTAAATTCATTATTAAATGTTCTTGGTTCATTATAGGTTTCAAAAGGATTAAGATATCTGTTATACTAATCTGAGTTCGATGAATTCTGGTGAGTTCATCGATCTAAGTTAGACGAATTTGGATGAGTTCGTCGAACTCCGCTCAGAGAATGACAATATTCATTTTCTAGGCCGCAATATCGTCAATCTCTGGTCGACAAACCATACTGGTTTCGTCGATCGCAGTTCTGAGAATGATTATGGTACAAGTTTGCGTTCGAAGTTTGTCGACTTGAGTTCGACAAATTGTATACATTTCGTCGATCTGACTTTGATGAAAACTATTGAACATTGTTTTAGTTGTTTTTCCTCTTATTCTTGGAATTTTGTTTTAGTTCCATTTGCTTTAATACTTCATTTACTTTATCTACTTGTTCTGTATTCTTTTTACCCTTATCTGAAATGAAATTTACTCGTTTAGATAATTGATTCTTCTAGATTATAGGTGGTTCACTAGATGATGCACCTAGTCCTAGTTTACTATTATTAGTCCTAGTATTTATAGTACTAGTTATGTCTAATAGTTTTAAGCTTCTACCCTTGAGAGATTCTTCTAAATTATTGGCATTACTTTGTTAAGATTTTAGGAAAACAATTTGTTCATTTGCTGAGTTAAGTTTAATTATTAGTTTAGTATTTTCAGCAATGTGTTTGTCTTGATCAGTTAATCTTTCTCTAAATTTTTAAACTCAGTTTTAAATTCTTCTGAATTAAAATCATAAGATGCAATTACCTGGTCACCTACATACAGTTATTCTTCATCTTCTGTGTCTTCAGCATCTGACTTACTGCTAGAAGTATCAATTGCCATTAGGCAAACCCCTATTGCCTTCTCTTCTTCTTCATCATCACTAGAGCTGGAAGAGGATGACTCTTCCTTTGTATTACTCCAGGTTTCTACAACAAAGACCTTCTCCTTCTTTTTGTGCATGCTAGAGGAAGGCTTGTTGTAGTGCTTGCTCCTTGAGTATTTTTCTCTTCTCCTCTCATTCTTCTGATTCTTGGGATATTCAGAAATAAAGTGTCCATGTTTCCTGCATCCAAAACACACTATTTATATAGTAGGAGTTTTATCATACCTGGGCTTGTCATCATTCCTGGATGACTTTCTCAGTAAGTCCTTTCTTGCCATTTTGTAGAATCTCTTAGCAAAGAGACTCATAAATTCATCATTGACTATTGAAGCTTCAATCTCTTCAGCAATTTTGAATGTTATATTTTGCTCCTTTCTTGCTAGTGGAGGATTCCTTTGTTCTATACCTTCCATGGATTTGATCAACTGCTCATAGAATTTGAGCTTTCCTAGGAGAGATTCTGTGGAAATCTCATTCAAACTTCTGTCCTCTTTGATTGGCCAGATCCTGGAGTCCTATGAGCTTGGGAAGCACATTAGGATCTTGTCAATCCCCTATGAGAGAGTGATGTCTTTATCCAAGATCTTCAACTCACTAATGATGGAGCTTAATCTGTTGTACATGTCACTAATAGATTCAACTTCATATTTCTTGAAATTCTCATACTGTGAGATGAGAGTTGATCTTCTATCTTTTCTCTCATTTACTGAGACAGCAACCATCTGGTTGAGAGAATCCCAGATTGCTTTTGCAGAGGTATATTCAGCAACCTTTTGGAAGATGTCATCAGACATACTCTAAGCTAGGATGTTCATGGCTTTGCCATCTGCAATCTTAGTTTTCCTCTTTGCATCTGTCCAATCTGGAGGTGGGACTACACTCAGATTTGTTAGATTTGAAGGCGTGGAGGCCACTAGAGTTGGTGGTCCTGTCAAAATTGAATTAAAATTGTCCTCATCAATAGAGTTCATGTATAACTTTATTCTTGCCTTCCAAATGGCAAACTTAGATAAGTTGTAAATTAGAGGTCTGGTGCTTGCATAATCCTTTTTCTGTGCCATGCTCTGAAAATAGTACTAAAAGAAATAAAAGTACAGATCTAATACAGGATCTTTTGGTTCAAGGGTTAGCTTGTATAACCAAAGAAAACTCCTCTGATACCAATAGAAAGAGAGAGTTAGACATGATATAATCTAGAGGGGGGGGGTGAATAGAGTAGTTAAAAACTTTTTGCTGTTTAAAAATAAATAGAGTAGAAAGACTAGTGAATACCAAGATTATCAGTAAGTAAGAAAAAGACCTATGTAAAACTAATCTAACACAGAACACAGATCTAAGCTATCACAACCATAGTAAGAACAAAGAGAAAAGGTCAACCAGACAACACAAGAACTTTTATAGTGGCTCCCCAGCCTGGGTACATCCACTCTTCTACCACCCTTATAGGAATCCACTAACATGTTTTGATCAGGTGACTGCCACCTTTGAGATTTTGATCATGTGCTAAAAAACCAATCTCAAGTCTTTTGATCAGGAGACTTGCAACCAAACTAAATTTTGAAGGGAGTTAAAACCCTGTACAGTGGGGTGGAAAGAGGTTTATGATAGTCTTCTCTATTATCGAAAAAACTTGAGAAGACTTTGTGGATTCTGACGGTGTCAAAGCTTCCCCTGAGAAATTGAAGGTTTAGGAAGAATAAGAGCTTTGCTTCAGGGTGAGTAGGTCTTCAGCTTTGATTTGCCAATGTATAGAAAATCCAGTAATCAAATGTTGAACAGAAAGTTTCTGAAGATTCCAGGAATCTGAAAATAAAGAAGACTCTTGATTTCTTATGATTGTTCTTCTCCAGTCTTGAGTATTGACAAAGATGAAAAGCACTTAGATAGAATGAAGGAGTCGTCCGCTAGTTTAATGTACTTTGTACTGTACTCTTTTTTGTTTTTCTTGTCTCTCCTTCCTTGAAAAAGAGGAATCACTTTTAATATTCTGTCAATTAAATTCTGCTTTGAATTTTGAATAACTTCCTTAAATGCTGGCTGATCTGGAGAATTCAAAACGGCTGCAATAAAACATTTATGAGCTTCCCCAACTGTCATTGGTAGAATAAGCAAGTAAATATTCTGATGAATACCATATTTAATGCAGCCAATAATAGCTATATCCAGATGAATATATGCATTAAATACTAAGAATAATACTACAAATAAATGAGTAAATAAAGGAGCAGAAGGAGGGAAAAAACTCATTCTAGAACCGGACAGAAAACGTCAAACTCTGAACAGAATTCGTCGACATGAGATCAAAGATCGTCGACTTAAGAGTGCATGTTCGTCGAGCTGAGCTCTGTGAACTGCTTACTGAGAAATACTTGCCAAATCTGCACTCTGAGTTCGTCGAGCTGAGAATCTGTCTGAAGAGAACAAATCGTCAACCTGAGCTCGAATATCGTCGAGCTCAGCACAGAGAATTAACTCTGAGTTAGTCGATCGGAGATGGATGATCGTCGTGCTGAGTTCGAAGAATTTCGAACTTATTAAACAATCTTCTGATATCTTTAAGTCTGAGTCTTCTGAGGTCCTCTACTAGCTGGTCCAAGAAGGTAGAACTAAGAGGACTTAGCCTAAACTCTAGGACTACTAGACATGACCTTGGATATACAATCGTGGGTCAGACTCAGCCTAAATTAGTGAACCTAGCCCATATCCAACTAGGGATCCAACAGAGGAGCTATCAAATGAAATTGGAAAAAATGCTCAAAAGTGGATAACTAGTGGTGAAAGTTTTTAGGTTGGAAGGAAATCTCAATCGAAAACAAAAATTGTCTAAATCATATTCATGCTTTTAAATTTATTTAAAACATAGATTTGAAAAATTTAAAAAATCAAGTCCTAGATAATAAAAGAAGATTGATGAAATTATCTTGAAAATATAAATAATAAGTGACTTCGATCGTTCATATCTACTACGCTATTCAAAAGCTGACCTTATAAAAATTATCCAAAAATGAAAAGGAAAATAGTGGATGATGAATTTTTGAGAAAGTAAAGAAAATAAAGAACGAAAACATAATAGAAATGCGAGTTTTAGAAAAACCATTTTACCTTAACATGTTACCGCGAATTAGAAACACAGTATGACCAACATTTTACTTGTGAAACATAATTAAAAAGGGTGATTAGAAATATTATAATTAATTAAGTTGTTTATATGAGATTTTGAGAAAAACAAAACAAAAACATGGGGTACTATTGAAATACCAAAATGTCTAAACTATTACAGTAATGACAAAAATCATATATTTTTTTAATTTAGAAATATTTTCTATTTTAATGATTTTTAAGATATTCATTTTTTTTGGATTTTTTTGAAAATTATTCACAAGAAGCAAAATATTCACACATAGCAAAAAGAAGGAGGAAGTCCTCCCACAAGCTTAAAAAGGACATTGTCCTCAATGAAGAAAGGTGGTTAGAGAAGGAGAGAAAACGAAATTACAGTATTGAAAAAAAGGTACTTCCTCGGATTTATTCACTACCAATGCTGATTGATGTCGCTCCCCCATTCTTGGACTTTTGATCTTCATGAAATGTCATATTTGGACTTCGTGATGGATTCAGCAACGTTGGAGCAGGCGATCACTGAAGCTTCAGCTTGTCGGAGCCGTCCGGGGCAAAAATTATAAAATAATGAAAATAAAAAAATAACTTAGGTTGTGTACCCCAAGAGCGCCCTTTGTTTAAAACGTCGTTTGAGCTCGATGCAATAAAAATAATAATGTCCAAAAATATTTTGTCCAAAATAATAATATTTAATGTTTTTAACAAAAAATAAAAGTACAAAATTAGTGTTTGTGTAGTAAAAATTTAATAATGTTTGGACTGACATCATCATCACTAGAAAAATATAGTTTAAGACGCTGACCATTTACTTTGAAATTACCCCTATCTGGGTGTGAAATTGAAACAACACCATAAGTAAAAACTTATAAAATAGAAAACAGCCCAGACCATCGCGACTTAAGTTTCCCCGAAAATAAACATAATCGAGAATTATATAAAAGAACTTGGTCGCCCAGCTTAAAGGTTTTTGGGTGCCTTAAGTGTTTATCGTGAAAACGTTTCGTCCACTCTTTATAAAATTTGTTGTTCTCGTATGCGTAAGAGCGCCACTCTTCGAGTTCGTTAAGTTGAAATTTTCTATGGTTGTCGACAGAGTGGTAATCGAAATTTAAAAAAATTAAGTCCCAAAAGGCACGGTGTTCTAGTTCTACGGGTAAATGGAAAGGTTTTGTGCGTTGTTTGGTAGGCCCATAGAGCATCGTCTAATTTGGCTGACCAGTCTTTTCTAGATGTTAAAACACCCTTTTCTAAAATTCTTTTAATTTCTCTGTTCACTACTTCGACTTGTCCGTTAGTTTGGGGGTGGTATGCAATTGAATGTTTATGCATAATGCCGTATTAAGTAAGGATTTTGGAAAACTGTGCGTTACAGAAATGGGAATCCCTGTCACTAACAATGGCTCGCGACGTACCAAATCGAGAAAATTATTTTTTTAAAAACATAACTACGACTCGGGCGTCGTTCGTAGGAAGATCTTGCGCTTAAGCCAAATGTGAAACATAATTGACAGCGACTAAAATATACTTATTCTCGAAGCTAGAAGTAAGAGGACCAACAAAATCAATTCCCCATAGGTCAAAAACTTCGCACTCGAGGAAATAATTTTGTGGCATTTCATTTTTATTGGAAATATTGCCCGACCGTTGGCAACTATAACACCTACTCACAAAGCTTTCGCGTCTTTAAACAGGCTAGGCCAGTAAAAACACGCGCTTAACACTTTGTGAGCGGTGCGAGCAGATTGATAGTGCCCACTCGTCGGTCCTTCATGCAAATGTTTAACAATATCTAAACCTTCTTCATAAGAAACACATCTCCTTATCACTTGGTCCGCACAGACTCTGAAAAGATGCGGGTCCTCCCAAAAATAGTTCTTCAGCTCAGAAAAGAATTTCTTCTTTTGTTGAGAGGAGAACTCTTTTGGGAGCACACGAGCCACTAAATAATTAGCGATGTGTGCGAACTTAGGAGAAGTAGATGTGTTAATTGAAAACAGCTTCTCATCTGGGACGAAATCGTTAAAAGATTTTTCATCTAATTTTTCTATAAGGGGATTTTCTAATCGGGAGAGATGGTCGGCGTCAAAATTCTCGGCTCCTCACTTATCACGGATCTCTAATTCAAACTCCTTGAGGAGCAAAACCCAGCGAATCAAGCGCGGCTTGGAATCTTATTTAGAAAGAAGATATTTGAGGGGCGAGTGGTCCGTAAAAACAATAATTTTTGAAAGCATAATATAATGGCGAAATTTATCAAAAGTGAATACTACAGCTAAGAGCTCCTTCTCGATTGTGGTGTAATTTTCCTGTGCAGATGTAAGCATTTGAATTGCATAATAGATGGGGTGGAAGTTTTTAGATATGCATTGACCTAATACTGCTCCCATCGCGAAACTACTCACATCGCACATGATTTAAAATGTAAGGTCCCGCACCGGAGCTATCATAATCGGGGCATCAATTAATTTTTCTTTTATTATATTAAAAATAGCTAGGCAAAGTTCATCAAAAATAAATGATGCGTCTTTTTCAAAGAGATGGGTAAGGGGCTTATTATCTTGGAGAAGTCCTTTATGAAGCGGTAGTAGAAACCAGCGTGACCTAGGAAACTTCATATAGCTTTGATATTTGTAGGAGGCAGCAACTTCTCGATAACTTCTATCTTTGCAATATCTACCTCAATTCCTCTCGAAGAAATTTTATGGACCAAAACTAACCCTTCCCGCACCATAAAATGGCATTTTTCCCAATTTAGGGAAAGGTTAGTTTCTTCGCATTGTTCTAAGACTTTTTCGAGGTTTTCTAAACAACTATCAAAAGCATCACCGAACACGAAGAAATCATCAATGAATACCTCCGTAATGTTTTTTACATACTTGTCAAAGATAGCGAGCATACATCGTTGGAATTTCACGGGCGCATTGCATAATCCAAACAGCATTATTCGGTAGGCAAAGGTGCCAAAGGGACAAGTAAACGTAGTTTTTCCTGGTCCTCTGGGGAGATGGGGATTTGAAAATATCCCGAGAGCCCATCGAGAAAACAATAAAAGCTATGGTCGGATAATTGTTCTAAAATTTGATCGATGAACGAAAGGAGAAAGTGATCCTTGCGGGTGGCGTCATTAAACTTACGATAATCTATACACATTCTCCACCCGGTCACCGTCAGTGTTGGGATAAATTCATTATTCTCATTACTAACTACCATTATCCCTCCCTTCTTCGGCACTACCTGGACTGGGCTAACCCACTAACTTTAAGATATAGGATAGATAATTCCTGCGTCTAAGAGTTTAATAACCTCGCCCTTAACTACTTCTTTCATGTTGGGATTTATGCAGTGCTGAGGTTGGATTGAATTACGTGAATTATCTTCCATTAGTATTTTGTGAGTGCAGAAAGATGGGCTTATGCCCTTGATATAAGAAATTTTCTAGGCAATAGCTCAGCGATTTTTACGTAAAACTAAAATAAGTTTATCATTTTGCGCTTCCGTTAGGTAGGACGAAACTATTACTGGTAACTTGGAATATTTTTCTAAGAAGGCATACATAAGATGTTCAGGAAGTTCTTTTAATTCTAGGGTAGGGGGTTCTTCATACGAGTTTTTAGAAATTCTTTCTTTTTCAAATACTATGTCTTCGTAGACCTTTTTTAACAGAAAATTAAATGGGGTGGGGCTAGTGGCAATGACGGCTTCTTGCAGGGATTCAGTTGGAAGAGTAGAGGAGGAACAAAAATCAAATAATTCTTTTTCAAATTTAGAGAGGCAATAAGAGGATTCTTCACTCAGGGCGGCTATGAAAAAACAGGAGTCGTCATTTGCTAGGGTGTTCTTCATCAAGGGGGTGATAGAGAAAGTCACTTCCTCGCCTACTCGAAGGAAGAGCTTACCATTGCTTACGTCAATGATAGCTTGGGAGGTGGTAAGGATGGTCCGGCCAAGGATCAGGGGAACCTCGACGTATTCTTCGATGTAGAATATGACGAAGTCCACCGGGAAGATCAACTTGTCGACTTTAACTAAGACATCCTCCACGATTCCTAACGAGTATTTGACTGATCTGTCGGCGAGCTTGATACTCATGTGCATGGTGTTGAGGTTATACAACCCATATTCGCTGGGTAGGACCCGGAAGCATCAATAGTTGGGGTTGGACCATCCTCGGGCTAGCTTTGGCCTGAAGACCAGAAGAGCTCTCACTAGAGGAGCTCCCGCCTAGGAGAAGGCGAGGTCCTGCCCGTGATAAGAGGCGGGCGAGAACGGGTCGAGTTGTCTCAACGCCGCGTTGAGTGAGCTCCACTCACTCAACGCTGTGGTCGGCAGCAAGGGCGCTGAGTGAGCTCCACTCACTCAACGTCGTGGTCAGTAGAAAGGGCGCTGGGTGAGCTCCACTCACTCAACGTCGCGTCCAACTGCAACAACATCAAGGTTAGAGGAGCTCCCACCTAGAGAGGGGCGAGAGCGTTCACCCTCGGTCAGCTAGGACCCGCTCTAAGCAGAGTCGGCGAGAAGGATTAAACTGGTGAGAAGGCGGGGGTGGCTCAGCCAGGGACTCTTGACACTCCCTTTTAGCTCTCGCCAAATGAAGGCGAGAGGGTTCCCGGCATAGAGTTCTCGCCGAGTGGGACACAGGGTTCAGGGTAAAATTTCTTAATTGACCTCGGGTAAAATTACCCTTATACCCACAGGGGCTACTTTTAGTACTTTACAAGCAGCGGGATTTGGCTATTGGCAGACCGGACAGGAGTATTTTAGTAACTTCAGGTCAGCAAAAGGTTATAAATAGACCCATAAGGGCTCCTTAGAAAGTGGACTCTCATTTTTCTTCGAATCTCTAGTGCTTTCTGAGGAGCTCCTAGCCCAGCTTTTGGCTTTAGAGGGGAAGGTCTCAGAGATCTTCCGGGTGTGAGGAGGGACCTCCCTGCTGAGTCTTTGGGTCAATCCTAGGTTGTTAGCTACCAGTCGAGGGGAAGGGCTTGAGAGAAGTAGGTGTTGGCTGCACCCAAGGTTTGAACATTCGTTGAGGACAATTTTGGCTCCAACAGTTCTGGTGCGGTGAGTGTGGAAGGCAACTTGTACAAGAAATCCTTGAGTTTGGTCCCATGACTGGAGGTGATGGAGAAGCGTCTGGCTCAGGGGGTATCCCCATCCTGGGGGAGGAAGCGATAAGGAAGATGTTGGAGGACTTTAGGCGAGAGGTCCTGCAGACCATCAGCCTGGCCTTCTCGACAAGGAGTGAGTGGGAGACACCTCAGGTTCTGGTGGAGGCGGTCCCACTTCTTGGCGAGAATGCCCCTGGGCAGCACCCCGGAATGGAGGTTCCGGCAGAAGTTGGCGAGAGAGACGTGGCCGCGCGGGAACTCTTCCCAGGCTAGCGCCACGGAAAGGAGGTTCCAGAAGAAGTTGGCGAGAGGGAGGCGATGGTGCGAGATCTTTTCCCTGGTCACGGTACTGCGGATCGGGCAAGCCAGCCGAGGTTGTGAGACATGCCCTCTCGCCAAGAAGGAGGCGAGAGCCCCTTCTGCGAGCTTATCATCTCGTCTCCAGTGCCGGAACGGTTCTGCGAGCCCGATATGTCTTACTACTCAGGGAAGGATGATCTGGTACAGCACGTTTAGTGGTTCGAGGATTTAGTCTCGATCTGGCAGATGACAGATGCATTCAAGTGTCGGATGTTTGCCATCACGTTGAAAGAAAAGGCCCGAGACTGGTTCCACCAGTTACTGGTAAGTTCCATATACAACTTTGAAGATCTTTACAGGGGGTTTCTGTTGAGGTTCTCAACGTCGAAGAAGCGGAAGAAGGAGGCGGAGTACCTGTTTGCGATAAGACAGAAGAAGGACGAGACGCTGGGTAATTATGTTGACCGGTTTCAAGAAGAGATCCTCCTAGTCCAGGAAGTCCCGGGGTATGCGCTGATGCTCGCCTTTACCCTGGGGTTGAGACCGGGTTTCTTTAGCATGGAGATGAAGAGAGTTCCCCCTCTCTCGTTCGAAGAGCTAATGGAGAGGGTGGCAAAAGAGATCGATTTCTAAAGAGCTAACCCGGCTTTCGCTAGGAAGTTGGCCCGGTTGGCGGAGGATGATGTGAAGGAACCAACGTCAGGGAAGTAGAGGGATCAGAGGGAGCCAAGAGAGAAGAGGGAGCAAAGGAAAGAAAGAAGGAGAGAAGAACCCCGAGGGCAGAGGCAGCAGCAGGGATAGGGGGGTCGGGAGATGAACAACCGATTGGGTTGGAGGCCTAAGGAGGGTCGCCCCCAGGGCCAAGGAGGAGGTTTTCAGGGAAGAGAAAATCTTCGAGAACCGAGAAGGTTTGACCAGCAGGCGTGGAGGCAGGGGCCGAGGGGTCACTTCCCACCACCGCAAGAAGCGATGGAGATCGGTAGAGGCGGAGGAGGAGAGGGAGGAAGAAGAGTCCGGGGAGCTGGGAGAAGAGGAGGAGGAGAAGGAAGGGGGGCAGGGTGGCATTACCATTTTGTGACTTCCATTAGGAAGAAGGTCATGCGACGACCACCTGCCCGAAGTTCTTCGAGATGCGGGAAGCCAGAGGAATGGGGAGACAGGATCCGCCGGTAAGGATCGTGGAAATGCAGTAGGGAGGGGAGGAAGATAGATGCGAGGACCGGGTAGACGTGGGGACCCGAGGAGGGATCAGAGTGATCCACGGAGGGGTGGGGATTGAGGCAACCCACAAGGGGAGCCTTCAAACCAAATTCCGCAGAGGGGTTGCCTAGACCTCCTTAGCTCCCCCTCCGGAAGAAAAAATCATCTTTTCTTCCGCGAATATGCCGGACTACAAAGATCCGTTCTGCGATGCCCTGGTTATTCAGACAGCGGTGGAGAACTTCACGGTCTCCAGGAAACTGGTGGACAATGGGAGCTCGGTGAACGTCATCTTCAAGAGAGCCTTCGATGAGATGAAGGTTGAAGGGAAGAGTGACCTATCCTCAGATGGACCACTGTTCAGGTTTTCTTGAGAAAGGAAAGAAGTAGAGGGAGGAGTAGGACAACATATAAAGCTGGGGGGTGTGTCACGGAACTGTAGGTTCGTGATTGTGGATGCCCTAAGTAGTTACAACGCCATCTTTGGACGTCCCCTAATCAGCGCCTTTCGCTACGTACCCTCCTCGTTTCATCAATGTATCAAGTTTAATAATGGAGAGGTGTAGGTCAGGATCAGGGGGGATCCAAAGGTAGAAAGACAATGCTACGTGACGGTAGTTAACACTGTGTCTTGGATGGCGGTGGCAGAAGAGCTGGAGAGAGAGCTAGCAGAGCAAGAGGAACTGAGTTCGGAGGTAGAGGAGCAAGTGGTGGGAGAAGCTGAGAAGGATGCCCAGGGGGGGAGGAAGTCGAGCAGTAGTAGGAGGAGAGCCTTAAGGAGGCGATGGAGGTAGAGGAAAAGCTAGCCGCGAAAATCGAGCACGAGGGTCTTGAGTAAGTGATGGATGAAGAGGAGGGCAAAGTGGCGAGAGTTGAGTAGGAGGCCCCGAGCGATGTGGAGATTCATCAGCTCCAGGAGGAGAAGCTATGGGAGGCAATGGAGGATAAAGGAGGGGAGGAGTTGGAGTTTGGGGAAGAAGCAAGGGTCGGCTGGGAGCAATCGCGGTTGGAGCCGGCCGAAGAAGTGGTGGAGATGGAGGTCTCCACAAGAGCAGGGCAGGTGCATAGGGTGCAGATCAGTGGGGGCCTAAGCCCCGAGGACCAGGAGCAGATGAGAGCTTGCATCAAGAGAAATGTCGACATCTTTTCCTGGAGTGCGGCAGACATGCCGGGCATTGACGCGGATGTGGCTTGTCATCGCCTAAACCTGGAACCCCGGACTCGCCTCATACGCCAAAAGATGAGGACCATCACCCCCAAGATGGAGGAGCCCATCCGCGAGGAGGTCAAAAAGCTCTTGGAGGCAGTCTTCATCTCGGAGGTCCAGTGCCCAGGCTGGATCTCCAACGTGGTAATGGTTAAGAATGGGGGAAGGAAGTGGCGCATGTGTATTGACTTCTCTTTATTAAATAAATCGTGCCCCAAGAATTGCTACCCTCTGCCTCGAATCGAAGCGCTGGTTGACTCAGCCGTCGGTTTTTCTGTTATGAGTTTTCTTGATGCTTTTTCAGGTTATCCTAAGATTCGCATGCACCCCCCCCCCCCCCCCGACGTCAAATACGTATCCTTCATCACCAGGTAAGGGTGCTTCAGCTATAAGATGATGCCCTTTGGGCTGAAAAATGCAGGAGCCACATACCAACGCATGATGGATCGAGTCTTCTAGGGGCAGAGAGGGAGAAACATGGAAGTCTATATCGATGACCTGATGGTGAAAAGCAAGTGTGTGAGCTCAAACCTGCGAGACCTATAAGAGACCTTTGCCACCCTCAGAAGGTTCAAGATGAGGCTGAATCCCTTGAAGTGTGTCTTCGGGGCCAGCTGCGGGAAGTTCCTCGGATATCTCTTAACTCTGGCAGGGGTGGAGCCTAACCCGGATAAGATAAAGGTCATCCTAGTCCTTGAATCACCTCGCAATGCCAAGGAGGTCCAACGCTTGGCAAGAAGGCTTGCTGGACTAAGAAGGTTCCTTTCGCGGTCTGGAGACAAATGTTCATCGTTCTTCAAAGTGTTGAGGGGTAACCAGAGGTTTGAATGGACAGCCGAGTGTGAGGAAGCCTTCCAAGGATCTGAAAGACAACTCTCCCAGGCTCCCGAACTTCAAAGCCCAAAAGAAGGGGAGGACCTAGCCCTGTATCTCGGGGTTATAGCGGAAGCCGTGAGCTCTGTTCTAGTTAGGGAAGAGGGGAAGAAGCATCTACCAATCTACTACATAAGCCGGATCTTGAGGAAGGTGGAGCTCCGTAACCCCATTCTCAAAAAGCTAGCCTATGCTCTGATCATTTTGGCAAGAAAGCTTCGGCCATATTTCCAAGCACACACGATTTGGGTGGTAACCGACCATCCTCTTCGCAAGATCTTTGAAGGGGTGGAGCACCCGGGGAGGTTGGCAAAATTTTCCATTGAGCTGAGCGAATTCAACATCTCTTTTGTCCCAAGGCTCTCCATTAAGGCGCAAGTAGTGGCAGACTTCCTGGCAGACTATGTTGTTGAAGTCGGGGAAGAGGAGCCGCGGAAGCAGGGGGCGTGGAAGGTGATGGTTGATAGTGCCTCGGGAAAGCATTGCATGGGAGAGGAGTGGTGTTGGTAAGCCCCCAGGGGGTGGCTATTGAACAGGCGGTGGCCTATCACTTTCCGGTGACCAACAATTAGGCAGAGTACGAAGCCATGATAGTCGGTCTTCATTTGGCAAGGGAGCTTGAGATCCAGGACGTAGAGGCCTTCAAAGATTCAATGGTGGTTGCATTGCAGATCCGAGGGGAGTTTGAGGCTCGGGAGCCTACCCTCGTGAAATATCTATCAAAGGTAAGGGCAATCATCATAGGATTCGAGTCCTTCTCCATCCAGCATGTTCCCAGGGAGGAAAGTGCAGTGGCTGATCGATTGGCAAAGTTTGGGCCTCGGGGAGGAGGAACCATAACTGAACTGTTCCGACTGGAAATTGAGGAAGGGGAGTTGATGGAGGTAGGACGACGATCCTCCTCGGTAGACCCATTGGTGACCTTCCTGACCACTGGCGAGCTATCGGAGGAGGTTAAGTACGCAAAGAGCTTCAGGCGAAAGGCAGCTCACTATCTCATGTTGGAAGGGGGTCTGCATCGCAAGATGTTGTCAGGGCTCCTTGCGATATGTGTGGCCGAGGAGGAAATCTCGAGGATCCTGGAAGAGGTACATTCGAGAGAGTGCGACAACCACTCGGGAGGAAGGACGTTGAAGGCAAGGGTGGTAAGGCAAGGATATTTCTGGCAGTCCCTGAGGAAGGATGCGGTTGAGTTTGCGAAGAGATGCCTAAAATGTCAAGTATATGCACCCCTCCAGCTTCTGCCCGCTCAAAGGCTTCATAGCATCACGGCGCAGTGGCCTTTCGCCACCTGGGGGATTGATCTAGTTGGACCTTTTCCCCCAGCTTGCGGTCAAAGGAGGTTCCTTCTAGTCATGATCGATTACTTCTCCAAGTGGCTGGAGATCAAGGCTCTAGCCAAGGTCACTTGCCAGGTCATCAGGAACTTTGTTTGGGGAGAAATCGTATGCAGGCACGGGCTACCCCGAGCAATAGTGACAGACAACGGTCCTAAGTTTTCTAATGAGGATTTCATCAGCTTCTGCACCCAGCTGGAGATAGACCTCAGGTTTGCCTCTATCCATCACCACCAGAGCAATGGTCAGGTGGAAGCGGCAAATAAGATTATTGTGAACTTGCTCAAGAAGAAGGTGGAGAACCTTAGGGGGAACTTGGTAGAGCAGCTCCCCTCCGTCCTATGGGCCTTGCGAACGACCCCAAACATGGCCACCGGTGAGACCCCCTTTAAGCTCTCTCATGGGTGCGAGGTTGTCCTCCCAGTAGAGTTCGAGGTTCGGTCCCCGCGGGTCACGACCGCGGGCGAAGGAGAGGAGGATTGGAGATTAGGAAACGAATAAGATTTTTGCCTCTCGCTAGACATGGCAGAGGAGCTGCGGGATATTGCAGCCATCAGGTAGGAAGATATCAAGCGGTGAATGGCCAAGTACTTCGATAAACATGTTAGAATAGAGAAGTTCGCCGAAGGGGACCTAGTGTTGAAAAAGGTCGACGCGGCAGGGAGGTCGGCCCCTGCTGGCAAGCTCAACCCCAGCTGGGAAGGTCCTTACATACTAAAAGAGGTTCTTGCAAACGAAGGTTACTACCTCCAGGATGTGGAGGGAAGGAACTTGAGCCACACCTGGAGCGGTGATGATCTAAAGCGCTTTAACCCGTACGGGAAAAAGGGGATTGTACTGTTGTAGTCAAATATTAACATTTCGAAACATTGTCATACCAAAATGCTATCAGGGTATTCTTCTTGCTTTGATCTGATATCTGCTTTCTCATTTTAATGATAAAATAGCTCTTATTTGAGAAATCTTCATCAACACCCCGAGCTCGGCTCGGCCTCAGGTAGACCCGCTGCGCAGGCTCTCATCTAGCATGCAGGTCCGAAGGCTAGCCTGTGGAGTAGAGGTTTGGTTTGAGAAATCTTCATCAACACCCCGAGATCGGCTCGGCCCTAAGTAGACCCGCTGCGCAGGATCTCATCAAGGTGGCAGGTCCGAAGGCTCGTCTGTGGGGGATAGGTTTGGTTTGAGGAATCTTCATCGACACCCCAAGCTCCGCTCGGCCCCAGGAAGACCCGTTGTGCAGGCTCTCATCTAGCTGGATGGTCTGAAGGCTCGCCTGTGGGGGAGAGGTTTGGTTTGAGAAATCTTCATCGACACCCCGAGCTCGGCTCGGCCCCAGGTATACCCACTGCGCAGGCTCTCATCTAGCTGGAATGTTCAAAGACTCGCCTATGTGGGAGAGGTTTGGTTTGAGAAATCTTCATCAACACCCGGAGCTCGGCTCTGCCCCAGGTAGACCCACTGCGCAGGCTCTCATCTAGCGGGCTGGTCCGAAGGCTCCCCTGGGGGGAGAGGTTTGGTTTGAGAAATCTTCATCGACACCCCGAGCTCGGATCGACCCCAGGTAGACCCGTTGCGCGGGCTCTCATCTAGCTGGAAGGTCTGAAGGCTTGCCTGTGGGGGAGAGGTTTGGTTTGAGAAATCTTCATCAACACCTCGAGCTCGGCTCGGCCCCAGGTAGACCCGCTGCGCAGGCTCTCATCTAGCTGGCAGGTCCGAAGGCTCGCCTGTGGGGGAGAGGTTTGATTTGAGAAATCTTCATCGACACCCCAAGCTCGGCTCGACCTCAAGTAGACCCGCTGCGCAGGATCTCAGCTAGATAGCAGGTCTGAAGGCTCGCCTGTGGGGGAGAGGTTTGATTTGAGAAATCTTCATCAACACCCCAAGCTCGGCTTGGCCCCAGGTAGACCTGCTGCGCAGGCTCTCATCTAGCTGGCAGGTACAAAGGCTCACATATGGGGGAGAGGTTTGGTTTGAGAAATCTTCATCGACACCCCGAGCTCGGCTCGTCCCATGGTAGACCCGATGCGCAGGCTCTCATCTAGCTGGCAGGTCCGAAGGCTCGCCTGTGGGGGAGAGGTTTGGTTTGAGAAATCTTCATCGACACCCCGAGCTCCGCTCGGCCCTAGGTAGACCCACTGTGCAGGCTCTCATCTAGCTGGCAGGTCTGTAGGCTCGCCTGTGGGGGAGAGGTTTTGTTTGAGAAATCTTCATCAACACCCCGAGCTAGTCTTTGCCTCAGGTAGACCCGCTGCGCAGGCTCTCATCTAGCTTGCAGGTCTGAAGGCTTGCCTGTGGGGGAGAGGTTTGGTTTGAGAAATCTTCGTCGACACCCCGAGCTCGGCTCGGCCCCAGGTAAACCCGCTACGCAGGCTCTCATCTAGCTGGCAGGTCCGAAGGCTCGCCTGTGGGGGAGAGGTTTGGTTTGAGAAATCTTCATCAACACCCCAAGCTCGGCTTGACCCCAGGTAGACCCGCTGCGCAGGCTCTCATCTAGCTGGCAGGTCTGAAGGCTCGCATGTGGGGGAGAGGTTTTGTTTGAGAAATCTTCATCGACACCTCGAGCTCGGCTCAGCCCCAGGTAGACCCGCTGCGCAGGCTCTCATCTAGCTGGCAGGTCTGAAGGCTCGCCTGTGGGGAGAGGTTTGGTTTGAAAAACCTTCATCAACACCCCGAGCTCGGCTCGGCCCCAATTAGACCCGCTGTGTAGGCTCTCATCTAGCTGGCAGGTCTTAAGGCTCGCCTGTGGGGAAGAGGTTTGGTTTGAGAAATCTTCATCGACACCATGAGCTCGGCTCGGCCCCAGGTAGACCCCCTTCGCAGTCTCTCATCTAGTTTGCAGGTTCGAAGGCTTGCCTGTGGGGGAGAGGTTTGGTTTTTAGAAATCTTCATCAACACCCCGAGCTCGGCTCGGCCCCAGGTAGACCCGCTGCGCAGGCTCTCATCTAGCTGGCAGGTCCGAAGGCTCGCCTGTGGGGGAGAGGTTTGGTTTGAGAAATATTCATTGAAAGCCCGAGCTCGACTCAGCCCCAAGTTGGCACTGCTATGCAGGATCTCATCTAGCTGGCAGGTCTGAAGGCTCGCCTTTGGGGGAGAGGTTTGGTTTGAGAAATCTTCATCAACACCCCGAGCTCGGCTCAGCCCCAAGGAGACCCGCTGCGCAGGCTCTCATCTAGCTGGCAGGTCCGAAGGCTCGCCTGTGGGGGAGAGGTTTGGTTTGAGAAATCTTCATCAACACCCTGAGCTCGGCTCCACCCAAGGTAGACCCGCTGCGCAGGCTCTCATCTAGCTAGCAGGTTCGAAGGCTCGCCAGTGGGGGAGAGGTTTGGTTTGAGAAATTTTCATCGACACCCCGAGCTCGGATCGGCCCCAGGTAGACCCGCTGTGTAGGCTCTCATCTAGCTGGCAGGTCAGAAGGCTCGCATGTGGGGGAGAGGTTTGGTTTGAGAAATCTTCATCAACACCCCGAGCTCGGCTCGGCCCCAGGTAGACCCGCTGTGCAGGCTCTCATCTAGCTAGCAGGTCTGAAGGCTCGCTTGTGGGGGAGAGGTTTGGTTTGAGAAATCATCATCGACACCCCGAGCTCGGCTCGGACCCAGGTAGACCCGCTGCGCAGTCTCTCATCTAGCTGGCAAGTCCGAAGGCTTGCCTGTAGGGGAGAGGTTTGGTTTGAGAAATCTTCATTAACACTCCGAGCTCAGCTTGGACCCAGGTAGACCCGCTGCGCAGGCTCTCATCTAACTGGCAGGTCCAAAGGCTCGCCTGTGGGGGAGAGGTTTTGTTTGAGAAATCTTCATCGACACTCCAAGCTCGGCTCGGCCCCTAGTAGACCCACTACGCAGGCTCTTATCTTGCTGGCAGGTTTGAAGGCTTGCCTATGGGGGAGAGGTTTGGTTTGCGAAATCTTCATCGACATCTCGATCTTAGCTCGGCCCCAGGTAGACCCTCTGCGCAAGCTCTCATCAAGATTGCAGGTCCCAAGGCTCGCCTGTGGGGGAGAGGTTTGGTTTGAGAAATCTTCATCAACACCCCGAGCTCATCTTGACACCAGGGAGACCCGCAGTGCAGGCTCTCATCTAGCTGGCAGGTCCGTAGGCTTGCCTGTGGGGGAGAGGTTTGGTTTGAGAAATCTAAATCGACACCACGAGCTCGGCTCGGCCCCAGGTAGACCCGCTGCACAGGCTCTCATCTAGCTGGCAGGTCCGAAGGCTCGCCTGTGGGGGAGAGGTTTGGTTTGAGAAATCATCATCAACACCCCGAGCTCAGCTCGGCCCTAGGTAGACCCGCTGCACAGGCTCTCATCTAGCTTGCAGGTCCGAAGGCTCGCCTGTGGGGGAGAGGTTTGGTTTGAGAAATCTTCATCAACACCCTGAGCTCGGCTCGGCCCCAGGTAGACCGCTGCGCAGGCTCTCATCTAGCTGGCAGGTCCGATGGCTCCCCTGTGGGGGAGAGGGTTTGTTTGAGAAATCTTTATCAATACCCCGAGCTCGGCTCGACCCCAGGTAGACCCGCTGCGCAGGCTCTCACTTAGCTTGCGGGTCTGAAGGCTCGCCTGAGGAGGATAGGTTCGGTATTTTCAAATATTGTGACACAAATGTTCTACGCTTGAACCAATGACACACCCAGAAGGAAGAACAGGAGGATTGAGGATCTCCTTTATAAGGAGGGGTCTCGTCCTGGAGAAATCTCGGTCGAGAGGTATATGGTAAGGGGATCTCGACAAAAGAAGTTCCCGGCAGGGAGACTTAGGTAGTGGATCCTTAGTCAGACAAGGAGAGGGTCTAAGCGTGAAGTCCCGACCGACCGCGCAAGATAAGAAAGTTGGTCTTCCCTTAAAAAAGGGGGGGGGGGGCGGGGGCAACGCTCTCAACAAATGGTTCTCGACAGAGCGCGGGAACGATGTATTCGAGCCCTGAGCTCTCGGCAGATTCTCACTTATCGGCCGCTAAGAGAGACTATCCTATAGGGGGCGAGGGGCCCCGGGCTGAAACACTCTTTAACAATATTTGTTTTTTAGCAGTTAGAATAAGGAGAGGGGAGAAAAGTTACATTTATATTATAAACTGCTCACAATATTACAAAAATCGGTGCGTCTCGCTCATTACAGAGGTAGATGAAAAGGAAACCCCTAAGGGGGAAGCACTATATCCGCTCGAGCTCCCTCTCGGGTTCCCACTTGGGCTTCCGCGGGAGCTCTCGCCCGAGCTCTCCCCAGAGGTCTTGCCAGCAGCCACGGGAGATCTCGGGACTTCCGGGGGCGGAGAGTCGGGCGCGCCTTGGGGCTTTAGGATAGGCTCGAAGAGCCAGGGAACAAGTTGGGGAGCGGTGAGGGTCTCTCCACCCTCGTCTAGGCATCCCACGTCCCGCAACATCTCGATCATCAATCTGGCCATCGCCTGGGCATTGACCTACAAGAGCTTGTCGATGTCATAGTCAGAATAATTTCGGCTCTTCAGCCTTTCATCGAGCGTGGGAGGGGGCAGGACCGCAGCTGCCGCCGTCTCCAGGCGCTTTACTTGGCCCTTCAGCATGGCGTTCTCGCACTCCACCCCGGCCAGCTACGCGCGAAGCACCATGACCTGCGAAGAGTCATTTGTAAAAGAGTTTTATCAACGGCGAGAACGGAGGTGTGGATCTCATAGGCGAGAACGAAGGTCTGAAAGGGTCTCGCTTACCTCCTCCGCCGGGCGCATGGACAGTAGGCATCGGGTGTCCTCTAGCTCGGTCATCAGGGCCGCCGCCTGGGCCACCATTTCCTCTCTCGCCTTGTACATATCGAGGAAGTTCCGGTCGATGGTGATGCTTCGGCGAGCACACATGTGCGCAAGATCGAACCCACGCATCAGGGCCCGGATGGAGTCGAAAGCGAGGAGTCGAGTGGGAAGTTGGTCATACAGGCCCGCGAACTCCCAGCTGTAGAGGCCGTAGCCCAGCGCGAAGGCCTCGCTGGTGACCTCGTCACCCTCTGCCAACCTCGGGAGCTGCGTCGAGAGGGATACTCCGTTGGACTCCATGTCCCATTGCAGCAAGGGTTTCCCTTTCGCATAAAGGCTCTTCACGCCTAAACCAATGTTCATGTGCCCCTTCGGCACAGGCTTGGGCGGGAGCTGGGCAGAGCTCTCGGCAGCCTCTGGCTTGGCTCCCATCTCTCCACCCGCATTGATCGCGACCGGAGGGTTCTCGGCAGAGGCCCCAGCACGGCTCCTGGAGACGTCCCTATCTCGCTAACCGCCGCTAAAACCTCAGCGAAGGACCGGCCCGGCGGGAGAGATCGGGCGGGCGAGGGCACCTTGGACTTCCCCTTCTCGGTAGCGGATGGCTTCGGCCTCTTCATCCGCTGTGAAGAAAAGTTGCTAGGTTTCCGCTTCCCGGCAACAGACGGCAGAGGCAGAGCAGGCTCGTCCCGGCAAGCGTGGGCCGCAGACCTCACGAGAGCCAACGGATCTCCCACAGTATTGCCCTAAGCAGCTTGCGTCTCGGGGAAGGGCTGGCACAAGGGGATCTCCCGCTCTCCTACAAGGACAACACAGTAACATTTAGCATAGAGGAGAGACATGATTACCGGGCAAAAGAAAGAAAAGGCGAGATTTCACCTTCGCTAGGAGGAACGGGGGGGAGAGAGTTGACGTCCCGCATAAGGAAGGGGACATCAAACTCCTTTGTCTCAAAGAATTCGAGGAGCGCGCTCTCGTGGGACCCCAGGGATGGAGGCTTGTAGGCGTCATCCTCATACTGGATCGGCGCAAGCGGAATGTTCCCAAAATCACAGGAGACGAAGACAAACTTCTCGCCCCAGTGATGGTGCTTGTTGGCGAGACCAGTTGTCTTGAGCAGTTGCCTGGAGAAGAAGACTCCTCCTCCCTTCGCGCGGAAGACAAACAGCTTTTGGAAGATCAATAGGTTGAACTCTATCCTCTCGGATTGCATGTAACAGATGAACGCAACAAGGATGGCGACCGAATTCGGATTCAGCTGCGCGGGAATGACTCCGTAGTATCGAAGGGCGAGGCGCATCTCCGGCCAAACAGGGAGGCGAAAGCCCACCTTGAAGTGTACGAGGGGGATCGCGAGCTCCCCCTCTCACGCAGTGTTCACCCTGTCATTGTTTTCTATGTTTCTAGCGGCAAAGCTGGCAGGAACATACCGGGAGGTAATCAGCCGATACTCCTCCAGGGTCAGGTGGCACGACAGAAATCGATGCTTCTGGAAAGCTTCCGCGCAGTTAGAACGTCCCTCGTTCTCTCCCGGCATTATGTCTAATGAACTTGAGGGCGAAATCGCAAGAGAGGAGGCGAGAGGTAGAGACCAACCGAGAAGCAATGGAAGGGAGGCGAAAACAAAATGTTCTCGGCAGAATGTGAATGCGAAAAGAAGAAAGGTGAAGGTTCCGGACCGGGGAAATAAATGTGGTGGGTGAATCCACCTATTTATAGGAAGCCATGATAAATGATGATTTTCCAAGAAATGGCGGCAGAGGTACAGCTGTCACGCCCTAGGTCAACGGCGCCTCGGTCCCCCGCCCGAATTGACAGTGACTGATCGAAAACCTTAGTTCGCGGAAGAACCACATGGCATAACAGACGCGAAAGCAAAGAATGTTCTCGCAAGGCGAGACCTAAGATAATAGCAGTAACGACAACAGTTAACTAATAAAGGCAGTTCGAAGGATTACAAGCAGTCCAGAGTTCAAAGTAAAATTGAAAGAGGGTACATGAGAAGGGAAGGCCAAGGGTAAGAAGGGGCGAGATATCAGGAATCAATAAGGCTCCCAGCTCCAGCGTCCTCGCTCTCGCTGTCGGGTCCTCGGGGGCGCCAACAGGTTGAAGTAAGAGGAGAGCACGGTGCAACTATATTGATCCGGCGAGCTTTGTCGCGTATCCGCGCAAGGCACCTACCGGGAGAAGATCCCGCAGTAGGGCCGCCCGGTGTCACAACCCGCATTTTCTCCGAATTTAGGAATTATCAGAGTATGAGAAAACACGCGTCATGATGCCACGTCGAGCAGGGGATAACTGCTGACGCTCAGGCAAAACCATCTACTAACTTTAAGAAAGAATTTCATGAGTTTAATGATTAGAAAATTACTTATATTTTAGAGGTCGTATCCCTCGGCTCGGTGGATCACCTAGTCCACAGTTAAAAACTATACTTTACGTTGCAGAAAATACTTTATTTAGGTTTGACTTCCTAAGGAGTGCATAAGTGCCCCAAGAGGATAGCTTATGCTATGCAAGACTCTACATTTATTGTATATTTATATAAGAAAACAAACTTTATACGTTATTTGGAAAATATAAATTTTAGTTTTATAAAACATGTTGATCATGCGATATACTCATAATAATAGTTGTAGTTTTAAAATAACTAGAAACCTAGCATAAATCCTCCACAGAGCAAGTAGACTATCTCCAAAAAAAGGTAGCAGCAAAAAGTAATATATCTAGTACAAAGGTAAAAAACTACCAGTGGGTGCCAACAACCAGACACGAACCCACTGGCAGATATGTATGTTTGTAAGAAAAGTACTGAAAAACTACCTCAATAACAAAGAACCAGGATCTCCAAAGTCCAAGAGACCACCAGCAACACCACCGCAACCTAGCCAGCAAACTGGCTACTGCTCAAAACCTGAGGCATTCAAAAGGAGAAAGAATATCTCAGCAAGCAAAATAAGGAAAAACTGCATGAAAGTGTCAACCAGGGAATAAATGAAAGAGGAAAACACACAGCAGTAAAAGTCACAACTGCCCAAAGCAAGACAACAAGAAATGCACTACGTGCGAGGAAACAGCATCAACCCTGCCCAGAAACTACGTCCTGCAGAGTCTACTAAGCTACCAAGAGCCCAAAGTGCTGCAATCTACCATGGAAGAAACTTCTAACACCCTAAGCTGTGGGAGATGGTAGTAGCAAAGACAAACCACAGGGATCCGGGTTGGAGGCAAACTCAGTCCCCCAACCACCATTTCCAAGCCAACAAGCTCAAGGGTCTACATGTGAAAATACAAGGGACCTTCCACCCATTTGCCCAGCCTGTACTTCGAGCAAGCTAGAAGAATAAGGGTGGCCTTGGCTAAATTACACAACACCTCCCCCATGAAGAGCTTCAAATCACCACTACTAACCACGACGAACTATTCGGCCTTAAGGAAAGAAAAACATGGCCGAAAAGAAAACTAAAAATGTAATCAAGGAATTCACTCGGGAACGAAAATCGAGATAGAGGAAAAGTGTTGAAATGACTCAACATGGATTGGCGTTGAGTGGGACCCACTCAACGCCTACCTAGACCTTGGCGTTGAGTGAGCTAGCCTCACTCAGCGCCAGAACAAGCATGGTGTTGAGTGAAGTTCACTCACTCAACGCCTCCAGCAAGAACAACTCTGGCGTTGAGTGAGCTAGCCTCACTCAACGCCAAAACAGGCATGTCGTTGAGTGAGGTACACTCACTCAATGCCTTGGTACTTAACCACAATCAGAGAAAGTGGCGTTGAGTTAGCTGGTCTCACTCAACGCTAAAACAACAATGGCGTTGAGTGAAGCTCACTCACTCAACGCCTTTACACTTAGCCACAAAAGAGAACTACGGCGTTGAGTGAGTCCACCTTACTCAACGCCAAAACAGCAATGGCGTTGAGTGAGGTTAACTCACTCAACTCCCTTGCACTTAGCCGCAAAAGAGAACTACGGCATTGTGTGAGTCCACCTCACTCAATGCAAAAATATCAATGGCGTTGAGTGTGGTTAACTCAATAAACGCCCTAGCACTTAGCCGCAAATAGGCAATTCTGCGGCGTTGAGTGAGCTGACCTCACTCAATGCCAAAACAGCAATGGCGTTGAGTGAGGTCGTCTCACTCAACGCCAGAAGTTTTGGCCGCAAAGAAGGGCTGTGGCGTTGAGTGAGTCTTCCTCACTCAACGCCAAATCAGAAAAGGCCTTGAGTGGGGTCAACTTTCTCAACGCCACGGGACTTGGCCGCAAACTTGCCTTTGGCGTTGAGTGAGGCCACCTCACGCAACGCCAAACCAGGAATTGCGTTGAGTTAGGTCAACTCACTCAACTCCAAAGTATTTAGCCTCAGAAAAGGCTATGGTGTTGAGTGAGCACACCTCACTCAATGCCAAAGTACTTGGCTGCACAGAAGCGACGGCGTTGAGTGAGTCCACCTCACTCAATGCCAAAACCGAAATGGCGTTGAGTGAGGTCGACTCACTCAACGCCAAAAAAGTTAGCTTCTAAGGAAAACTGTGGCGTTGAGTGAGCTTGCCTCACTCAATGCCAAAACAGAAATGGCGTTGAGTGATGTCGACTCACTCAATGCCAAAGTACTTAGCCGATAGCAAGGGCAATTGCGTTGAGTGAGTCCACCTCACTCAACGCCCCAGTACTTAGAAATATTCTGACTGGATATAGCAGCGGCATTGAGTGTATGCACTACACTCAATGCCAAATCCGTAAAGGCTTTGAGTGTGTGCACCACACTCAACGCTGCTAGACAAAACTCAAAAAGGCTCTTACCAACAACACAGCAGGCACCCCCTTCTCTCTCTCTCTCTCGGCTTCACCCGCAATCCACCAGCCAGACAACAATCTGGAATAAACTGATGGCATTACACCGGCGGGTTGAGCATCAACAACACAAAGAAGGGGGGCTCATAGGAGAATCTAAGCCCTAAATTCAGCAAGAAAAAGAGAACATGCTTGGCTTCTACCCTAGGGCTAATCGGGAAATTTCAACATTCAAGAAAACAACAATGGCAAGGGCAAGGACACCACTTGCCTCGATTTCCGGCGAAGCTTGGACGGCTTTCCCACCTCTTACTTGGCACTAGCAGTAGCAGCACATAAAACATACTCTCGTACATTAATGGCGGAAAAACCTCAAGACCGAAATCCCAAATCTCCTAAAAACTCCACGAAAATCGAATATCTTACCGACGAAACATAGATCTGAGCGAGAGCAAGACAACGCCGCTTTCGGAATCAAAATCCGTCCACGAACACTCCCGAAATCACTGTCCGAAAGCTAGGGCAGCCTGTCGTTCCGCCTCTGATTTCCGCGAAATAGGAACAACGGTTTTCTTTTGGTCTTGGGAAGAATGAGGAAGGAGAAGTGGTCCCGCCACTTCTTAATAAGGCTTTTATAATTACTTAGCCATGTCGGTTAATCCTAACTGCAGCCCAGCCGCCGGTTCACTCAGCTTAAAAATCAAATCTCTAACTTGATTTTAATAATAGCACACACAAAACGACGCGAAAACCGAACTACCTCGGAATTCGACGAAATTCGCACCGTAGCTAAATACCCACGCTACGAACACAACGGCGAAGTCAAAATTTACTTTCGACGAACATAACTCAAGTTATAACCTCCTAAATCCAAAACACAAGCATCCCCCAAGAGACCACACCAGGTCACCCAAAACGACTCGGCATGCTAGGGAGAACTTTCCCATAGGCTATAAAATAGGCCACTCAGTTCTAAGGAGCTAAACCACACTCCACAAATGGCATAAGCCACGAAGACGCGACACCGTAATGCTTAACGAGAATAAAATAGTCGTAGAAAAATCGGGGGCGTTATAGTCACTCCCCCTAAAAGAAAGTTTCGTCCCGAAACATTACGCACAACACTCCAATTAAAGAAGAAAAAGTAACACATATGAGTTACAAGAAGGAAAACATAACAGTCGAAATCAGGGAAATAGGTGAGGGTAAGCTTTCCTCATGGCCGACTCTAGCTCCCAAGTCACGCACTCCAAATCATGATTCCTCCAAAGAACTTGTACCATCGAAATGGACTTCTTTCGCAGCACTCGTTCCTGAGTATCAAAAATACGGACTGGCACTTCAACAAAAGAGAGGTTGGGCTCCAACTTGGGCACAACGTCCAACACATGCCCACTGCTGCGCACACACTTCCGCAATTGACTAACATGGAAAACATTTTGAACACTTGGGAAGTTTGCTGGCAAATCCAACCTGTAAGCTGACACGCCAAGCCACTCCACAATCTTAAACGAGCCCACATACCTTGGGTCCAATTTCCAATTCTTACCAAACCTCTTTACACCCACCATCGGGGAAACCTTAAGAAATACAAGGTCCCCTACAGAAAACTCCAAGGCAGACCTACGCCGATTGGCGTTCTTCTTATACCTCTCCTGAGCTATTCGAAGCTTCTCTCGAATAAGCTTCACTGCGACTTCCATTTCCACAAGCGCATCAGGACCCAAAAAAGGCCTCTCACCAGCCTCAGCCAAAAACAACGGAGTTCTGCAGCGTCTCCCATACAAGGCTTCAAAAGGAGCCATCTGCAAGCTTTCCTGATAACTGTTGTTGTATGCAAATTCCATAAGTCGCAGCCGCTCATCCCACGCTCCACCACGGTCTAAAATGTAGCATCGGATCATATCCTCCACTATCTGGTTCACCCGCTCCGTCTGCCCATTTGTCTGTGGGTGATAAGCAGTAGAAT
This sequence comes from Platanthera zijinensis, assembly GCA_039513925.1. Taxonomy (NCBI): domain Eukaryota; kingdom Viridiplantae; phylum Streptophyta; class Magnoliopsida; order Asparagales; family Orchidaceae; genus Platanthera; species Platanthera zijinensis. The sequence goes on from CM077081.1 coordinate 136,803,694, forward strand.
ACCTCAGATCCGTACCCAAACCCTCCTGCAGACTCTTCCAAAAATGAGAAGTAAACCGGGAGTCTCGATCAGAAATGATACTCACAGGCACACCATGCAGTCGGATGACTTCAGCCAAGTACAACTCCACTATCTTATTCATCGTGTAATCAATCTTATATGGCACGAAGTGCGCACACTTCTTCAGTCTATCCACTATGACCCAGATAGAATCAAATCCCCTCAGGTATTTCGGTAAGCCCATGATGAAATCCATAGATATACTTTCCCACTTCCAAGTCGGGATATCTAACAAAGTCAACTTGCCACCAGGCCTACCATGATCGGCCTTCACACACTTGCAAGTGTGGCACTCAACAACAAACCGGGCTACATCACCTTTCATGCCATACCACCAGGAAATTTGCTTTAAGTAACGATACATCTTCGTAGATCCTTGATGGTAGGCAACGCTAGATCCATGAGCATCTCTGCATATCATACTTCTAATGTCCCCAACAGTGGGGATACAAAATCTGTTGCGGTACTTCAAAGTACCCGCATCATCGATAGCAAAGTCTTGCAACTCCCCCTTCTCGTTCCTGGTGAATAAGTGCAGAAGATCTAGATCGTCCTTCTAGTCCAGTCTAGTCAAAGAAATCAAGGACGGCTCTGCCACTGATAAACTACTCTGCAAGCCACATCATCCCACTGATATATCCATAAGGAGAAACTCCTCCACTAAACGATCGGCTGTGAGATTAAAGATCTTTCCCGTCTTTCGGCTCAAGCCATCGGCCACCACATTGGCCTTGCCTGGATAATACTGGATCTCTACCTCATAATCGGCCACATACTCTAGCCACCGTCGCTGGCGCAGATTCAACTCCTTCTACGTGATCACGTACTTCAGGCTCTTATGGTCGGTGAAGATCTTGCACTGAGCCCCATAAAGTAGGTGTCTCCACAGCTTCAACTCATAAATAACCGCTGTGAACTTTAGGTCATGCGTAGGATAATTCTTCTCATGAGTCTTCAGCTGCCTTGACCCATAGGCAATCACTTTTCCAATCTGCATTAACACAAAACCCAGACCTATATGCGAAGCATCCAAGTAAACATCATAATCGACCACTTCAGTAGGCAGGGTCAGAACGGGAGCAGTGCACAATCTCCTCTTTAACTCTAGGAAGGCTTATTCGCACCTCTCGCTCCAAACAAAAGCCACGTTCTTCTGAGTCAGCTTGGTCAAAGGTGCAGCTAGGGAAGAGAAACCCTCCACGAACCTCCTGTAATAGCTATCCAACCCAAGGAGACTCCTGATCTCCTTAGGCGTATTCGGCCTACTCCAATCCATCACCGCTGTGACCTTTTTTGGGTCGACCGAGATCCCATCCTTGTTCACAACGTGGCCTAGAAATGTAACCTGAGGCAACAAAAATTCGCACTTGCTCAACTTGGCGAATAACTTGTGGTTCCTCAACTCCGATAGAACCAAGCGCAGATGCTTCTCATGCTCCTCAGCACTGCGACAATAAACCAACACGTCATTGATGAAGACCACCACGAACTTGTCTAAGAAATCCTTGAACACCTGGTTCATAATATCCATGAAGGATGATGGTGCGTTGGTGATGAGTCCCCATTTCATACAAAATTCTGGACTCATCTAGGCTTTATTTCATGACTTTGCACTACCATTTAGCGCCATTAGCACTCTTTTTGGTTCGCTACGACATTCCACGTCTTGTGCACTTTATTAGCCTATTTTTGTGCGTGTGTGTATTTCCCTCTTGCTATGCACTTTATTAATATCTGTGACTGCCATGATCGACAACCCATCCAGTTTTCCTGCAGGTTTGGGGATCGTCTGGGCATCTGGGATAGGGCTTTCACCATTTTTTGGCAAAGGAGTCAATGGTCGTGCGTTTTGACCCACGCACGACAATCGACCTCTTTGGCGCACGATCATTGGTCGTGTGCAGTTTGGCTTCTCTTGTGAAAGTTCTGCCCCGCCATATCGCACGGTCACCAGCTATACCGCGCACGATCACTTCTCGTGCGTTGCCGGTCGTGCGCAGACATGCCCTCTTTTTAAAAGTTCTTTCTCGCCATTTTGCACGATCACTGATCGTGCGCTGTTGATTGTGCACGAGCTTTGATTTCCTGGTGCAGGTTCTACAGGTTGTTGTCGCACGGGCGCTGACTTTTTTCGCGCACGACCACTGGTCGTTCGCCAGTGGTCGTGCGCGCTATTTAACTCTACTTCTATAAATCGGCCTGTTCTGCGAATTAGGGTACGGACCCTGGATCGATCTTTACCGCCACTTTGCCGTTCCGCATCACAGGAGTTCCATCCATCTCCACCTTCATCCCTACCATCGGGAGGTCATTTTCCGGCGATTCTAAAGCGTTCCGCATCCTCCGGTGATCCTCCCGGCCATTAAAGACCTATTCTCCGAGCTTTCCACCGAAGAAGATGATGAAGAAAACCTAGAGAACGGACTTAAAGGCCCTCGAGGTGACAGCTCGTCGGTACCGGAAGCCTCCTCGGACTATGCGTGGAAGCGGATTGACAACCTGCACCTCCGGCCAATAACCGCGGTGGATCTTCACTTTCTTGGTTTAGTCTTTCTCCATCTCTCTTGTTGTATGAAATGACTTAAGCTTGTAATGAACTTCGATTTCACGTTGTTTTAATTAGATTATTGTTATTTAATCTTGCTCGTGAGATTTGTGATTTGATGCGCCTCGCCCCATCTCACTTCACTCCGTTCCTTCGTTCCATTCGATTGCACTCCGCACTAAACACCTCACTCACTGCCTCACCGTCCATTCGCCTTACCAAAGTACGGCATCGCGGTCGTTACATCCATCTCACCTTATGAAGCGGTGAATGCGACCCGCATATTTCGCTTTAGTTTATTTGTTTGCAAAACCACCTTCAAAGCCCTTTATTTTTCCTTTATTTAATTAACTCTCATAAGGATAATTTCAGATCGTTCGTTGTTCTACGCTAATTGCATTCCTAAAAAGACCGACACTCGGGGATTCATTCCCAAAACTTTATTACTTGTGCGACCGGCGCGCTTGCCATATTTACACGCATCATGTTTTTTGCGCCGTTGCTGGGGATTGCAACTGTAGAACGACCATGACATTTGAAAGTATTGTTGTAAGAGTCAGTGTTTTTCACCGCTGTTTCTTTGTGTAGTTGCCGCAGTGAATGCAGGGTCAGCCCTCTCTCAATGCCTTCTATTCAGCATCAAACCTATCAATCCAACCTCAACAATCGAGTGGAAATGGGTAATGAAAGTTTCGAGATCTCGCCCGACTTGATCGAATATATCATCGAAAACTGTCAATTTAATGGAGATGGAAACACTGATGCCTTCTGCCACGTTCAAAAGTTTTAGGAAATTTACCACACATGTTCGTCAAACACTGCCAAATGCGAGCAACTGAAGATTTGTCTCTTCTCCTTTTCTTTGAAGGACGGTGCAAAACAATGGTATCATGATATACGAAAGGGAATACCTTGTTCTTGGAAGCAACTCAAAGGAAACTTTTTGACAAAATTCAGGCAGCGAATGCTAACAAGAGACAATTACAAGGAGCTCATCACCTTATCCCAAAGAGAGGAAGAAACCTTGTTCACTACTTGGGAACGTTTTCAGTCTCTGTGGAGGGAATGTTGCAGAGTGGAAGTGTCATATATTCTCCTGATCCAAACTTTTTACTATGGTATTTTAGACAGATTCCGGCCACTACTTGATGTCGCAGCCGGCGGAACTCTGTTTAACAAATCCAGCGAAGATGCTTGGGAGATTATTGACAACATCGCCCAAACTAGTAGGCATTGGAACACTTCGCTTTACCCCAATCTTTCCGTAGAGATAAAATCGGTGGTCCTTGATGAAGCCATCAATCCTCCTGTGTCGAAGACCGAGCAATTTTTCGCGTTTGTATGAAGAATGATGGAAATGTTCAACGAACAAGCTACCACAATTCAACGTCTACAAACAACCTTCGGGATTCTTACAGAAGCGCTGCTAAGTTCAGTCGATCTAAAGCAGGAAACGGTACATTCAATGAGACTGAGAAGTGGAAAAAGTCTCGAGAGAGCCTTGCCTCCTGATCCTCCTACACAATCTTCTTGTGCACCCATTTCTGATTCGTTAATTGAACCTCCGTCTTTACCGATCGAGCAAGAACCCATGACAGTACCGCCAACTGTGAAGGACACCGTGAGGCCGCCATTTCCACATCGACTAAAGAATGAAAAGACCGAAAGGAAATTTCAGAAGTTCCTTGAGATCATGAAAGGAGTTCAAGTAAGCATACCTTTGACTGAAGCTATCACTCAGATCCCAGGATATTCCAAGTTCCTCAAGAACCACATCTCGAGGCGTAAATCCTTGATGGACTGAAGAGTGTTAACCTCACTGAAGAGTGTTCCACTCTCCTCATTAGCTATCCTCCAACCAAACGCAGAGATCCTGGCAACTTCACCATCCCCTGCAAAATTGGCCTCCACAGATTTGGCCACGCACTTTGTGATTTGGGAGCTTCGATAAATCTGATGCCGCTCTCCATCTTCCAAGAGCTAAGAGTTGGGATTCTTCAGCCCAGCCATCTGAGGTTGCAATTAGCCGATCGATCGATAAAAAACCCAGCTGGGATAGTTGAATACCTCACTGTCACGGTTAACGGCCTCACTTTCCAGGCCGATTTCGTCATCCTCGACATGAAGGCTGATCCCAAAGTTCCTATAATTATAGGAAGGCCCTTCCTTGCCACTGCCCGGGCAATTATCAATGTCGACCAGGGAGAACTAACTCTAAGCCTGGGAGAAGAATCAATTTCTTTTAATGTCCACGAACCGCCACAACAACTCAGAATCACTAATTGTGACAATGCAGATTTGATTGAAGACTCGGACACGTACGACGAATTGATTCTTGACCAGGACGAGCAAGAATGGGAAAATGAGGACACACCCTCCACTACCTTATCAGGAACTCCACATCTGATCAAAGAACCCTTTATCGCAACCACTACCGTCACTTTGAAGCCGCTGCCCAAATCCCTTAAATATGCTTTCTTGGAGGAAGGCGCAGCGTGTCCGGTTATTATCTCCGGATCTCTCTCCGCCAACAATGAACTTGCTTTGGTCAATGTCTTAAAGAAATATAAAAATTTCTTTGGACGATCTTTGGCTGGTATAAAAGGCATTAGCCCGGCGTTTTGCATGCACAAAATCCTTCTTGAAGATCAATACAAACCGTTGGCACAACCTCAAAGGATATTGAACCCCAAGATTCATGAGGTAGTTTAGGATGAAGTTATAAAATTGCTCGACGCTGGTATAATTTACCCAATCAGTGACAGTAAATGGGTTAGCCCAGTTCAAGTGGTGCCCAAAAAGGGCGAGATTATTGTCATGGCTAATGGTGAAAATGAACTACTACCTACCCGCGCGGTCACCGGGTGGAGAGTTTGCATTGATTACTGAAAACTCAATGAGGCTACGCGCAAAGATCACTTCCTGCTTCCCTTCATAAATCAGATGCTAGAAAAGTTGGCCGGTCAGGAATATTATTGTTTCCTTGACGGCTATTCGGGATACAATCAAATAGCAGTCGACCCTGACGATCAAGATAAGATGACATTCACTTTCCCATCAGGCACCTTTGCATTCAGACGAATGCCATTCGGATTGTGCAACGCCCCTGCAACATTCCAACGATGTGTGATCGCCATTTTTGTTGACATGATTGTAGATTTTCTTGAGAAATTCATGGACAATTTCTCTCTTTTCGGGAGCAACTTTGACTCCTTCTTAGCGAATCTTGCCAAGGCCCTGAAGCGGTGTGATGATACCAACCTCGTCCTGAATTGGGAAAAATGCCACTTCATGTTCGCGAAGGCATCGTCTTGGGCCACAAGGTCTCTCGTCGCAGGCTCGAAGTCGACCAAGCCAAAGTAAGTATCATCAAAAATCTTCCTCCTCCATCTACCGTCAAGGGTATCCGAAGCTTCCTGGGACACGGTGCCTTTTATCGAAGATTCATCAGCAATTTTTCATCAATATCAAAACCCCTCACAAATCTGCTGGCTAAGGATGCTCTGTTTGACTTCGATAAAGATTGCATGCAAGCCTTTACGACTCTCAAGGACCGACTCATCTCCGCTCCAATTTTGGTGGCACCAGATTGGACTTTACCCTTTGAAGTCATGTGCGACGCAAGCGATGTTGCATTTGGTGCGGTGCTTGGTCAAAGGAGAGACAAAATATTTTATACCATCTCGTATGCGAGCCGAACTCTTAACGATGCCCAAATGAATTATACAACTACAGAAAAGGAGTTGTTGGCGGTCATCTTTGCTTTTGAAAAATTCCATTCGTACTTAGTGTTATCCAAGGTCATTATTTACACTGACCATGCTGCACTCAGGTATTTATTCAAGAAAAAAGATGCCAAGCCCCGGCTAATCCGTTGGATTCTTCTGCTACAAGAATATGCCATCAAGATCCGCGATAAGAAAGGAGTGGAGAATGTCATAGCTGATCACCTATCAAGATTGGAGAGCGATATTGAAGGAGCAACATCAAATTGCGAGCCCAATGAGATAGCTGATTGTTTCCCGGATGAACAGTTATTCTCCATCACTTCACTCCCTCCTACAATCCCGTGGTACACAGACATGGCCAACTACCTCGCTTGCAAATCTGTCTCTCCCAGCCTATTGATAATACGTTTTGTATCCTAAACTATTATCGTATTTTCTATTTTATATTGTGCAAATTATGTCTATTATTAGTTTATTTTTATCATTTTTTTGTAAATATTATTGCCACTGACTTTTTCTTGTCTTTTTGCAAGTTTCCAGAAAATTGGCCAAAATGACCTGTCACGCCCCCCTGTCACGCTCTCCCTGGGCGTGACCTAGGGCGTGTAACCCGATCCCGAGGACACCTGCTGGAAGGGACAGAAAACGGTCAAAACCGCTGTCACGCCCCCTAACACGCCCTCCCTGGGCATGTCACCAGGCGTGACCAGGGGCGTGTCGCCCTCTGCCGCAAAGCCTGCCGCCGCATTAAATGTCGTTCCGCCTCAGCACGCAAACAGTACTGTCACGCCCCATGTCACGCCCGTGACATGGGCGTGACACCCTCCTTTTTCGGTGACTGACGGATTTTCGACCAATGATTTGGACATGACGTGCCTGTCACGCCCCCCTGTCACGCCCCCCTGTCACGGGCGTGACCTAGGGAGTGACCACCGACGTACCAAAGCAATCATCCCTCCCGCCAGAATCCAGAGCCCGAGGTCAACATAGTACTGTCACGCCCCCTGACACGCCCCCCTAGGGGGTGTCGGAGGGCGTGACCAACCCGAGAAAAAAATCTATAAATAGAGACCCCCCTCTTCATTTCAAAAAGCTTTGGTTGAGAGGGGGAGGTGCTGCCCCTTTGGTTCTTGAGTTTTTTATGCTTTCTCTCTCTCTCTCTCTCTCTCTCTTCCTTTGTAATTTTTGCTTAATCATGGTTTAATATTTAGTTGCCCTAGCTTTCTTTGTAATCTTTAGTGTTGCTTAGTGCTTAATATAGGGCTAGAATAGGATTTCAATTTCATGCACTTGTAATTTTATTTTCAATAGTGTAGCTTGCCCCTTTGAATTAATAAAAGTGTTTTTTTTGTTTAGCTTGTGTTCCTCTTATGCTTTACTACTCATCCCCCTTCCTCCATTCCATAATGATTAACTAATCATCCTTGTACTCGATCTTGATGATCCGAGGTTAGAGCGATTATGTTATGATGTTTTAATTAATCTTTTCTTTTTAGGTTAGGGCCTTGAATTACTCTTAATTAATCACGGGTTGGAGGTATATTTTCGATATATACTCTCCGCCTTTGCTTTCATTCTGGGCTAGCCGAGAGGCCGAAAGAATGAAGTGAGCATTCAAGAGTAAAGGGAGTTGTACGCACCCCTCGAGAGAGGCAGACGTCCAAATCTCCCGGATTGGAGTAAAATCCAATAGTGGTGTTCACCGCGTAAAGCGAGTTTTAGGCCTCCGATTTAGACGAGAGTCGGTCGGACCTTCCTAAACTCAGTTGGGCACGACTTCGAGAGAAGCGTGTTCAAGATTTAGGAACCTCCACGGTCAAGGACCTTTATCCTATTAAGTTCAGATTTTTATCGCATTTTCTTAATCGTCTTTAGCCGAGGTGAATCTTGATTGGGTGCATTTCCATTTCATATTTTCTACCTTTCGTAGTAATCGCCTATCTTGTGCTCTTTAATTAACTGCAGTAGTTTCATTTCTAGCATAGTTCTTTGCTTAATAGCTTAACTTAATTGCGGTAGTTCTCTTTCTAGTATAGATTTAATTCCTTCCTTGCACTTAGATTTTCTAAAACCCTAGTTTTTCCGTCGATAAGATAATAGCGTTCGTGTGAGTAAGCTTAGCCAACAGTTCCCGGATTTCAATACGACACTTGTGTCCCCTTGCTACAATTCGATAGGTATACTTGCCTCGTCGGGTTGCTAGTTCGGTTGCGTTAATTTTCTTCGAACCCTAGCGCGCAACAAGTTTTTGGCGCCGGGGGGATTTCCTCCTTCAGCAGAGGGTGGAATTTTTAAAATGGGAGCGGAGCTTTGATTTTTAGAGGCGAGAGCGGAGCTTGCCTCGGGCTCTTCACTTACCATACCGGAGACTTGCTTCCCACTCCGAAGAGTTATAGCTTTCGCTTGCTCTCTCGGGTTGGGTTCGGTATTGGAAGGAAGAGACCCTGCGGGTCGCTCAGAAATTATTTTCGCGAGCTGTCCTACCTGATTTTCTAGACTTTTTACGCTTCCGGTTAAAGTTCTTATAGTGGCGTCATTTGTGGTGATATATTTAGAAAGTAATTCCTCCAAGCTTGGACTTGAAAGCTTATGTGTACATGTTAATCTAAGTGTTATTATCTTATCGACGGAAAAACTAGGGTACATCTTATCGACTTTATATTACTTTTGACTTGAAAGCTTATGTGTGTACATATGTCATCCTTCCAGTCTTTAGCTTGGCACGCTATGATTATGCAATGTTATGCTATGCATGATTGTGCTATGCATTCTAAAAAGGCCCTAATGCATGTTATGAGCGGCGTACGCATGAAAATGTTATGCATCCCATAATACATAACATTCACATGCAACGAAAAAGAAAACGTGTTAGACGCAGCCATGTGGTGAGGTTATGCATCCCATACTACATAACCCTAACATGTTGCCCCTATGGTGGATCTATATACGAACAAATATTATGCATCCCATACTATATAATATGCCCCGTATACTTCATGTTATGCTATGAGTGTAGTGTTCGTACTTTTGCCAAGACGTGCTGATGACATATCGGTGTGTGAATGACATGATGCTGAACTTAAAAGCAATCATAGGAAGGTTGCCCGACTAACTTGTCAAGCAACCTCCCTCTGATACCAACTTTCACAACCTGCATTTTCTCCAAATTTAGGAATTATCAGAGTATGAGAAAACACGCGTCATGATGCCACGTCGAGCAGGGGATAACTGCTGACGCTCAGGCAAAACCATCTACTAACTTTAAGAAAGAATTTCATGAGTTTAATGATTAGAAAATCAGTTATATTTTAGAGGCCGTATCCCTCGGCTCGGTGGATCACCTAGTCAACAGTTAAAAACTATACTTTACGCTGCGGAAAATACTTTATTCAGGTTTGACTTCCCAAGGAGTGCATAAGTGCCCCAAAAGGACAGCTTATGCTATGCAAGACTCTACATTTATTTTATATTTATATTTATATAAGAAAACGAACTTTATACGTTGTTTGGAAAATAGTGATTTTAGTTTCATTAAACATGTTTTAAAATAACTAGCAACCTAGCATAAATCCTCCACAGAGCAAGTAGACTATGTCCAGAAAAGGGTAGCAGCAAAAAGTAATATATCTAGTACAAAGGTAAAAAACTACCAGTGGGCGCCAACAACCTTACACGAACCCACTGGCACATATGTATGTCTTTAAGAAAAGTGCTGAAAAACTACCTCACTAACAAAGCAAAAGGATCTCCAAAGTCCAAGAGACCACTATCAACACCACCGCAACCTAGCCACCAAGGGAAAACTGCATGAAAGTTTCAACCAGGGAATAAATGAAAGAGGAAAACACACAGCAGTAAAAGTCACAACTACCCAAAGCAAGACAAAAAGAAATGCACTACGTGCGAGGAAACTGCATCAACCCTGCACAGAAACTACATCCTGCAGAGTCTACTAAGCTACCAAGAGCCCAAAGTGCTGCAATCTACCATGGAAGAAACTTCTAACACCCTAAGTTGTGGGAGATGGTAGTAGCAAAGACAAACAACAGGGATCCGGGTCTGAGGCAAACTCAGTCCCCCAACCACCATTTCCAAGCAAACAAGCTCAAGGGTCTACATGTAAAAACACAAGGGACCTTCCACCCCCTTGCCCAGCCCGTACCTAGAGCAAGATAGAAGAATAAGGGTGGCCTTGGCTAAATTACAAAACACCTCCCCCATTAAGAGCTTAAAACCACCACTACAAACCACGATCCACGATTTGGCCTTAAGGAAAGAAAAATATGGCCGACAAGAAAACTCAAAATGTAATCAAGGAATTCACTCGGGAACGAAAATCGAGGTAGAGGAAAAGTGTTTAAATGACTTAACACGGCTTGGCATTTAGTGGGATCCACTCAACGCCTACCTAGACCTTGGCGTTGTGTGAGCTTGCCTCACTCAGCGCCAGAACAAGCATGGCGTTGAGTGAAGTTCACTCACTCAACGCCTCCAGCAAGAACATCTCTGGCGTTGAGTGAGCTTGCCTCACTCAACGCCAAAACAGGCATGGCGTTGAGTGAGGTAGACTCACTCAACGCCCTGGTACTTAACCACAATCAGAGAAAGTGTCGTTGAGTGAGCTGGCCTCACTCAACGCCAAAACAGCAATGGAGTTGAGTGAAGCTCACTCACACAACGCCCTTACACTTAGCCGCAAAAAAGAACTACGGCGTTGAGTGATTCCACCTCACTCAACGCCAAAACAGCAATGGCATTGAGTGAGGTTAACTCACTCAACGCCCTGGCACTTAGCCGCAAAATAGAACTAGGGCGTTGAGTGAGTCCACCTCACTCAATGCCAAAACAGCAATGGCGTTGAGTGAGGTTAACTCACTCAATGCCCAAGCACTTAGCCGCAAATAGGCAATTCTGCGGCATTGAGTGAGCTGACCTCACTCAACGCAAAAATAGCAATGACGTTGAGTGAGGTCGTCTGACTCAATGCCAGAAGTTCTGACTGCGAAGAAGGGTTGTGGCGTTGAGTGAGTCTGCCTCACTCAAGGCCAAAGCAGAAATGTCGTTGAGTGGGGTCAACTCTCTCAATGCCATTGGACTTGGCCGCAAACTTGCCTTCGGCGTTGAGTGAGGCCACCTCACTCAACGCCAAACTTGGAATGGCATTGAGTGAGGTCAACTCACTCAATACCAAAGTACTTAGCATCAGAAAAGGCTATGGCGTTGAGTGAGCACACCTCACTTAACGCCAAAGTACTTGGCTGAACAGAAGCGACGACGTTGAGTGTGTCCACCTCACTCAACGCAAAAACCGAAATGGCATTGAGTGAGGTCGACTGACTCAATGCCAAAACAGTTAGCTTCTCAAGAAAACCGCGGCGTTGAGTGAGCTTGCCTCAATCAACGCCAAAACAGAAATGGCGTGAGTGAGGTCGACTCACTCAACACCAAAGTACTTAGCCGCTAGCAGGGGTTGTGGCGTTGAGTGAGTCTACCTCACTCAATGCCCAGTACTTAGAAATATCTTGACTAGCGACAGCTGTGGCGTTGAGTGTATGCACCACACTCAACGCCAAATCCGCAAAGGCTTTGAGTGTGTGTACAACACTCAACGCCGGCCAGACAGAACTCAAAAAGGCTCTTCCAAACAACAAAGCAGGCACCCTGTCACAACCCGCATTTTCTCCAATTATAGGAATTATAAGAGTATGAGAAAACACGCGTCATGATGCCACGTCAAGCAGGGGATAACCGCTGACGCTTAGGCAAAACCAACTACAAACTTTATGCAAGAAAATCCTGTGTTTTATGAATAGAAAATCAGTAATATTTTAGAGACTGTATCCCTCGGCTCAGTGGATCACCTAGTCCACAAAAGAAAAACTATATTTATACGCTGCGGAAAGAAAAATACTTTAATTAGGTTTTACACCCTAAAGAGCGCATAAGGGTCCCAAGAGAACCACTCATGCTATGCAAGACACTATATTTAATTTATATAATATATAAGAAAACGATTTTCATACGTGATTTGAAAAATAGTGATTAAGTCTTATAAAACATGTCGATCATGAGCTTTATTTATAATAATATTTATAGTTTAAAGGTAACTAGCAACCTAGCATAAAACCTTCTCAGAGCCAGTAGACTATCTCCAGAAAATGGTAGCAGCATAAGTAATATATCTAGTACAAGGGTAAGAGAAACTACCAGTGGGCGCCAACAACCTGACACGAACCCACTGGCACATATGTCTGTCTGAAAGAAAGTACAGAAAAACTACCTCACTAACAAGGTAAACGGAACTCCAAAGTCCGAGAGACCACCAACACCACCACTGCAAACTAGCCACCCGTCTTGCTACGGCTCAGAACTTGGGGTATTCCAAAAGAAAACAGAATACCTCAGCAAGCAACAAGGTTAAAACAACTACATGTAAGAGTCAACCAAAAGGAAGAAGTAACTGAAAACATGCAGTAGAATGAGCCACATCTGTCCAAACCAGGACAACAGAAAAGCACAACGAGCAAAGGAAACAGCAACAACCCCACTCAGGAACAACATCCTGCCGGGCCTACTAGGCTACCGAGAGCCAAAAGTGCTGCAAACTACCAAGGAAGAAACTTCTAACACCCTAAACTGTGGGAGGTGGTAGTAGCAAAAACAAACAACGAGGAGCCGGATCGAAGGCAAACGCAGTCCCACAATCCACCATGCCCAAGTTAGCAAGCTCAAGGGTCTACACGTGAAAGCACAAGGGACCTTCCACCCACACATGCCCAGCCCATACCTGGAGCAAGAAAAACAAGAGTGGCCTTGGCTATATCACACAACTCCACCCTCTCGAAGAGCTATAAACCACCACTACTAACCACGACCCACGATTCGCCCTCTAAGAAGGTAACGAAAACGGCCGACAAGGAAATATCAGAAAAATAACAAGAAAACCACTCGGGAACGGAAAACAAGGTAAAAGAAGAGTGTTGAAAAGAATTAACACGACAAGGCGCTGAGTGAGACCCACTCAGTGCCTACCCAAACCTTGGCACTGAGTGAGCCAGCCTCACTTTAAGCCAAAACCAAACTCTAACCACAATCCCACTAATGTAAAAACGGAGCTCGACGATTGTCGACCGGAGGTCGACGATAGTCGAACGGCCTAAAGCAGAAACCGAGATCGACGATAGTCGAACGATTCTGAGACAGAAGAAAAGGGCAGGGAATTTCCAGTACTCGAGTAGTTACCAACTACTCGTGTACCTCATCCTTCTACTCGAGTAGTCGCCTACTACTTGAGTACCTCAACCCTCTACTCGAGTAGTCGCCTACTACTCGAGTACCTCAACCCTCTACTCGAGTAGTCGCCTACTACTCGAGTATACAAACATAGCCAGCACTCGAGTTGTTACCAACTACTCGAGTACTCCAACCAGCTACTCGAGTATCTGCAAACAACTACTCGAGTATCTACAAACAGCTACTCGAGTATCTACAAGCAGCTACTCGAGTATCTACAAGCAACTACTCGAGTATCTACAAGCAACTACTCGAGTATCTACAAACAACTACACTCGAGTAGATGCCTACTACTCGAGTAAACAAACCCACCTACTCGAGTAGTTATCTACTACTCGAGTAACTCAGAACCCCCACTCGAGTAGTTACCTACTACTCGAGTAACTCCAAGGAAAATACTCGAGTTAATGCCTTCTACTCGAGTATCTAAAAGCTAATACTCGAGTACTCGAGCCCACTACTCGAGTAACCCAAGACCCCTACTCGAGTAGTTACTTACTACTCGAGTAACTCCACGGCTAATACTCGAGTAATCTACTACCTACTCGAGTATCTCAAAGCTACTACTCGAGTACTCGAAACCACTACTCGAGTACTCCAGAATTAATACCCGAGTAATCTACTACCTACTCGAGTATCTCAAAGCTACTACTCGAGTAATACACTCAACAAATTTGGGAAAAACACCCCCCCTCCCCTCCTAACACTCCCTCTCGGCTACACCCAAACCAGAGCAAATCTGAACAAAGATAAACGTCATTACGCCGGCAAAGTTGGGTTCCAACAGCACAAGTAGGGGGGGTCAATAGGAAGAACTAATTCCTATAGATAGCAAGAAAAATGAGAACATCAAGGCCTCTAACCTGGGCTAACAGGGATTTCTATTTCAGCAAAAATAATCAAAAAGAAACTTGGCAAGGGCAAGAATACCACTTGCCTCAACTTTCAGCGAAGCCTGGATGGCTCTCCTCCTCTTCACACGGAACAACCAGCCGCAGCACCTAGAATAAATCTCACGGCCATTAATGGCTGAAAACTCCAAAACCGAAACCCAAATCTCATCAAAACTCCACGAAAATCGAATATCTTACTGTCGAAACGAAGATCTCGGAGAGAGCAAGACAATGCCGTTTTCGGAATCGAATTCCGTCCACGAACAAGCCCGGAATCGCCGACTAAAGGAGGTACAGGACGGGCAGTTTCTCCTCTGATTTCCGCGAAAAGGCAGCGACGGCTTCTCTCTCAGGAAAAGAAGAAGAAGAAGTGAGCCGTTACTTCTTAAACAAAGCTTTTATACGAAAAGCTAAACACCGGTTCACCCATAACCGAACCCTAACACGCCTAATTACTTAATTAAAATTAAGAAAATTCCATAAAGGAATTGCCAAAATATGGCTGCCACCAAGGCAAGGCAATAACTGCCCAAATAAATTCTCCCGCAGAATTTATTAATCGGTCAAAACTGAAGGGCTACAAAACAAGCCAAATCATTTTAATTAATTAATTACAAATACTAATAACACGCCAAACGACACGAAAACCGAATCACCTCGGAATTCGACGAAATTTGCACCGTAGCTAAATACCCACGCTACGAACACAATGGCGAAGTCGAAATTAACTTTCGACAAACAGAACTCGAGTTATACCCAAACAAAGCCAAACACAAACATCCCCCCGAGAGGCCACACCAGGTCACCCAAAACGACTCGGCTTGCTAGGGAGATCTTGCCAACAGGCTACAAAACAGGGTACTCAGTTCAAAGGAGCTAAACCATACTCCACACATGGCACAAGCCACGAAAACGCGTCATCGTAACGCCAACGAGAATACAAATAACTGCAGGAAAATCGGGAGCGTTACAGTCACTCCCCCTAAAAGAAAGTTTTGTCCCGAAACTTTACGCACAACACTCCTACTAAAGAAGGAGAAACAACTAATAGGAGTTACAAGAAGGAAAACATACCAATTAAATCAACGAAACAGGTGAGGATAAGCCCTCCTCATAGCCGACTCTAACTCTCATGTCGCGCTCTCCAAATCTTGATTCTTCCATAGAACCTTAACCATCGGTATGGACTTATTTCGCATCACACGCTCCTGAGTATCTAAAATACGAACCGGCACCTCAACAAAAGAGAGGTTGGGCTCCAACTGGGGCACAACATCCAAGAGCTGTCCACTACTGCGAACACACTTCCACAATTGGCTAACATGAAAAACATTATGCACACCCGGGAAGTTTGCTGGTAAATCCAATCTATATGCTGACACGCCAACCCGTTCCAAAATCTCAAACGGGCCCACATACCTTGGGTCCAACTTCCGATTCTTACCAAATCTCTTAACACCTACAATCGGGGAAACTTTGAGGAATACAAGGTCCCCGACGGAAAACTCCAAAGCAGATCTACGCCGGTTGGCGTTCTTTTCATATCTCTCCTAGGCTATGCGAAGCTTCTCCCGAATAAGCTTCACAGAAACTTCCATTTCCTCAAGCGCCTCGGGACCCAACAAAGGCCTCTCACCAGCCTCAGCCCAAAACAACGGAGTCCTACAACGCCTCCCATACAAGGCTTCGAACGGAGCCATCTGCAAACTTTCCTGATAACTGTTGTTGTAGGCAAATTCCATAAGTCGCAGCCGCTCATCCCACGCCCCACCGTGGTCTAAAATATAGCACCGGATCATATCCTCAACAATTTGGTTCACCCTCTCTGTCTGCCCATTGGTCTGCGGGTGGTAGGCAGTCGAATATCTCAGATCTGTACCCAGACCCTCCTGCAGACTCTGCCAAAAACGAGAAGTAAACAAGGAATCTCGATCGGAAATGATGCAAACCGGCACACCGTGGAGTCGGATGACTTCATTCATGTATAACTTTGCTATCTTCTTCATCGGGTAATCAATCTTATAAGACACGAAGTGAGCGCACTTCGTCAATCTATCTACTACAACCCAAACCGAATCAAATCCCCTCGGGGATTTTGGTAAACCCGTAATGAAATCCATAGATATACTTTCCCACTTCCAAGTCGGGATCTCTAGCGGAGTCAACTTACCACCAGGCCTTCCATGATCGGCCTTCACACGCTTGCAAGTGTGACACTCAGCAACAAATCGGGCTATATCTTCATTCATGCCATACCACCAGGCAATTTGTTTTAAGTCACGGTACATCTTCGTAGATCCTGGATGGTAGGAAACGCTAGAACCATGAGCCTCACTGCAAATCATCCTCCTAATATCCCCGACAGCGGGAACGCAAAACCTGCCGCGGTACTTCAAAGTACCCGCACCATCGATAGCAAAATTGGGCAACTCTCCCTTCTCAGTCCTAGTGAAAAGGTGCATAAGATCAGGATCGTCCTTCTGGTGCAGCCTAGCCAAAGAAATCCAGGACGGCTCTGCCACTGACAAACTACTCTGCAAACTACAGCATCCCACTGATATATCTATAAGGAGGAAATCCTCTACTAAATGATCGGCGGAGAGGTTAAAGATCTTTCCCGTCTTTCGGTTCAGGGCGTCGGCCACCACGTTGGCCTTGCCCGGATGATACTGGATCTCCACATCATAATCAGCCACATATTCCAACCACCGCCGCTGACACAGATTCAACTCCTTCTGCGTGAACACGTACTTCAGGCTCTTATGGTCAGTGAAGATCTTGCATTGAGCCCCATAAAGTAGGTGCCTCCACAACTTCAAAGCATAAATAATCGCTGCAAACTCGAGGTCATGCGTGGGATAATTCTTCTCATGAGTCTTTAGTTGCCTTGACCCATAGGCAATTACCTTTCCCTCTTGCATTAATACGCATCCCAGACCTATAAGCGAAGCATCCACATAAACATCATAATCTACTCCCTCGGTAGGCAGGGTCAGGACGGGAGCAGTGCACAATCTCTTCTTCAGCTCTAGAAAAGCTTCTTCGCACTTCTCACTCCAAACAAAAGCCACATTCTTCTGAGTCAGCTTGGTCAAAGGTGCGGCTAGGGAAGAGAAACCCTCCACAAATCTTCTGTAATAGCCAGCCAACCCTAAGAAACTCCTGATTTCCTTAGGCAAACTCGGCTACTCCAATCCATCACTGCTGCAATCTTTTCTGGATCGACCGAGATCCCCTCCTTGTTCACCACGTGGCCTACAAAAGAAACTTGAGGCAACCAAAACTCGCACTTGCTCAATTTGGCGAATAACTTGTGGCTCCTCAACTCCGATAGGACCAAACGCAAATGCTGCTCATGCTCCTCAGCACTGCGAGAGTAAACTAACACGTCATCAATGAAGACCACAACGAACTTATCGAGAAAATCCTTGAACACCCGGTTCATCATATCCATGAAGGATGAAGGTGCGTTAGTCAGACCAAACGACATTACCAGAAACTCAAAGTGTCCATGTCTCGACCTAAATGCAGTCCGTGGAATATCCGCCTCACGGATCCTAAGCTGGTGATAACCAGAACGAAGATCGATCTTGGAGAACACCGTGCTACCACGCAACTGGTCAAACAAATCATCGATCCTCGGCAGAGGGTACCTGTTCTTTATAGTGACCTTGTTCAACTCTCTATAGTCGATGCAGAGCCGCATCGACCCATCTTTCTTCTTTACGAACAAAACAGGAGCACCCCAAGGCGACGAACTCTGCCTAATAAACCCCTTAGCTAACAGCTCATCCAACTGAACTCGCAACTCCTCTAACTCACGAGGGGCCATCCGATACGGCGCCTTAGCAATAGGACGTGTACCCGGCTCTAAATCGATCACAAACTCAACATCTCGATCAGGAGGAAGACCAGGAAGATCATCAGGAAAAACATCGGCGAAACCACGAATAATAGGAATCTCTTCCAAGCATGGCACGCTAACAGCGGCTCCAATCGCCGAGACTAAACAAACACAACAATCAGAAAGAAACAATCTCTGAGCACATACCGCAGAGATGACAGGAAAATCCTGACACAGAGCAGCATACACGCTGCCAGGCTGACCATCGTCCCTGACGAAGTCCAAGCACTTTCCTTTGCACTGAATGACTGCATCATACCGAGAGAGCCAGTCCATGCCCAAAATGACATCGAAGTCCTCCAGATCAATCATTTTCAGGTCCGCCTTCGCAAGAAAGTCCCCCAACAAAACCGGGCAATCCAAAATGCCCAAATCTGACAACACAGATTCACCAGAAGGAAACTTGACACAGAAGGAATCCCGAACACGATCTAGAGTCAATCGATGACGCTCTACAAAGGCTCTAGCCACGAACGAGTGGGTAGCGCCGGAGTCAAATAGAACACGCGCCCAGCGGTTCTTCACCTTAAACTTCCCTATAGGAACACACAAACTATGGAACTACCATAGCAATACCGCAACACTCTAGCAAATAAAACTACCAGGCTAGAAAAACAACAATCAACTAACCTGAAATAACCTGGGTCGAAGTCTGAGCCTCCTCGGAAGAAATCACATTCAGCTTCCCCTTTCCCTTGTCCATAAGCGGAGGTGGAGGTAAAGCCTATAACGGAACTGCAGAAAGAACTGACTGAACCTGAGGACACCGCGACTTGATGTGACCCTTCTGCCCACACTAAAAGCAGACTCTGTCCTTGGTCCAACACTGGGCCGCATCATGCCCGGATCGCTTGCAAACTGAACAGGAGACATCTCTCCTAGGAGCACCCTGGATCGCATGAACCTGCTCCTTCTTCTGAGCTGCTGACCTCTTACAACATTTCTCGACAGGATGGCCTGACCGGCCACAGAAACTGCACACCATTCGGCTCCTCTTTCGCGGAACAGCATCGGGTACCAGGGGCTTCTTCCCCTCCACAGACTTTCTCTTGTCCTTTCTCATCTGCTGGCCTCTGCTCTTTGTCGTTTCAATAGCCTCAACCTTAAGAGCAGCCTCTACAACTCCAGCATAAGTCACTGACCCATAAGCACTGGTCAACTGCTGCACTTTGCTCCTCAAACCACCAAGAAATCTCTTAACTCGATCAGTCTCAACGCTGACCAGAGCTGGGGCAAAACGGCTCAACTTACTAAATTCTATTTCATACTCACCCACCGTGAGTTGCCTTTGCTTCAGATAGAGAAAGTCATTCATGAGGCGGTCACGCTCGACCGAAGGCAAGAACTTCCTTAACAACATCTCCTTAAACATTTCCCAAGAGCATCCAACTACTAAGCTCTCCTTCTCTCTCAGCCACCAACTCTTAGCCAATCCTTTAAGCTGATAGGTGGCTAGCATCACTCTCTGGTCACCAGCAATTCCTGAATACGAAAACATCTCCTCCATGGAGATCAGCCAATCATCAATAACCATGAAATCTGCCTTCCCGTCATAAGTGGGAGGGCTCAGCCTCTGAAACTGCGAGATGAAGGCCATCTTCGCTGGCACCACTACCGGAGGTCTCACGAGTGCAGTGGGAGGAGGAACAGCTAACCCCCCAGCAGGAACTTGCGCACCCTGAGCCTGCCCTGCCACAACTGCCACCAAAGATTAAATCTGGGCTTGCACCTCCTCCAACTGTCTGCCCATAGCTTCGCTACTCTGACGCAGACTCTCGATTACCACATCACGCTGAGCCCCAGACGACTCACCTTCAGACAGGGGAGTCGAACGCGTCGCAGGTCGCCTAGCCATCCTATAATCATAACCACCCCAAATCAGATCCCCAATCAACGACTAGAACACAACCACAAGTACAGACCATACATATATAGATATAGGCTTAAAGCTGCTAAACTTGCTCTGAGAGTTTATCTTTTTAACAAAAAAATTTGATGACATGCCCTAACCTAGGATGGTTAACCATCACCTTGCTAACTCTCGTGCCTAGATCGGGAATGCATGACTTTATTTTGTTTTGAAAACTTATGTGTGTACATATGTCATCCTGCAAATCTTTAGCTTGGCACGTTGTGCTTATGTCATGATATGCTATGCATTCTAAAAAGGCCCTAATGCATGTTATGAGCGGCGTACATATGAAAATGTTATGCATCCCATACTACATAACATTCCCATGCAATGAAAAAGAAACGTGCTAGTCGCAGTCATGTGGTGAGGTTGAGCATCCCATACTACATAACCCTCACATGTAGCCCCTATGGTGGATCCATATACGAACACATATTATGCATCCCATACTACATAACATGCCTCGTATACTTCATGTTATGCCATGAGTGTAGTGTTCGTGCTTTTGCCAAGACGTGCTGATGACATATCGATGTGTGAATGACATGATGCTGAACTACTAAAGCAAATAAAGGAAGGTTGCTCAACTAGCTTATCAAGCAACCTCCCTCTGATACCAACTGTCACAACCCGCATTTTCTCCAATTATAGGAATTATCAGAGTATGAGAAAACACGCGTCATGATGCCACGTCAAGCAGGGGATAACCGCTGACGTTCAGGCAAAACCAACTACAAACTTTATGCAAGAAAATCCTGTGTTTTATGAATAGAAAATCAGTTATATTTTAGAGACCGTATCCCTCGGCTCAGTGGATCACCTAGTCCACAAAAGAAAAACTATATTTATACGCTGCGGAAAGAAAAATACTTTAATTAGGTTTTACACCCTAAAGAGCGCATAAGGGTCCCAAGAGAACCACTCATGCTATGCAAGACACTACATTTAATTTATATAATATATAAGAAAACAATTTTCATACGTGATTTGAAAAATAGTGATTTAGTCTTATAAAACATGCCGATCATGAGCTTTATTTATAATAATATTTATAGTTTAAAGGTAACTATCAACCTAGCATAAAACCTTCTCAGAGCCAGTAAACTATCTCCAGAAAATGGTAGCAGCATAAGTAATATATCTAGTACAAGGGTAAGAGAAACTACCAGTGGGCGCCAACAACCTGACACGAACCCACTGGCACATATGTCTGTCTGTAAGAAAGTACTGAAAAACTACCTCACTAACAAGGTAAACGGAACTCCAATGTCCGAGATACCACCAACACCACCACTGCAAACTAGCCACCCGACTGGCTACGGCTCAGAACCTGGGGTATTCCAAAAGAAAACAGAATACCTCAGCAAGCAACAAGGTAAAAACAACTGCATGTAAGAGTCAACCAAAAGGAAGAAGTAACTGAAAACATGCAGTAGAAAGAGCCACATCTGTCCAAACCAGGACAACAGAAAAGAACAACGAGCAAAGGAAACAGCAACAACCCCACTCAGGAATAACATCCTGCCGGGCCTACTAGGCTACCGAGAGCCAAAAGTGCTGCAAACTACCAAGGAATAAACTTCTAACACCCTAAACTGTGGGAGGTGGTAGTAGCAAAAACAAACAACGAGGAGCCGGATCGAAGGCAAACGCAGTCCCCCAATCCACCATGCCCAAGTCAGCAAGCTCAAGGGTGTACACGTGAAGCACAAGGGACCTTCCACCCACACATGCCCAGCCCGTACCTGGAGCAAGAAAAACAAGAGTGGCCTTGGCTATATCACACAACTCCACCCTCTAGAAGAGCTATAAACCACCACTACTAACCACGACCCACGATTCAGCCTCTAAGAAGGTAACGAAAATGACCGACAAGGAAATATCAGAAAAATAACAAGAAAACCACTCGGGAACGGAAAACAAGGTAAAGGAACAGTGTTGAAAAGAATCAACACGACAAGGCGCTGAGTGAGACCCACTCAGTGCCTACCCAAACCTTGGCGCTGAGTGAGCCAGCCTCACTTTAAGCCAAAACCAAACTCTAACCACAATCCCACTAATGTAAAAACGGAGCTCGACGATTGTCGACCGGAGGTCGACGATTGTCGAACGTCCCAAAGCAGAAACTGAGATCGACGATAGTCGAACGATTCTGAGACAGAAGAAAAGTGCAGGGAATTTCCAGTACTCGAGTAGTTACCAACTACTCGTGTACCTCATCCCTTTACTCGAGTAGTCATCTACTACTCGAGTACCGCAACCCTCTACTCGAGTAGTCGCCTACTACTCGAGTACCTCAACCCTCTACTCGAGTAGTCGCCTACTACTCGAGTATACAAACATAGCCAGCACTCGAGTAGTTACCAACTACTCGAGTACTCCAACCAGCTACTCGAGTATCTGCAAACAACTACTCGAGTATCTACAAACAGCTACTCGAGTATCTACAAGCAGCTACTCGAGTATCTACAAGCAACTACTCGAGTATCTACAAGTAATTACTCGAGTATCTACAAACAACTACACTCGAGTAGATGCCTACTACTCGAGTAAACCAACCCACCTACTCCAGTAGTTATCTACTACTTGAGTAACTCAGAACCCCCACTCGAGTAGTTACCTACTACTCGAGTAACTCTAAGGCAAATACTCGAGTTAATGCCTTCTACTCGAGTATCTAAAAGCTACTACTCGAGCCCACTACTCGAGTAACCCAAGACCCCTACTCGAGTAGTTACTTACTACTCGAGTAACTCCACGGCTAATACTCGAGTAATCTACTACCTACTCGAGTATCTCAATGCTACTATTCGAGTACTCGAAACGACTACTCGAGTACTCCAGAATTAATACCCGAGTAATCTACTACCTACTCGAGTATCTCAAAGCTACTACTCGAGTAATACACTCAACAAATTTGGGAAAAACACCCCCCCTCCCCTCCTAACATTCCCTCTCGGCTACACCCAAACCAGAGCAAATCTGAACAAAGATAAACGGCATTACGCCGGCAAAGTTGGGTTCCAACAGCACAAGTAGGGGGGGTCAATAGGAAGAACTAATTCCTATAGATAGCAAGAAAAATGAGAACAACAAGGCCTCTAACCTGGGCTAACAGGGATTTCTATTTCAGCAAAAATAATCAAATAGAAACTTTGCAAGGGCAAGAAGACCACTTGCCTCAACTTTCAGCGAAGCCTGGATGGCTCTCCTCCTCTTCACACGGAACAACCAGTCGCAGCACCTAGAATAATTCTCACGGCCATTAATGGCTGAAAACTCCAAAACCGAAACCCAAATCTCATCAAAACTCCACGAAAATCGAATATCTTACCGTCGAAACGAAGATCTCGGAGAGAGCAAGACAACGCCGTTTTCGGAATCGAATTCCGTCCACGAACAAGCCCGGAATCGCCGACTAAAGGAGGTACAGGACGGGCGGTTTCTCCTCTGATTTTCGCGAAAAGGCAGCGACGGCTTCTCTCTCAGGAAAAGAAGAAGAAGAAATGAGCCGTCACTTCTTAAACAGAGCTTTTATACGAAAATCTAAACACCGGTTCACCCATAACCGAACCCTAACACGCCTAATTACTTAATTAAAATTAAGAAAATTCCATAAAGGAATAGCAAAAATATGGCTGCCACCAAGGCAAGGCAATAACTGCCCAAATAAATTCTCCCGCAGAATTTATTAATCGGTCAAAACCGAAGGGCTACAAAACAAGCCAAATCAATTTAATTAATTGATTACAAATACTAATAACACGCCAAACGACACGAAAACCAAATCACCTCGGAATTCGACGAAATTCGCACCGTAGCTAAATACCCACGCTACGAACACAACGGCGAAGTCGAAATTAACTTTCGACAAACAGAACTCGAGTTATACCCAAACAAAGCCAAACACAAACATCCCCCCGAGAGGCCACACCGGGTCACCCAAAACGACTCGGCTTGCTAGGGAGATCTTGCCAACAGGCTACAAAACAGGGCACTCAGTTCAAAGGAGCTAAACCATACTCCACACATGGCACAAGCCACGGAAACGCGTCATCGTAGCCAACGAGAATACAAATAACCGCAGGAAAATCGGGGGCATTACACACCCCTTTATCTCTCTCGCTCGGCTTCACCCACAAGCCACCAACCAGACAGCAATCTAGAATAAACTAATGGCATTACACCGGCGGGTTGAGCACCAACAGCACAAAGAAGGGGGGCTCATGGGAGAATCTAAGCCCTAAATTCAGCAAGAAAAATAGAACATGCTTGGCTTCTACCCTAGGGCTAACCGGGAAATTTTAACATTCAAGAAAACAACAATGGCAAGGGCAAGAACACCATTTGCCTTGATTTTCGGCGAAGCTTGGATGGCTTTCCCTCCACTGACTTGGCACTAGCAGCAGCAGCACCTAAAACATACTCCCGTACATTAATGGCGGAAAAACCTCAAGACCGAAATCCCAAATCTCCTAAAAACTCCACGAAAATCGAATATCTTACCGCAGAAACATAGATCTGAGCGAGAGAAAGACAACGTCGCTTTCGGAATCAAAATCGGTCCACGAACACTCCCGGAATCACCTTCCGAAAGCTAGGGCAGCCCGTCGTTCCGCCTCTGATTTCCGCGAAACAGGAACAGCGGTTTTCTTTTGGTCTTGGGAAGAAGGAGGAAGGAGAAGTGGGCCCGCCACTTCTTAATAAGGCTTTTATAACTGCTTAGCCATGTCGGTTCAACCTAACTGCAGCCCAGCCGACGGTTCACTCAGCTTAAAAATAAAATCTCTAATTTGATTTTACTAATAGCACACCAAAAATGACGCGAAAAACGAACTACCTCGGAATTCGACGAAATTTGCACCGTAGCTAAATACTCACTCTATGAACACAATGGCAAAGTCGAAATTAACATTCGACGAACAAAACTCTAGTTATAACCTCCTAAAGCCAAAACACAAGCATCCCCCAAGAGGCCACACTGGGTCACCCAAAACGACTCGGCTTGCTAGGGAGACCTTGCCCATAGGCTACAAAATAGGCCACTAAGTTCTAAGGAGCTAAAACACACTCCATAAATGGCACAAGCCACGATGACGCGACACCGTAACGCTAAACGAGAATAAAATAGTTGCAGAAAAATCGTGGGCGTTACACCCGGCCGCTCCGTCTCGCTTAGGAAGTAATATCGCTCCAGGTCCTCCAACCTTTGCTCCACCGACCTGCGTAACTCTCTCGCCGCGTGGGCCTGGGCCCGCTCCCGCCGCACGAGCTTTGAGAGGATGGTCGCGATCCTTTTACCCAACCTTCTTGCGCTTCCCGCAACAATCAAGATCCCTTCCATTTCATCAGAAGAGGGGAAGGGGGAGCTATCGCCGTCCTCCTCCTCCTGAGTCCCGTCATTGTCTTCATCCTCGTCAGCTCCCGATCGCAGGTCCGGATCACCTAAAAAGACAACCTGGCGGTAAGTGCGAGAATAGGGTGAGAATAGGGTGAGAATAGCAAAAGTATGTGGCATATCAACAACATTGCGAGATACGTCGGCCGAAGGAAGGCGAGAAGGCTCGGGCTCTCCCTCGTCATCCCTCCCGAACAGGAGATGGAGTGGCTTCCCATGACCCAGACGGAAGATCTCGCGCACCGTAACCTCCGCCGGGCCCGAAGTGTGAGGATGGTCGCGCTCCCTCATGGAATGGTCGGCCTCCGACGTCAAGGATGGGTCGGTAGTCGTCTCTCCTGCGGGGGTATAGGGATTGGCTGCTGGATCGTCACGAGGGGCAACCCCTACATCAGTTCCCGAGAAGATGAGACTCTAGCAGGCGGAAGCAGACGCTGCGAGATTCCCACCCAGGGGTTATAGTGACCAAAAGAAAAATGGGCAAAAGAGAGAAGGGGCTACCTGGACATCCCGAACCATCGGCAGGAGCCCCTTCCGGATCCTATGGCTGATCCTCAGGTGGGCGAGACGTCGATGGGTCCAGGGGCACCGGCGGAAGCCTAGCACCACCTTCCGAGACCACCTGCCAAGAAAGGTTCAGTGTCCAATTCTCAAGTACAACAGTCTGCTAGTCGGCGAAACATACCCTCTGTAGTAGAAGAGGGTCGGCCGCACGGCTTGGGGATGGAGTTGGAGAGGCTCGGTGTTCTCGCAAGGGGTCCCGATAGACCTTATTCGCCTTCTTATTCTTCTCTTTCGGCGGCGGCGGAGGCTCCACAATGGGCGCCTCTCTCGCCAGCCAAGGAGCCACCAGTGCACTATTGGCAAGGGCTTGCGATTGCCCCGCCTTTATGCGGTCTTGAAGGTTCTGCGAGAGTGGCTTACCATCTTGTTTGGGGCGCATCACGAGGTCGCGCGAAATCCCAGGAGAGCAGCAACGATCAGGGGCAGATTTACGGCCGTCTATCAACGCATATATATATATATATATATATATATATATATATATATATATATATATATATATATATATATATATATCCACGGCAGGGCCCACCAATAGATTCTCTTTGCAGGAAGTGACACGTGCCCATCGAATATTTATGGGTTGGACGTGTCTTTTCGAGCGCAGAGCTAGCTCCAAAAGAGTGGGGATTGTGTACAACCCATATTCGCTGGGTTGGACCTAGAGGCATCAACAGTCGGGGTTTGACCATCCTCGGGCTAGCTTGGTCCTGAAGACCAGAAGAGCTCTCGCCGGAGGAGCCCCCGCTGTAACGCCCCCGATTTTTCTGCGACTATTTTTTATTCTCGTTTGGCATTAAGGTGACATGTTTTCGTCGCTCATGCCATTTGTGGAGTGTGGTTTAGCTCCTTAGAACTGAGTGGCCTATTTTGTATCCTATGGGCAAGGTCTCCCTAGCAAGCCGAGTCGTTTTTGGTCACCCGGTGTGGCCTCTTGGGGGATGCTTGTGTTTTGGCTTTAGGCGGGTATAACTCGAGTTTTGTTTATCGAAAGTTAATTTCTACTTCGCCGATGTGTTCGTAGCATGGGTATTTAGCTATGGTGCGAATTTCGTCAATTTCCGAGATAGTTCGGTTTTCGCGTCGTTTTGTGTGTGCTATTAGTAAAATCAAATTAGAAATTTGATTTTAGCTGAGTGAATCAGCATTTTCAGGCAGCGGTTAGGCTGATAAGCCGTGTTAAGACTTATTTAAAGCCTTAATTAGAAGTTGGCGGGCCACTCTCCTCCTTCTTCCTAAGACAGAAAACCGTCTGCTCCTGTTCGTGGGAAACAGAGGCGGAACGACGGTTAGCCCTAGCTTTTGGACAGTGATTCCGGGAGTGTTCGTGGATGGATTTCGATTCCGAAAGCGGCATTGTCTTGCTCTCGCTAAGATCTACGTTTTGATAGTAAGAAATTCGATTTTCGTGGAGTTTTAGGAGATTTGGAATTTTGGTCTTGTGGTTTTCCGCCATTAAAGTATGGGAGTGTGCTTTTAGGTGCTGCTGCTGCTAGTGCCAAGTAAAGAGGACGGAAAGCCGTCCAAGCTTCGCCGGAAATCGAGGCAAGTGGTATTCTTGCCCTTCCCATTGTTGTTCTCTTGAAATTCTGAAAATTCCTGGTTAGCCCTATGGTAGAAGCCAAGCATGTTCACTTTTATCTTGCTGAATTTTGGGCTTAGATTCTCCTATGAGCCCCCCTTCTTTATGCAGTCGGTGCTCAACCCGCCGGCGTAATGCCATCAGTTAAACTCAAGATTGCTGTCTGGTTGGTGGCTTGCGGGTGAAGCCGAGAGAGAGAGAGGAGGGGGTGCCTGATTTGTTTGTCTGATAGAGCCTATTTTTGATTGTCTGGCCGGCGTTTAGTATGGTGTACAAACTCAAAGCCTTTGTGGGATTGGCATTGAGTGTGGTGCATACACTCAACGCCGTAGATCTAGTCAGTTAGAATTTTGCTAAGTACTAAGGCGTTGAGTGAGGTGGACTCACTCAACGCCGCCGCCCCTGCTAGCGGCTAAGTACTTTGGCGTTGAGTGAGTCAACCTCACTCAACGCCATTTCCGTTTTAGCGTTGAGTAAGGCAAGCTCATTCAACGCCGCGGTTATCCTGAGATGCTAAGTGTTTTGGCGTTGAGTGAGTCGACCTCACTCAACGCAATTTAGGTTTTGGCGTTGAGTGAGGTGGACTCGCTCAACGCCGTCGCTTCTGTGCAGCCAAGTACTTTGGGGTTGAGTGAGTTGTGCTCACTCAATGCCATAGCCTTTTTTGAGGCTAAGTACTTTGGCTTTGAGTGAGTTTACCTAACTCAACGCCATTTTTTGTTTGGCGTTGAGTGAGGTGGCCTCACTCAACGCCAAAGGCAAGTTTGCGGCCAAGTCTCGCGGCGTTGAGTGAGTGTACCTCAGTTAACGCCATTTCTGCTTTGGCGTTGAGTGAGGTAGACTAACTGAACGCCACAGCCCTTCTTCGCGGCCAGAAATTCTGGCATTCAGTGAGACGACCTCACTCAACGCCATTGCTGTTTTGGCGTTGAGTGAGGTCAACTCACTCAACGTCGCAGATTTGCCTTGTTGCAGCTTAGTGCTAGGGCGTTGAGTGAGTGAACCTCACTTAACGCCATTGCTGTTTTGGCATTGAGTGAGGTGGACTCACTCAATGCCGTAGTTTTCTTTTGTAGCTAAGTGTAAGGGCGTTGAGTGAGTGAGCTTCACTCAACACCATTGCTGTTTTGCATTGAGTGAGGCTAGCTCACTCAACGCCACTTTTTATGTTTATGGTTAAGTACCAGGGCGTTGAGTGAGTGTGCCTCACTCAACGCCATGGCTTTTTTGGAATTGAGTGAGTTTAGCTCACTCAACGCCAGAGTATTCTTGTGGGAGGAATTGAGTGAGTGAACCTCACTCAACGCCATGCCTGTTGTGGCGTTGTGTGAGGCTAGCTCACTCAATGCCAGAGTAGTTATTATGGAGGGCATTGAGTGAGTGAACCTCACTAAACGCCATGGCTGTTCTTGCGCTGAGTGAAGCTAACTCACTCAACGCAAAGGTCTGGTTAGGCGTTGAGTAGGTCCCACTCAACGCCAAGCCGTGTTGAGTCATTTCAACACTTTTTCCCTGCCTTGATTTTTCGCTCCCGAGTGAATTCCTTGATTTTCTTTATTTTCGGAGGTTCCTTGTCGTCCATGTTTTACTTTCCTAAAGGCCGAATCGTGAGTCATGGTTAGTAGTGGTGGTTTGAAGCTCTTCATGGGGGAGGTGTTGTGTAATTTAGCAGTGGCCACCCTTTTCTTCTATCTTGCACCAGGTACGGGCTGGGAAAGGGGGTGGAAGGTCCCTAGTGCTTTCACATGTAGACCCTTGAGCTTATTGGCTTGGAAATGGTGGTTGGGAGACTGAGTTTGCCTCCAACCCGAATCCATGTTGTTTATTTTTGCTACTACCATCTCCCACAACTTAGGGTGTTAGATGTTTCTTCCTTGGTAGATTGCAGCACTTTGGCTCTTGGTAGCTTAGTAGACTCTATAGGATGTAGTTTTTGGGCAGGGTTGATGATGTTTTCTCGCACGTAGTGCATTTCTTTTTTTCTTGCTTTGGGCAGTTGTGACTTTTACTGCTGTGTGTTTTCCTCTTTCATTTATCCTCTGGTTGACACTTTCATGCAGTTTTTACTTGTTTTGCTTGCTGAGGTATTCTTTCTTCTTTTGAATGCCTCGGGTTCTAAGCAGTAGCCAGTTTGGTGGCTAGGTTGCGGTGGTGTTGCTGGTGGTCTCTTGGACTTTGGAGATCCTTCTGGATTTTGTTTAGTGAGATAGTTTTCTGCACTTTTATTACAGACATACATGTTTGCTGGTCGGTTCGTGTCAGGTTATTGGCGCCCACTTGTAGTTTTTACCTTTGTACTAGATATATAACTTTTGCTACTATAATTTTCTGGAGATAGTCTACTTGCTCTGGTGAGGATTTATGCTAGGTTGCTAGCTATTTTCAAACTACAACTATTACTATAAGTATAGCTCATGATCTGCATGTTTTATAAAACTAAATCACTATTTTCCAAACAACGTATAAAGATCGTTTTCTTATATATAATATAAATTTAATGTAGAGTCTTGCATAGCATAAGCTGTCCTCTGGGGGCGTTCATGCACTCCTTAGGATGTCAAACCTGAATAAAGTATTTTTCCGCAGCGCATAAGTATAGTTTTAAACTGTGGACTAGGTGATCCACCGAGCCGAGGGATACGGCCTCTAGAATATAACTGATTTTATAATCATTAAACTCATGAATTTCTTTCATAAATTAAAGTAGATGGTTGTGCCTGAGCGTCAGCATTTATCCCCTACTTGACGTGGCATCATGACGCGTGTTTTCTCATACTCTGATAATTCCTAAATTCGGAGAAAATGCGGGTTGTTACAGTTGGTATCAGAGGGAGGTTGCTTGACAAGTTAGTCGGGCAACCTTTCTTTGATTGCTTTAGTAGTTCAGCATCATGTCATTCACACACCGATATGTAATCAGCACGTCTTGGCAAAAGCACGAACACTACACTCATAGCATAACATGAGGAATACGGGGCATATTATGCAGTATGGGATGCATAATATGTGTTCGTATATGGATCCACCATAGGGGCAGCATGTGAGGGTTATGTAGTATGGGATGCATAACCTCACCACATGGCTGCGACTAGCTCGTTTTCTCTTTCATTGCATGAGAATGTTATGTAGTATGGGATGCATAACATTTTCATACGTACACCGCTCATAACATGCATTAGGGCCTTTTTTTAGAATGCATAGCACAATCATGCATAGCATAACATTACATAAGCACAACGTGCAAAGCTAAAGGCTGGCAGGATGACATATGTACACACATAAGCTTTCAAGTCAAAAGTAATACAAATTCATGCATTCCCGATCTAGGCACATGAATTAGCATGGTTGTGGTTAACCATCTTAGGTTAGGAAATAACATCAATTTTTGTAAAAAGATAAACTCCCAGAACAAGTTTTGTAGCTTTAAGTTCATATCTATATATGTATTGTCTGTACTTGTAGTTGGGTCTAGCTATTGTACTAGGATCTAACAAGTGTTGCTATGATTTTAGGATGGTGTGTAACATCCCATTTCCGGCTAGACCCCTAGGAGTCGGATGGTTGTGGTAGAACCCTAGGGAGCCCAAAAACTTGAAATAAATCGACTAAGAAATCGGCTCACGGGTTGGTCACGCCCGTGACCCGCCATGTCACGCCCGTGACAAGGG
Source organism: Platanthera zijinensis (assembly GCA_039513925.1). NCBI lineage: Eukaryota > Viridiplantae > Streptophyta > Magnoliopsida > Asparagales > Orchidaceae > Platanthera > Platanthera zijinensis. Next base: position 136,835,241 of record CM077081.1, read on the forward strand.
CGTGACACGCTCGACGATCGCCGATCCCAACTCGACGATTGTCGAACCAAATTCGGCCACACGGGTCTGTCACGCCCGTGACCCTCCAGGTCACGCCCGTGACAAAGGGCGTGACACGCTCGACGATCGTCGAACCCCAATTCGACGATCGTCGACCCAAAATTTGACCACACGCCATGTCACGCCCGTGACTTGCATTGTCACGCCCGTGACATTGGGCGTGACCGCGCTCGACGATCGTCGATTTCAGTTTGACGATCGTCGACCCAGAACTAGTCATCAGGCATGTCACGCCCGTGACCCGCATTGTCACGCCCGTGACATTGGGCGTGACCACGCTCGACGATCGTCGATTTCAGCTCGACGATCGTCGACCAGAATTAGTCACCAGGCGTGTCACGCCCGTGACCCAAGTGTCACGCCCGTGACCACCCTTCGACGATCGTCGATCTCAGTTCGACGATCGTCGAACCCAGAACTGCTAACCGGGCCTGTCACGCCCGTGACTCATGTGTCACGCCCGTGACCAAGGCCGAAACGTCAGCCAGGCTGGAAATTGCGGTAACCGACGCCTTAATAAATTCTGGCTGTGGGGATGAAAACCAAGAGTATTTATGGGTCTTTTCCTACTTTAATTATGTTAATAATTAAGGAAAAGAGGGTCCAATAGGAAATTGCCACCTGGCAGGCACCTCTTCATCTCCAACTTTTCAAACTGCCTTTTCGTCATAACCGAAACGTCATAAGAATATTATTAATGGCCGCCAACGTTTCATCTCCAACGTTTCACCCTTTCCCCTCCCCATTTGCTCATCTATATAAGATTCCTGACAGCAAGAGGAAACGGTTACACTCCCTCAAACTATTCCAGACTTCCCCTTGCTGTTGAAGAATTTCCGGCGACGCCACCACCGCGCAAATGGCTTCCCGACGCTCTGCACGCCTTCAACCCGCGAACAAGGTCCTCCCCTCCCTCTTCTTCTGCGGATAGATCTTAGGAATCGTTAGGAGAGATATCGGGCTCAAAAGAGCCAGATCGGGTGAGCGTAATGGTGGTTTTCCGAAAATATCATGGTGGCGGGTTCGCCGGAAACCGCCTCTCCGGCGGCTGTGCCGCCGCCCGACGTTAGCCCTCGCCTCAACGGAGGTGGTGGTGGTGGTGGCCGGCCAGGGAGATGGCTGGGTGGCCGGGAAATAGCTTGGAAAGGCTACAGGAAAATTAGGTTTTCAGTCTCTGGTTCGGGTTGTAGAAGAAGATGAACAGTGCCTTTAATTAGATTTTATTTGTAAAATCAATTTCTGAATGAGATTTCTGTCATGTTAAATAATTTGGGAAAAATACTTAGAGGCTCCTACAGGAAAAGTGGTCAACATAGAAACTGTAGCACTTGAAGTTTAGTTTTATTCAAAATTAATTTCATTCAATTTGGATTCCTGGTTAGACCACAGCACCCTTTTTGGTGAGGTCTATCCAGAGGGCTGCCTTGACCTTAGAAAAATTCCCCACTCCAATCCAGTCGTCCAAACGACTTGAAATTTGGGATGTGGTCTAATCTTACATATATCTAGGTGCTATCCAAAAATGAGAATTTTTGGAGAATATTTTTCTATAGTTTTTAGAAAAATTCAATAATCCTAGCCGAATTTAATTAGGTGGTTAAATAATTTCCAAACCCTCCCAAATTTTGGTGAGTGGTCCCTGGGTTCACCATAAGGTTCTGTATAATTTTTCATCTCATTTGGAGATGGTTTGGTTTAGAATTGATCGACCCTAAGTTTTGCCCTAATAAGGGGTCTTAGGTTAAAAGTGCACTTTTGAAGTTTGAGTGGTGAGATCACCTCAACAGAGGCTGAGATTTTTACCACTGGCTAGTAATGTTCTCTAGCACCCCCTCATGGAGTTTGAGGTGGATCGAGGTAAGTTTACCCTAAGGACCAAGGCCAAACCCTAAGGATGGATCTTGGTGGTTTGTGAAGGTCATGTGGTCAAATGACCTTGGATTGACCCGAGGTCGGGTTATGAGAACCATAGGGCTAATATAGTTCTCTGGATGAAATTTTAGTGGATTTGGAGATCGTTGGGATGTCTAAAAACCTAACCCTAGTTTAGGGCGCAAAACTTATAGAGATAGGAAATGACACCAAACCACATTGAAAAGTGATGAGAATTGGGTAGAGTGGATTATAGGGGTAGTACAAGCTCTGGATATTTTTCTATGAATTTTATGCTCACTATTTTGGGTACTTCTTTAATGAATTGGTAGTTGCATGATTTGCTTAGAAAATTTATTAGAGTGTACAAACTTCCTGGAAAATTGATGAAATATAGGCAGAGGACCTCTATTATGATTTTAAAACTCTGTGAATTTTTATGGGATTTTTAGAAGCTTAATTCTAGGGCTTGCTTCATTAAGTATTATTTCTCATGGATATTGGATTAAATTTATTTTGGTGCTTAGCAAGCTGATAAAATTATGATTCTTTGCACAATGATCTCTTCTATATCATACTATTAATCAGTAATTTTTCCATAATTTTATGAAGAGTAATTTCAGTACTTCCTTCTTTACATGAGAATAATAGGATTATAATGGATAAATTAATTAGAGGCTAAATATCTCTTGTAAAATACTGCAAATTAGTATTTGATGATACCTTACTGTTATTTAGTGATCACAATTTTTGGGTGGCCATAACTTAAGAATATCATATAGTTCATGTTAAAAAATACCCATGGCCAATCTTTGAGAAAAATAAAATAAATATCAGATTAATTAGGAAAATTATAAATTCCTGGATTTAAGCTAATTAAGTCATGATAGTCCTCCAGTAAATATTATAGGAGATTTGGAAGATAATTTGGAGTACCTCCCCTTGTGTACCACATATAGCTTAGGATGGTCTGCATTTAGTAAAACCACGGAATTCTGATAATCGATGGTTGGTAGGGCAAATTTAGAATGAGTTCATTATTAGAAGTCAGGATAAGTAGAATGTGGGACTGGTTAGGATAAGAGAGTACGGGAACGACGAAAGATCGTCCGTCCCGGGAGGAAGAGGAAGAATCTTAATACGCTAGGGTTAGATTCATTATAACATTAAAAGGGGATTGGGTAAAGGGTAGACAACCAATAATAATAAGTGCCTTGCGAAAGGGAACTTCGGGCCGTAATGCACCGTCTTGGTTCCTAGTGCCCCTTGAGAGCCCTTCACGGGGTATACCGGGGGCAGTCCTGGGCTAACGTAAACCTTAGGAGTAATAAATCAAAAGAGCAACTAGTATAACTAGGATTGCACACACTCACTCCCCGGTAGTTAGGAAAGTAGAATTATAGGATTACTTGCCATCAGACAGTAGCTCTGAAGGTAGATGCACGGACAGTACTGTCCGGGGGGCCGCGGGCTCGAGGGTTGGAGTACGGAGAAAGGTGGTGGGTCATCGGTACTAGGCGATCGATCACACCGACAGCGGTACGATGACTCGGAGAAAAGTCTGGAGGGTACATCCAGCAGCAGTACGCGGATACTCTAGGTTGTGTTCTTCTAGGGGCGTATGGAAGGGCTAGGCCTGGTAGTGTGGTTACCCGCCTAGGAGTGGGGGGCCCGACCCACTGTCTCCGTTTGCCACTACGGAGGTTCCTGGGGGTGAAGCTAGCCTCCCGAACAGGGGGAACTAAAGGTCTGTGCGCATAGAGTCGTGTGCGTGGGTTGCACTTGCATGAATCATGGCATAGCATGTTTGCATATAACCGTCACCCCAACGTATAAATCGGTATGGGACTTTTTATACGATGGGAGCCTTACAGAAGATCCCTTAACTTATAAGTTTGTATGGGCATTCATATAAGTTAAGGTTACTTACATACTTACTTACTGTTCTCTAGTTGTCTTTTTATATAAATTGCTTCTTATTAATTGTTCTACCTATTACAACATTTATACTGCTCCCCGATATAACTTGCTAGTTAGGTCCGCCGACACTTGCTTGTCTATTCTCCACTTTTGTAGCTTCCCTTTCCTCCTCTCCGCCCGGTGCTTAGGAGCCGTGGTGGGAGGGGTAGGGTATGATAGGGCTTAGTCTTTATGACTAATGGTTTTCGAACCAAACATTACAGGAGCTCCGGATGGGAGACAGGGACCAGCACCAGCGGAGTACGGTGCGCATGGAGGTGGGACAGTCTAGCACCGGTGCACCTGCGACCAGCTCCGTGAGTGATTAGCATTTTCTTAGCTTCCGCGATGAGAGACTTGTAGTGAGGACTCTGATGTACTGGGCTCAAGCCCATTTATCTATTTTCCTATTATTGTATTGATGGACTGGATATGATTCTCTTTTATATACATGTTTTCTGTGGACTTGTCTACACTTTTGTATAAATGCTTCACTCGTTTGTGATCGAAAAGGGCCGGCAGAATTGGCGATTTGTAGTGGTTGCCTTCCCGAGATGTCGGTGCCACCGCAAAGCGGCAATTCTGGGCTAAGACCCCCGGTGGTTGAAAAAGAAAAAAAAAGAAGGGGGTCTTACAAGTGGTATCAGAGCAGACCTTGATCGAAAGAGAAGTAGTCCACAAAAACCTTAGGCCACCCCCGTGCGAGCTCAGTTTGCGGACAAAGTAGCAGCGGAAGCAGTGGTGTGCCCATAAGGGAAATCACATGTGAAAGTCCATCATAACTCTTCTTAAATTCCATTCATTCGCTCTCTAACCAATGGAATTTTTGCTTGTAGCCTGCGACGAACCCTACATCGCAGCAGGGGACACCTCAGGCCCCGGATGTGGTCCTGACTCCGCCAGCACCCATTCCGTTCCAGCAGATGGAGATGGGGCAAACATTGACGGCCATCCTGGAGGCCTTCAGAGCTCAGCAAGCCCCGGCCCCACAGCCGAACCCCGGGGCCAATTGGATGACTGTCTTCCGGGGACTATCCCATCCATCCTACCAGGGGACGGAGTCCGCAGTACATACGGAGGAGTGGTTGGACACCATTTACGAGATGCTGGCAGGGATTCGATGCCCCACGGAGGAGGCAGTTGCCTTGGCAGTCTCCTGCTTAGAGTCACACGGAAAGAGATGGTGGAAATCTCAGCTGGACACCACCTTTGCAGGGGTGGATTGTGCTGATATTACCTGGGAGGAGTTCAGAGCAGCGCTCTTGGGACACTTTGTACCTCAGTCGGCGAGAGATGACCTGGAGGATAGGTTCCTGCGGTTGAGGCAGGGGAGCAGGACTGTGGTGGAGTACTATCAGGAGTTCACACACCTGGCCCGATATGCGGACGCTTACCAGTTAGACGATGCTGGCTATGCCCGGAGGTTTTATAAGGGGCTGCAGGATGACATGAGGCAGGCCCTCCTTTTCGTTTCAGAGGGGAGTCTGGCCAGGATTCTGGAGATGGCTAAGAAGAGAGAGGCGGATCAGCTGACAGTGAGGAGCCGGAAGAGACCGGCTGATGATACAGTGATTGGGGGACGTAGAGACCGCCCTCGAGGCCAGGTTATTGGAGAGAGAAGGAACGGGGATCAGCCCCGTCAGGAGTTTTGGCAGGAGCAGAGGACTCAGGGGATATTGGCTCCCCAGCCTATACAGATGCTGGAAATGCCAAGGACGGCAGGGCAGCCACCGGTATGCTATCAGTGCAACCAGCCGGGGCATATCAAGCGGAACTGCCCTGTGGGGCGAGCGCCCCCACCAGCACATCAGGGCGCTCCACCCCCCAGACAGTTTGGCGGACGAGGACAGGACCGAGGACGAGGATTTCAGGATCGAGGCCGTAGGCAAGAGAGAGAGCAGGTGTATGCTCTAGACCTGACATAGCCTCGGAACCCAGAGCAGGTTATCACAGGTATGGCAGCACTTTTAAATTTTCTTCATATAAACTACTATTTTAGACGTAACCTGCTTAGAAATTTAAGAGAAGATGAACTGTAACAAAAATACTAAGACACTTAATTACCCCAGGCATAGTTTTCGTTAGCGGCAAGCCCGCTCACACCCTCTTTGACACCGGTGCGTCGCAATCATTCGTGTCAGAGGATTTCGTGAGAGGACTGGCAGGAGTGGAGCTGAGCACCGGGAAGATGCTGAGGGTGCGCCTACCCGATGGATCGGAGATATTGACCTCTACTCATTGTGATATGGAAGCAAGGATCGGCGGAAAGGTGTTTGAGGCACCAGCGACGGTTTTGAGGATGCCAGATTACGATCTGATTCTGGGCATGACCTGGCTGTACTGGAACCATGCCCAGATCGATTGCGTGGCGAAGAGGATCACCGTGAGGCACGGCGACTCCTACATTGTTATCGAAGGTATTATATCAGCACCCCGTACTTTACTATCGTCTGTGCAGGCCGTGAAGGCCCACCTATAGGGGGAAGAGGTTTATCAGATCCTCTTTGAGGCGGTCGTAGCCAAGGACTCCATTACAGATATTCCAGTGGTACGGGACTTCGCCGACGTGTTTCCGGAGAAGCTACCAGGGTTACCCCCGCACCGAGAGAGGGACTTTCAGATTCAGCTCATACCGGGGGCTAAGCCGGTATCCAGAGCTCCCTATCGAATGGCCCCAAAGGAGCTGGTGGAATTCCGGAGTCAGCTTCAGGAGTTAGTGGAGGCCGGGTTCGTCCGACCTAGCTCTTCACCATGGGGAGCTCCGGTGCTGTTCGTTAAGAAGAAAGACGGGACCCTCCGACTGTGCATAGATTACCGGGCTCTGAACAGGTTGACGGTCCGGAACACTTATCCCTTACCACGGATAGATGAGCTTTTTGACCAGCTGGAGGGAGCTCATTGGTTCTCAAAGCTGGATCTGAGATCAGGATACTACCAGCTTCGCATTCGGGAGGAGGACATCCCGAAGACGGCGTTCAGCAGCAGATACGGCTTGTACGAGTTTACCGTGATGCCGTTCGGGCTCACGAATGCACCCTCCGCATTCATGACTTTGATGAATCGGGTGTTCGAGGAGTACCTGGATGTCTTCGTCATTGTATTCATCGACGACATCCTCATCTATTCAAGGACGGAGGAGGAGCACACGAGACATCTAGCCTTGACCTTGGAGAAGCTGCGGGAGCACGAGATGTATGCCAAGTACAGCAAGTGCCAGTTCTGGCTAAAGGAGGTGGCCTTTCTGGGCCATGTCATCAGTGGGGCAGGTCTAGCAGTGGATCCGGCAAAGATCCAGGCAGTACGGGATTGGCCACCACTAAAGTCGGCCACGGATGTTCGGAGTTTCTTGGGACTTGCCGGTTACTACCGGAAGTTCGTAAAGGGGTTCTCTCAGATTGCCCTTCCTCTTACGTCTCTGACGAAGAAGGAGTCCCCTTTTACTTGGACGCCGCGGTGCGAATCTGCCTTCCAGGAGCTGAAGGATCGTCTCACCTCGGCCCCTATCCTTGCCCTCCCATCAGGGAGGGAGGGATTTCAGGTATATGCAGATGCTTCCTATCAGGGGATGGGCGCCGTCCTTATGCAGAATGGGCACGTAATCGCCTATGCCTCCCGTCAGTTGAAGCAGCATGAGCAGAACTACCCCGTGCACGATTTGGAGATGGGGGCAGTCATTTTTGCTCTTAAGATCTGGCGGCACTATCTCTACGGGGTACATTGTGATATCTTCTCCGATCACAAGAATCTGAAGTACGTCGACACCCAGAAGGATTTAAACATCAGGCAGAGACGCTGGGTGGAGTTCCTTTCGGATTACCAGTATACCATGCACTACCATCCGGGGAAGGCGAACGTGGTTGCGGATGCTCTGAGCCGGAGAGCGAATACGACTGGAGTAGGCCCGCAGCTGATGGCCTTGGAGTTGATTAGATCATTCGAGGAGATGCAGATTTCGCTAGTATCTGAGGATGACCCGGAGCTACTACAGATGACATCCGAGACCGCATCAGAGATGGGCAGAGGCTGGACGAGAGAGCTGAGCCGATATTCCGGGCCTTGGAGGAAGGCACGACAGGAGATTACACCTTGAGGGATGGGCTTCTGTGTTTCCGGGGCAGAGTCTACATACCAGCAGGAGGACGGATCCGGGAGGACATTTTGATGGAAGCTCACTACAGCCGGTATTCGGTACACCCGGGGATCACCAAGATGGTAAAGGATCTAAAGAGGACGATGTACTGGCCGGGCATGAAGAAAGATATTACATATTTTGTGACGCATTGTGAGGCCTGCCAGCTCGTGAAGGCGGAGTGTAGGAACCCGGCAGGATTGCTGCAGCCGCTTCCAGTGCCAGAGTGGAAGTTTGAGGACATAGCCATGGACTTTATACATGGGCTACCTAGATCCCGTGCGGGGAACGACTTGATCTGGGTGATAGTGGACAGGCTGACAAAGGTGGCCAGATTTATCCCAGTGGCGAAGGACACACCGGTCAGTGTTTTAGTACGGAGGTTCATCGAGCAGTTTGTGCGTTATCATGGGGTGCCCAAGACTATCGTTTCGGATCGGGATGGGCGGTTTACATCCAGGGAATGGAGGTCAGTCCAGGCCCATCTGGGTTCTCGGTTGACTTTCAGCACAGCTTTCCACCCTCAGACCGACGGACAGACAGAGCGCACAAACCGTACACTGGAGGACTTGTTACGACTGTGTATTCTGGACCGTGGCGAGCCTTGGGAGAGATTGCTGCCACTGGTCGAGTTTTCGTACAACAACGCTCATCAGTCCAGCATAGGCATGGCTCCATACGAAGCGTTGTACGGAAGGAGATGCAGAACCCCACTATCATGGGTTCAGGATGAGGATCCGCAGGCACTGGGCTCGGAGTTTGTGGGAGATACAGATGCTCAGATCAGATTGATCCGAGACAGGATGTTGGAAGCCCAGAGTAGACAGGCGAAATACTACGATGCGAGGCATCGCCAAGTGGAGTTCCAGGTGGGGGATCGAGTTTTCTTGAAGATACGGCCGATGCACGGAGTCTCGCGGGTTCGCAGGCGGAGGAAGCTCAGTCCAAGATATATGGGGCCCTACAGGATCCTGGAGCGGATCGGCCCCTTAGCCTATAGACTGGAACTACCGCCGGAGTTAGCGGGATTGCATGACGTCTTCCACGTCTCCTCACTTCGGAGGGCTCTGCTACGCCCTGAGCAGCTGATTCCCTCGGCAGATGGCCCGGTGGCCTCGGATCGGTCAGTCAACGTGGAGCCTATCAGGATTGACGATACGGCAGTGCGAGTCTTGCGGAGAAAGAAGGTCCCGTTAGTCAAGGTTCTGTGGAACAATCATGGGCAGGAGGAGCATACATGGGAACCACAGGACTTGATGCGGCAAAAATATCCGGAACTTTTTCGTCAGGTATACCTCAAAACCCCTCTGGACAATCAATTGCCTTCCTGTTTTAAACCAATGGAATTGAAATTTCAAGAATAGGGGCTAATCTTTTGTTTATTGGGGTGTATATACCTAGTTAGGTGGGCGAATTAAACCTTAGATTCGAAATCACACAAGCAAACGTAACGTAGGGAGGTAATCACTCGGTTCTCATGGGATGTTACAAGCTTAACTTTTCCCGATTTGAGTCCCGTAGGCTTAACCTTGATTTCGGGGACGAAATCTTTGTTTTGTTTATTGGGATTTGTAACATCCCATTTCCGGCTAGACCCCTAGGAGTCGGATGGTTGTGGTAGAACCCTAGGGAGCCCAAAAACTTGAAATAAATCGACTAAGAAATCGGCTCACGGGTTGGTCACGCCCGTGACCCGCCATGTCACGCCCGTGACAAGGGCGTGACACGCTCGACGATCGTCGATCCCAACTCGACGATCGTCGAACCAAATTCGGCCACACGGGTCTGTCACGCCCGTGACCCTCCACGTCAAGCCCGTGACAAAGGGCGTGACACGCTCGACGATCGTCGAACCCCAATTCGACGATCGTCGACCCAAAATTTGACCACACGCCATGTCACGCCCGTGACTTGCATTGTCACGCCCGTGACATTGGGCGTGACCGCGCTCGACGATCGTCGATTTCAGTTCGACGATCGTCGACCCAGAACTAGTCATCAGGCATGTCACGCCCGTGACCCGCATTGTCACGCCCGTGACATTGGGCGTGACCACGCTCGACGATCGTCGATTTCAGCTCGACGATCGTCGACCAGAATTAGTCACCAGGCGTGTCACGCCCGTGACCCAAGTGTCACGCCCGTGACCACCCTTCGACGATCGTCGATCTCAGTTCGACGATCGTCGAACCCAGAACTGCTAACCGGGCCTGTCACGCCCGTGACTCATGTGTCACGCCCGTGACCAAGGCCGAAACGTCAGCCAGGCTGGAAATTGCGGTAACCGACGCCTTAATAAATTCTGGCTGTGGGGATGAAAACCAAGAGTATTTATGGGTCTTTTCCTACTTTAATTATGTTAATAATTAAGGAAAAGAGGGTCCAATAGGAAATTGCCACCTGGCAGGCACCTCTTCATCTCCAACTTTTCAAACTGCCTTTTCGTCATAACCGAAACGTCATAAGAATATTATTAATGGCCGCCAACGTTTCATCTCCAACGTTTCACCCTTTCCCCTCCCCATTTGCTCATCTATATAAGATTCCTGACAGCAAGAGGAAACGGTTACACTCCCTCAAACTATTCCAGACTTCCCCTTGCTGTTGAAGAATTTCCGGCGACGCCACCACCGCGCAAATGGCTTCCCGACGCTCTGCACGCCTTCAACCCGCGAACAAGGTCCTCCCCTCCCTCTTCTTCTGCGGATAGATCTTAGCAATCGTTAGGAGAGATATCGGGCTCAAAAGAGCCAGATCGGGTGAGCGTAATGGTGGTTTTCCGAAAATATCATGGTGGCGGGTTCGCCGGAAACCGCCTCTCCGGCGGCTGTGCCGCCGCCCGACGTTAGCCCTCGCCTCAACGGAGGTGGTGGTGGTGGTGGCCGGCCAGGGAGATGGCTGGGTGGCCGGGAAATAGCTTGGAAAGGCTACAGGAAAATTAGGTTTTCAGTCTCTGGTTCGGGTTGTAGAAGAAGATGAACAGTGCCTTTAATTAGATTTTATTTGTAAAATCAATTTCTGAATGAGATTTCTGTCATGTTAAATAATTTGGGAAAAATACTTAGAGGCTCCTACAGGAAAAGTGGTCAACATAGAAACTGTAGCACTTGAAGTTTAGTTTTATTCAAAATTAATTTCATTCAATTTGGATTCCTGGTTAGACACAGCACCCTTTTTGGTGAGGTCTATCCAGAGGGCTGCCTTGACCTTAGAAAAATTCCCCACTCCAATCCAGTCGTCCAAACGACTTGAAATTTGGGATGTGGTCTAATCTTACATATATCTAGGTGCTATCCAAAAATGAGAATTTTTGGAGAATAGTTTTCTATAGTTTTTAGAAAAATTCAATAATCCTAGCCGAATTTAATTAGGTGGTTAAATAATTTCCAAACCCTCCCAAATTTTGGTGAGTGGTCCCTGGGTTCACCATAAGGTTCTGTATAATTTTTCATCTCATTTGGAGATGGTTTGGTTTAGAATTGATCGACCCTAAGTTTTGCCCTAATAAGGGGTCTTAGGTTAAAAGTGCACTTTTGAAGTTTGAGTTGTGAGATCACCTCAACAGAGGCTGAGATTTTTACCACTGGCTAGTAATGTTCTCTAGCACCCCCTCATGGAGTTTGAGGTGGATCGGGGTAAGTTTACCCTAAGGACCAAGGCCAAACCCTAAGGATGGATCTTGGTGGTTTGTGAAGGTCATGTGGTCAAATGACCTTGGATTGACCCGAGGTCGGGTTATGAGAACCATAGGGCTAATATAGTTCTCTGGATGAAATTTTAGTGGATTTGGAGATCGTTGGGATGTCTAAAAACCTAACCCTAGTTTAGGGCGCAAAACTTATAGAGATAGGAAATGACACCAAACCACATTGAAAAGTGATGAGAATTGGGTAGAGTGGATTATAGGGGTAGTACAAGCTCTGGATATTTTTCTATGAATTTTATGCTCACTATTTTGGGTACTTCTTTAATGAATTGGTAGTTGCATGATTTGCTTAGAAAATTTATTAGAGTGTACAAACTTCCTGGAAAATTGATGAAATATAGGCAGAGGACCTCTATTATGATTTTAAAACTCTGTGAATTTTTATGGGATTTTTAGAAGCTTAATTCTAGGGCTTGCTTCATTAAGTATTATTTATCATGGATATTGGATTAAATTTATTTTGGTGCTTAGCAAGCTGATAAAATTATGATTCTTTGCACAATGATCTCTTCTATATCATACTATTAATCAGTAATTTTTCCATAATTTTATGAAGAGTAATTTCAGTACTTCCTTCTTTACATGAGAATAATAGGATTATAATGGATAAATTAATTAGAGGCTAAATATCTCTTGTAAAATCCTGCAAATTAGTATTTGATGATACCTTACTGTTATTTAGTGATCACAATTTTTGGGTGGCCATAACTTAAGAATATCATATAGTTCATGTTAAAAAATACCCATGGACAATCTTTGAGAAAAATAAAATAAATATCAGATTAATTAGGAAAATTATAAATTCCTGGATTTAAGCTAATTAAGTCATGATAGTCCTCCAGTAAATATTATAGGAGATTTGGAAGATAATTTGGAGTACCTCCCCTTGTGTACCACATATAGCTTAGGATGGTCTGCATTTAGTAAAACCACGGAATTCTGATAATCGATGGTTGGTAGGGCAAATTTAGAATGAGTTCATTATTAGAAGTCAGGATAAGTAGAATGTGGGACTGGTTAGGATAAGAGAGTACGGGAACGACGAAAGATCGTCCGTCCCGGGAGGAAGAGGAAGAATCTTAATACGCTAGGGTTAGATTCATTATAACATTAAAAGGGGATTGGGTAAAGGGTAGACAACCAATAATAATAAGTGCCTTGCGAAAGGGAACTTCGGGCCGTAATGCACCGTCTTGGTTCCTAGTGCCCCTTGAGAGCCCTTCACGGGGTATACCGGGGGCAGTCCTGGGCTAACGTAAACCTTAGGAGTAATAAATCAAAAGAGCAACTAGTATAACTAGGATTGCACACACTCACTCCCCGGTAGTTAGGAAAGTAGAATTATAGGATTACTTGCCATCAGACAGTAGCTCTGAAGGTAGATGCACGGACAGTACTGTCCGGGGGGCCGTGGGCTCGAGGGTTGGAGTACGGAGAAAGGTGGTGGGTCATCGGTACTAGGCGATCGATCACACCGACAGCGGTACGATGACTCGGAGAAAAGTCTGGAGGGTACATCAAGCAGCAGTACGCGGATACTCTAGGTTGTGTTCTTCTAGGGGCGTACGGAAGGGCTAGGCCTGGTAGTGTGGTTACCCGCCTAGGAGTGGGGGGCCCGACCCACTGTCTCCGTTTGCCACTACGGAGGTTCCTGGGGGTGAAGCTAGCCTCCCGAACAGGGGGAACTAAAGGTCTGTGCGCATAGAGTCGTGTGCGTGGGTTGCACTTGCATGAATCATGGCATAGCATGTTTGCATATAACCGTCACCCCAACGTATAAATCGGTATGGGACTTTTTATACGATGGGAGCCTTGCAGAAGATCCCTTAACTTATAAGTTTGTATGGGCATTCATATAAGTTAAGGTTACTTACATACTTACTTACTGTTCTCTAGTTGTCTTTTTATATAAATTGCTTCTTATTAATTGTTCTACCTATTACAACATTTATACTGCTCCCCGATATAACTTGCTAGTTAGGTCCGCCAACACTTGCTTGTCTATTCTCCACTTTTGTAGCTTCCCTTTCCTCCTCTCCGCCCGGTGCTTAGGAGCCGTGGTGGGAGGGGTAGGGGATGATAGGGCTTAGTCTTTATGACTAATGGTTTTCGAACCAAACATTACAGGAGCTCCGGATGGGAGACAGGGACCAGCACCAGCGGAGTACGGTGCGCATGGAGGTGGGACAGTCTAGCACCGGTGCACCTGCGACCAGCTCCGTGAGTGATTAGCATTTTCTTAGCTTCCGCGATGAGAGACTTGTAGTGAGGACTCTGATGTACTGGGCTCAAGCCCATTTATCTATTTTCCTATTATTGTATTGATGGACTGGATATGATTCTCTTTTATATACATGTTTTCTGTAGACTTGTCTACACTTTTGTATAAATGCTTCTCTCGTTTGTGATCGAAAAGGGCCGGCAGAATTGGCGATTTGTAGTGGTTGCCTTCCCGAGATGTCGGTGCCACCGCAAAGCGGCAATTCTGGGCTAAGACCCCCGGTGGTTGAAAAAGAAAAAAAAAGAAGGGGGTCTTACATGGTGAGACGTCCTTCGACTAGATCGACACCCCTGTCTGAGGGTGAGTCATCTGGAGCTCAGAATGACGCGGTGATCGAGAGCTTGCGGTAGAGTAGCGATGCCATGAGCAAGCAGATGGTATAAATGCAGGCCCAGATTCAGTCCTTGTGGCGGTTGTGGCAGGTCAGACACAAGGAGTGCAAGGTCCTACAGGGGGGTTAGTTGTCCCTCCTCCTCCTGCAACCTTAAGACCTCCAGTGGTGGTGCTAGCAGAAATAGCCTTCATCTCGCAGTTTTAGAGGCTGAGCCCTCCCACTTATGATGAGAAGGTAGATTTCATGGTTATAGACGATTGGCTTATCTCCATGGATGAGATGTTCTCGTACTCAGGGATTGCAGATGATCATAGGATGATGATAGCCGCCTATTAGCTTAAAGGTTTGGCAAAGAGTTGGTGGCTGAAGAGAAGGAGAGCTTGGTAGCTTGATGCTCTTAGGAGGTGTTCTAGGAGATGCTGTTGAGGAAGTTCTTACCCTCGGTCGAGCGTGACCGCTTCATGAACGACTTCCTCCATCTGAAGCAAAGGACACTCACAGTGGGTGAGTATAAGATAGAGTTCAGAAAGTTGAACCGTTTTTCCCCTTGATGGGTCAGCATTGAGGCTGATCGAGTTAAGCGATTTCTCGGTGGTTTGAGGAGCGAGGTGCAGCAGTTGACCAGTGCTTATGGGTCAGAGACTTCTGCAGGAGTAGTGGAGGCTGCTCTGAAGGTGGAGGCTATTGAGTCAGCGAAGAGCAGAGGCCAGTAAATTAGGAAGGACAAGTGGAATTCTGTGGAGGAGAAGAAACCCGAGGTACCCGGTGCGGCTCCGGGAAAGAAGAGCAAAGTGGTGTGCAGCTTTTGTGGCCGATCAGGCCACCCTGTCGAGAGATGTTTCAAGAAGGCAGCAGCTCAGAGGAAGGAGCAGGTTCATGAGATTCAGGGTTCTCCTAGGAGAGATGTCTCCTATTCTGTTTGCAAGCCACCCGGGCTTGATGCTGCCCAGTGCTAGTCCAAGGATAAAGTCTGCTTTCAGTGTGGGCAGAAGGGACACATCAAGTCTAGGTGTCCTTAGGTCACGCCTGTTCTTAATGCAATTCCACTACAAGCATTACCTCCACCTCAGCGTGTGGACAAAGGCAAGGGAAAGCAGAACGTGATCTCTTCCGAGGAGGCTCAAGCTTCGATTCAGGTCATCTCAGGTTAGTTGTCTTTCCAGCCTGAAGGTTTTGGTCTTGTTTTGCTAGAATGTTTGCAGTATTATTGTGGTAGTTCCTTAGTTTTATATGCTCCTATAGGGAAATTTAAGGTGAAGAACCGCTAGGCGCGTGTTCTGTTTGACTCCGGCGCTACCCACTTGTTCGTGGCTAGAGCTTTTGTGGAGCGACATCGGTTGACTTTAGATCGAGTTCGGGATACCTTCCGTGTCAAGTTCCCCTCTAGTGAATCTGTGTTGTCAGATTTCGGCATGTTAGATTGCCCTTTTTTGTTGGGGGACTTCCTTGCGAAGGCAGACCTGAAGATTGTTGATCTGGAGGACTTCGATGTTATTTTGGGCATGGACTGGCTGTCTAGGTATGATGCAGTCATTAGATGCAAAGGGAAGCGCTTGGACTTCATCAGGGATGATGGTCAGCCTGGAAGACTGTATGTTGATCTATGCCAGGATTCTCCTGTTATCTCTGCGGTATGTGCTCAGAAGCTGCTTCTTTCGGATTGTTTTGCTTGTTTGGTATCGGTGGTTGGGACCGCTGTTAGTGTAGCGCGCTTGGAGGAGATTCCAGTTGTTCGTGATTTTGCCGATGTTTTTCCTAGTGATCTTCCTATCCTTCCTCCCGAGAGGGATATTGAGTTTGTGATCGATCTGGAGCCGGGTACGCATCCTATTGCTAAGGCGCCGTACCGGATGGCCCCTCGTGAGTTAGAGTAGTTGCGAGTCCAGTTGGATGAGCTGCTGGCAAAGGGATTTATTTGGCAGAGTTCGTCGCCTTGGGGTGCTCCTGTGCTGTTTGTGAAGAAGAAAGATGGGTCAATGCGGCTTTGCATCGACTATAGGGAGTTGAACAAAGTCACAAATAAGAATAGGTACCCTTTGCCTAGGATCGATGACGTATTTGACCAGGTGCGTGTAGCACGGTGTTATCCAAGATCGATCTTCGTTCAGACTATCATCAGCTCAGGATCCGTGAGGAAGATATTCCACGGACTGCGTTTAGATCGAGGCATGGACACTTTGAGTTCTTGGTGATGTCGTTTGGTTTGACCAACGCACCATCAAACTTCATGGATATGATGAATCGGGTGTTCAAGGATTTCTTAGACATGTTCGTGGTGGTCTTCATCGATGACGTGTTGGTTTATTCTCGCAGTGCTGAGGAGCATGAGCAGCATCTGCACTTGGTTCTATCGGAGTTAAGAAACCATAAGTTATTCTCCAAGCTGAGCAAGTGCGAATTTTGGTTGCCTCAGGTTTCTTTTCTAGGACACGTGGTGAACAAGGATGTGATCTCGATCGACCAGAAAAGTTCGCAGCATTGATGGATTGGAGTAGGCCAAATACGCCTAAGGAGATCAGGAGTTTCATAGGGTTTGCTGGCTACTACAGGAGGTTTGTCGAGGGTTTCTCTTCCCTAGCTGCACCTTTTGCAAAGCTAACTCAGAAGAACGTGGCTTTTGTTTGGAGCGAGAAGTGCGAAGAAGCCTTCCTGGAGTTAAAGAGGAGATTGTGCACTGCTCCCGTTCTAACCCTGCCTACTGAAGGGGTTGATTTTGATGTTTACGTGGATGCTTCGCATGTAGGTCTTGGTTGTGTGTTAATGCAGGTTCGAAAAGTGATTGCCTATGGGTCAAGGCAACTGAAGACTCATGAGAAAAATTATCCTACGCATGACCTCTAGTTCACAGCGATTATTTATGCGTTGAAGCTGTGGAGACACCTACTCTATGGGGCTCAGTTCAAGATCTTCACTGACCATAAGAGCCTGAAGTACGTGTTCACGCAGAAGGAGTTGAATCTGCCCCAGCGGCGGCGGCTAGAGTATGTGGCCGATTATGACGTAGAGATCCAGTATCATCCAGGCAAGGCCAATGTGGTGGCCGATACCTTGAGCCGAAAGACGGGAAAGATCTTTAATCTCACCGCCGATCGTTTAGTGGAGGAGTTCCTCCTTATGGATATATCAGTGGGATACTGTGTCTTGCAGAGTCGTTTATCAGTGGCAGAGCCGTCTTGGATTTCTTTGACCAGACTGCACCAGAAGGACGATCCGGATCTTCTGCACTTATTTACCAGGACCGAGAAGGGGGAGTTGGTAGACTTTGCTATCGATGATGCAGGTACTTTGAAGTACCGCAGCAGATTTTTCATCCCCGTTGTTGGGTACATTAGAGGTATGATTTGCTGAGAGGCTCATGGATCCAACGTTTCTTACCATCATGGATCTACAAAGATGTATCGTGACCTAAAGCAAATTGCCTGGTGGTATGGCATGAAAGGCGATATAGCCCGATTTGTTTCGGAGTGCCACACTTGCAAGCGTGTGAAGGCCGATCATGGAAGGCCTGGTGGAAAGTTGACTTCGTTAGAGATCCCGACTTGGAAGTGGGAAAGTATATCTATGGATTTCATCACGGGTTTACCGCGATCCCCGAGGGGATTTGATTCTGTCTTGGTCATAGTGGATAGACTAACGAAGTATGCTCACTTCGTGCCATATAAGATTGATTACTCGATGAAGAAGATAGCGGAGTTGTACTTGAATGAAGTCATCCGATTGCATTGTGCCTGTGAGTATCATTTCTGATCGAGACTCCCGGTTTACTTCTCGTTTTTGGCAGAGTCTGCAGGAGGGTTTGGGTACGGATCTGAGGTATTCTACTGCTTACAACCCGCAGACCAATAGGCAGACTGAGCCAGTGAACCTGATAGTTGAGGATATGATCCGATGCTATATTTTAGACCACGGTGGAGCGTGGGATGAGCGGCTGCGACTTATGGAATTTGCATACAACAACAATTATCAGGAAAGCTTGCAGATGGCTCCTTTTGAAGCCTTGTATGGGAGGGGCTGAGGAACACCGTTGTTTTGGGCTGAGGCTGGTGAGAGGCCTTTGTTGGGTCCAGATGCTCTTGAGGAGATGGAAGTCGCAGTGAAGCATATTCGTGAGAAGCTTCGTATAGCTCAAGAGAGATACGAGAAGAATGCCAATCGGCGTAGGTCTGCCTTGGAGTTTTCTGTAGGGGACCTTGTATTTCTTAAGGTTTCCCCGATGGTGGGTGTAAAGAGGTTTGGTAAGAATCGTAAATTGGACCCGAGGTATGTGGGCCCGTTTAAGATTTTGGAGCGGATTGGCGTGTCAGCTTATAGATTGGATTTGCCAGCAAACTTCCCAGGTGTTCATAATGTTTTCCATGTAAGCCAATTGCGGAAGTGTGTGCACAGCAGTGGGAAAGTCTTGGACGTTGTGCCCCAGTATGAGCCCAACCTCTCTTTTGTTGAAGTGCCGGTCCGTATTTTTGATACTCAGGAACATGTGTTGCGAATCAGGATTTGAAGAGCGCGACTTGGGAGCAAGAGTCGGCCACGAGGAAAGCTTACCCTCACCTATTTCCCTGATTTTGATCGGTATGTTTCCCTTCTTGTAACTCCTGTTTGTTACTTTTCCTTCTTTAGTAGGAGTGCTGTGCGTAAAGTTTTGGGACGAAACTTTCTTTTAGGAGGAGTGACTGTAACGCCCCCGATTTTTCTGCGACTATTTTTTATTCTTGTTTGGCGTTACGGTGATGCGTTTTCGTGGCTCGTGCCATTTGAGGAGTGTGGTTTAGCTCCTTAGAACTGAGTGGCATATTTTGTAGCCTATGGGCAAGGTCTTCCTAGCAAGCCGAGTCGTTTTGGGTGACCCGGTGTGGCCTCTTGGGGGATGCTTGTGTTTTTGCTTTAGGTGGGTATAACTCGAGTTCTGTTTGTCGAAAGTTAATTTCAACTTCGCCGATGTGTTTGTAGCGTGGGTATTTAGCTACGGTGTGAATTTCGTCGAATTACGAGGTAGTTCGGTTTTCGCGTCGTTTTGGGTGTGCTATTAGTAAAATCAAATTAGAAATTTGATTATAGCTGAGTGAATCAGCATTTTCAGGCAGCGGTTAGGCTAATTAGGCGTGTTAAGACTTATTTAAAGCCTTAATTAGAAGTTGGCGGGCCACTCTCCTCCTTCTTCCAAAGATAGAAAACCGTATGATCCTGTTCGCGGAAAACAGAGGCGGAATGGCGGTTAGCCCTAGCTTTCGGACGGTGATTCTGGGAGTGTTCGTGGACGGATTTCGATTCCGTAAGCGGCGTTGTCTTTCTCTCGCTCAGATCTACGTTTCGACGTTAAGAAATTTGATTTTTGTGGAGTTTTAAGAGATTTTGGATTTCGGTCTTGTGGTTTTCCACAATTAAAGTACGGGAGTGTGCTTTTAGGTGCTGCTGCGGCTAGTGCCATGTAAAGAGGAGGGAAAGCCGTCCAAGCTTCGCCGGAATTCGAGGCAAGTGGTATTCTTACCCTTGCCATGGTTGTTCTCTTGAAATTCTAAAAATTCCCAGTTAGCCCTAGGGTAGAAGCAAAGCATGTTCTCTTTTATCTTGCTGAATTTAGTGCTTAGATTCTCCTATGAGCCCCCCTTCTTTGTGTTGTTGGTGCTCAACCCGCCGGTGTAATGCCATCAGTTAAACTCCAGATTGCTTTCTGGTTGGTGGCTTATGGGTGAAGCATACAGAGAGAGAGAGGAGGGGGTGCCTGCTGTGTTTGTTGGATAGAGCCTATTTTGGATTCTGTCTGGTCGGCGTTGAGTGTGGTGCACACACTCAAAGCCTTTGCGGGATTAGCGTTGAGTGTGGTGCATACACTCAATGCTACAGCTGTAGCCAGTCAGAATTTTGTTAAGTACAAGGTATTTGAGTGAGGTGGACTCACTCAACGTCGCAGCCCCTGCTAGCGGCTAAGTACTTTGGAGTTGAGTGAGTCAACCTCACTCAACGCCATTTCCGTTTTGGCGTTGAGTGAGGAAAGCTCACTCAACGCTACGGTTATCCTGAGAAGCTATGTGTTTTGGCATTGAGTGAGTTGACCTCACTCAACGCCATTTCGGTTTTGTCATTGAGTGAGGTGGACTCACTCAACACCGTCGCTTCTGTGCAGCCAAGTACTTTGGCGTTGAGTGAGGTGTTCTCACTCAACGCCATCGCCTTTTTCTGAGGCTAAGTACTTTGGCGTTGAGTGAGTTGACCTCACTCAACGCCATTTCTAGTTTGGCATTG
The DNA here is from genome assembly GCA_039513925.1 of Platanthera zijinensis. Classification (NCBI taxonomy): domain Eukaryota; kingdom Viridiplantae; phylum Streptophyta; class Magnoliopsida; order Asparagales; family Orchidaceae; genus Platanthera; species Platanthera zijinensis. The sequence continues at coordinate 136,855,822 of CM077081.1, forward strand.
AGTGAGGTGGCCTCACTCAATTCCGAAGGCAAGTTTGGGCCAAGTCCCACGATGTTGAGTGAGTGTACCTCACTCAACGCCATTTTTGCTTTGGCGTTGAGTGAGGTAGACTCACTCAACACAACAGCCATTCTTCGCGACAAGAACTTCTGGCATTGAGTGAGATGACCTCACTCAATGCCATTGCTGTTTTGGCGTTGAGTGAGGTAAGCTCACTCAACGCCGCAGATTTGCCTTGTTGCAGCTAATTGCCAGGGCGTTGAGTGGGTGAGCTTCACTCAACGCCATTGGTGTTTTGGCGTTGAGTTAGGCACGCTCACTCAATGCCACTTTCTCTGTTTCTGGTTAAGTACCAGGGCGTTGAGTGAGTGTGCCTCACTCAACGTCATGGCTATTTTGGCGTTGAGTGAGGTTAGCTCACTCAACGCCAGAGTATTCTTTCGGGAGGCGTTGAGTGAGTGAACCTCACTCAATGCCATGCATGTTGTGGCGTTGAGTGAGGCTAGCTCACTCAATGCCAGAGTAGTTCTTCTGGAGGGCGTTGAGTGAGTGAACCTCACTCAACGCCATGTCTATTCTGACGCTGAGTTAGGCTAACTCACTCAACGCCAAGGTCTGGTTAGGCGTTGAGTGGGTCCCACTCAATGCCAAGCCGTGTTGTATCATTTCAACACTTTTTCCCTACCTTTATTTTTCGCTCCCGAGTGAATTCCTTGATTTTCTTTGTTTTCTGAGGTTCCTTGTCGGCCATGTTTTACTATCCTAAAGGACGAATCGTGGGTCGTGGTTAGTAGTGGTGGTTTGAAGCTCTTCATGTGGAGGTGTTGTGTAATTTAGCCGTGGCCACCCTTTTCTTCTATCTTGCACCAGGTACGGGCTGGGCAAGGGGGTGGAAGGTCCCTGATGCTTTCACATGTAGACCCTTGAGCTTGTTGGCTTGGAAATGGTGGTTGGGGGACTGAGTTTGCCTCCAACCCGGATCCATATTGTTTGTTTTTGCTACTACCATCTCCCACAGCTTAGGGTGTTAGATGTTTCTTCCTTGGTAGATTGCAGCACTTTGGGCTCTTGGTAGCTTAGTAGACTCTACAGGATGTAGTTTCTGGGCAGGGTTGATGCTGTTTCCTTACACGTAGTGCATTTCTTTTTGTCTTGCTTTGGGCAGTTGTGACTTTTACTGCTGTGTGTTTTACTCTTTCATTTATCCTATGGTTGACACTTTCATGCAATTTTTCCTTGTTTTGCTTGCTGAGGTATTCTTTCTTCTTTTGAATGCCTCAGGTTCTGAGCAGTAGCCAGTTTGGTGGCTAGGTTGCGGTGGTGTTGCTGGTGGTCTTTTGGACTTTGGAGATCCTTATGGATTTTGTTTAGTGAGGTAGTTTTCTGCACTTTTCTTACAGACATACATGATTGCCGGTGGGTTCGTGTCAGGTTGTTGGCGCCCACTGGTAGTTTTTACCTTTGTACTAGATATATTACTTTTGCTGCTACCATTTTATGGAGATAGTCTACTTGCTCTTGGGAGGATTTATGCTAGGTTGCTAGTTTTTTTAAAACTACAACTATTACTATAAGTATAGCTCATGATCTGCATGTTTTATAAAACTAAATCATTATTTTCCAAGCAACGTATAAAGGTCGTTTTCTTATATATAATATAAATTAAATGTAGAGTCTTGCATAGAATAAGCTGTCCTCTTGGGGCACTCATGCACTCCTTTGAATGTCAAACCTAAATAAAATATTTTTCCACAGCGCATAAGTATAGTTTTAAACTGTGGACTAGGTGATCCACCGAGCCGAGGGATACGGCCTCTAGAATATAACTTATTTTCTAATCATTAAACAAATGAATTTCTTTAATAAAGTAAAGTAGATGGTTGTGCCTGAGCGTCAGCAGTTATCCCCAGCTTGACGTGGCATCATGACGCGTGTTTTCTCATACTCTGATAATTCCTAAATTCGGATAAAATGCGGGTTGTGACACCCGCCTAGGAGCAGGCGAGGTCCCGCCTGTGACTAGAAGCGGGCGAGAAGGCGTCGAGTGGTCTCAACATCGTGCTGAGTGAGCTCCACTCACTCAACACCGTGGTCGGCAGCAAGGGCGCTGAGTGAGCTCTTCTCACTCAACACCGTGGTCAGCAGCAAGGGCATTGGGTGGGCTCCACTCACTCAACGTCGCATCCAACAGCGACAGCGTTAAGGTAAGAGGAGCTCCAGACTAGAGAGAGGCGTGAGCGTTCACCCTCGGTCAGCGAGGACCCGCTCTCGGTAGAGTCGGCGAGAAGGATTAAACTGGTGAGAAGGCGGGGGGGGGGGGGTGGCTCAGCCTGGGACTCTTGAAACTCCCTTTTAGCTCTCGCCAAATGAAGGCGAGAGGGTTCCCGACATAGAGTTCTCGCCGAGTGGGACCCAGGGTTAAGGGTAAAATTTCTTAATTTCCCTCGGGTAAAATTAACCTTATACCCTCAGGGGATGCTTTTAGTACTTTACAAGCACCGGGATTTTGCTATTGGCATACCGTCCAGGGGTATTTCAGTAACTTCAGGTCAGCAAATGGTTATAAATAGACCCATAAGGTCTCCTTAGAAAGCGGACTCTCATTTTTCTCTGAATCTCTTGTGCTTTCTGAGGAGCTCCTAGCCCAACTTTTGTCTTTGGAGGGGAAGCTCTCAGAGATCTTCCGGGTGTAAGGAAGGACATCCCTGCTGAGGCTTTGGGTCAGTCTTAGGTCGTTAGCTACCATTCGAGGGGCAGGGCTTGAGAGAAGTAGGTGTTGGCTGCACTCCGGTTTTGAACATTCGATGAGGACAATTTTGGCTCCAACAGAGGCTACCAATTCCTAACTTCTTAAACATCGAGATAGGCATCAGTTTATACTCGAACCTAAGTCTTCCAATGCGTTCTTGACAAAAAGATCACCAAAGACACACGGAATAGAAAAGCTACCTTGGTCACTGATTTTCTTTGGTAGACCGTTTGTCAAGATCGCGGAGCGCTCAGAATTTAACGTGACATGCGAAATGTTCTCTAACTTCTTTTGGTTAGTCAGGAGGTCCTTAAGGTACTTAGCGTACTTCGGCATATGGGAGATCGTTTCGTTGAAGGGAAGATTTATGTGGATTTGCTTGAACATTTCTAAGAAGTAGGAGTGCTAGTCATCCTTACATTGTGTATTAAGTTCGGAAGGGTATGGGGTGGTTTGATTATTTTTAAAGATGGGTGGTGGAGTGAGGTCTTTTTCTAAAATAGGGCTGATAACTTCTTCAGCAGAGGGTGGAATTTTTAAAATGGGAGCGGAACTTTGATTTTTTTTAAAACGGAGGCGGAGCTTGCTTCGGGCTCTTCACTAACCCTACCAGAAAATTGCTTCCCACTCCGAAGAGTTATAGCTTTCGCTTGCTCTCTCGGGTTGGGCTCGGTATTCGAAGGAAGAGACCCTGCGGGTCGCTCAAAACTTATTTTTGCGAGGTGTCTGATAGTTTTACTTTCAAGACTACCTAAACACCTAGAGGGGGGGGGGGGTTGAATAGGTACTTTTCCTTGATTTAACTTAAGGCAGAAAATAACTACAGTTCCTTGAGTAAATCAGATATTTCTACAGCTAATACAGCACAACAATCAGAATCATACACACATCACAGATTGCACACAGTTTTATAGTGGTTCCCCAAGATCTTGGTAAATCCACTTTCCCCCTTCACCTATCTAGCAGTATGCTAGATTCATCCTAACTTCTTCCTTTAGCTCATAATCCAGAAGGATTCCTATAACTCAGAATGTCTCCACATTCCTAAAACTCAGGCTAACAAGCCCTACCTCAGCCTTGCCACAAGGCCTACAACTCAGAGAATACCTTCTCCTAAAACTCAAGCATAAACAGCCTTTCCTCAGCCTTTCCACAAGGCCTACAACTCACAGAATACCTTCTCCTACAACTCAGGCATAAACAGCCCTACCACTCAGAGAATAAATCTCCTACACTCAGCCTTTATAAAATAGGCTTACAACTAAGATCTATGAATAGATCCTACAGAATTTGATAAGGAATTTTGTAATCTCTTACCCCTGTTGAGAGAGAAGGGAAAAGAACTTTCTTGATCAGCTTCTTGAAGAGGCTGATGGCTGAAATCAACTTGATCTTAGCTTTCTTCAAAACTTCTTGAATCTAAACTTAGTTGGGTTGATTTCCTTTGAATATAACTGACTGGCAGCTTCCTTATTAGACTTCATAAATAAATCTGAATCTTCTTGACAGATTAGTTCAGTATCTGCTTCTTGAGAGACCTGTGAATGTCTCCCTCTTGATTTCAAATAGCTGGATCTCTCTCTATCCAAACCTCTTGAAGATACTTCTGAATTCTTGATATAATTCAACTTAGACAAAATCTGAATAGTAAACTACTTTAGAACGTCTTCTTTGATCTTCTCATGAAGATCTTCTTCTTTGTTACTTGTACTTTCTTGATCAGAGATCAATCTCACAATAGGTGTGTTAGTTGTTTGTATTGTTCAACTTTCTTCTTTTAAATCCATCTATTTATAGACTTCATCCATGGTAATCGGCTGATCCAGTTTCTAACTAACTTCTGACAAGTCTGACAGCTTCAGTAAACCTTTTGTAACTCACAGCTATCAAGTCTTCAAATAGTTCTTGAGCCTTTGTCTCTGTCAGCAAAGCGTCGAGACCTACTGTCATAAAGTGTCGAGACCATCTTTCAATATGTGTCGACACAAGTGACTTAAGTGTCGACACAGCCTTTGGTGATGTCGACATAGCAGCCTTGATGTCGACACAGCTTCTTGACATTGCATCTTGAGAATGTGTCGACACTGATTATTTGTGTCAACACAAACACTTCACCATTCATCAGCAATCAACTTGGTCTAGACTCAGATGTGTGTCGACACAAGTCCTGTGTGTCGACACAGTTGATGTAGATTAAGAACATAGCGTGTGTCGACACTGCCTCTGGGTGTCGACACAGTTGTTGTCAACTCTGCCTCTGTGTGTCGACACAGTTGATGTAGATTGACTATTTCTTTGTGTGGACACTGCCTCCCGGTGTAGACACAAATTCACTGAGGTGTCGACACATCCATTTCCAAGTGTCGACACAATCTTACTGAAGTGTCGACACAGCTTCCTCAGGTGTCGACATATGGACTTAGAAATTTTTCTTTGCATTTTAGCACATTCTTAACCTGCACATATAAACATAAAATAACTTCAAATACACCTTGATGTATATCATATAGCTAAGTTTGACTTGTCCAAATAAGGTATACATTTTCCAATGTACCCAACAATCTTCCCCTATTTAGAGAAGTCATAACTCTTTAGCCAATGATATACACCACTTGGAAAATAAACAAGATGATGTACATAAGCATTATATTACAGGGTACTTAATAAACAAAACACAGATCATAGTTATATCACATAATAAAGATGTAAGAGAGAATGATCACGGAACAATGTTCTGTATATTAACTCAAAAATGTTTGTTACAAGTTGTTTACATTGATTTCTTTAACAAACTAACAATTACATAGTTCTTGAACAAAAACTAGTAGAACTTAGACTAAGGCTGGACTGGCTCCTTGATGACAATCCCTTTGCCAGATTTAATCTGAGCCTGCACAATAGGTTCTGTATCTTCAATAGGCTTCTTGCCTTTCAACTCAGCTTTCTTTTGTGCATCAGCCTTGATCCTTTGCCTTTCAAAATAATGAAAGGGTTTGGGGAAATACTTGCTAGGTTCTTTAGTATCAGGAGGTAGCTTCCCCATCTTAGCCTTTCTCTTGTGTTATACTATGGCCTCCTACCCGGCTTCATACTTTTGCCATTCTTGCTCATTGTACCATTTTCCCCTTTCACGTACTTGATCTTTTACAGCTTTCCAGGCAATTAAAATGATATTCCTTGAAGTAGGACTCCACTGCTCCTAGTCTGGCTTTAGCTCAGCTTGCTCTCTGAATCTTTTCTTTGATAACTGAGCATCTTGCTGAGCTTTGATAACAGCATCTGTCATATCCTCCTTTTCAATAATAACATTTGTAACTGGTAGAGGAGGGTTGTACATAGACTCAACTTATTGATGTACCATTTCAATATCTGTAGGAGGGTAAATGACTTGGGCAACCTCAGGTTGATCACCTTTAAGTAGAATTGGTTGCACCCCTGACTCAGCCATATTATCATCATCACATAAGGGTTGATATCCCAAAGTTGCTCTTATGCTGTTGGTTACCCATTTGGCATGATCAGATCCAGCATAGACTAATACCCTCTCCCCCTTAATGACTTCTCTGGTCATATGATCTCTTAAGTCCTCTTTTTGAAATCTTATTTGCCCATCCAGGTAATTGATTCCATCTTTAAAGAATGGCTTTAACTTTTGAAGCTTGTCACTAATTAACTTCTCAGATGAAGTGATGGCAGTTTTAACTGATTCTGGGGCAGCCTACAGCTTCTTATCATATTCTTTTATTTCTTTAGCCCTTGCAGTAGTCATTCCTGTAACAGCAGTTGTTAACTCAGTGACAATCACATTGTGATATTCTGTCAGATTGTTATTCATTATTATTTGATTTTCAAGGTCATAGCCTTGTTTGACAGCCATCTCATCCAGTTGCTTCTTTTTTTTTCTTTTTCCATGGCAACAAATACCACAACATTGCCTCCCTTGTGGAAACAGTCTATCATCTCTTTTTTATTCTGATTGACCTCAAATCTGATAGACTTTATCTCTTGGGCTAGATCAAATTGAAGAGCCTTTTGGCTTTCACCACATATTTTTATAGAAGCAATCTTTGCTCATCAAATTTTACTTGTAAGTCAACCAAGTACTTGCTGTAATCAATCTCAGGAGTAGAATGTAAAGTAGTTGTTTGGAGAGCCTTCTTATAGATTTGACTTCTTCTCTTAAAGACCATAAGTTTTCTTTTCTTGGCCTCCCTGACTTCTTCATGCTCAGACTCTGAAGAACTTTAGATATAAACTCTCTCTTGAGGAGTGGAAGAAATTTATTTTTCAGCTCCATGTTGCTCCTCCTCTATATCATCCTGCTCCCCCTCAACCCTTACTTGCTCCCCCTCAAATCTTAGGATCTCCATTTTATCTTCTTCTCCTCCAAGATAAGGAAACAGCTCTTCAAGAGTGAATTCTTGTTGTGTGAGAGCAGGAGATTGTACTTTCTCAGCAGCAGTAGTAACTCCAGAAATATCAAGATCAGTTTGAGGAACAATGCCCTCTGATAAATTGATTCTTTCTTCCTCTTGCACTTGTTCAAAATGTGTCTCCCCCTGCAAATGTGCAGTAATTGGCTCCCCCTACACCTGTGCAGATATACTCTCTTCCTTAACTTGGGTAGTCACAGTCAGATCCTGAACTTATGCTCTAACTTGCTCTTCCTGGTCTTGTGCATCTTCATGACCATGCTCAGTCATCTCTTTTGAAAGAACTCTATCCCACCTGGAGAATAACCTTATGTCCATTCTCCTCATGTGGTTTATCTTTGATTGAGGAATCTATTGCATGACCTCTGGAATTATTCCAGCCAGGTACAGACTCATGATCCTAGCCAAGTTTGGCTTCTTGATTCCTTCTTTAATCTTGTCAAACAGTACTGCAGACCAATTGGTTTGAATTTTAAAGATTACCCTTGTCATCAGGCTTAACATATAGGCTGATATCCTATCATGGCCACCTGGTTTACATAAGATCACTTTACCTATTATTTCAGACAGGAATTTCCCCTAATGATTCATGCCCTTCCTGTTGATGGAAGATCCTATTTTAATGGTTGGATCCAATCCACACCATTGAATTGCCTCCCTAGTCCTTGAGGCTGGCACCTCTTCCTCCTCATGTATTCTAGGAAGATGGAGAATCTTGCTCAACCTTTTCTGAGATAGCTTGACTATTTCTCCATGTACAGTGGATTTGATCTTCAACCCAGTTGAGTCCAGTGATGCAGCAGTATAGAACTCGAATACTTCTTTCTTCCATATCTTAGTAGGTTTATAGACAAGATATTTTAATCCGTTTTCTGCAAGAAGTGAAATGACTTGTTTGATCTTTGAATCGGCATCGTCGAATGCTTGCCTAACCAACTCATATCCTTCATTGACATTGTCTTCAACATTGGGCGTCATTGGAATGAAGAGAAAGCTTGGTTGGAGAGAAGAGAGATTATCGACGCAAGGTTTTTGTCTCGAAACCCTGGTGAGCGTGTCGATAGAATAAGTTCTTTATCTATTTATACCGTTCTAATCAAAGACGATCAAAAGGCGAGCAAAGACTGTCTAAAAAGTGTCGATACTGTTAAAAAGTGTCGACACACACTTCTATTATCTCGACGACGGAGCTGACTACTATGTGTCGACACTAATTGATGATATGTCGACACTGGAGATACTTAGTAGTTCATCAGAAATTCTGTGTCGACTCTTATTAGAGGTGTCGACACAAAATCTGTAAGTGTTGACACCATTACTCAGGTTTTGTCGATACTACATTTCTGGATGTATCGACTCTTTGTCCCTTAGGTGTCGACACTTTTACTCTGTGTCGACACAATTTTCTTGAATTGTCGACATAACTTTTCTGTATCGACACTTTATTACTGAATGTGTCGACACAATTTTACTTAGCCAATTTTTGGTAAACTAACATATGGTCAGCATTCCTAATTCAATTTTAAATCTATTGAATTTAGTTTCATCTAGAGGCTTAGTAAATACATCTGCAATTTGATAATCAGTTTTAACAAATTCTAATGAGATATCTTCTTTTTCTACATGTTCTCTAAGAAAATGGTATTTTATCTCTATATGCTTTGTCCTACTATGTGAAAAAGGATTGTTTGCAATAGAAATGGAACTTTTAGAATCACACAATAAAGGTGTTCTACTTACTTTAATACCATAGTCCCTTAGCTGATGTTGAATCCAAAACAACTGTGCACAGAAACTTCCTGCTGCCACATATTCAGACTCAGCTGTGGATATTGACACACTAGTCTGCTTCTTACTGCTCTAAGATATCAATCTTCCTCTGAGGAATTGGCATGTACCTGTAGTACTTTTTCTATCTTCTTTACAGCCTGCAAAATCTGCATCTGAATAACCTGTTAGTAGAAAATCTCCATTCCTTGGGTACCAAAGGCCTAGATTAGGTGTGCCCTATAGATATCTCAAAATCCTCTTGACTGCAGTATAATGTGATTCTTTAGGGCATGCTTGGTACCTAGCATAAACACATGTTGCATACATAATGTATGGTCTACTAGCAGTGAGATATAATAGAGAGCCAATTATTCCTCTATACAAAGACTCATCTGCAGGTTTACCTGCATCATCTTTGCATATAGGCATACTTGTTCCCATAGAAGTTCTCATGGTGGAGGATGATTCCATACCATACTTCTTAATTAACTCCTTGGTGAACTTAGACTGGGATATGGACAATCCATCATCAGTCTGTCTTACTTCGAGTCCCAAGAAGAACTTAAGTTCCCCCATACTGCTCATTTCAAACTTCCCTTGCATAAGTTTGGCAAACTTCTTGCAAAGGTTGTTCTCTGTAGACCAAAAAATTATGTCATCTACATAGATCTGAACTAAGATTATCTTCCCTTTAGATTCCCTTAGGAATAGAGTTTTGTCTATTTTACCTTTTGAGAATTTGTTCTCAATAAGGAAAGTAGACAGGGTTTCATACCAAGCCCTTGGGGCTTACTTTAACCCATACAATGCTTTCCTAAGTCTATAGACATAACCAGGTTTAAGAGAATCTACAAAACCTTATGGCTGCTCTACATAGACTTCTTCTTTTAGATCACCATTCAGGAATGCTGATTTCACATCCATTTGATATACCTTGAAGCCTTGATATACTGCATAGGCAAACAACATTCTGATTTCTTCTAGTAGTGCTACTGGGGCAAATGTTTGGTCAAAGTCTATTCCCTCTTCCTACATGTATCCTTTTGCAACCAATCTTGCTTTATTATTCACAATAACTCTATTCTCATCCAACTTGTTCCTAAAAATCCACTTTGTACCAATGATGTTGTGGTCTTTTGGTTTAGGAACCAACTCCCAGACCTTGCATCTTCTAAACTGATTAAGATCCTCTTGTATAACATTAATCCAGTGTTGGTCTTGGATAGCTTCTTCAAATTTCTTTGGCTCCAGTTGAGATAGAAAACTTGAGTGCAGGACTGTATTCAGATTTCTACTTCTGGTTTGCACTCCATGTCTTGGATCACCAATTATCTGATTTGCTGGATGATCCTTTAAAGGTCTTACAGCATGAGGTAAAATTCCTTCTGGCTGAACAACTCCAGTTACATCATTATGCTGCACCTCTTGATTGTCATCAGCTTCTAGAGAGTCTTGTACTCCCCCTGGAAAGTAGCCATCATTTTCAAATCCTTCATCTTCAGTTGAGCCTTCTGTAATGGAAAGCTTGTCCATTCTATTGCTTATACCTGTTGGACTGCATGAAGTACAAGGTAACTCACTTTTGATTAATCTAGTTTCATCAAATACAACATGTACAAATTCTTCTATAACCTGTGTAATCAAGTTGTAGACCCTATAAGCCTTACTATTGTTGATGTACCCAACAAATATCCCATCTTGGGATTTGGCAGAAACTTAGTTAGATAAGACTTGCCATTGTTTAGGATATAACACTTGCAACCAAATATTCTAAAATAGGATAGATTTTGTTTTCTACCTTTCATGATCTCATAGGGAGTCTTTTTGTGGTACTTGGTAATAGAAGCCCTGTTGAGCACATGACATGCAGTGTTTACTGCCTCAGCCCAGAAATATTCTGGGAGAGAAATGTCACTCAATAGAGTTCTACCAGCTTCAATCAATGTCCTATTCTTTCTTTCAGCAATACCATTTTGCTGAGGTGTTCTAGGTGAGGAGAATCCTTGAAAAATCCTAAACTCTTCACACAATCTTATCATACTTTCAGATTGAAATTCAGTGCCATGGCCACTTCTAATTTCGACCACTTTACTGTCCAGTTCATTCTTAATTTGTCTAACAAAACTGTGTAAAACACTTGGGGTTTCAGATTTTTATCTTAGAAAGAACACCCAGGAATATCTAGAATAGTCATCTACAACCACAAAAGTGTAGAACTTCCTACCTAGACTATGAACTGGCATAGGACCAAAAAGATCCATATGTAAGAGGTATAGACACCTCACTGAATCCTTGTTTTCAAGGCTATGAAAGGAGGATTTTGTCTCCTTGCCCTTTTGACAAGCTGAACATATCCCTTCCTTTATACACTTAACTTGAGGACAATTCCTCACTAACTCTTTGCTAAAGAGTTGGCCAATTGTTTTGTAGTTAAGATGAGCCAGCCTCTTGTGCCATTTGACACAATGAGATGCTTTCTCATCAGCTACAAGACAAATATGAGAACCTTTGTTCTCACACCCAGAATCCAGACAATAAAAATTTCTCTTTCTATATCCTGTCAAAATAATCTTTTGATCACTTGACCTTTTGATATGACATCCATTCTTAGCAAATCAAATGTCATATCCTAGATCACTCAGCTAACTTATGCTTATCAGGTTGTGTTTCAAACCTTTTACATAAGCCACTTGAGTGATGGTAATTTGGTTGGAAGAGATGTTACCAATTCCTTTGATGATTCCTCTTTCAGATCCACCAAAGATTACTTTAGGCCCATCCTTGATAGGTGTGTACTCCTTCAGTAGCCCCTTTGTTCCAGTCATGTGCCTGGAACATCACTGTCCAAGTACCATATGAGGGCATGACAACTTGGAATTTCCTGTAATACAGAATTACTTTCCCTTAGAACCCAAGTAAGTCTTGGGTCCTTGGTTAAAGTTAGCACCATTTATATCAAAACAACCAGCAACTCTTCTAACTGGTAGACTGTTGTTCTTCGTGACACTTATGTTATGCCAGCAGTCTAAGGCAAATTGGCCTGTCTTGCCACAGCACCAACATTCATGCTTGTTGTATCTAGGTATAGATACATTTTTGGCAGAAAAAATTCTGTTCTGTGCTGGTGCTGCTGCAGCTACACCCACTGATTTCTTATAACCATGGGGTTTATGAACATGGGATGACTTATTGGCATTAACACCCTTGTTATTCAGAACATCAGTCTTATTAAGACCATGAATGTTTTCAAGATCATACTTGTTAGAAGGCTCATGAACCTTTCTAAAAACTACAGGGACTTTAAAGTTCAATGGCTGAACAGAGGCTTTGCTCTTTCTCTTGAAATGGGCAGCCCTGGTGTTACCTTTATAGCATATTCTAGACTTACCCTTTTGAGCCACAAACTCATCTATTAAGGGTAAGACTGATTTTGGCTTAGAGTAACTAGCCACCAAATCTTTCTCTACTTGAAGTCTGACTTCCAGACCTTTAATTAGATCATTTTTATATGTTATTGTACCCATCTGAATAACAGTAATAGTTTTTAGCTTGGCAACCTCATTCATTTGTTGATACAATTCTTTCTCTAAACCAGATGCAGTCATCTTAAGATCTGTAATTTCCTTAGCCTGATTTTTTGCCAGGTTTTTGCTTTTCTTAAGTGCCTGCAATAAGTCCCCATATTCATCTATCAACTGATGAATATCTACTTCAGATTCTGATCCATCCTCTTCACTTGATGAAGATGAATCTGACTCTGAACCAGTACTGTAATCAGAAATTCTAGAATTACTTTGTACCTTACTGGGACCAGGCTGATCCTGGCACTTGTTGTCTTCTGATTTAGCCATCAGTTCCATGCACTGATGGTCTTCTTGTTCATTAATGGAGTCCAGTAATTGCATAAACTCCTCTTCTTCACTAGCTGTATACAGTCCAATGTATGCTTCATCTTCAGATTCTGACTCTGAGGAGGATTGATCTGTAAGACTCTTCTCCTTCTTAGCAACAAAGGATTTCTCCTTCTTGCCCTTTTGTTAAGTCTTCTTTCTGTCTGCTGACTCCTTCCTCTTTTCTGGACACTCAGCCACCACATGTCCTGGCCTATTGCAGCAATAGCAAACGATTTTTGATGTTGTAGCTTTGCTGGGCTTAGACCTGCTCCTTTCCTTTCTTGATTATTTTCTCTTTTGATAGTAGTCATCAACTGGCTGTGATGTGGAGGGCCTTGACTTCCACTGCTTCTTCTTAAAGAACCTCTGAAACTGCCTCGTAAAGGCAGCAAAATCTGCATCTGAATCACTACTATCTGAGTTCTAATTGTCTGAATTCTCTGAGATAACTTCAGCAACTTCCTTAGGAGGTGATGGAGACATCCTCCTTCTCTTTCTAGTGGATTCAACCTTGAAGGCCACTGACTTTTCTCTATGCTCTCCTTTTGTATTTCTTTCTTCCTACTTCATAGCCATTAGTTGCATTTCATATGATAGCAACTTTCCAAATAAGGTTAGAGGAGAAATGTCTTCTAGTTTGGCCACTTCTCTAATGGCACAAATCTTGGTATCCCAATCCTTTGTCAAGGATCTTAGGAATTTTTCATTCACCTCATAAGTACTGAAGACACTTCCATAGGACATCAGTTCATTCAGTATCCTGTAGAATTTCTTGTAGCATTCAGGTATGCTATCAGAATTCCCTTGTCTGAAACTCTCAAATTCTTGATTGAGCATAGACTTTCTATCTTTTCTAACTTCTTCAGAACCCTCCATGTTGACAATAAAAGTGTCCCACATTTTCTTAGAGGTTTTGCAGTGAATCAAATTTTGGAAAGTAGAATCATCTATGGCACTCACTATGATATTCTGAGCTCTTTTATCCATAGTTGCCTATATAATCTCATCCTTGGTCATTTCAGAAAAATCTTTAGGAGTTCTTTGATTTGAATCTAGAACAGACACATTCATTGGGATACATGGACCTTATTTTACTTTGATATATATCCTTGGGTCAGAGGCCTCCATAAACAACTTAACCCTTTCTTTCCAGATTCCAAAAATCTCTTTCCTGCAGATGGGTAATTTCATTGACCCTAATTCCTTGTGATTCTCTCCAGAACCCATTTTCTTGATTCTTGATTCTGCCTTAGGAATCAAACTCAGACTGTTAAGTCTTTATTGTAGCAACTTCCCTCTGATACCACTTGATAGTTTTACTTTCAAGACTACCTAAACACCTAGAGGGGGGGGGTGAATTGGTACTTTTCCTTGATTTAACTTAAGGTAGAAAATAACTACAGTTACTTGAGTAAATCAGATATTTCTACAGCTAACACAGCACAACAATCACAATCATAAACACATCACAGATTACACACAGTTTTATAGTGGTTCCCCAAGGTCTGGGTACATCCACTTTCCCCATTCACCTATCTAGCAGTATGCAAGATTCGGCCTAACTTCTTCCTTTAGATCAGAATCCATAAGGATTCCTACAACTCAGAATCTTCCACATTCCTACAACAAAGGCTAACAAGCCCTACCTCAGCCTTACCACAAGGCCTACAACTCAGAGAATACCTTCTCCTACAACTCAGGCATAAACAGCCCTACCTCAGCCTTGCCACAAGGCCTACAACTCAGAGAATACCTTCTCCTACAACTCAGGCATAAACAGCCCTACCACTCTGAGAATAAATCTCCTACACTCAGCCTTTATAAAATAGGCTTACAACTCAGATCTATGAATAGATCCTATAGAATTTGATAAGGAATTTTATAATCTCTTACCCCTATCTAGAGAGAAGGGATAAGAACTTTCTTGATCAGCTTCTTGAAGAGGCTGATGGCTGAAATCAACATGATCTTAGCATTCTTCAAAGCTTCTTGAATCTGAACTTAGTTGGGGTTATTTCCTTTGAATATAACTGACTGGTAGCTTCCTTCTTAGACTTCATAAATAAATCTGAATCTTCTTGACAGATTAGTTCAGTATCTGCTTCTTGAGAGACCTGTGAATGTCTCCTTCTTGATTTCAAATAGCTGGATCTCTCTCTATCCAAACCTCTTGAAGATACTTCTTAATTCTTTATTGAATTCAACTTAGACAGAATCTGAATAGTAAACTACTTCAGAATGTCTTCTTAGATCTTCTCACGAAGATCTTCTTCTTTGTTACTTGTACTTTCTTGATCAGAGATCAACCTCACAATAGGTGTGTTAGTTGTGTGTATTGTTCAACTTTCTTCTTCTAAATCCATCTATTTATAGACTTCATCCATGGTAATCGGTTATCCGGTTTCTAACTAACTTCTGACAAGTTTGACAGCTTTAGTAAACCTGTTGTAACTCACAGTTGTCAAGTCTTCAAACAGTTCTTGAGCTTTTGTCTCTATCAGCAAAGCGTCGAGACTGACTATTATAAATTGTCGAGACCATCTGTCAATATGTGTCGACACAAGTGACTTAAGTGTCGACACAGCCTTTGGTGATGTCGACATAGCTTCCTTGATGTCGACACAGCTTCTTGACACTGCATCTTGAGAATGTGTCGACACTGATTATTTGTGTCGACACAAACACTTCACCATTCATG
Organism: Platanthera zijinensis; assembly: GCA_039513925.1. Taxonomy (NCBI): domain Eukaryota; kingdom Viridiplantae; phylum Streptophyta; class Magnoliopsida; order Asparagales; family Orchidaceae; genus Platanthera; species Platanthera zijinensis. The sequence goes on from CM077081.1 coordinate 136,871,365, forward strand.
AGCAATCAACTTGGTCTAGACTAAGCTGTGTGTCGACACAAGTCCTGTGTGTCGACTCAGTTGATGTAGATTCAGAACATAGCGTGTGTCGACACTACCTCCAGGTGTCGACATAGTTGTTGTCGACTCTGCCTCTGTGTGTCGACACAGTTGATGTAGATTGACTATTTTTGTGTGTCAACACTGCCTCCCGGTGTCTACACAAATTCACTTAGGTGTCGACACAGCTTTTTCCAAGTGTCGACACAATCTTACTGAAGTGTCGACACAGCTTCCTCATGTGTCGACATATAGACTTAGAATTTTTTTTTGCATTTTATCACATTCTTAACCTGCACATATAAACATAAAATAACATTAAATACACCTTGATGTATATCATTGAGCTAAGTTTGACTTGTCAAAATCAGGTACACATTTTTCAATGTACCCAACAGTGTCCTACTTGATTTTCTAGACTTTTAACGCTTCCAGTTAGGGTTCTTATAGTAGCGTCATTTGTGGTTATATATTTAGAAATTAACTTCTCCAAGCTTGGATGTTTTGGATAGTTTTGAAGAGGCGGTGGTGGTGCAGAAAAATCATTTTGTGGTGGCGGGCCTATTGCGTTCGAGGGATTACTCCAAGTAAAATTCAGGTGATTTCTTAAAGCAGGATTATAAATATTCGGAAAAGTAAAACCGAGTGCAGGAAAATTTGCAGCATAAAAATTATTAAAAGAATTTATAGGCATATTTTTAACATAATCTACTTGTTTGGGAGCAAGAGTTGCAGATTCCCATACCTGAGGTGCGGAGGCAGCAGTCATCTCCATAAATTTTTTTGCTTAATATTTAAACTTGTAGAGCGAGCTGGGAGACGTTTTCCACTTCAAAGATACCTGCAGGTTTGTTTGGGCGAGACTTAGGCACATTCCACTGATAAGTGTTCATGTCCATGTCCTCAAAAAGATCATGAGCTGCTTCCAGGGTCTTATTGTTTAAAGTACCGCGAGAAGTTATGTCTATCATTTGTTTTGTGTTTTGATTTAGCCAGTTATAAATTGTCTGCACTTGTAACCATACTGGCATCGCGTGATGTGGGCATCATCTTAATAATTCTTCAAATCTTTCCCAAGTTTCATATAAGGTTTGGAGTCTATTTGTCAAAAAGCAGAAATATCGTTCCTAAGTTTTGCAGTTTTAGCTGGCGGAAAATACTTTGCCAAAATTTTTTCAGTTAAATGATCCCAGGTTGTGTATCTTTATTTAGGTAGAGTGTTCAGCCACTGCTTAGCCTTAGTTCTAAAAGAAAAAGGAAATAATCTTAGCCAAATAGCATCATTTGTAACACCATTTATCTTGAAGGTGTCACAAATCTCAAAAAAGCTTGCTATATGTGTGTTCAGATCTTCATCTTGAAGTCCGTCATATTACACATACTGCTGACCATTTGAATTATGCTAGGCTTTAGTTCGAAGTTATTATTAGCTATGGCAGGGCGCACTATACTAGATTCTGTACCCTCTAGATTCGGTCATGCATAATTGGACATAGGACTATGCACGACTTCCTCCACGTGGGGTTCTTCCATTCTTAAAGTTGAGAATGACTCGGAGTCTTCAACCGGTACTTGGAGAGTAGGGCATTGAAATCGCAATCTTCTCCGAAGAGTATGCTAAATTTCATGGTCAAATTCCAAAATAACCGACGGACTCCCGCGGGTCATGCACTAAAAGAAGAGAAGAGAAGAAAGAGAAATAATTAATGTAGAAAAAAGAAAAGAGAAACCAAAAATGTTTTGAAATAGATTTTTTTTTATGTTTTAACTCCCGAACATCCCAATGGCTTACCAATGAAGGGTTCGCAAGGTACTAGACAAGATAGTGGCTCTTAAAGCCCTTTGCCCTTTTCGAGAGAATTAGGTGGCGTAGAAAAATTGTGAAGTGGGTTTCTATTAAAAGCGATAATAAAAAAAATTGGATTTTAAAACTTTTTAGAAACAGGATGAGAAAGAGAAATGATAAAAGTAAAAGGTTCATGTTTTCAATATGTCAATGAAAGTTGCTCCCCGGCAACGACGCTAAAAACTTGGTGTTTTCGATATATCAACGAAAGTTTCTCCCCGGCAACGACGCCAAAAACTTGGTGATTGCCTTATGCTTAAGAAAAGAGAGCCGAACTAGAAATCCAATTAGGCAAGTCTACCTATCAAACTGTAGCTAGGGGACACAAGTGTCGTACTGAAATCCGGGAACCGTTGAAGACACTTACTCACAAGAAGACTATTATTTTTTCGATAGAAATCTTTAGGGTTGAAGAGAAATCTAAACGCATTAAAGAAAGGAAATATTGTATAAAAATAGAACTAATGTAGTTAAATATAAAGCATAAAAATGCGATTATAATGAAGGATTGGAATGATGAAATGGAAATGCACTCAATGGAGAATCACCTCGATTAAAGTCGAATAAAGACACGATAAATAAACCTAAGCTCAATAGGATAAAGGTCCTTGACCGTGGAGGTTCCTAGAGCTTGAATACGCTTCTCTCGAAGTCATGCCCAACTGAGTTTAGAAAGGTCTGACCGATTCTCGTCTAAATCGGAGGCCTAAAGCTCGCTTTACGCGGTGAACCCCACTATTGGATTTTACTCCAATCAAGGAGATTTTTACATCATCCTCTCTCGAGGGGTACGTACAACTCTCTTTACTCTTGAATGCTCACTTCAAACTATCGGCCTCTCAGCTAGCCAAGAATGTAAGCTATATTGGAAATTATATATCGACAATATAATTCCAAACAAGAAAAATCAAGAGTAATCCAAGGTCTAAAACCCTAAAAAGAAAAGGTAAATTCAAAGCATCATAACTTAATCACTCGAACCTTAGATCATCAAGATCGAGTACAAGGGGGATTAGTTAATCATTGCGAAGTGGAGGGGGGATGAGTATTAAAGCATAAAACACAGGTATAAGAAAAGAGCCTTTTTATTAATATTAAAGAGAGCTACAACAACTTGAAATGGAAATTATAATTGCAAGGAATGAAAATCCTATTCTAGCCCTACAACTAGCAACTAGAGCAATTACAAAGCTATTATAATAGATTACACTAGGCTAGGGTTAAGAAAAATACAACATAAGAAAGAGAGAGAGGAAAGAAATAATGAAAAAAACCCTAAAAGACCAAGGAACAAAGGGGCAACACCTCACCCTCTCAACCCAAACTTATTATGAAATGGAAGGGGGACATCTGAATTTATAGATTTTTCCACAGGTTGGTCATGCCCTAGGTCACGCCCGGGGAGGGTGTGTCAGGGGGTGTGATATGTACGGGGTTGACCTCGGGTTCTGGATTCTGGTGGGAAGGATGATTGCTTCTGTACGATGGCTGGCACGCCTTGGGTCATGCCCGTATATGGGGGCATGACAAGTACATCAAGCCTCAATCATCTGTCGAATATCCATCAGTCTTAGAAAAGGGGGCGAACACGCCCTGGAACACGCACTGGAACACGCCCATTACGAGGGCATTGAAAAATTTGGTTTAAAGATCCTAAACACCTAGAGGGGGGAGGGGTTAATAAGTTCAAATCAAATTTTAACTTAGGCAATTAAAAGGATAATCTCAGCATAGATAATTAAGCTACACACATCACAGCACAGGATAAAACAAGCATGAAAAAACACAACATAGTACACAGTGTTTTATAGTTGTTTCCCAATTCGTGGGTACGTCCACTCTCCCCCTTCATCTATCCAGCTGAGAGCTTGATTCGGAAAAACTTCCTTCCACTAACTCAGATCCTAAGATCTTACAACTCAACCCAACTAGTCCCTACATCTCAGACTTGTTCAAGTCCTACAACTCAGATTCTTCCCAAGAACCCTACCTCAGGAAAACAGCCTTACCTAAGCCCTTATCACCAGGCATACAACTCAGATCACCAAGATCCTACCTCAGGCACTCATCCTTACCTCAGCCTTTATAAATTTAGGCTTACAACTGAGACAGATAACTCTCCTACACTCAGATCTATAAAAGATCTTACAGAAAAATTGATTGTTAAGATGATAAATCTTTCACCCAAGTAGAGAGAGAAAAGGTTGAGGGCTTTTTGATCAGATCTTTATTGATCTAATCTCTTAAAATCCCACCTGTCTAAGCTTCTTCAAAGCTTCTTGAATCTGAATAAAGTAAGGTTGATCTTCTTATGAAGTTGGAGATGATCCTCAATCCAGCTTCCTTCTTCTATTCAGAATTAGATCTGGATTCTTCTTGCAGAGTTGTTTAGGTCCTGCCTTCTCTTGATCACTTGTAGATATCAACTATTAGAAAAATGTCAAGTACTTTTTTTCTTTTATAATCTCTTTTTTTACGATAGAACAAGTATTTATATAGATCCCATCTGAGGTTACCGGATGATCCGGTTCATAACCGCCTTTTGATAGCTCTGATAGATGTGACAGCTTTGTTAGTTATAACATCTGCCAAGTCTTCAGTCTTGACACCTGTTACGTCATTTTACTCGATCTAAGCAGAAAAGCGTCGAGGCAATACTTCATATATGTCCACACAACTAGACCATGTGTCTACACAAATCCTGATGATGTCGACACAACCCTTCTTTATCTTCTCAACACAGCTTCTGTAGAATGTGTCACACAAGTCCTGTGTGTCGACACAATAGCTTCTAGTCTCGACATAGTTTGTGTTGAAAGAATTCTTGTATATGTCAACACAAGTACTGTGTGTCGACACAATTGCTGCCGATAGAATTTTTGTGTGTCGACACAATCTGGCTTCTGGTGTCGACACATTTCCTTCACAAGTGTCGATATTTGTACTCTGAATATTTTTCTGCATTTCTTAAACCTGCACAATGAAACATAACATCCCATCAAATACACATTGATGTATATCATTGAGTTAAGTGAGGCTTCTACCAATTCAGGTACACAGTTTCCAATATACCCAACAATCTCCCCCTATTTGGAGAATTCATAACACTTAGTCAATGATATACACCACTATAATAAAACAAAGATTATGATGTTTAAAATCATTACTCAGACAGGGTAACTCATAAGCATAAATAGCTTGTAATATCATCACAAAATATGATAAAATACAACAAACAAGAATCAGTTTTACATTACAAGAATTTGAGAACAAAAGATTACATAGTTCTAAACCTAGTCAATCTATCCCTAGGATTGATTAGGCTCCTTGATGAAAATTCCTTTAACAGACTGAATCCTAGCTTGTACATTAGCTCCTGTGTCATCAGCCAGCTTCTTTCCTTTCAGATCCTTCTTCTTGAGCTCTTCAGCCTTGATATTTTACCTTTCAAGGTAATAAAAAGGCTTTGGGAAATACTTGTTAGGCTCCACAGAGTTACCAGGTATCTTCCCAGCTCTAAGGTCTCTTCTGAACAGATATATGACATCTTGCCGCTCCTAATATTTGCTCCATTCCTGTTCAGAATACCACATGTCTCTATCATGCATATTCTCTTTAATAGCATGCCAAGCAGTAAGAATAATATTCCTGGAGGTTGGAATCCATTGTTCAAAATCAGGCTTTAATTCTGCCTGTTATCTGAACCTTTTCCTAGACATCTAAGCTTCTTTCTGAGCAACCAATGCTCTTTGTGCTTCTTTTTCTCTTTGTAATGCAGCTACAGGCATTTCAACTTTTTCAAGAATAACATTATGTGCCTCCTATTGAGGGCTATACATTTGGTGTACTGCCTGATGGATTTCTCAAAATCAGAAGGGGGATAAATGACTTGGGATACTTCCTGATGAACCCCTTCAATATAAGCAGGTTTAAATCCAGATTCAGCAGTGTTGTCATCATCACAAAGGGGTGGATAACCAAGAGTTTCTCTGATTCTATTGGTTATCGATTAAGCATAATCTGAGTTTGCTTTGACTAATACTCTCTCCCCCTTTATGACTTCTCTTTCTATATTATCTCTTAGATCATCCTTTTGAAAACTTACCTGACCCGCCAGATAATTTGTTCCTTCTTTATAGTAGGTTCTGAACTTCTACATTTGATCAGAGATAGCTTTTATAGATGCCTGGATTGTTGTTTGGACAGCTACTAAATCTTCTTTGATTTGTTTGTCAAACTCAGACTTTAGTCTAACCATTTGTTCAGTGATAGCAGTTTCTTTACTCCCTAGATCTTTTTGAATTGTATTATGAGAGTATACTAGATTTTCATTCATTCTGAGTTGGTTTTCCAGGACATAACCTTATTTGAATGCAATGTCCTCTATTTCAGTCTTGATCTCCTATTGTTTCTTGGCCAAGTAGACTACAACATTACCTCCCTTATGGAAGGAATCTGTCATCTCTTTTTTATTCTGATTAACTTCAAATCTGATGGATTTTATATCCTTGGCCAAGTGGAATTGCAGATCTATATTGTTCTCATCCACATATTTTTCAAGAGCAACTCTTTGCGCATCCAATTTCAATTGCAGTTGCACCATCAATGAACTAAAGTCTACTACAGGAGCTGGTGTTTGTGGGGCAATCTGCAAGGCTTTCTTATAGCCTAAGCTCCTCTTCCTGAGCTCCACAAGTTTATTTTTCTTTGCCCTGGAGGCTTCTAGATCTTTAGAGGAATCAGATGAACTAGCTAAGTCCACTGTTTCTTTTGGACTGGAGGCAATGATTAGTATTTCCCCCTCAGTTCTTGGCATCTCCCCCTCAGTTCTTGCTCCTTGTAAGTCAAGAAGTAATTCTTCCAGAGGTACCTCTTGTTGTATCTGAACAGAAGGAATAACTTTCTCATTCTCATCAGATGGATCTCCCTGGAAATCAAAGTCCTTTTCCTGGGTTTTCTCTTTATTAGGAAAGTTTTGTTGCTCAGATTGATCAGGATCAGACATATGCACATTCTGTGCTTCTTTTTCAGTATTGATGGATGCAGCATTGTTGATTTCTGAAACGATATGCATGACTGTGTCAGTTGAATTTTCACTATCAAGTTCAATATCATTTATACCTCCCCTAGGTCTGATATGATGTAGGCGTACACGTTTGGACCGAAATATAATTACGAACGCACACGACTATCTCTCCACGAACTAAAGTCTATGCTCATACAATCGTTCTATGCTGCACCACGTTATTATGTCCAATAAATTATACACTAGTGTACGGGTAGCCAAACCACTTGGGACCGAATAGAGGCTATAGGCCAATATCCGTTCCGGCTAAAAGGACCAATATTGGATCCGATCGAGCTGTCTTGTACCAAAAAGAGATCTACCGAATAAAACACGATTCGGAAAAGGTAGATCTCTCCCAACAAAATAAAACGAGGGCTCGCCAAACCCTTTTACGAAAATTAAATCAACCAAGAAAAACGCAACTACAATGAAAGCTAACCACGATGTTTCAATGATTTCAAAATTAACGCTAGAAATTCCACCACAAGACTATCTAAAGAAAGGAACACACGGGAGTGGAAAAGTTCGTTACCCAACCGGAATGGACGATTCCAGTTCTCTCGGCGAGGATCGTTCTTCGACGACACCACCGAAGTCGCGCCGGTAGGAGAGATACTCGCCCGCCTTCTTCGCATCACGCCGGAATTGGAAATCCACCACGAGCAGGTCTTCTAAATGTGGCAACAAATATATGTAAATATGGTAGGAGAGGGAAAATATGGTAGGTTGTAGGGATTAATATGGAAGGTGGTGGTCAATTTAGGAAGGGGATGAAGAGGGGGTCGGACTTGTTGGTGTTGGGGTTGGCGGCTAGGATTTTGTGGAAGATGGAGGGGCTCGGATTGTGATGAAGGGAGGAGGCCAGTTTTGGAGGGGGGTGGCCGGGTTGGTGAGGGGAGGAGGAGGCCGGTGGCTTGTTTTGTGGAAGGGGTCAGTTTTCTTCATAGAGGAAGAGGAGGGCTCGGGTAGCTAGAGGAAGAGGAAGATATGGAGGAGGGAGGAGGATGAGGGGAAGTTGGAGGCTGGCGGCCAAAGAAGGAGAGGACTAGAGGATGGCTGAAATTTGCCTTGGAGAGGGAGGAGATTTCAATTTTGAAATTCGGTTTCTTCTTTCATTCATTCAATAAATAAAAATATGAAACATACATGGCTATATATAGGCTACACCACTCAATCTCCACCATAGAAAATTAAACCACTCATTATGGCTATTTGCACCCATCATGATATAACAATTACAATAATTAAGAACATGAAATAAAAATAACAAATGATGGTTATAAACACCCATCACACATGAAATGAAAATAACATTGCGACATAAAATACCAAACATAGAAATGCATTATTAATTAATAATAATTTATTAATAATTATTATTATTAAGTAATAATATATGGGTTTGCGTTCTGGACGGTTATTATGCCGACGCTCCGCATGGTCGTCCGCAAGCATGCCGTCGCCGTCCTCGAAATGTTGTAGGCCGTCGTATCCATCATGATATCTGTGGATTTTCTGGTTCATGAACAAGTGTAGTTTCAGTGTTGTCTCCCCCTAGAGTTGATACCACCTGGTTGTGTGGTGATGGTGTAGTTGATTTCCTTTTCCTTGGTTTTTCTTCATCTATGTTGAAGTCAACTTGCTCTTCTAAATCACTAGAGGATTCAAGGAGCTTGGCTGGTGGGTTCTTTTCCTTAATTTTCTTCTGCTTGTTTTTAGGTGTAGGAACATCTTTAGTCAATACTCTTTCCCATCTATACAGGATTCGTAAGTCCATCTTCCTCATGTGATTAATCGTAGAACCAGTAGTCTGATTCATCACTTCTTGAATATTAATAGAGAGATACAGGCTTAGTATTATGTCCTGATTAGGTTTCTTGAGACTTTCTTTGATCTTTTCAAACAACAAAACAGACTTGTCAGTTTTCACCTTGAATATGACTCTGGTCATGAGATTGAACATATAGGCTGAAATCCTATCATATCCTCCTGATTTGCACAAAATAACCTTGCTGAGAATCTCAGATAGGAATTTGCCCTAGGAATTCATTCCCTTCCTATTCATATATGATCCAATCTTGGTAGTGGGATCCAGTCCATACCATTGGAGAGAATCTTTTGTCATAGAAGATGTTATGTCATCTTCTTCCTTAATCTTGGGAAGATGAAGTGTTTTACTTGAACTCTTCAGTGTGAGTTTTACCTTAGTACCTTAGACAGATGATTTAATCTTCATGCCCTTCGAATCCAATTATGCTAATGAGTAGAATTCAAGAACCTCCTTCTTCCATATCCTAGTAGGTTCTGAGACTAGGTACTCCAATCCATTATCGGTGATTAGGGAAATCACGGCTTTGATTTCTTGTGTGGCAGTCTCAAAAGCATTGCGAACCAGTTCATATCCCTCAATCACTTTGTCTTTCATCTGTGGCGCCATGGATGAAAGAGAGAGAATAGAGTTTACTATAGAATATCTTATCGACACAGGGTTTAGAGTCGAGAGTTCTGGATAGCACAGTCGACTAGATTTTTTTCTCCTATTTATAGAATTCTTGTGAAGGGAAGGTAAAAAGACACGCCTAAATAAGAATCTTATGTGTCGACATAATATTGCATGAGTCGACATAGACTATTTAGGTCTTGACAGAGAATTGTATGTGTCATCATGTCTTTGTGTGGACATAGATTTTTGTGTGTCGACACAGAAAACCTCTAATATAAGGTCTCGACAGAGTCTTGTCGACACAAACCTTTTCTATCGACACAGATTTTACTTCTGTGTCGACACAGTTTATTTCTTTGTCGACACAACTCGCTGATAGTGTCGACACAGTGATCTTGTGTCGACACAAACTTTCTAACTTAGCCAATTTTTTTTGGTGAAATTTTTTGCTGACCTAACATTTTATTGTAGGTTTAACATACCTAATTCAATCTTAAAATAATTGAATTTTCTTTAATCCAGAGGTTTTGTAAATATGTTAGCAATTTGATTGTTAGTGTTGATAAATTATAGAATTATGTCTTCTTTTTCAACATGTTCTCTAATGAAATGAAACCTGATTTCTATATTTTTAGTTCTGCTATGTGAAACAGGATTTCTAGCAATAGATATGGCACTAGTAGAATCACAATATAATGGAGTTCTACTTACCTTGATGTCATAGTCTTCAAGTTGATGTTGTATCCACAATAGCTAAGCACAGTAACTGTCTGCAGCTATATATTATGACTCAACATTGGATATAGCCACACTTGTCTGCTTTTTGCTGCACCATGACACCAATCTTTCACCTAGGAACTGACATGTGCCTGTGGTACTTTTCCTATCTTCTTTGCAGTCTGCATCGAAAAAACCAGTTAGCAAAAAATCTCTATTCTTAGGGTACCAAAGAACAAGATTTTGTGTGCCCTTAAGATATCTTAAAATTCTCTTGACAACAATATAATGAGATTCCTTTGGGCAAGCTTGGTATCTAGCACAGACACATGTGGCATACATGATGTAAGGTCTACTAGAAGTTAATTAAAGATGGGAGCCAATTACCCCTCTATACAAAGACTCATCAATAAGTTTTCCTGCCTCATCTTTGACTATAGGCATACTTGATCCCATTGGAGTTCTCATGGTGGAGACTGACTCCAAGCCATATTTATTATTTAACTCCTTGGTGAACTTAAACTGGGATATGGACTATCCATCATCAGTCTGTCTAACTTGGAGTCCAAAGAAGAATTTCAGCTCACCCATGCTGCTCATCTCAAACTTCCCTTGCATAAGTTTGGCAAACTTTCTACAAAGGTTATTTTCAGTTGATCCAAAGAAAATGTCATAAACGTATATCTGGACTTGGATAATCTTGCCTTTTTATTCCCTAAAGAATAGAGTCTTTTCAATTTTCCCCCTTGAGAATTTATTCTCAATGAGGAAGGTAGACAGAGTTTATACCAAGCCCTAGGGGCTTGTTTCAATCCATATAGAGCTTTTTTAAGCCTATAAACATAGTTAGAATAAAGAGGATTTACAAAACCTGAAGGTTGTTCAACATAAACTTCCTCTTTTAGGTCACCATTCAAAAATGAGGACTTTACATCCATTTAGAATACCTTGAACCCTTGGTAAGCTGCATAGGCAAGGAACAGCCTTATTGCTTCCAACCATGCCACTAGGGAAAATGTCTGGTCAAAGTCTATTCCTTCTTCCTGCCTATAGCCTTTTACTACCAGTCTGGCTTTGGTCTTGACTATAATGCCATTTTAATCTAACTTGTTCCTGTAGATCCACTTAGTCCCTATGAAATTGTGATTCTTTGGTTTAGGAAACAAATTCCAAACTTTACATCTTTTGAATTCATTCAGCTCTTCCTGCATGGCATCAATCCAATTTGGGTCTTGTATAGCCTCTTCAAATTTCTTAGGCTCCTTCTAGGATAGGAAGCTTGAACATAGAACTGTGTTCATGCTCTTGCTTCTTGTCAGAACTCCATGTCTTGCATCACCAATGATTTGGTGTGCAGGATGATCCCGTAGATGTCTTATTGCTGGAGGAATCTGTCCACCTCTTGATTTTCTCCATTTTCCTCTCTAAGCTGTACTTCATTATCTTCAGCTTGAGGGTCTTGTACTCCACCTAGACAACATCTATCATTTTCCTCATCCTGTCTCATAGGTTGGTCTTCACTGATGATTAGCTTATCCATCTTATATTTTAACCCTATAGAGCTAGAAGAAGTGCTTGGCAGCTCAGAGTTAATTAACTTAGATTCATCAAAGATTACAAGGACAGATTCTTCTATAACTTGAGTAGTTAAGTTGTAGACCCTATATGTCTTACTATTAATATCCCTTCTTAGGATTTGGTAGAAAACTTAGTTAAATAGTGCTTTCTATTATTAAGAACATAACACTTGCAACCAAAGATTCTAAAGTAGGCTAAATTTGGTTTTCTTCCTTTCATAATCTCATAGGGTATCTTCTTGTGGCTTTTGGAGATGGAAGCTCTATTGAGAACATGACAAGCAGTGTTTACTGCCTCAGCCCAAAAATATTCTGGGAGAGAAGTGTCACTTAGTAGTGTTCTACCAGCCTCAATAAGAGTCCTATTCTTTCTTTCAGTAATCCCATTTTGCTGGAGTGTTCTTGGTGAAGAGAACTCTTGATGAATCCCATGTTCTTCACAGAACATTGTCTTGCATTCAAACTGGAATCCTGTCTCATGGTCACTTCTGATTTTGACCACTGAATTGTTAAGTTCATTCTGAATTTTCCTAACAAAATTCTGCAAGACAGTAGGGGTTTTAGATTTCTGCCTCAGGAAGAAAACCCATGTAAATTTAGAATAGTCATCCACAACCACAAATGTGTAAGCTTTCCTACCTAGACTATGAACTTGCATAGGACCAAATAGATCAATATGCAGGAGATATTATCATCTCACAGAATCTTTGGTATCATGGCCATGGAATATGGTCTTGGTCTATTTTCCCTTTTGGCAAGTTGAACATACACCCTCTTTAATGCACTTGACATGAGGACCATTCCTCACTAACTCCATACAAAAGAGTTGGCCTATTGATTTGTAGTTCAGGTGAGCTAGCCTCTTGTGCCATTGGACACAATGAGATGCTTTCTCATCTGCAATTAGACAAATAGGAGTGTTCTTACTCTCATAATCAAAATTAAGACAGTAGACATTTCCTTTCCTAGTGCCTATCAGAATGATCTCTTGATCACTTGACCTTCTTATTTGGCACACACTGTTGAGGAAAGAAGTATCATAACCAAGATCACTTAGTTGGCTTATGCATATTAGGTTATGTTTCAGACCTTTCACACATAAGCCACTTGGGTGATAGTGATAGAGCTATTGGAAATGTTACCAAACCCTTTGATGACCCCCCTTTTTAGATCCACCAAAGATCACTTTGGGTCCATTTTCTATGGGAGAGTAATCCTTCAGCATTGTTCTTATTCAAGTTATTTTCCTGGAACATCCACTGTCCAAGTACCATATTGGGGTATGGCCACTTGGACTCACCTACATCAAATAAAATTACCCATCCTTAGAACCCCAATTGTTAATAGGTCCTAGGTTAAGGTTGTAAGACCCCCGTTTTTTTTTCTTTTTCAACCACCGGGGTCTTAGGCCCAGAATCGCCGCTTTGCGGTGACACCTTCACGTCCTGAAGGGTTATCACCACAAGGCGCCGATTCTGCCGGCCAAATCGATCACTGAAAGGTAGCAAAATAAATGAAATAAGAGCAATGCAGTCCACAGCAATAGATCACATATATAGAATAAAAATCTCCACGAGGGGAGTGTCCACAGAAAACATCAGAGTACTATAAATGCGGGCTTATGCCCGGTACATCATGTCCTCACTACAATATCACTCATGCGGAAGCTAAAACAGATACTACTCAAGGTCGAGACTCACGGTCCCGGCTGTATGAACTCCGGAGCTAGACTGCCCCATCTCTAGGCGCACCGATCTCTGGGGCTGCTCCTCCATGCTGGGCTCCACGATCCCCTAAATGATGCGGTTCGAAAACTGTTAGTCATAAAGACTAAGCCCTATCATCCCCTACCCCTTCCCCCATGGGTCCTAGGTACCGAGCGGAGAGGAAGAAAGGGGAGGACATATTTATGGAGAATAAAAGTAAACAGGTGACAGTGGACTTAATCTAGCAAGTTGTATTCAGTGAGCAGTTAATATGATTGTTATAATAGGTCTAGCAATAAGAAAAGCAAATATATGAATTTAACCTTCACTTATGCGAGAACACATAAGCAAAAGGGATCTTTAGCAAGGCTCCCATCGTATAAGTGTCCCATACCACTTATACCTTGGGGTGTCGGTTATCAAACAACAATGGTTGTTATATATTGAAATTAACCTTTGATTTATAAACTTGCCCACACAAGCTTATAGACCAAGGGGTCGTTTTGCAGGTCCTAAAGTATAAGCGTCCCATACCACTTATACTTTAGGTGTCAGGGTTAAATGAATCGATTATGCTATAATATGCTAGTGGGTATGATGAAACATGCAAGTGCAACTCACACACCCGACTCTGTGCACACAGACCTTTAGTTCCCCCTTTCGGAGCCGTTACCTCCCAGGATACCTCCGTAGTGGCGGACCGAAGCGGTGGGTTGGGCCTCGCTCACCTCAAAACCAGTAAAATCACCACTGGTCTGACCTATCGTACGCCTCAACGCTTGGTGCACTAAGCGGACGCCTGCGTACTCTTGCCGGCTGCTGCACCGGACTTCTGTTGGCGAAGTGCTAATCACCCCGCCGAGTCAACGATATCGGTGTCGGTGCAATCGAACTCCCCGATATTGTAAAACACACCACCTTAACTTTTCCTATTTTATGCACATGCAAGTTTAATCGTAAATATACAAAAACCAAGCCGAAGCTCCCCGGACCAAAACGTCCGTCTCCAAACCATCCGAGCTGAAGCGCCCCGGACCATCCCGTCCGTCTCCAAACCAACCGAGCCGAAGCTCTCATCAAAATCCCTGTGCCAACAGTGTTTGTGAAAAGTGCAGCCCTAGTTACTAAGTTACTCTTGTCGGTTTGTTATTACAGTTTATGTTAGCCCAGGACTGCCCCCGGTATTCCCCGTGAAGGGCTCTCAAGGGGTACTAGGAACCAAGACGGCGGCATTATGGCCCGAAGTTCCCTTTCGCAAGGAACTTATTGTTATTGGTTTATCTCCCTTAACCCGATTCCCTTCTCATATTACGATAGACTATCCTAGGGTGATTTTTAACCTTCCTCCCTTCGGGAAAATGCGATCTTTCGCCGAACCCGAGCTCCTCTTAACTCTAACTATCACCACTTCTCGCTACTCTTTATATCTTCCTATTGTGATTTCCCCCACTATGACCCGCCCAGACAAAAATGATTAACTCCAATGACTTCCTCAAATCATGTCCTAATGCATTTCACAATTGTTATATGCAGACCGACCTAGACTTCATGTCGAACCGGCTATGCAATGATCCAATACTCATTCAAATGCCCTAAATTATTTACTGGAGACTCACCATGATATAAATGACCTAAATCCAGAAAATGGAAATTTTCCTAATCTATTTGGCATTTAATTAAATTCCTCGAAAATCCCAAGGGCTACCGGTTTGAACATGAACTACCCTAAGTAATCATGCAAGATGTCCAGCAAATTTATGATAAATAGTAGGTTATCTCAATAGGTTAAATCCCAAGTATCATAATTTTTCTATCATTAAAAGGGCATGAAAACTATTTTAGAAATAATCTCTAACTTCTGTTGTTTATGAATCAAGTACAGAAAATATTCTTCCAAAAATTATACATAATTTATTCCATGCAGATAAAGGCCTAAAATTAGCACTGGCCAAGTTTCATAATTTTCCAGCAAGTATTTTATCCATAATTAATTTTTATACAATAAAACCCCTTTCTAATATCTGTGAACAAAGTACCAGATTTATTCAACATAAAATTCTATAAAAATTCAGGGATCAATGTTCTACTGGTCAAGATCTAAATCCAAAATTTTAACTGATTATAATTAATTTAAAACCTCCAAATATTTGAAACAACAAATCGGGCTAATAATCCTTTAACACATGAAGTATAATATTTATTAATCATAAAATTCCAGGAAAAATTACCATAAGTCTAAAACATCCTAAAACTCCCTCCTCCCGAGTTTCATGATTTTTGGATTAGATTCAGTGCTTAAAATAACTAAATTACATTTCTATCCTAATTCAAAATCTCAACTTTCGAGGTACCTAATTACCTCCAATTCCTTCACTATTTCAACCAGAGGGTTTTCAGCATATCATGCCACTCTCCTCCCAATTTCAAGGGCATACAAGAGCTTTTGCTCCTATGTCCTTCACAAACCTCAAAACCCTTCATTTAGGGTTTGAGCTTGGATCCTAGGGTAAGTCAACCCTAAACCACTCCATTTTTCTCCAAGCAGGTTATAACACCCTTCTAAGTCAGAGGTCGGAATATCAACCTCTGTTGAGGTGATTCGACCTTTCCGAACTCTTAGTGCACTTTTTACTAAAAGTCGTCTCACTAATGCCTAGTTAAGGGTAGAAGATTTCTCACCCAAAACTCCTCCAAATCAATTGGAATTTTGTACATACCTAGGTTTTATAGCCAGGGACCACTCACCAAATTTGGGAGGGTTTAGAGGTCATTTGACCATCTAAATAAATTCTCTAAGTTTATTAAATTAAAACAAAAACTTTAGGCAAAGTATCTCCAAAAATTCCCATTTTTGGTCTGCCTTTAGGTATAACCAAGATTAACCCCCTGCCAAAATTTCGGGTAATTTGGACAAGGGACGAAGAGTGGGCATCCGTTTTAATTTCTGCCCAACTCTAGGTACAGCCCCCACTAAAACGGGTGCTGCGGCCGAACCGCTTACCCAAACGAGTTGAAACCAATTTTAGATTAATCTAGACTCGAAGGGCTACAACTTTCCTGACTGGTCATTTTTCCTAAAACGGTCTCTAAGTGCCTCATTTTGCAGCCTCAAAATATATTCAAATAATATATCTTTCCATTATGTATTATGTACTTAAATTATAAATTATAAAACTAATTTACTGTTCATCTTCTACATGAACCCTAAAACCAGAACTCAGGAAGTCATTTTTCCTGTAACATTTTCGTGATCCGTCGCCAGCCGTCCGGTCACTTCCCTGGCCAGCCACCACCACCACCACCTCCGTTGAGGCGATGGCTAGCGGTCGGCGGTGGTTTGGCCGCCGGAGGTGGCGGTTTCCGGCGAACTCAAAAATACCTTTTTCATGGTTTTCCCACGAAAACGAGAGACGGGTCCGGCTCCGTTGAGCGCAAACTTCCTTTCTAAGAATCCTAAGATCTACCCATGAAAGAGAAGGAGCAGAGGAGGACCTTGTTCGCGGTTTGGAGGCGAGAAGAGCGACGGGGTGCCATGGCGCAGTGGTGGCGTAGCCGAACTTCTCCTACAGCAAGAACAAAGATCTGATCCGTTTACTTGAGCGTGTAAACTTCACCTCTTGCCCCAAGTGGGCTTTTATAAGTCAGAAAGTGGGGAGGTGAAAGGGTAAAGCCGTAATGGCCATGAAGGCTCCTCTTAATAGCCTTTCGATTACAGTGACGGGATAAGAAATGGTGGAAGATGAACAGGTGTATCCAGTTGGCGGTTTCCTATTGGACCAACACTTTCTCCTTTATTATATAAATATAGAAGGAAAAACGGCCCGTAATTACTCCTGGTGTAACTTCCCACACCAGCATTTATTTCCACGCGTGTTTGAATAATTTCGGGCCTGAACCGTCATTTCGGCCAATGTCACGGGCGTGACACCTAGGTCACGGGCGTGACAGGCCCGGTTGACAATTTTTGGGGTCGACGATTTCGAGGTCACGGGCGTGACAGGCACGAACGGCAATTTCGAGGTCGACGATCGTCGAACTGAGATCGACGGTCGTCGAAGGCTGGTCACGCCCTAGGTCACGGGCGTGACACTTGGGTCACGGCCGTGACACTTGGGTCACGGGCGTGACAGGCCCGTGTTCAATTTCGACGATCGTTTTACGGGGATCGACGATCGTCGAAGGAGTCACGCCCCTAGTCACGGGCGTGACACTCTGGTCACGGGCGTGACATGCCCAGGCTGCTAGATCGACGATCGTCTCACGGAGATCGACGATCGTCGAAGGGGTCACGCCCTAGGTCACGGGCGTGACATCTTGGTCACGGGCGTGACATGCCCGGGCAGCAAGTTCGACGATCGTCTCGCGGAGATCGACGATCGTCGAAGTAGTCACGCCCAAAGTCACGGGCGTGACGGGTCGGTCACGGGCGTGACGGGTCGGTCACGGGCATGACCAACCTGTGACCCGAAACCTAGATCGCTTTATTTCAATTTTTGGGCTTCACAGGGTTCTGTCACGACCAACCGACTCCTAGGGGTCTAGCCGGAGATGGGATGTTACAAATCCCAATAAACAAAACAAAAATTTCGTCCCCGAAATTGAGGTTGAGCCTACGGGGATTTCTATCGGAATAAATTAAACTTGTAACATCCCATACGATCTTTCTATCGGGTTAAGCGACTATTCGTTTGATAAACGAAGACATTCTCCCCAATAAACAAAAGATTAGCCCCTAGCTTTCTGATTGAGTGCGCATGCCTAGGTCCTGAATTTTCCTATCTAGTCTTAACTGTCCAAAACAAGAAGGCAATCTATAGTATACCAAGAGGTGGTGAGATGTACCTGACTGAACAACTCTGGGTATTATTGCCTCATCAGGTCCTGCGGTTCCCAGGTGTGCTCCTCCTGACCGTGATTTCTCCACAGAACCTTGACTAAGGGGATCTTCTTGCAGCGCAAGATCCGTACTCCTTTGTCGTCGATTCGAACCGGCTCCAAGTGAACAGATCGGTCTGAAGCTACCGGCCCTTCGGTGGTCAAAATCCGCTGCTCCGGGCGTAGTAGAGCCCTTCTCAGCGAAGAAATATGGAAGACGTCGTGTAGAGCTGCCAGCTCTGGCGGCAACTCTAGCCTGTAGGCTAGGGGTCCGATCCGCTCCAGGATCCGGTAAGGGCCCATATACCTAGGGCTGAGCTTCTTCCTTCGACCGCGCACCCGTGAGACTCCGTGCATGGGCCGGATCTTCAAGAACACTCGATCCCCTTCCCGAAACTCCACCTGACGATGCCGGGCGTCATAGTATTTAGCCTGTCTGCTCTGCGCCTCCAACATCCTATCTCTGATCAGTCTCACCTGAGCCTCGGTGTCTTCAACAAAATTCGATCCCAACAGCTTCGGATCCTCGTCTTGAACCCAAGAAAGCGGGGTCCTACACTTTCTTTCATACAAGGCTTCATAAGGCGCCATCCTGATGCTGGACTGGTAGCTATTATTATAGGAGAACTCGACCAACGGTAACATCTTCTCCCACGGCTCCCCTCGGTCCAGTATACACAGTCGTAGTAAATCCTCCAAGGTCCGGTTGGTGCGCTCTGTCTGCCCGTCCGTCTGAGGGTGGAAGGCCGTGCTAAAAGTCAACCGGGTGCCCAAATATGCCTGCACTGACCGCCACTCCCTGGATGTAAACCGTCCATCGCGGTCCGACACTATCGTCCGGGGCACGCCATGATATCGGACATACTGCTCCACAAACTTCCGTACCAGCACTCCCACCGAGTCATCCTTCCTGATCGGTATAAAGCGGGCCACCTTTGTCAACCGATCAACAATCACCCAGATCGAGTCGTTTCCCGTCCGAGACCGGGGAAGACCATGTATAAAATCCATAGCTATATCCTCAAACTTCCACTCCGGCACCAGGAGTGGCTGCAACAATCCTGCGGGGTTCCTGCACTCCGCATTCACCAACTGACACGCCTCGCAATGGGTCACGAAGTACGTAATGTCCTTCTTCATACCCGGCCAAAACATCATCTTCTTCAGATCAGCGGTCATCTTTGTGATCCCCGGGTGCACCGAGTACCTGCTGCAATGCGCCTCCATCATAATATCCTCTCGGATCTGGCCTCCTGCAGGTATATATACTCTGCCTCTGAAATGTAGTAATCCATCTCTCAGGGAATAATCTCCTGTCGAGCCTTCCTCCAAAGCTCGGAACATCGGCTCTGCCCACGCATCTTTCCTCTGTCCGTCCAGAATGCAATCCCGAATATCGTCTATGGCCACCATCGATGCCAGATACTCCCTATACAAAACTGGGTCATCCTCGGACACTAGGGATATCTGCATATCTCTGAATGACCAGACTAGCTCCATGGACATAACCTGGGGCCCAGCTTCGGAAGTGGCAGCTCGCCGGCTCAACGCGTCGGCCACCACGTTTGCCTTCCCTGGATGGTAGTGCATCTCATACTGATAATCTGCTAAGAACTCCACCCAGCGCCACTGCCTGATATTCAGCTCCTTCTGCGTGTCCACGTATTTCAGGTTCTTGTGGTCGGAGTAGATGTCGCAGTGGACTCCGTAAAGATAATGGCGCCAGACCTTCAGAGCAAAAACGACCGCTCCCATCTCAAGGTCGTGCACTGGGTAGTTCTTCTCATGGGTCTTCAGCTGGCGAGAGGCATATGCTATGACGTGTCCATTTTGCATCAGCACTGCTCCCATTCCTTGGTATGATGCGTCGGTATACACCTGGAATCCTTCCTTTCCAGATGGAAAGGCCAGAATAGGGGCTGAGATGAGTCGGTCCTTCAGCTCCTGGAAAGCCGCCTGGCACTGCGGGGTCCAAACAAAAGGTGCCTCCTTCTTCGTCAAAGATGTGAGGGGGAGGGCAATCCGAGAGAACCCCTCCACGAACTTCCGGTAATAGCCGGCAAGTCTCAAGAAACTTCGTACATCGGTGGCTGTCTTCAACTGCGGCCAATCTCGAACTGCCTGAATCTTTGCCGGGTCCACTGCCAACCCGGCTCCGCTGATAATGTGGCCTAGAAAAGCCACCTCCTTCAACCAAAATTGGCACTTGCTGAATTTTGCATAAAGGTGATGCTCCCGCAACCTCTCCAAAGTCAGTGCCAGATGTCGAGTGTGCTCCTCCTCCGTCCTAGAGTAGATCAGGATGTCGTCTATGAACACTATGACGAACACATCCAAGTAGGCCTCGAAAACCCGGTTCATGAGACTCATGAACGCCGACGGAGCATTCGTGAGCCCGAAGGGCATCACGGTGAACTCATACAGGCCATATCTGCTACTAAAGGCCGTCTTCGGGATATCCTCCTCCTGGATCCGCAGCTGGTAGTATCCTGATCTCAAGTCCAGCTTCGAGAAATAATGGGCCCCCTCCAGCTGGTCGAACAATTCGTCTATCCGTGGGAGCGGATAGGTGTTCCGGATGGTCAGCCTGTTTAGTGCTCGATAATCGATGCACAGGCGGAGTGTCCCATCCTTCTTCTTCACGAATAGGACCGGTGCTCCCCATGGCGAGGAACTCGGTCTAACAAATCCTGCCTCAACTAATTCATGCAACTGAGTCCGAAACTCTGCCAACTCCTTTGGGGCCATCCGATAAGGGGCCTTAGACGCCGGCTTGGCCCCCGGCACAAGCTGTATCTGAAAGTCCTGCTCTCGGTGTGGAGGTAGTCCTGGCAGTTTCTCTGGAAAGATGTCAGCGAAATCTCGCACCACAGGGATGTCTGTCACCGACTCCTTAACTTCCGCCATCTCAAATAGAATCTGATAGACCTCCTCTCCCTACAGATGGGCCTTAACGGCCTGTACCAAAGATAAGAGTATACGAGAGACAGGTCTTATACCTTCGATGGTAATGAAAGAGTCCCCGTGTCTCACGGTGATCCTCTTCGCCTGACAGTCAATCTGGGCATGGTTCCAGTGCAGCCATACCATGCCCAGGATCAGGTCGTAGTCTGTCAGCTTCAAAATCGTCGCTGGAGCCTCGAATGCCTTTCCACCAATTTCTGCCTCCATATTGCAGTGATCCGTGGTAAGGAGCTCAGATCCATCCGGTAGTCGCACCCTCATCCTCGAGCCTGTGAACCGCTCCATGCCTTCTAGTCCTTCTACGAACGTCTCCGACACAAATGAGTGAGTAGCTCCAGTATCAAAAAGCGTGCGGGCAGGCTTGCCGCTGATGAAGACTATACCTGGGGTGATTAAATATCTTAGGGTTCTATAAAGAATTTTCTTTCCTTGTTAATCCATCTAGTGCGATTCAAAGTTTTAACAACTTAAAGGGAAATTCTATGAAAATAAAGAAGCATTACAGCGTACCTGCGATGACCTGCTCCGGATTCCGAGGCTGCGCAAGGTCCAAAGCATATACCAGCTCTCTTCCTTGTCTACGATCTCCCTCATGGTATCCACGACCGCGGCCGCATCCTCGGCCTCCGTAATGCTGAGCTGGTGGGCCGCCCTGTGGTGCTGGAGGTGGTGCCCCCCTCATCGGGCTGTTCCTCCGATTGTGCCCAATCTGATGACAAAGGAAGCACTCTGGTGGGGGATACGCCATTCCCCCGGGTCTCAGCATCTCCTTCATCCGAAGAGGTGGAGGGGCCAATATCACTTGTTCCCTTGGCTCCTGCCTCACGTCCCGACGAGGCTGGTCCTCTGTCCTCCTCCCCTCTGGTACAGCACCTCGCCGCTGGTCATTTCTACCTCTCCGTCCCTGATCCTCTGCTGGTCGTTTCCGGCCCCGGGTAGCGTGCCAATCTGCCTCAATCCTTTTTGCCATCTCCAAAATCCGGGAGATGGGCCCGTCAGATACAAACAACAGAGCCTCCCTCAAGTCCTCCCGCAGGCCCTTATAGAACCTCCTGATATACCCTGCTTCGTCCAACTGGTAGGAATCTGCGTATCGGGCCAGATGGTCGAACTCTCGATGGTACTCCACCACGGTCCGTGTGCCCTGCTTCAACTGTAAGAACCGCTCCTCCAAATCATCCCTGGTTGACTGCGGAACGAAATGCTCCAGCAGTGCGGCCCTGAACTCCTCCCAGGTAACCTCCGCAACCTCCCTGTCGGCAAATGTCGTGTCCAACAGCGTCTTTCACCACCTCTTTGCATGGGACTCCAGGCAAGAGACGACCAGAGCCACCCTCTCCTCCCAGGGACACCGTATCCCGGTCAGCATCTCGTACATGATATCTAGCCACTCTTCCATCCGAACCACCGACTCAGTCCCCAAATAGGACGGGGGAGACAATCCTCGGAAGATGCTTAGCCAGTTGGCCCCCAGATTAGGCTGCGGGGCCGGAACCTGCTGGGCCCTGAAGGCCTCCAAGATGGCAGTCAGGGTCTGTCCCATGTCTGACTGAAGGAATGGAGTGGGGACCGGTGGGGGTGGTGCAACATCCTGAGCCTGTTGAACCCCACCTTGCGGCGTAGTCCGCGCTGGAGGCTGCGTAACAAAAACACACGCTGAGAAAAACGTTCACACTTAAATAAAAGTGGACAAGTTATATGTGATCCCCCTTTGGGCACACCACTGCTTCCGCTGCTTAGTTTGTCCCCAAACTAAACTCGAGCGGGGGTGACCCAGGGTTTGTGGACTGCTACTTCCTTCTGATCGATGTTTTCCTCTGATACCACTTGTAAGACCCCCCTTTTTTTTCTTTTTCAACCACCGGGGTATTAGGCCCAGAATCGCTGCTTTGCGGTGACACCTTCACGTCCTGAAGGGTTATCACCACAAGGCGCCGATTCTGCCGGCCAAATCGATCACTGAAAGGTAGTAAAATAAATGAAATAAGAGCAATGCAGTCCACAGCAGTAGATCACATATATAGAATAAAAATCTCCACGAGGGGAGTGTCCACAGAAAACATCAGAGTACTATAAATGCGGGCTTATGCCCGGTACATCATGTCCTCACTACAATATCACTCATCCAGAAGCTAAAACAGATACTACTCAGGGTCGAGACTCACGGTCCCGGCTGTATGAACTCCGGAGCTAGACTGCCCCATCTCTAGGCGCACCGATCTCTTGGGCTGCTCCTCCATGCTGGGCTCCACGATCCCCTAAATGATGCAGTTCGAAAACCGTTAGTCATAAAGACTAAGCCCTATCATCCCCTACCCCTTCCCCCATGGCTCCTAGGTACCGAGCGGAGAGGAAGAAAGGGGAGGACATATTTGTGGAGAATAAAAGTAAACAGGTGACAGTGGACTTAATCTAGCAAGTTGTATTCGGTGAGCAGTTAATATGATTGTTATAATAGGTCTAGCAATAAGAAAAGCAAATATATGAATTTAACCTTCACTTATGCGAGAACACATAAGCAAAAGGGATCTTTAGCAAGGCTCCCATCGTATAAGTGTCCCATACCACTTATACCTTGGGGTGTCGGTAATCAAACAGCAATTGTTGTTATATATTGAAATTAACCTTTGATTTATAAACTTGCCCACACAAGCTTATAGACCAAGGGGTCGTTTTGCAGGTCCTAAAGTATAAGCGTCCCATACCACTTATACTTTAGGTGTCATGGTTAAATGAATCGATTATGCTATGACATGCTGGTGGATATGATGAAACATGCAAGTGCAACTCACACACCCGACTCTGTGCACACAGACCTTTAGTTCCCCCTTTCGGAGCCGTTACCTCCCAGGATACCTCCGTAGTGGCGGACGGAAGGGGTGGGTTGGGCCTCGCCCACCTCAAAACCAGTAAAAGCACCACTGGTCTGACCTATCGTACGCCTCAACACTTGGTGCACTAAGCGGACGCCTGCGTACTCTTGCCGGCTGGCGCACCGGACTTTTGTTGGCGAAGTGCTAATCACCCCGCCGAGTCAACGATATCGGTGTCGGTGTAATCGAACTCCCCGATATCATAAAACCCACCACCTTAACTTTTCCTATTTTATGCACATGCAAGTTTAATCGTAAATATACAAAAACAGAGCCGAAGCTCCCCGGACCAAAACGTCCGTCTCCAAACCATCCGAGCCGAAGCTCCCCGGACCATCCCGTCTGTCTCCAAACCAACCGAGCCGAAGCTCTCATCAAAATCCCTGTGCCAACAGTGTTTGTGAAAAGTGCAGCCCTAGTTACTAAGTTACTCTTGTCGGTTTGTTATTATAGTTTACGTTAGCCCAGGACTGCCCCCGGTATTCCCCGTGAAGGGCTCTCAAGGGGTACTAGGAACCAAGACGGCGGCATTACGGCCCGAAGTTCCCTTTCGCAAGGCACTTATTGTTATTGGTTTATCTCCCTTAACCCGATTCCCTTCTCATATTACGATAGACTATCCTAGGGTGATTTTTAACCTTCCTCCCTTCGGGAAAAGACGATCTTTCGCCGAACCCGAGCTCCTCTTAACTCTAACTATCACCACTTCTCGCTACTCTTTATATCTTCCTATTGTGATTTCCCCCACTATGACCCGCCCAGACAAAAATGATTAACTCCAATGACTTCCTCAAATCATGTCCTAATGCATTTCACAATTGCTATATGCAGACCGACCTAGACTTCATGTCGAACCGGTTATGCGATGATCCAATACTCATCCAAATGCCCTAAATTATTTACTGGAGACTCACCATGATATAAATGACCTAAATCCAGAAAATGGAAATTTTCCTAATCTATTTGGCATTTAATTAAATTCCTCGAAAATCCCAAGGGCTACCGGTTTGAACATGAACTACCCTAAGTAATCATGCAAGATGTCCAGCAAATTTATGATAAATAGTAGGTTATCTCAATAGGTTAAATCCCAAGTATCATAATTTTTCTATCATTAAAAGTGCATGAAAACTATTTTAGAAATAATCTCTAACTTCTGTTGTTTATGAATCAAGTACAGAAAATATTCTTCCAAAAATTATACATAATTTATTCCATGCAGATAAAGGCCTAAAATTAGCACTGGCCAAGTTTCATAATTTTCCAGCAAGTATTTTATCCATAATTAATTTTTATACAATAAAACCCCTTTCTAATATCTGTGAACAAAGTACCAGATTTATTCAACATAAAATTCTATAAAAATTCAGGGATCAATGTTCTACTGGTCAAGATCTAAATCCAAAATTTTAACTGATTATAATTAATTTAAAACCTCCAAATATTTGAAACAACAAATCGGGCTAATAATCCTTTAACACATGAAGTATAATATTTATTAATCATAAAATTCCAGGAAAAATTACCATAAGTCTAAAACATCCTAAA
Source organism: Platanthera zijinensis (assembly GCA_039513925.1). Lineage (NCBI taxonomy): Eukaryota > Viridiplantae > Streptophyta > Magnoliopsida > Asparagales > Orchidaceae > Platanthera > Platanthera zijinensis. Next base: position 136,897,021 of record CM077081.1, read on the forward strand.
ACTCCCTCCTCCCGAGTTTCATGATTTTTGGATTAGATTCAGTGCTTAAAATAACTAAATTACATTTCTATCCTAATTCAAAATCTCAACTTTCGAGGTACCTAATTACCTCCAATTCCTTCACTATTTCAACCAGAGGGTTTTCAGCATATCATGCCACTCTCCTCCCAATTTCAAGGGCATACAAGAGCTTTTGCACCTATGTCCTTCACAAACCTCAAAACCCTTCATTTAGGGTTTGAGCTTGGATCCTAGGGTAAGTCAACCCTAAACCACTCCATTTTTCTCCAAGCAGGTTATAACACCCTTCTAAGTCAGAGGTCGGAATATCAACCTCTGTTGAGGTGATTCGACCTTTCCGAACTCTTAGTGCACTTTTTACTAAAAGTCGTCTCACTAATGCCTAGTTAAGGGTAGAAGATTTCTCACCCAAAACTCCTCCAAATCAATTGGAATTTTGTACATACCTAGGTTTTATAGCCAGGGACCACTCACCAAATTTGGGAGGGTTTAGAGGTCATTTGACCATCTAAATAAATTCTCTAAGTTTATTAAATTAAAACAAAAACTTTAGGCAAAGTATCTCCAAAAATTCCCATTTTTGGTCTGCCTTTAGGTATAACCAAGATTAACCCCCTGCCAAAATTTCGGGTAATTTGGACAAGGGACGAAGAGTGGGCATCCGTTTTAATTTCTGCCCAACTCTAGGTACAGCCCCCACTAAAACGGGTGCTGCGGCCGAACCGCTTACCCAAACGAGTTGAAACCAATTTTAGATTAATCTAGACTCGAAGGGCTACAACTTTCCTGACTGGTCATTTTTCCTAAAACGGTCTCTAAGTGCCTCATTTTGCAGCCTCAAAATATATTCAAATAATATATCTTTCCATTATGTATTATGTACTTAAATTATAAATTATAAAACTAATTTACTGTTCATCTTCTACATGAACCCTAAAACCAGAACTCAGGAAGTCATTTTTCCTGTAACATTTTCGTGATCCGTCGCCAGCCGTCCGGTCACTTCCCTGGCCAGCCACCACCACCACCACCTCCGTTGAGGCGATGGCTAGCGGTCGGCGGTGGTTTGGCCGCCGGAGGTGGCGGTTTCCGGCGAACTCAAAAATACCTTTTTCATGGTTTTCCCACGAAAACGAGAGACGGGTCCGGCTCCGTTGAGCGCGAACTTCCTTTCTAAGAATCCTAAGATCTACCCATGAAAGAGAAGGAGCAGAGGAGGACCTTGTTCGCGGTTTGGAGGCGAGAAGAGCGACGGGGTGCCATGGCGCAGTGGTGGCGTAGCCGAACTTCTCCTACAGCAAGAACAAAGATCTCATCCGTTTACTTGAGCGTGTAAACTTCTCCTCTTGCCCCAAGTGGGCTTTTATAAGTCAGAAAGTGGGGAGGTGAAAGGGTAAAGCCGTAATGGCCATGAAGGCTCCTCTTAATAGCCTTTCGGTTACAGTGACGGGATAAGAAACGGTGGAAGATGAACAGGTGTGTTCAGTTGGCGATTTCCTATTTGACCAACACTTCCTCCTTTATTATATAATTATAGAAGGAAAAACGGCCCGTAATTACTCCTGGTGTAACTTCCCACACCAGCATTTATTTCCACGCGTGTTAGAATAATTTCGGGCCTGAACAGTCGTTTCGGCCAATGTCACGGGCGTGACACCTAGGTCACGGGCGTGACAGGCCCGGTTGACATTTTTTGGGGTCGACGATTTCGAGGTCACGGGCGTGACAGGCCCGAACGGCAATTTCGAGGTCGACGATCGTCGAACTGAGATCGACGGTCGTCGAAGGCTGGTCACGCCCTAGGTCACGGGCGTGACACTTGGGTCACGGGCGTGACAGGCCTGTGTTCAATTTCGACGATCATTTTACGGGGATCGACGATCGTCGAAGGAGTCACGCCCCTAGTCACGGGCGTGACACTCTGGTCACGGGCGTGACATGCCCAGGCTGCTAGATCGACGATCGTCTCACGGAGATCGACGATCGTCGAAGGGGTCACGCCCTAGGTCACGTGCGTGACACCTTGGTCACGGGCGTGACATGCCCGGGCAGCAAGTTCGACGATCTTCTCGCGGAGATCGACGATCGTCGAAGTAGTCACTCCCAAAGTCACGGGCGTGACGGGTCGGTCACGGGCGTGACGGGTCGGTCACGGGCGTGACCAACCCGTGACCCGAAACCTAGATCGCTTTATTTCAATTTTTGGGCTTCACAGGGTTCTGTCACGACCAACCGACTCCTAGGGGTCTAGCCGGAGATGGGGTGTTACAAAGGTTAGCTTGAAATTTGACATGCTTACCTACAGCCCTTCTGACAGGTAAGCTGGCATTTTTATGGACACTAGCATTGTGCCAATAATCAATGACATAATGTCCAATTTTGCCACAACACCAACACTCATATCTATTATACCTTCTTTTAGTTACAGTCTTAACAGCATTGCTGTCAACAGTCCTTAAGTCTGTGGGAAAAGCAGTCTTTCTAAGTGCTAGGGCTGGTGCATCAAGCACTAATGATTCCTAAAGAACATGGTGTGTTTTCTCATGGGCTGCCCTATTAGCATTTGCACCCTTGCCATCCCGATCACCATGCTTACAGTGACCATATGTGATGTCATGATCATACCTGTTAGTAGGCTGCATCACTTTTTTGAAAGAAATAGGGGGTTTGGAAGCTAGTGGCGGAACTGGGGCTTTGCCTTTTCTTTTGGAATTAGCTGCCCTTGTTCTTCCCTTGAAGCCTAACCCTATCTTACCCTTTTGGAAAATAAAGTAATCAATTAAGGCTAGGAATGACTTTTGCTTTGAGAATTTAGCCACAAGGTCCTTCTCTCTTTGAAGTCTGACTTCCATAATCTTGATGTGATCATTTTTGAAGGTAATTGTACCCATCTGAATAACAGTTTTGTTTTTCAGTTTGACAACTTAATTCAACTTCAAATCCAGTAATTGTGCTGAATCTGATGCCGCCAATTTGAGAGATGCAATTTCCTTAGCCTCTTTTTGACAAGGATTTTGCTTCTCTTAAGATCTTGCAACAGACCACCATACTCATCAATTAGTTGATGAACATCCCCTTCAGATTCAGAACCATCCAAATCTCTTGATGCAGATGCTTCTGATTCTGATCTAGTATAATATTCAGAAACTGAAGATAGATTGTATACCTTACTGGGACCAGGCTGATCCTGACACTGATCTTCCTCTAAAAGAGCCATTAGCCCTCTACAATGATGATCTTAAATCCCATTTATAGAGTCCAGCATTTGCAAGAATTCAGTCTCTACAGAATCCTCTTCAGTAGTGAACAATCCAATATAGGCTTCAGCTTCAGCCTATTCTCAAGATTCTGATGATGAAGAGTCAGTCCAACTCTTCTGCTTTTGGGAAATAAAGGATCTCTCCTTCTTGCCCTTACTTTGATTTTTCTTCTTATCATTAGATTCCATTCTTTTATCAGGACAGTCAGCTATGACATGTCCTGGCCTATTGCAAGAATAACAAACAATTTTAGAAGAAGTTTGTTTACTTGGATTAGAGCCATACCTGTCATCCTTAGAAGTTTTCTTCTTCTTGTAGTAGTCATCCTTGGAGAAAGATGAAGATGGCTTTGTTCTCCATTTCTTCTTCTTCATGAACCTTTGAAACAGCCTTGTGAAGGCAGCAAAGTCTTCATCAAAGTTGTGGCTGTCTGAAGTGTTTATGTTAGTATTTTCTGATTCAACTTCAGCAATTCTCTTGGGAGGAGAAGGAGACTTTCTCCTGCCCTTTCTTGTTGCTTCAGCCTTGAGGGCTACTGACTTCTCTTTATATTCAAACCTATTGCTTTTATCCTTCTCCTTTCTTGCAGTGAGCTGCATCTCATATGATAACAATTTTCCAAATAAGGTTGCTGTAGGTGTATAAGCAAGCCTAACCACCTCTTTGATGGAACATATTTTAGTATCCCATTCCTTTGTTAGTGATCTGAGAAACTGGTCATTTAGTTGATATATGTTAAAGACTCTTCCATAGTTCATTAGCTCATTTACAATTCTAAAGAATTTCTTATAGTATTCAGCTATGCTATTTGTCTTGGCTTGTCTAAAACTCTCTTGATTTATCATTTACTTTTTATCCTCTCTTACTTCTTATGTTCCCTCTATGTAGACAATAAAAGTGTCGTACATCTCCATGTAGGTTTTGCAATGGACAAGATTCTTGAATGTAGAATCATCTATGTCACTCACAAATATGTTCTGTGCCCTCTTGTCTAAGGTTGCTAGGATGATCTCTTCCTTAGTCATTTCAGAATAACTTTTTGGAGTCTTGGGGTTGGCATCATGAACTGAAATGTTCATAGGAATAAATGGCCCTACTAGAATTGTGATGTAAATTCTTGGATCAGATTCTTCCATTAATAATCTGACCCTCTCTTTCCATATGCCAAAATTTTCTTTCCTACAGATAGGAAGTTTCATGGATCCAAGTTCCTTCTGATTTTCACCTGAACCCATTCTGGCTAACAGATAACAACCTTGAAGATCAACTCAGACGGTTAGGTCTATGTTTGAGTGAACCTCCCTCTGATACCACTTGAAAGATTCGGTTTAAAGATCCTAAACACCTAGAGGGGGGGGGGGTGAATATGTTCAAATCCAATTTAAACTTAAGCAATTAAAAGGTTAATCTCAGCATATCTAATTAAGCTACAAATATCACAATACGGGATAAAACAAGCACAAAAAAAACACAGCACAGCACACAGTGTTTTATAGTGGTTCCCCAATTCGTGGGTACGTCCATTCTCCCACTTCCCCTATCCTACTAAGAGTGGGATTCAGCCAACTTCCATCCACTAACTCAGATCCTCAGATCTTATAACTCAGAACCCAACTGGTTCCTACATCTATGACTTCTTCAAGTCCTATAACTCTGATTTTTCCCAAGAATCCTACCTCAGGCAAACAGCCCTACCTCAACCCTTATTACCAGGTCTACAACTCAGATAACAAAAATCCTACCTCAGGCACTTAGCCCTACATCATCCTTTATAAATTTAGGCTTACAACTCTGAGAGGTAACTCTCCTACACTAAGATCTATAAAAGATCTTACAGAAAAATTGATTTTTAAGATGATAAATCCTTCACCCAGGTAGAGAGAGAAAGGGGTGAGGGCTTCTTTATGAGATCTTGATTGATCTGATCTCTTAATATCCAACCTATCATAGCTTCTTCAAAGCTTCTTGAATCTGAACAAAGTAAGGTTGATCTTCTTATGAAGTTGGAGATGATCCTCAATCCAGCTTCCTTCTTCTATTCAGAATTAGAACTGAATTCTTCTTACAAACTTGTTCAGGATATGCCTTCACTTGATGACTTGTAGATATCAATTGTTAGAAAAATGTCAAGTCCTTTTTTTTCTCTTGTAATCTCTTTTTTTTTACAATAGAACAAGTCTTTATATAGATCTCATCTGAGGTTACCGGTGTATCCGGTTAAAAACCGCCTTCTGACAGCTCTGACATATGTGACAGCTTTATTAGTTATGACAACTGTCAAGTCTTCAGTCTTGACACCTGTTACCTCATTGTACTCTATCTCATCAGAAAAGCGTCGAGACAATACTTCATATGTATCAACAAAAATAGATCATGTGTTAACACAAATCTTGATGATGTCGACACAGCTCACACAATATCGACATAGCCCTTCTTTATCTTCTCGATAAGGCTTCTGTAGAATGTGTCGACACAAGTCCTGTGTGTCGACACAATAACTTCTAGTCTCGACATAGTTTGTGTTGATAGAATTATTGTGTGTGTCGACACAAGTCATGTGTGTCAACACAATTGCTCCCGATAGAATTTTTGGGTGTCGACACAAGTCCTGTGTATTGACCTATCGCCATGCGGTAATGTCTAGAGCCTCAAGTCTAGAAAACTGGGGTGTTACCTGTAATGCCCCGAAACTCAAAAGGGAGACGGGTGGCGTTTTGAGCAAAATCTGGGATTTGGTAGAGATGACATGGCATGGGACACGGGCATGTCCCAAGGAGTGTCATGCTCGGGTTTTGCATTGGTCTCCGGGTCGACGATTTTGGAGTCAACGGTCGTCGAGGGGGCGGGGGGGGTGGGGGGGGGGGTGAATACGGCCTGGGACACGGGCGTGTCCCAGGGTGTGTCAACCACTCAAAGCTTTCCACTAAACGATCATTGAGTGAGGGCGCATGGCCTGAGCCTAGGCATGTTCAGGCCCGACACGGGCGTGTGAAGTTTGACACAGGCGTGTCGAATACCTATATTCTGCTCGGGTCATTTGGCGAGTTGAGCTAAGGCAGATACACGGCCTGGGACATGGGCGTGTCCCAGGGCATGTCTAGCACACGACATGTAATACAGGTGTGTCACATGACCGTATCGTGCTCTGGTTATTTTACCTGTGTCATTGGAGGAACACGCCCAGCGACACGAGCATGTACTTGAAAGTCCACCTAGTGTCAACTACCTTCACCTATGGGGGGGGGGGGAATAGGTGTCTTTGCAGCGTGTTAGGGGAATTGAAATTATACCTGCACAAGAAAATAAAACAACAAAGCACAGAGAGGACACAGGCAATTTATAGTGGTTCCCCGATTTGGGTACATCCACTTCCCCCTTCGACCTATCTCCCAACCAGGGACGACTCGGTCACTTCACCAACAGGATTGAAATCCAATCCTTGCACTAACGGAAGGAACCCTTCCACACGTAGGAGTCACCACTCCCACAACACGGGTTGCACCCAACCCTTACAACTAGAGACCAATCGTTCCTTTACAAAGAAATTGAAACTAGCTTGTAAGAAATACAAACGACGTTTGGAGACTAAGGTGTCCCTCTTCGTTTGACGACGTGTTCTTGAAGCCAACGAAGAGTCCACAACCCTAGATCTCACTTGGATTGAATCTTCCCGAAACCGGCGGAGGCTTGGAGCGGCGGCAAGGTTCTCGGAATAACCGGCGGCGACGGAGAGCTGCTGCTGTGCTATCTTGATTCAAACATCGTAGCAAAGGAAGCTAGGTCTTCCAACGGTCACACCAGGATCGGTCGTCTCGATCGATTCGGAAGGGGATGGTTTTTCCCGATCAACGAATCATGAGACAAGGGATCTCTAGTTAGACGCGTGAGACGCTATGCTAACCTAAGCTTCTATCGCCGGTGATCTGGAAGAACTTGAGATCAACAGCGGAGACTACTGCATGAACGGCGGAGACGATCGGCGAAGCAAGATCGGGATCTAGGGCTCGACGGCGGCTCGTTCTTTTTGAATTCGCGTATATCGTGTGTGTCTATCTTGTTCATACATAAGGGGTATATATATATTAGGTCAAGAGATGACCGTTGTGAGTCCCACCAAAGTAAAGACCAAAGTCTGGTTCAAACAGCTGCAGGTAACGTGGACCGGTCCAGAAATTTTTGAAAATTTGCCAAGTCAAAGTCGGCGAGAATCGAAGGTGATTCTCGACGAATCGGCGAGAATCACCTACGATTCTCGTCGAATTCTACTTAGTGAATTCAGGCAACACAGGTTGTAGGGGCCAGGGAGAATCGGTGGGAATCACTTTTGATTCTCACCGAATCGTCGAGAATGCAAGGTCATTCTCGACGAATCGGTGAGAATCATAAGTGATTCTCGACGATTCTGCCTTAGATAATTTTCCTGTCTGTGTCAAGACAGCCGGCCCAACCCGGCGAGAATCAACTAGTGATTCTCGACGAATTACACTTAGACGATTTTCGTCTTTCGACCCGTGAGCTGGTCTTTGGCCCATCCTTGCTCCTTGTCTGCTCTTGCTTTATCATAGCCCTGTACTTGAAATTAAGTACACCCCAATAGAGAGAGTACACGTTGGCCAACACAATGATCTACTCAACGAGGGATTACATTGCACAGACCCGTGTATATTGACCCACTGCACCCTGACATTGGTGTGTACTTAGCGTGGAATGACTGCAAGCACAACTAAAAAATATTTCATCAAATACATTGTCTATTTACCTTGGCTTGCACAGGGGCTTCTTCAAATCAGGTACATTGTGGATGCAATACCCAACAATCTCCCCCGATTTGAAGAAGCCTAAACCCTACAAGCTAAGGTGAATAGAGCATATAGGAATGAAAAACCGAAACTTAAAAGTGAGGAGATAGGGATATGCATTACCAGTTACTTGAGAGCAAACTAGAACATTGAGCTATGTTAGCCTTAGCCGAGAGGGTAATCTCCCCCTTTTCGGCTTCTGCAAATCTGGGTCTGGTGCACCTGACACCATGCTCCCCCTCAGTTCGTGCACTTATGTTTTCACTTGAGTTTCTGGCAGATGCTCCCCTAGATGCACGAGCCAGGAGCGTCTGGAGTCTTCATTCCTCATAGTTGAGCATCCCCAATTCAGTTTTGAAGAGACTGAACTTGGCCTCGTCTAGGGGCTTTGTGAAAATATCTGCAATCTGCTTGTCCGTGGGGACATAGCAGAGAGAGATGTCCTTGTTCTCCACGTGCTCCCGAATGAAATGGTAATGCACTTCAATATGCTTCGTTCTGCTGTGCGATACCGGATTGTTGGCAATAGCAATTGCACTGGAGGAGTCGCAGTACATCGGTACTTCCTTGAACTGGAGATCATAGTCTGCTAACTGGTTCCGTATCCATAGGAGTTGTGCGCAACAGATTCCTGCCGAGATGTACTCAGACTCTGCTGTGGAGGTTGCGACACAATTTTGCTTCTTGCTGTTCCAGGAGATAAGCCTTCTTCCAAAGAATTGGCACGTCCCGGAGGTGCTTTTCCTGTCATCCCTACTCCCTGCAAAATCAGCATCTGAAAAACCTATTAGCTCGACATCATTGTTTCTCGGGTACCACAAGCCAAGATTGGGAGTACCTTTAAGGTATCTAAGAATTCGCTTTGCAGCGACATAATGAGATTCCTTAGTGTTCACCTGATATCTGGCACAAACACATGTGGAGAACATGATATCCGGTCTACTGGCAGTAAGGTAGAGCAGGGATCCAATGATACTTCTGTATTTGGTTTCATCGAAAGGTTTACCTTTCTCATCCTTATCCAGAGACATAGTGGATCCCATTGGAGTCCTCATAGAGGTTGCATTGTCCATTCCGAATTTCTTGAGGAGTTCATTTGTGAACTTCGTCTAAGAGATGAAGATTCCTTCCTCAGACTGTTTCACTTGAAGTCCCAAGAAATACTTCAGCTCCCCCATACTGCTTATTTCAAACTTTCCTTGCATAAGTTTGGAAAACTTTTTGCAAAGATTGTTGTCAGTTGAGCCGAATATAATGTTGTCAACATAGATTTGCACCAACAAAATCTTGCCTTTGACTTCCCTGAGAAACAATGTCTTGTCTATTTTTCCTCTAGAGAACTTGTTCTCAAGAAGAAAACTAGACAATGTCTCATACCAAGCTCGAGGAGCTTGTTTTAAGCCATATAGCGCTTTATTAAGAAAATATACATGATTAGGATAAGTAGGATTGACAAAACCTGGAGGTTGAGCGACGTATACTTCCTCTTTCAAATCTCCATTCAAGAAAGCCGATTTTACATCCATCTGATAAACTGTGAATCCTTTGTGGGAGGCATAGGCTAGGAATAGCCGTATTGCTTCGAGCCGTGCAACTGGTGCAAACGTCTGGTCAAAATCAATCCCCTCCTCCTGTCGGTAACCTTGAGCCACTAGTCTGGCCTTGTTCTTTAGGATGACACCATGTTCATCCAGTTTGTTTCTGAAGATCCACTTGGTGCCAATCACATTCTGCTTTTGTGGTCTGGGCACAAGCGTCCAAACGTTGCATCTTTCGAACTGATGCAATTTATCTTGCATGGCCAAAATCCATGCAGGATCTTTGTTCGCCTCGTCGAACTTCTTTGGGTCAACCTGTGACAGGAAGCTAAGATGCAAAATCTCGTTAATAGTACCTCGGTGAGTTCTGACTCCGTCACAAGGATCTCCGATGATCTGATCTCTTGGATGATCCCTCACGTGTCTGAGCTGAAGAAGTCTGGCATCAGGAGCTTCGACTACTTCATGGGCATCTCCTTCTTCTAAAGGATTTGCTCCATTTTGAGTTTCAACTTCTCCGATCTGCGTAGAAGTGGACACCTTGACGTATGTTGGAGTTGCATCTTTCTCGGGCTCATCCAGTTGCAACCGTTCGAGTCTGGCACCTGCATCTTCAAGAAGAGGACTAGAAGTCTTGCAAGTAAGCAAACTTCCTTCATCAAATACAACATTTATTGACTCCTCTACCACTAGGGATTTCTTGTTGAAAACTCTATAAGCCCGGCTGCGGCTACTATAGCCCATGAATATGCCTTCGAAGCATTTTTCACCAAACTTAGTACGCGGGTACTTCCCGTTATTCAGTACATAACATTTGCAGCCAAAGATCCTTAGGTAGGACATGGTTGGTTTCTTGCCTTTCAGTAGCTCATAGGGAGTCTTACGATGGCTCTTGTTAATCAACGCCCGGTTTTGTACATGACAAGCCGTATTGACAGCCTCGTCCCAGAAGTATTCCGGGAGAGAAGCGTCATTCAACATTGTCGTGCACGCCTCAATGAGTGTTCTATTTCTCCTCTCCACCACTCCGTTCTGTTGAGGAGTGCGAGGGGAGGAGAACTCATGAAAGATACCAAGTTCTTCACAGAACTCTGTCATAGCCCCAGACTCAAACTCTGTTCCGTGGTCACTTCTGATTTTGACCACCGAGCAGTTGAGTTCGTTCTGTATCTGCTTGACAAAATTGGTGAAGATGTCAAACGTATCAGACTTGCGTTTTAAAAAGAACACCCACGTAAACCGAGAGTGATCATCTACAATCACTAGCGTATACGACTTCCCTCCTAAGCTATGAACTTGTATAGGACCAAACAAGTCCATGTGCAGAAGATAAAGACATCTGGAAGAATCTTTGTCTGGGATGCCATTAAAGGTAGCCCGAGTTTGCTTGCCCATCTGACATGCAGGACATGGGCTATCTTTAATGCACTTAATAATGGGAGGATCCCTTACTAAGTCTTTGGAAAACAGCATATTAATTGTCTTGTAATTAATGTGTGCCAATCTCTTGTGTCATTATTCACAAAGAGATGCACTGCCTTTTGCTACTAGGCATACGGGGGTGGAAGAATCTAGACTGAGAAAATCTAAACAGAAAATATTTCGGCTCCTAATGCCAGTTAATACTGTCTCCGAAGAGGCACATGATATTATCAGGCATTTATCCTTGCAGAACTTAACGTCATACCCTTTATCAGATAACTGGCTTACGCTGATCAGGTTATGATTTAACCATTCAACATAAGCTACGTCAGAGATAGAGAATATACCGTTGGAAATCATACCGTAACCTGTGGTGACTCCCCGATCAGATCCCCCAAAGATGACTTTGGGTCCATTCTCGACTAGAGAGTACTCCCGCAGCAGGCTTCTTGTCCCAGTAATATGACGGGAGCATCCACTGTCCAAATACCAAATGGGAGTTTTGTTGGCCTTTGGACATCCCTGCAAAACAGAATTAATTTGCCTTAGGAACCCAATCGAACTTGGGTCCTAGATTCCTTGTTAGCATACTCCCCCTCGATTGGTTAACTCTACGAGTGGTCGGCCTCGCATTGCTAACATAAGGAGTCTCGTTATACCTTGGATTAAACCAACAATCCACGGCAAAGTGACCAATTTTGCCACAGCACCAGCAGTCAAACCTGTTATACTTCCTCTTGGGCGCCTGCTTTACCCTTGAAACGTGGGGTTCAGCTGGGGCCGAAGACCTGGAGGTGGAGTCAACATGATGACCACAGTCACATGACTTCTTCACCTCTTGGCTTTTCAGTGTAACAGGCTTGGCTTTAGGTGCCTGCTTCCTATTATGGCCGCTAGAGAGTTGACCATAATTTGCCAAGTGGATTTCCTCATAAGGTGCCTTGAAGACACTCTCACTGAAGTTACGGGGAAAGGTCCACCCATCATATCTGCTCTTCGGCTTTGCAACCGAGGGCCTGAAGTGATGCCCATATGTTGACTCAAAGTCATGTTGGTTACAAGGAAAGCTAGGCTTTCTGAACTCAACAGGGCTGAGTGGGGCCTTTCCTTTCTCATCAGCAGAGGCTTTCTTGGCAGCCTTATTCTTCCTCCTGTTCCTGTTTCTCCTGATTGAGGAACTGGATACACCTACATGCCCCAGGCCAGCTCCTTTGACTTGAGCAGAGAAGGTATCAACTAATGGAAGAACAGTTTTTGGCATAGAGAAGCTCTTGACGATCTTCCTTTCTGCCGCAAGTAGTTCTTCCAACTTGTCGACTTCCTCCTGCTTAAGATCAAGGAGCTTAAGAGACTCTGAATGCTTTGAAGTCAGGTCCAAGTGCTCCTATCAGAGGGAGATCAAACTGGTGATCTCTTCCCTTAGGGATACACTCTCACCTTTAAGGAATTTGACTTCCTTTTTCTCTGCCTTCAGTTTCTTTCGACATTTCAGGAATGTATTGAGCAGAAGCTCATACTTTTCGAGGAGCTCAGCTTCAAGGGCAGAAGGGCTATCCTCATGGTCATCATCCTGAGACTCAGGATCAGAGTCAGAGTCGTAGAGAGGGGTGTGAGCTTTTACCTTCCCAGTAAATGGGGGGCATTCTCCTTCTGAGTCAGAGCGACTCATTAGCCCAAAGTAGGCTTCCTCATCATCGCTGGTGTCTGACGTGTCAGATTCACTCAGCGTCTTTGGCTTCTTTGCGATGTAACTCCTCTCCTTCTTCTTGTCTTTTGAGGACCTGTGCTCCTCTCCCTTTCCCTTTTCCCTCTTGCCTTGATGGCAATCGGCCACGACGTGTCCTGGCTTGTTGCAACCAAAGCATATAATGTCAGAAGAGCGGTGTTTGTTCGGTTTGGAAACATACCTGTCAGAGGAATAGTTCTTCTTCTGATCCCTTGAGGAGGAGCCGTTTCTCTTTCTCTGATTCCTCAGCTTGAGGAACTTCTTGAATTCCCATGTGATAAGGGATAAATCTTCCTCAGATAACTCTGAGCCGGAGGAGCTTGGCTCAGAGTCTTCCTCCTCATCCCTCTTCCACGCATGGGAAGAAGCGACACCCTTGCCCTTTCTGGATTGAATGGCTTTCAGTGCCACCGTCTTTTCCTTGGCCGCGGCTTTCTCTGCTTCCTCTTCAGCCTTCCTTGTGTTCAACTGAAGCTCATAGGACATGAGCTTCCCGAACAGAATCTGTGGATCAGTTTCCGCAAGTCTGCCAAACTCGCGGATGGCACAGATCTTTGTGTACCATTCCTTAGTGAGGGACCTAAGGAACTTATCATTGAGTTCACCGTCAGTGAACACTCTTCCATATCCTTTGAGTGCATTGACGATCTTGAGGAAGTTTTCGAAGGTGACTCCGATCTCCTCCTTTGGCCCTTGTCTGAAGGCCTCATATTTCTGATTGAGGAGGGATCTCCGATCGTCCCTCACTTCATCTGTGCCCTCCATTAGGACAATCAGACAGCTCCAGAGATCCTTGGCTGTCCTGCAGTTGCTGAAGTTCAGCATCATAGAGTTGTCAACTGCGCTCACCAGGATGTTCTGAGCTTTCTTGTTGAGTCCGAACAGCACCATTTCGTCCTTGTCCATTTTCGAAAGTTTCTTGGGTACTTTCTTGGTAGAGGCCTTAGTGGGAATGTAAGGTCCCTCCTCCACTATCATGAAGAGCCGGGGGTCGACTGCTTCCATGTAAAATCTGATTCTTTCCTTCCAGATAGGAAAGTTCAGTCTGGTGCATACTGGGATTTTGCCGGAGTGCTTGAGTCCATCCATGGAAGATATCTGACTGCTTCTTGACACTGGTGGCAGGATTCTACTCAAGGTGTGAACCTTTTTGATGAGTAACCTCCCTCTGATACCACTTGAAAGTCCACCTAGTGTCAACTACCTTCACCTATGGGGGGGGGGAATAGGTGTCTTTGCAGCGTGTTAGCGGAATTGAAATTATACCAGCACAAGAAAATAAAACAACAAAGCACAGAGAGGACACATGCAATTTATAGTGGTTCCCCGATTTGGGTACATCCACTTTCCCCCTTCGACCTATCTCCCAACCAGGGACGACTCGGTCACTTCACCAACAGGATTGAAATCCAATCCTTGCACTAACGGAAGGAACCCTTCCACACGTAGGAGTCACCACTCCCACAACACGGGTTGCACCCAACCCTTACAACTAGAGACCAATCGGTCCTTTACAAAGAAATTGAAACTAGCTTGTAAGAAATACAAACGACGTTTGGAGACTAAGGTGTCCCTCTTCGTTTGACGACGTGTTCTTGAAGTCAACGAAGAGTCCACAACCCTAGATCTCACTTGGATTGAATCTTCCCGAAACCGGTGGAGGCTTGGAGCGGCGGCAAGGTTCTCGGAATAACCGGCGGCGACGGAGAGCTGCTGCTGTGCTATCTTGATTCAAACTTCGTAGCAAAGGAAGCTAGGTCTTCCAACGGTCACACCAGGATCGGTCGTCTCGATCGATTCGGAAGGGGAAGGTTTTTCCCGATCAACGAATCAAGAGAAAAGGGATCTCTAGTTAGACGCGTGAGACGCTATGCTAACCTAAGCTTCTGTCGCCGGTGATCTGGAAGAACTTGAGATCAACAGCGGCGACTACTGCACGAACGGCGAAGACGATCGGCGAAGCAAGATTGGGATCTAGGGCTCGACGGCGGCTCGTTCTTTTTGAATTCGCGTATATCGTGTGTGTCTATCTTGTTTATACATACGGGGTATATATATATTAGGTCAAGAGATGACTGTTGTGGGTCCCACCAAAGTAAAGACCAAAGTACGGTTCAAACAGCTGCAGGTAACGTGGACCGGTCCAGAAATTTCTGAAAATTTGCCAAGTCAAAGTCGGCGAGAATCGAAGGTGATTCTCGACGAATTGGCGAGAATCACCTACGATTCTCGCCGAATTCTACTTAGTGAATTCAGGCAACACAGGTTGTAGGGGCCGGGGAGAATCCGTGTGAATCACTTTTGATTCTCACCGAATCGTCGAGAATGCAAGGTCATTCTCAACGAATCAGTGAGAATCATAAGTGATTCTCGACGATTCTGCCTTAGATAATTTTCCTGTCTGTGTCAAGACAGCCGGCCCAACCCGGCGAGAATCAACTAGTGATTCTCGACGAATTACACTTAGACGATTTTCATCTTTCGACCCGTGAGCTGGTCTTTGGCCCATCCTTGCTCCTTGTCTGCTCTTGCTTTATCATAGCCCTGTACTTGAAATTAAGTACACCCCAATAGAGAGAGTACACGTAGGCCAACACACTGATCTGCTCAACGAGGGATTACGTTGCACAGACCCGTGTATATTGACCCACTGCACCCTGACATTGATGTGTACTTAGCGTGGAATGACTGCTAGCACAACTAAAAAATATTTCATCAAATACATTGTCTATTTACCTTGGCTTGCACAGGGGCTTCTTCAAATCAGGTACATTGTGGATGCAATACCCAACAGTACTGGATTACACGGGCGTGTCAATCCTGACACGGGCGTGTCAAGTGCCCGTGTTCTTTTTGGGCCGCGACGTTTCGACGGAAAATAAGTGACACGTCCTTGGACACGGGCGTGTCGCGAGTCGTGTTTGGCCCAGGAAGTTTAATTTTTGGCTGAATCGCAGCCGTTCATTTCCTTATTTTTTGATCTAACGGCCCAGGGCTCTCCATGTTAGGGTTAAGGCCAGGATTGGGAGTTTAAACCTTCACTTTCACTTAGCCATTCTCTTTCTAAAACCTAGAGAGAAGGGAGAGCAAGGTGCTTCGAGGAAGCGGAAGATCCAGTCGTCGGATGAGATTCGGAACGCCAAATCACAAACGGAGCCCAGATCTGCGGAGGCAAGATCATCGCGGTGCTTTTCATCCGCGTAATTTTCCATGGCGCCGAGGAAGAATGCTAGGGTAATGATTTCCATCTTGAGCATGTGAATATCTTCTTCCTTTGCATGGGAAAACCCTCTCCTGCGAGTATGCGGTGAGTTTGCGGTGTTCCTTGGGGTAGATATATAAATTCCCCCTTTTTAGAGTCTGGAATCGTAGTACGGACATAGGCATGATGTATGAAGCCTCCCGGACAAGTTGGTCTGGATCGGTGATGTTGCATTGCATATTATCCGGAGAAGACTCCGTGCCATTGATTGTTTTCGGGTTTCTACGAGGTAGATTGCAGTAGGGATCCTTAGGGATTAACCCCAAGGCGCACCCGGAAAACTAGGCGAAAATGCATTTCTGCCATCCTGGTGGCCTGGGAGCCAACCATGAACATAACTGGGTTATGTGCTTGTGGGATCGAATTGTGGGATCCGGGAGAAGCTTGGCCCACGCGTATGTCTAAAAGTGACTAGGCGGTGTGAGCAACAGGCAAGTGGATTCGGACCCGGGCTATGTGGTTTGGTGTCAGATACCTGAAAAAGGGACTGGCTATTAGCATGGTCGTGCGAGTCTTAGTCTTAGAGCAGAAAGACTAATAATGCTCACGAGATTTGCCGTCCAAGGGATGGTGGTGAGACCATGGTTATGACCGGGTTCACCGAGTTAGTTCCTTTAGAGAACGGGGTGTGTGGCCGTGTGATCCTACACCTGTGATGTTGTGCTTATTCTCTATTTTACTTGCTATACTAACAAGTGCAGGGAAGAATCTTTACTGCCCCGAGTTTTGGGGCGAAATCATTATAATTTGGTCAGCTTTAGATGACCGTTATTCTTATTTGCCACCGTTGCGGTGATTTGTGCTTTCAGGTGCTGCGGAGCCGGCGACAAATAGTGGGCCAAAGCCCAAGTTACTGAGCCGACCCTTGAAGGCCTTGTGTGTTTACTTTATTAGTTCATGTGTGGCCGGCCTGCGAGCCGAAGTTTGGAAAACACAATTTTATTCAAGTGAACTGTTGTAAGGCCATAAGGCCAGTAATTTTTTGTACTTTATATTTCATTCCAGTTTGGTTTGTTAGTGGACATTCATGCTTGTTGGCTGGGTTCTTATTATTGCAACTTTATAAATTGCTTCCCCTAGATGCTCTGTGTTGGAAATTGTGTATGAAAGAATGGTTTCATTGAGTAACCCACCGATCTGTCCGTGGTATATGGCATCGGGCCCCTGCCGGACCTACTGTTATATGCTATGTGACGGATAGGGGTGTTACAATTTGGTATAAGACTACCGGTTTCGGTCAGGCTTAAATGAATTCATGGATGAATTCACTTTAAGGGGTGGTGAGCACATGTGTGTGCGTCATCGTTATAACATGAAAAGAACCCATGAATGTCCACTTAGGAATGAAAATACACTTGTTTGAGGAACCTGTGTGTTCCTATAATTGCGTTTTGCAATGTTGTTTGGTCACTTATCAGTGTTTTGTACGATTATAGGTGACCAGAAGTGGTGCTGGGCCGTCAGATTGTCCAGTTTCTGAGGTGAGCAACGCACAAAATAATTCTCCTGCAACACCTCCTTCAGCTGAGACAATTTGATTGGTAGCGGAGGCTGTGTTTACGATGATCATAGCGCAGCCTGCGAGGCAGGTGCAGCAGCCTGCTCCTGCTGTAGAGCAAGTACCGCTCCAAGCGGTAGAGCCAAGGAGAGTGGAACAGGTGGTAGTGGAGCCAGTGTTTCCTAGGAGAGCAAAGAAGAAGAAGCTTAAGCACGTGATGGGCTTCAATCCTCCAGTGTTCTCGGGGATGGGAACCCCAACTCAAGCATAGGATTAGGTCTCCAGAATTAAGAGAGTGTTGGTAGTTACTGAGACTGAAGAGTGGCAGAATACCACAATTGCCACGTTCTTGCTGGATGGTGACGCAAGATTATGGTGGGAGGGTTTGGAGCTACTCCATCTGAGGGGTAGTGTAACACCCCCATCCATCACATAGCATATAGCAGTAGGTCCGGCCGGGGCCAGACGCCATATACTACGGACAGACTGGTCGGTTACGCGTTGAAACCATTCAACCAATCATGTCGTCCTACACAACACCTAACGAAAGCAAATTATTTAGTTGCAAAAGAAATAAGAACCCTGCTACAAAGCATGAATGTCCACTACCAACTCAGGAATGTACTCATACACAAAAGAGAACTGGCCTTAAGGCCTTACATTGTTCACTTAACAAAATAGTGTTTTCCAAACTTCGGCACGCAGGCCGGCCATACATGAAAACGGGAAAGATACATAAGCAATTAGGCCTTCGAGGGCCGGCACAGCAACAAGGGCTTTAGCCCGCTATTTCCCGCTCTGCTCCGCAGCACCTGCAAGCCACAAACCACCGCCCGGTGGCAAACAATAGCAACGGTCAGCAATGCTGAACAAATTATAACGATCCCGCCCCTAACTTCGGGGCGGCGATGCTCTTTCCCTGCACTTCATTAGTATAGGCAATATATTAATGTGAACACACATCAACACAGGCGTAGGTTCTCACGGCCACACACCCCGTGCACTCAGGGAACATTCTCAGCGAACCGGCCAACGTCACGTCAATTCAAGCCATAGACGTTCCCAATCCACCACCGCCTCTTGGACGGTCAACCATATGAGCATTTTGCCTTCCTGGCCTTGGTCGTGGCAATTTAAGCCATAGACAGTCGAAGACCCTCATCCATTCCAACGGTCCTACCGAACGACATAGACCGGGTACGGTTCCGCCTGACCCGTGCTCATATCGCAACGGCAATTTAAGCCATATGCGCAGGTCAAGACTCACCGAGTCCCGTTTCCGCCACAACAATCACATAACCCGGTTATGTTCACGTTGGCTCCCCGGCCACCGTGTTGGCAAAATTCGCTTTTGCCCAGTTTTCCGGGTGCACCTTGGAGTTAATCTCCAAGGCTCCCTGATGCAATCTACCACGTAGAAAACCCGAAAAACACCCAAACACCCGGAGTCTTCCCCGGTTCATATGCAATGCAACATCACCGATCCGGCTCTACATGTCCGGATAGGCTTCACACACAATGCCTATGTCCGTTTTCGCATACGGACTCTACACAAGGGGGACTTCACATATCTACCCCAAGGAACGCTCCAACTCTTCGCTCACTCGTGAGAGAGGGCTTCTTATGCAAAGGAAAAGAGGGCTTCACATGCCCAAGGATGAGAAATCGTTACGCTTGCATTCTTCCGCGGCGCCATCGAAAACTATACGGTTGGAAAGCACCGCAACGGCGTCGCCTCCGCGGATCTGGACTCGAATCGCGATTCGGGGCTCCGAAGCTCTTCCGGCGGCCGGATCTAGCCCTTCTTCCTCCTCCTTGCTCTCTCCTCTCTCTAGCTTTTAGAAAGAGAACCACTCAAGAGAAATGAGGGTTTCTAAACCCTATTCCCGGCTAAAACCCCCCAGGAGCAGCCCCCCACCGTCGGATCCAAAGCCAAGGAAATGAACGGCCATGATTAAGCCCCAAAATATAAAATCTGGGCCGAACACGGGTTGGCACACGGCCGTGTGCCTGGCCGTGTAGCTCATTCACCGTCTCGACCCAAATTCAAAACCAGCACACGGCATGTGACACGGCCTCCGACACGCCCGTGTCGCCTGCGACACGCCCGTGTCGGGACCCGTGTCACGCCCCCCGTGTGAAATAAATCGACACTTTGCAGTCAGAGGGGTACACGGCTTGATGACACGGCATGGGACACGCCCGTGTCACATCTGACACGCCCGTGTCTGTGCCCGTGTCACGGCCCGTGTACCACTTCGACGATTCCCTTGAGTGACACGGCCTAGGACACGCCCGTGTCCTAGGCCGTGTCCCTCCACACGACCATCGTCGACCTACACTGGTCGACTACACGGCCAGTTCGACGACTCGATCTCGACACGCCTGACACGACCTCCGACACGCCCGTGTCGGGGCCCGTGTCACCTGCACCAAAAATCTGACTTGGCCAAAAACGATCCACGTCGCTCCTACGAAAACTTTGGGGTGTTACAATTCTACCCCCCTTAAAGAATTTCGTCCACGAAATTAATAAAGGGAAAACAGGACTTAATGTAAAACAGTACCTGAGCGGAATAATTCCGGGTACTCCTCGAGCATAGTCTGCTCCCGTTCCCAAGAGAGCTCCTCACACCCGCAGTTATCCCACCGGACCTTAACCATCCGGATCTCCTTGTTACGAAGCCTCTTGACCTCAATATCTTCGATGCGAATGGGCTTGACCCTAGTCGTCAACCCTTCGTCCACCGGTACTTGGTCAACCGCGATCACCTGCGAAGGTTCTTGCACCGCCTTCCGCAACACAGAAATGTGGAACACATCATGTAATCTACTCAACTCCACCGATAGCTTCAAACGGTATGCAGCTTCGCCGACTCGCTCCAGAACCTCAAAAGGTCCAAGGTATCTTGGGCTCAGCTTCTTCAAGCGTCTCACCCGCGAAACCCCCTTGAACGGCTTCACTTTCAGGTATACCCAATCGCCTATCGCGAACTCCACGTTCCGGTGCTTGGCATTGTAATACTTCGTCTGCCGGTCCTGAGCGATCAACAAGCGCTCCCGAATGATCCGCACTAACGAGGTAGCACTCTCCACCTCCTGCTTCTTGTACAACCTTGCCTCACCCGTTTCAAGCCATGATAACGGCGTGCGACACTTCCTACTATACAGGGCCTCGAAGGGCGCCATTTGTATACTCGCTTGGTAGCTGTTGTTGTACGCGAACTCCACCAAATAAAGGTGGTCCTCCCAATGCTTCCCGAAGTCTAGAACACACATGCGGAGCATGTCCTCCATCGTTCTATTGACCCTCTCGGTCTGCCCATCCGTCTGCGGATGGAAAGTTGTGCTGAACTTTAACTTCGTTCCCAGCATCTGCTGCACCAACCTCCAATCATTTGACGTGAACCGCCCATCGCGATCACTTACAATGCTACGGGGCACACCATGCAGCCTAACAATATTGTCGTCATACAACTTTGCCAATTTCTCCACTGGATCGTCCTTCCTATGCGGAATGAAATCCGACACCTTGGTTAGCCGATCTACGATCACCCAGATGGCGTCGTTCCCCTTCTACGACCTTGGCAACCCGTGCACAAATCCATAGATATATCGTCGAATTTCCACTCCGGTATAGGCAAGGACTTCAAAAATCCTCCCGGCTTTTGGCACTCCGCCTTCACCAAGGTGCACGTTTGGCACTTAGCTACGTACAATGCCACATCTTTCTTGAGCCCCGGCCACCAAAACAGCTTCTTGAGATCACGATACATCTTCGTGCTCCCTGGGTGGATTGAGTACTTGGTATGATGAGCCTCGTACATCAACTCCGCCCGGAGGTTACCCCCACTCGGGATGCACAACCGATGATCCTTCCTTAACAAATCATCATCCACCGAGAACTGGGAATTTGACCCATCCAGAGCGGCCTCCATAAGCTCCTTCATGGAGTCATCTAACTCCAATGCCTGCCGAACCCGGTCAGCCAGGTCATACTGCACTTCCGTCGAGTTTAACATTGCTTTGCCGCTCGTCTGCTTGTCAACGCAACAAATCTCAAGCTCCTCCAACTCCTGTACTAGCCGCTCATCATGCACCGACAACCAGTTGGCTTGGGTGGGAGCCCTGCGGCTCAGCGCATCTGTAACTGCGTTGCCCTTCCCAGGTACATAATGTATTTTGAAGGTGTAGTCCCCTAGGAACTCCATCCACCTCCTCTGCCTCATATTAAGGTCCTTTTGATCCAACAAATACTTTAGGCTCTTGTGATCGGTGTATATATCGACCCTTACGCCGTATAGGTAGTGCCTCCACAATTTGAGTGCAAATATCACGGCCGCCAACTCCAAGTCATGCACCAGATAATTTCTTTCATACACCTTCAGCTGGCGCGATCCATACGCTATCACGCTCCCATGCTGTAACAACACGCAGCCCAAGCCACTACCCGAAGCGTCGCTATACACCTCAAAGCCCTCGGTCCCACTCGGCAAACTAAGCACTGGCGTCGTGGTCAACCGTCTCTTCAGCTCCTCAAAAGCTTGCACGCACTCTTGCGTCCACAAGAATTTCTGATCCTTCCTTGTCAACTTCGTGAGAGGTAATGCTAACCGCGAGAAGTTCTCTACGAAGCACCTATAGTATCCGGCAAGCCCAAGAAAACTCCGGACTTCCGCGACAGAAGATAACGCAGGCCACTCCCGTATTGCATCAATCTTCGCCGAATCCACCGCTATACCTTCCCCACACACTATATGACCAAGGAACCCTACCGAGGGTAGCCAGAACTCGCACTTGGAGAACTTTGCGTAAAGCTCATTCCTCCTCAAAGTCTCCAATACCAAATGCAAGTGCTTGAAGTGGTCTTCTTCGCACTGTGAGTACACCAAAATATTGTCAATAAAGACGATCACAAAGCGATCCAGGAAATCTCTGAACGTTCTGTTCATCAGATCCATAAATACCGATGGCGCATTCGTCAGTCCAAACGGCATGACCGTGAACTCGAAATGCCCATACCTCATACTGAACGCCATCTTCGGGATATCACACTCCCTGATCCTCAGCTGATAGTACCCCGACTTCAAGTCCAACTTGGAGTATACCGACGATCCGACCAACTGATTAAAGAGATCATCAATCCTCGGGATCGGGTACTTATTCTTCTCCGTTAGCTTGTTCAACTCTCTATAGTCGATACACAGCCGCATACTCCCGTCCTTCTTCTTAACGAAGAGGACCAGTGCGCTCCAAGGCGACGAGCTTGGATGCACATACCCTTGCTCCATCAGCTCCTCTAGCTGAACTTTCAACTCTGCCATCTCCTTAGGCGCCAACCTATACGGAGCACGTGACACCGGTTTGGCCCCCGGTACGAGCTCGATGGTGAAATCAATCTCCCGCTGCGGTGGGGCTCCGGGAAGACTATCCGAGAACACTTTGGGGTATTCGCAAACCACGGGGATGCTATCCAATGGAGACTTTGGCTTCACAGCCCCCACTATTGCGAAGAATAGCTCTGCACCAGCACGAACCGCCTTCATCACCTGAAGAGCAGACATCAGTGTCTTGCTCGACCCCTTTAGCCCCTCGAATGTAGTCTCCCGCCCTACACCCAGCTTGACCTCCTTTCGGTCACACTCAATCCAAGCTTTCTGCTCTGACAGCCAATCCATTCCAAAGATCACGTCGAACTCTACTAGCGGTAGCAATGACGCTAGCAAATCGAACTCTTGGCTCCCAATGTGAACCTTTACGGCGCACACCCTGTCCGCACGCATCGAGCACCCATTCGGTAGCAGCACATCCAACTTGTCCTTCGCCATCGAAGAAGGGACTCCGATGCGCGATATAAAGCTTTCGGACAAGAAGGAGTGTGAAGCTCCCGTATCGAACAGTGCCCGTGCCGGACTATCACTAATCACAACAAAGCCTATACAAAAAATATTAGGCTAATAAGCAATTGATAACGGTATTAAAGCTAACTTGCTATAAATTAACTCATACCTGTCACCACATCCGCTTGCTTGATGGCCTCCTGCTGGCCCAAGTTATAGACTCTAGGCTGAGTCGGAGCATAGTGGGACGCGGTCGACTCCACCGCTTTGCCCTTCTCCTCGTAGGTAGCTACTTGTTTCCTTTCAGACTTTGAGCGTCCACTCCAGCAATCACGGGCAAAGTGCCCCTGCTTTCCACACGTGAAACAAGCGCCCGGGGTTCGATTGGTAGTTGCCCCCGAGGCACCTGAAGCAGCTGGACCCGACGTCTTAGCTTTCTTATAGAATCTGCGGTAGCCCGACTTCGACGTAGTCGGTGCCTTGAACTCCGCTTTCTTGCTACCGGATTCCTTCTTTGCTTGGACATTCTTCATGTCCTTCTCCAAGGAACGGGCCGAACTGACCGGGGTCATGAAACCCTGCGTCTTGGGCCCCGACAGTAGCAGTCTTAGATCATCTCTTAGCCCTTCGTAGAAGCGGCTCGTCTGGCGCTCCTCATCAGCGAAGGTAGCGCCGGCATATCTCCCCAACCGAGTAAACTCGTGGAGGTACTCATCAACGGTGCAATCCCCTTGCACTAACTTCTGAAATTCGCTTTCTAGCGCAATCCTCTGCGCCGAGGGGAGGTATCGAGCCATGAACAGTCTCGCAAACTCCTCCATCGAAACTTCGGCCAACGACCTTCCCCGCAACTGATGTAGCTCTAGGCCTTCCCAACATAACCTTGCGTCCCCATCCAAAAGGAACGTCGCTATAGTGGTCTTCTGCCACTCTTCCGTTTCCGTCGCAGTCATCACCCTGTTGACCCTTGAGAGCCAATCCTCTGGTTGGGTCGGGGTTTCTGCCACCGTGAATACCGGTGGGTGAAAGCCCATCACGTGCTTCAGTTGTTTTTCCGTTTCTCTCCGAGGCAACTCTGGCTCCAACACTACTTGCTCAACCCTCCTTTGCTCTGCCATCTGAAGCGGTACTTGCTCCATAGCAGGAGCGGGCTGCTGCACCTGCCTTGCAGGCTGCGCATTGATCATTGTCATGACCGCTTCTGCCACCAGCCTAATGGTCTCGGCAGACAGCGGTGTTGCAGGCGCATCGCTTGGCGCACTGCTCGCCTCAAAACCTGGCCGTTCAGACGGCCCAGCACCACTTCTGGTCACCTATAATCGTGCAAAAACACCGATAAGCGACCCAAAAATTACTGCAAACAGCAATTATAGGAACACGCAGGTTCCTCAAATATGTATATTTTCATTGCTAAGTGGACATTCATGGGTTCTTTTCATGTTATAACGATGACGCACACATGTGCTCACCACCCCTTAAAGTGAATTCGTCCACGAATTCATTTAAGTTTGACCGAAACCAGAAGTCTGATACCAATTTGTAACACCCCTATCCATCACATAGCATATAGCAGTAGGTCCGGCCGGGGCCCGACGCCATATACTACGGACAGACTGGTCGGTTACGCGTTGAAACCATTCAACCAATCATGTCGTCCTACACAACACCTAGCAGAAGCAAATTATTTAGTTGCAAAAGAAATAAGAACCCTGCTACAAAGCATGAATGTCCACTACCAACTCAGGAATGTACTCTTACACAAAAGAGAACTGGCCTTAAGGCCTTACATTGTTCACTTAACAAAATAGTGTTTTCCAAACTTCGGCACGCAGGCCGGCCATACATGAAAACGGGAAAGATACATAAGCAATTAGGCCTTCGAGGGCTGGCACAGCAACAAGGGCTTTAGCCTGCTATTTCCCGCTCTGCTCCGCAGCACCTGCAAGCCACAAACCACCGCCCGGTGGCAAACAATAGCAACGGTCAACAATGCTGACCAAATTATAACGATCCCTCCCCCAACATCGGGGCGGCGATGCTCTTTCCCTGCACTACATTAGTATAGGCAATATATTAATGTGAACACACATCAACACAGGCGTAGGCTCGCACGGCCACACACCCCGTGCACTCAGGGCACATTCTCGGCGAACCGGCCAACGTCACGTCAATTCAAGCCATAGACGTTCCCAATCCACCACCGCCTCTTGGACGATCAACCATATGAGCAATTTGCCTTCCTGGCCTTGGTCGCGACAATTTAAGCCATAGACCGCTGAAGACCCTCATCCATGCCAACGGTCCTACCGAACGACATAGACCGGGTACGGTTCCGCCTGGCCCGTGCTAATATCGCAACGGCAATTTAAGCCATATGCGCAGGTCAAGACTCACCGAGTCCCGTTTCCGCCACAACAATCACATAACCCGGTTATGTTCACGTTGGCTCGCCGGCCACCGTGTTGGCAAAATCCGCTTTTTCCCAGTTTTCCGGGTGCACCTTGGAGTTAATCTCCAAGGCTCCCTGATGCAATCTACCACGTAGAAAACCCGAAAAACACCCAAACACCCAGAGTCTTCCCCGATTCATATGCAATGCAACATCACATATCCGGCTCTACATGTCCGGATAGGCTTCACACACAATGCCTATGTCCGTTTTCGCATACGGACTCTACACAAGGGGGACTTCACATATCTACCCCAAGGAACGCTCCAACTCTTCGCTCACTCGCGAGAGAGGGCTTCCTATGCAAAGGAAAAGAGGGCTTCACATGCCCAAGGATGAGAAATCGTTACCCTTGCATTCTTCCGCGGCGCCATCGAAAACTATAAGGTTGGAAAGCACCGCAACGGCGTCGCCTCCGCGGATCTGGACTCGGATCGTGATTCGGGGCTCCGAAGCTCTTCCGGCAGCCGGATCTAGCCCTTCTTCGTCCTCCTTGCTCTCTCCTCTCTCTAGATTTTAGAAAGAGAACAACTCAAGAGAAATGAGGGTTTCTAAACCCTATTCCCGGCTAAAACCCCCCAGGAGCAGCCCCCCACCGTCGGATCCAAAGCCAAGGAAATGAACGGCCACGATTAAGCCCCAAAATATAAAATCTGGGCCGAACACGGGTTGGCACACGGCCGTGTGCCTGGCCGTGTAGCTCATTCGTCGTCTCAACCCAAATTGAAAACCAACACACGGCATGTGACACGGCCTCCGACACGCCCGTGTCGCCTGCGACACGCCCATGTCGGGACCCGTGTCACGCCCCCCGTGTGCAATAAATCGACGCTTTGCAGTCAGAGGGGTACACGACTTGATGACACCGCATGGGACACGCCCGTGTCACATCTGACACGCCCGTGTCTGTGCCCGTGTCACGGCCCGTGTACCACTTTGACGATTCCCTTGAGTGACACGGCCTGGGACACGCCCGTATCCTAGGCCGTGTCCCTCCACACGACCATCGTCGACCTACACTGGTCGACTACACGGCCAGTTTGACGACTCGAGCTCGACACGCCTGACACGGCCTCCGACACGCCCGTTTCGGGGCCTGTGTCACCTGCACCAAAAATCTGACTTGGCCAAAAACGATCCCCGTCGCTCCTACGACAACTTTGGGGTGTTACAGGTAGTCAGTTGACGGACGTCTTGATGGACAAGTTTTCAAGATTGTTCTTAGCCTGCTACCTCCCCTCAGCTCAGAGGATAGCAATGGAAAATGAGCTCCAAAAGCTAGTGCAATGTGAAAGCAGCGTGGATGACTATCTCCATGAGTTTACTCGTCTAGGTCGATATGCAAGCGCTACATTTGCTGATGAGGAGCGTAAGACAAGCCGATTCTACGAAGTTCTAAGAGATGACTTGAGACTGCTACAATCGGGGTCGATGACGCAGGGTTTCCTGACCATGGTCAACACGGCCCGGTCTTTAGAGAAAGACATGAAGACTGTTAAGGCAAAGAAGGACTCTAGTGGTAGGAAGTAAGAGTTCAAGGTGCCAACTTCAAAGTCTTGTTTTCAAAGGTGGAATAAGAAGACACAGACGTCGGGTCCAGCAACTTCTTCGGATGCCTCGGGGGCAACTACCAACCGCACCCCGGGCGCTTGTTTTACTTGTTAAAAGACGGAATATTTCGCCCGTGACTGTTAGAGCGGACGCCCAAAGTCTGAGAGAAAGCAAGGAGCAACTTATGAAGAAAAGGGCAAGGTGATGGAGTCAACCGTGTCCTAATATGCTCCGACTCAAACGAGAGTCTATAATTTGGGCCAGCAGGAGGCCATCAAGCAAGCAGATGTGGTGACAGGTACGGTTTAATTTATAGCAAGTTAGCTTTAAATACTGTTACATAGTGTTTGTTAGCTTATTACTGTTTGTATATGCTTTGTTTTGATTTGCGATTGTCCGACAAAGGAACTATTCGATACGGGAGCTTCACACTCTTTTTCTTTTGAAGGTTTCATATCGCGCATCGTAGTCCCTTCTTCTATGACGAAGGACAAATTGGACGTGTTGCTGCCGAATGGGTGTTCTATGCATGTGGACAGAGTTTGTGTCATAGGGGTTCATATTGGAAGTAAGGAGTTCTACTTACTAGCATCATTACTACCGCTAGTAGAGTTCGATGTTATCTTCGGTATGGACTCTCTTTCAGAGAAGAAGGCTTTTATTAACTGCAACCGTAAAGAGTTCAAGCTGGGTGTTGGGCAGGAGACAACATTTGCGGGATTGAAGGGGTTGAGCAAGACGTTGATGTCTGCTCTTTAGGTGGTGAAAGTGGTTCGTGCTGGAGCAGAGTTGTTCTTCATGTTAGTAAAGGTTGTAAACCCTAAGTCCACTTTTGATGGTATCCCAGTGGTATGCGAGTACCCCGACGTGTTCTAGACTATCTTCGTGGAGCCCCACCGCAGCGAGAAATCGATTTCACCATCGAGCTAGTGCCAGGTGCAAAACCTGTGTTACGCTCTCCTTATAGGATGCCGCCTAAGGAGATGGCGGAGCTAAAGGTTCAACTAGAGGAGTTGATGGAGCAAGGTTATGTGCGTCCAAGTTCGTCGCCTTGGAGCGCACCGTTCCTCTTTGTTATGAAGAAGGACGGGAGCTTGCGACTGTGTATCGACTATAGAGAGGTTAACAAGCTAATGGAAAAGAACAAATACCCCATCCAACGGATTGATGATCTTTTTGATTAGTTTGTCGGGTCATCAGTATATTCAAAATTGGATCTGAAGTTCGGTTACTATCAACTGAGGATAAGGGAGAGTGATATCCCAAAGATAGCGTTCAACCCATGGTATGGGCATTTCGTGTTTACGGTCTTGCCGTCGGGCTGACTAATGCGCTATCCGTATTCATGGATCTGATGAACAGAACGTTCAGGGAGTTCCTAGACCGTTTTGTGATCGTCTTTATTGAAGACATATTAGTGTACTCGCAGTGCGCAGAAGATCACTTCAAGCTTCTTCATCTGGTTTTAGAGACGCGAGGAGGAACGAACTATACGCAAAGTTCTCTAAATGCGAGTTTTGGTTATCCTCAGTGGCATTCTTTGGTTACAGAGTCAATGGAGAAGGGATTACGGTAGATCCGGCGAAGATTGTTGCGATTCGAGAGTGTCCTGTGTTGTCTTCGGTAGCAGAAATCCGGAGTTTTCTGGGGCTTGTCGGCTATTACAGGCGCTTCGTGGAGAAATTCTTGCGGATAGCATTACCTCTCACGACGTTGATAAGGAAAGATCAGAAGTTTGTATGGACGCAGAAGTGCGCGCAAGCGTTCGAAGAGCTGAAGAGTCGGTTGACCACGGTGCCAGTGCTAAGTTCGTTGAGTGGGACCAAATGCTTTGAGATCTATAGCGATGCGTCGGGCAGTGGTTTGGGCTTCATGCTTCTGCAACATGGTAGTGTTATTGCGTATGGCTCGCATCAGCTGAAAGTACACGAAAGGAATTATCTGGTCCACGACTTGGAGTTGGCGGCCGTGATTTTTGTGCTAAAGCTGTAGAGGCATTATTTGTACGGCGTAAAGGTCGATATTTATACCGACCACAAGAGCTTGAAATACCTGTTGGATCAGAAAGATTTGAACATGAGGCAGCGGAGATGGATGGAGTTCCTGGGGAACTACACGTTCAAAATCCATTATGTGCCGGGGAAAGGAGATGCAGTTGCGGATGCGTTGAGTCGCAGGGCTCCCGCTTAAGCAACCTAGTTGTCGGTTCATGATGAGAGGTTAATTCGAGAGTTGGAGGTGTTAGAGATCTGTTTTGTGGACAAGTAGACTACCGCCAAAGCGTTATTGAACTGAACGGAAGTTCAGTATGACCTGGCTGATCGCATTCGGCAGGCAATGGAATTGGATAGCAGTATGAAGGAGCTCATTGATGCAGCATTGGATGGGTCAAATTCCCAGATTTCAATAGAAGATGGGTTACTAAGGAAGGAGAATCGTTTGTGCGTCCCAAACGTGGGAAATCTACAGGCGGAGTTGATGTATGAGGCTCATCATACTAAGTGCTCAATCCACCCAAGGAGAATGAAGATGTACCGGAACCTAAAGAAGTTATTCTTGTGGCCAGGGCTCAAAAAGGATGTGGCACTGTTTGTGGCTAAATGTCAGACTTGCTCCTTAGTAAAGGCAGAGTGCCAAAAGCCAGGGGTTTCTTGAAATCCTTGCCTATTCCGGAGTGGAAGTTTGACGACATTTCGATGGACTTTGTGCATGGCTTGCCAAGGTCACAGAAGGGAAACAACGCCATTTCCATGATCGTAGATCGATTAACAAAAGTATCGCACTTCATTCCATATAGGAAGGATGATTCTATGGAGAAATTGGCCAATTTATATGTGGATAATATTGTGTGGCTTCACGATGTGCCCCGCAGCATCGTGAGTGAACGAGATGGGCGGTTCATGTCCAATGATTAGAGGTTGGTGCAGCAGATGCTCGGAACAAAGTTGAAGTTTAGCACAGCCTTCCATCCGCAGACGAATGGGAAGACTTAGAGGGTCAACAGAACCATGGAGGATATGCTCTGCATGTGTGTTCTAGACTTCGGAAAGCATTGGGAAGACCACTTATATCTGGTGGAATTTGTGTACAACAATAGCTACAAGGCGAGTATACAAATGGCGCCCTTCGAGGCCCTATATGGTAGGAAATGTTGCACGCTATTGTCGTGTCTAGAAACGGGTGAGGCAAGGTTATACAAAAAGCTAGAGGTGGAATGCGCTACTTCAGTGGTACGAACCATTCGGGAGCATTTGCTGATCGCTCAGGATAGACAAGCTAAATACTACAATGCAAAGCAACGGAACGTGGAGTTCGCAGTTGGCAATTGGGTGTATCTGAAGATAAAGCCGTTCAAGGGTGTGTCATGGGTATGACGCTTGAAGAAGCTGAGCCTGAGATACCTTGGACCGTTTGAGATTCTGGAGCGGATCGGTGAAGCGGCTTACCGTCTGAAGATCTCGGTGGAGTTGAGTGGTCTACAAGACGTATTCCACATATCAGTGTCGCGGAAGGCGGTGCAAGAGCCTTCACATGTGATCACAGTTAATCAAGTACCGGTGGACGAGGGGTTGACAACTAAGGTCAAGCCCTTTTATATTGAGGACTCTGAAGTCAAGCGACTTCGTCACAAGGAGATCAGAATGGTCAAGGTCCGTTGGGACAATTGCGGTCGTGAGGAGCTCTCTTGGGAACGGGAGCAGACCATGCTTGAGGAATACCCAAAGTTATTTCACTCAGGTACCGCTTTTGATTTTTTGTTTTCTTTTCCTTTGGTAATTTCGTGGACGAAATTCTTTTAAGAGGGAGAGAGTTTTAATGCCCCGAAACTCAAAAGGCTGACGGGTGGCATTTTGAGCCAAATCTAGGATTTGGTAGAGATGACACGGCCTAGGACACGAGCATGTCCCAGGGCGTGTCGTGCTTTGTTTCGGCGTTACAGTCGTTGGGGGGGGGGGGGGGGGGGGTAAACACGGCCTTGGACACAGGCGTGTCCTAGGGCGTGTCAGCCACTCAAAGCTTTCCACTCAACGATCGTTGAGTGAGGGCGCATGACCTGAGATCAGGAATTTTTGGGCCCGACACGGCCGTGTGAAATTTGACACGGGCATGTCGAAAACCCGTGTTCTTCTCGGGTCATTTGGCGAGTTGAGCTAAGACAGCTACACGGCCTGGGACACGGGCGTGTCTAAAACACGACATATGACACGAGAGTGTCACATAACCGTGTGGTGCTCTGGTTGTTTTGGACCTGTATCGTTGGAGGAACATGCCCAGCGACACGAGCGTCTACTGGATGACACGGCCGTGTCAAGCCTAAAACGGGCATGTCGAGTGCCCGTATTCTTTTTTGGGCATGACAGTTTCGACGGAGAATGAGTGACACGGCCTTGGACACTGGCGTGTTGTAAGCCGTGTTCGGCCCAGGAAGTTTAATTTCAGGCAGAATTGCAGTCGTTCATTTCCTTATTTTTGGATCTAACGGCCTAGGGCTCTCCATGTTAGGGTTAAGGCTGGGATTGGGGGTTTAAACCTTCACTTTCACTTAGCCATTCTCTTTCTAAAACCTAGAGAGAGGGGAGAGAAAGGAGCTTTGAGGAAGCAGAAGATCCGGTCGCCGGAGGAGATTCGGAGCGCCAAATCGCAAACCGAGCCTAGATCTGCAGAGACAAGATCATCGTGGTGCTTTTCATCCGCGTAGTTTTCCATGGCGCCGAGGAAGAATGATAGGGTAATGATTTTCATCTTGAGCATGTGAAGCTCTTCTTCTTATGCATGGGAAAACCCTCTCCCGCGAATATGCGGTGACTTGGTGGTGTTCCTTGTGGTAGATATGTAAAGTCCCCCTTGTTAGAGTCCGGAATCGTAGTACGGACATAAGCATGATGTGTGAAGCCTACATGAACAAGTTGGTCTTGAGTGGTGATGTTGCATTGCATAGTAGCCTGAGAAGACTTGGTGCCATTGATTGTTTTCGGGTTTCTACGGGGTAGATTACAGCACATATCCTTGGGGATTAACCCCAAGGCGTACCCGGAAAACTGGGCAGAAACGCATTTCTGCCATCCTGGTGGCATGGGAGCCAACCATGAACATAACTGGGTTATGTGCTTGTGCTATCGAATTGTGGGATCCGGGATAAGCTTCGCCCGCACATACGTCTTAAAGTGACTAGGCGGTGTGAGCAACAGGCAAGTGGATCCGGACCCGGGCTATGTGGTTTGGTGTCAGATACCTAAAAAAGGGATTGGCCATTGGCATGGTCGTGTGAGTCTTAGGCTTAGACGGGAAAGTCTAATAATGCTCACGAGATTTACCGTCCAAGGGATGGTAGTGAGACCACGGTTATGACCGGGTTCACCGAGTTAGTGCCCTGAGAGTACGGGGTGTGTGGTCGTATGAGCCTGCACCTGTGATGTTGTGCTTATTATATATTTTACTTGCTATGCTAAGAAGTGCAGGGAAGAAGCTATGCCGCCCCGAGTTTGGGGGCGAAATCATTATAATTTGGTCATCTTTAGCTGACCGTTACTCTTGTTTTCCACCGTTGCGGTGATTTGTGCTTGCAGGTGCTGCGGAGCCGAGCTGCAAATAGCGGTCCATAGCCTAAGTTGCTGAGCCGGCCCTCGAAGTCCTTGTGTGTTTACTTTATTAGTCATGTGTGGCTTTCCTGTGAGCCGAAGTTTGGAAAACACAATTTTATTCAAGTAAACTGTTGTAAGGCCATATGGCTAGTACTTTTTGGTACTTTGTATTTCATTCCTGTTTGGTTTGCTAGTGGACATTCATGCTTGTTGGCTGGGTTCTTATTATTGCAACTTAACAAATTGCTTCTGCTAGATGCTCTGTGTAGGACGTGTGTATTGGTTGAATGGTTTCATTGAGTAACCCACCGGTCTATCTATAGTATATGGCATCGGGCCCCGGCCAGACCTACTGCTATATGCTATGTGACGGATAGGGGTGTTACAATACCACTCCTCCCCCCTTAAAAGAATTTCGTCCTCGAAATTTAGCTTGTAAACAAACAACAAAGCATACCTAATGCAAATAGATCCGAAAAGTCTTCCCACATCGTTTGCTCACGCTCCAACGAGAATTTGCCTTGCCCGCAGTTATCCCATCTCACTTTTATAAGCTTTACTTCTCTAATTCGCAACTATCAAACTTCTAAATCCTCTATGCCGATTGAACAGACTTTCATCATCAAGTCCTCTTCTACCATCACTAGCGCCGGCTCGACCACAACACTTGTCTCCCTCAATGCTTTCCATAAAACCAAAACATGGAAGACATCGTGTAATCCACTCAAATATGGGGTAAATGCCAACCGATAGGCTGCTTCTCCAATGCGTTCAACCACTTCGAACGGCCATTACCTCGAACACAACTTCTTGACTCAACGAATCTGCGAAACTCCTTTGAACGAATTAATCTTTTGATACACCCAGTCTCCTACCGCAAACTCCACATTCCTATGGCGCGCATTGCAACACCCCAAAAACCTTAAGTCCCAAAATGGGGTCAGGCTGGGTGATATGGCCTGGGACACGGGCGTGTCCCAGGGCGTGTCTAGTGCACACGGCCTGGGACACTGGCGTGTCCCAGGGCGTGTCCTTTACTATAGGCATCGACTTGAGTTCTTGAGACAACACGGTTGACGATCGTCGAGATACAACACGGCATGGGACACGGGCGTATCCCAGGGCATGTCCTACTCGGGTGAATACCGGGCGGCATTGAGTGGCATTGAGTGGAATGGTGTTGAATGGCATTGAGTGTTGAACACGGCCTATGACACGGGCGTGTCACAGGGGCGTGCTGGGCACACGACCAAGGACACGGGCGTGTGCCTTAGCCGTGTTGTTCTCTGGTGATTTGGTCCTGTGTTGAAGGGGTGACACGGCCAATCACACGGACGTGTCAAAGTTGACACGGGCGTGTTTGCCCAGTGAAACAGGCATGTTGGAGCCCGTGTTCTTGTTCAATTTGAGTCGGTTTGTGCACCGCTTGGAGTACACGGCCAGGGACACGCACGTGTCACAGGCCGTGTCAAGTCAAATTTGGAATTTTGGGCAGATCTTGGCCATCCAATTATTTCTATTTGGATCCAATGGCCCAGGTTCTTTCATGCAGAGATAAGGCTGAGGGTTTGCCTCTTCTCTCATTCTTATCAAGAGAGAAAATGAGAGAGCTTCGAGGAAGGAGAAGGAGGAGAAGAGCAAGGCTTTGGTGGTGCTCCTGCGGTCCGATTCGAGATCCGAGGCTAGTTCAGTGGAGGCAATGCTGCTGCGGTGCTTTCCAACAAGCAAGATTTTCGATGGCTCTCAAGAGATCGTCAAGGGTAACGATCTTCCTTCTTGGACATGTAAAGTCCTTCTTTATGCATGAGTAAGGAATCCTCTCCAACAAAAGGTCTAAAGAGAGAGTGATTCCGGTGGGTTGGTAGTTACTATTCCCTGTTGAGACTGCATCTAGACCCGGAAGTGTGTAGTACGGGATAGGCATGCTGTGTGAAGCTCATATGGACATGTTGGTCTGGATTGGTGATGTTGCATTTACACACCGGAGAAGACTCCGTGTATACTTGTGTAGTTAGTGGGGTCATTGGGTTGTGCCTGTGAAGGGGAGTAGCAGGAAGTACTTGAATGTGGAATTCCAGAAAAATGCCCTTGTGCAGTTTGTGTTGTGGCTACAATGTACCCAGTCCTTGATGGACAATTAATCCAGTCCTATTTTGACAGTATGGCTAATGTGAAGCCAGTCCTTGGCAGAAGTTATGGAGATTGTGAGCTGCGAGCTCTAAAAGGCCTCGTGCCGAAGGGGATAGGTGAAGCCGACCCGCGTCTTTTATTATAGCCGCAAGTACAATGTGCTTGGTGATGGCAAGGCAATTTGAGCAACGGGGGGTGGTGGATCTGTACCTGCGTTATGTTGGCTATACAAGGAAGTGCCAAGGCATTGGGCTTTCGTCAGCAGTATAATGAGAGTCTTAGGACTGCGCGCCAATAAGACTAAATCCTCAATGGTGTTGATCCCGGTTCGCCGGTGTACCCAAAAGTTTGCCCTAGAGCACAAATGGTCGGGCCGGGTGGTCGACAATTGTGATGGATTGCTTGTGCGTGAGAGCACAATATGTATGATATCTGTCTATTGATGTATTGCTCTGCAGGGAATAAATGCCACTGCCCCGGGAAAAGGGTTGGATTGTTATAAATTGGTCAACTGAATGCTGACCATTGCCTTGTTTGCCACCTTCTGGGTGGATTGTCCCTGTGCAGGTGCTGGAGAGCCGAGCGGAAAGTTAAGGACTGATGCCCCTGCTGCTGCTATTGCCGCTCTTGCTATTTCTGCTAGCCCTTGAAGGCTAGCAAATGTATTTTCTTTTGTTCATGTATGGCCGACCTGTGCGCCGATGTATGTAATTCATACTATTTAAAGAGGAACTATAAGGCCTTAAGGCCAAACTGTGTTATTTGTTATCCCCTCGTTTTAGTGGTTTTATATATAACCTTGGTAATATATATATAGTGGATATTCCTGGTTTGAGTTTTGCCTACTGTTTACTATTCTGCTAGCATGCTCTGAGTTAGGATGTGTTGGTGGTATTAACCTGTAACCTCACTGTCTATTTGTGGCATATAGTGTGGGGCCCCGGCCGGACCTTCTATTATATGGTGTTTAACAGGTGGAGTCGTTACATTTTGGTATCATCTTGTCTCGATCTTCCTCTTTCGAATTCGTGGTCGAATTATTTTGTTGTGTGGAGAGCACATGTCTGTGCGACCCGTTATAACTCTAATGAACTCTGGAATATCCACAAAGGAATGCAAATACACTTGTTTGAGGAATCTGCGCGTTCACATTGTTGTTATTTCTTGCGTATTGTCGCTAATGTGTGT
The DNA here is from genome assembly GCA_039513925.1 of Platanthera zijinensis. Classification (NCBI taxonomy): domain Eukaryota; kingdom Viridiplantae; phylum Streptophyta; class Magnoliopsida; order Asparagales; family Orchidaceae; genus Platanthera; species Platanthera zijinensis. The sequence continues at coordinate 136,933,287 of CM077081.1, forward strand.
CTTGTCCACCCATAGGTGACTCGTAGCGGTGCTGGGAATCTGAGCCCCAGCGCTCTGATGAGAGTGCAGCACCAGCTGAGGTGCCAACACCTCCTTAATCTGCGGAAACTGTTCGATTAGTTGTTGAGGATCTATTTTCAATGATTTGGCCGACCGGGCACGCGCCGGTGGCAGTGGTGCCAGATCGTGTTGGTGTCCGACCCGAACCGATTGAGGCTATGGATCCGCGAGCAGCTAGAAGACAATTGAAGCAATTCATGAGCTTCAATCCGCCTACGTTCACGGGACTGGGATCCCCAACGCAGGAAAAGGACTGGTTATCGCGAGTCAAATGTATCTTGATGGCTATCATGATGGAGGAAACTCAAAAGATCACTTTGGCCACCTTCTTGTTAGAAGTAGAGGCGAGGTTATGGTGGGACGAGGTTGAGTTACACCATTAGGCGGGTAGGCAATTGACTCAAGTATCAATTGTGGATTTCTCTCATATGTTTTTGGCAATACATCTACTAGCGGCACAACGCATTGCTATGGAAAATGAGTTTCAGCGGCTAACGCAAGGAGAAAATAGCGTTGATGTGTACATACATGAATTTACAAGATTGGGACGGTATGCAGGAACAATCTTCGTTGATGGACAAAGAAAAACAAATCGGTTCTATGAAGGATTGCGGGACGAGTTAAGGTTCCTGCTTTCTAGTTTAGTGAACCAGGGATTTCAAGCTCTGGTTGATACGGCGGGTGCGCTGGAGAAGGACATGAAGCGGGTGCAAGGTAGGAAGGACTTGGCTGTGGTAAAGCCCGAATTCAAAGCATCCCGCTCTAGCAAATCATAGTACCAGAAGAAGTGGGGCAAGAGGTTCAAGCCTTCCGGGCAAATGTCTGTGATGGATGCATTGGGAGCAACGTCAAGGCTGGAGTCTTGTAAATGCTTTACCTGTGGTAAAGTGGGGCATATAGCCCGTGATTGTCGGGTTTCTCAAGCCAAAGGAGAAAAGAAGGCGGGTGCGTCTTATGCTTAGAAGGACAAAGCAGTAGTTGATTCCTCCACATCTATGGTACAGCCCAGAGTCTAAAATCTTGTCCTATAGAAGGCTGTCAAGCAAAGTGATGTTATCACAGGTACGAGTTAAGATAATGCTTGTTGTATTGATTGCTATTTTGTATGTAGCTTGTGCATTATATGTGTGTGTTATAGGCTTTGTCCTGATTTGGAATAATTCGGCGAGAGCCCTGTTTGATACGGGTGCTTCGAATTCTTTTCTGTTTAAGGAATTTATAACTCGAGTTGGAGTACCGAGTCACGTGACGATAGATGGTGTAAAGGTGCTATTACCGAATGGTTGTATCATGCTTGCGGATAGGACGTGCGATGTGGAAGTGCATATAGGAAATCGGGATTTCGGATTGAGGGCATCTGTATTGCCGCTATTGGAGTTTGATGTGATCTTTGGCATGGACTGTCACTTGGAGCAGCGTGCCTTTATTGATTGCAACTCAAAGGAGATCACACTTGGCTAGAATACCGAACTTGAGACGAAGTTTGCTGGTATGCGTGGGGTAGGCGGGACCTTGTTGTCTGCACTCCAAGTCATCAGTGCGGTTCGGAAGGGCGCGGAGTTATTCTTCACGCTTATTAAGGCTTTTGAGCCAAAGGCCAATGTAAGTTAAGTTCCGATTGTGTCGGAGTTTGCCGATGTATTTCCTAAGGATCTAAAAGCATGAAGTAATAATAATTAGAATCAAAATTGTTGTCTGCACTCCAAGACATATATGAACTTTTAATTCCTCTCTTCATTTTTGGGTTGCATATGTGTACCAGAGAATAAGGAACTAACATCTCCTTATTCCCATGACATATGATCTAACAATAAAAGAAAAAAAAAGAATTGGGTAAGGATAGGGGGTTAAACAACATTTTAGAAAATAAACTAAAATACTAGAGAGCAACTACTAGTAGATTGAGATTTCCTAAGAATCTAAAAGCATGAAGTAATAATAATTAGAATCCAAAATTGTTAAGCCAAATTACTACAAAATTGAAAATATTTAAAATCAAAGAGACAAAGTGCTAAATAAATTACTTTAAGCAAAGTAAAATCATAAGATGATCCTCAAAACTAAATCACTAAATATTAGATTTACCTAAACATGATGAAATAAAAAATTAGCAAATAAAATAAAATGCTTATAAACAAACTCAAACAAAATTTCTAAAAATAACAAAAAGCTAAGCATGAGGTTTATTATATTTTTGATTTTTTGATATTTTTCATTTTTTGGGGTTTTGAAATATGATCTTTTTTTTGGAATTTTTTGATTTTTCTAATTTTTTTTGTTTTTTGATAAGGCTAAATAAAAGCATTACTAAAAAAAACTTAATAAAACTAAATATTTTTTTTTAGAAAAGAAAGAAGAAGAAAACAACCAAACCCTCCCCCATGCTTAAATTTTGCATTGTCCTCAATGAAAAATAAAAAACAAGAAAGAAAAAGGAAGAACAAATGGGAGGGGGATGCAATAAAGTAAAATAAAAAAAAAGAAAACGACTTCCCCAGAGTCGTAAGGCCGAATACAGATGTCGCTCCCCCATGCTTGAGATGGACACCGGCTCAGGCCTAAGGAAGAGAGGAAATGATGGAGCCAAACGAACCGTCGGAGGGGGTTTTATTCCTGCAAAACAAAACAAAACAAAAAGAAAAAACAAAAAGAAAAAACAAAAAGGATAAGCAAGGGGTGCCTCCCAAGAGCGCTCTTTGTTTAACGTCGTCTGAGCCCGACGTTATTTGTTAGCTAAATGGATAATAAAAATTAAGGTGAAGTGGTAACTCCCTAAGTATGCGCTTAGGGGAGTAAATAAAAAAAAAGAAATGAAGAATCGCACCGACATGCGGTGGAATCTTCATGGGAATGACGCCCAAAAATGAACGGACGGAGTTATAATAGAACTCTGCCGTATGTAGAACGGGAAAGAAGGGGTCGTCAAAAGAAGAAGAAAAAAAAGAAGAAGAAATAGAAAGAGGAATAAAAGAAGTAAAAGAAGAAATTTCATCATCGGAAATTTCACAAGAAGAAGAAGAGTCTTGTGAAATTTCGGGAGAGGAAGGGGAAGAAAGAACTAAAGGAGAGTCATCAAAAATAAAAGAAGAAGAAAAAGAAGACTCGCTAAAACTACAAAAATTTGGAACAGTTGAAAATTGAAGTGAAAGGGAATCACCGACGTCTTCAGAAGGAGAAATATGAGACTTCTCGTCATCCTCAACGGGTAAGAAGCACACCGGAATATCCATAGAGGTGTCTTCCAAAGGAGGAAGAAAACAATTCAGAATATCCAAATAGTTATCCTCCTCGAGAGGAATAAGACAAATCGGGATATCTGGTGACTCATTACATGAAGAAATGTAGGAGATGGAGAAGAAGACGCAGAAAAAGATGCGGCCTCACGAGAAAGATAATCCATAATGGTCTTGAAATGCGAATTAATATTATTAATAGAAGTTTGCAATTCAAGATACCCATTATCGATAGAATTAAAATTAAAATTTGGAGGCGCGGCGCTTTGCGGGGCAAAATCATGCGAAAAATAATACGGGTTCCCCATCTCCCAAGTAGGATAAAAATTGGAGTAAGGGTCAAATTGACCATTTTGACCTTCCCCAGAAAAATTAAAATCAAAAGAGGGAGGGGTTCCCGAAAGACATTCAGAATAAAAGTGGTCGGGTGACCCGCAATAAGCAAAAAAATACGATGATTCCATAAAAATAAACTGTTACTAAAAGGAAAAAGAAAAATTAATTTTTTTGATTTGTTTTTTTAAGATATATATATTTTTTGAAAATAAATTTTTTTTTTAATGGATTGGCTCCCAAACTTCCCAAGGGCTACCCAGTGAAGGGTTCGCAAGGTACTAGGTAAAATGGAGGCGCTTAAAGCCCCTTACCCTTTTCGAGTGATTTTAGGTTGGGTAGAAATAAGATGATGTGGGTGGATTATAATATATAGAATAATAAAAATAATAATATATATATTTTTTGAATTTTAGTAGAAGTAATAAATTCGATGCTTTCGTAATATTGCCAAAAAATATCCCCGACAACGGCGCCAAAAACTTGATGGGCTAAAACCCGAATAGACAAGCGTACCTGTCGAATCGTAGTATCAAGGTCGTATTTAAAACTCAGGGCAGGCAAGTATTATTACTCACAACGACTCTATTATCCTACCGAACGATTAATGAGTTTGAAAATTAAAATAAACTAAACTTAAAGAGAAATAAACTATTACGAGAAAAGAGTGCTCGATCGACGATTCACTTTGAAATATAATAACGGAATAATTTAGTTTAGCATTTGTAAATCTATTAAGACCGTGACGGATCTGATATTAGCAAGTAATCTCGCTAGAGCATTAAATCCCCTGACTTGTAGACGTTTTGACCGAAATCTCTTTACAAGTCAAAATGGCCTAAAGTCGCATTATCGAAGTGACCCGCACTATTGGATTTGACTCCAATCCGGAGGATTTACGTCGTCCTATCTCTAGGGGTGTGTTCATGTCCTTCCTTCCTTGAGTGATCTTTCATATTCACGAGCCTCTCGGCTACTCAAATATGAGATCAGATGCCTACTACCGTATACCGGAATACGGAGTCGACACAAAATAAATCAAGGAAGAATCAAAAATAGAAAAATACAAATGCAAACATGAAATGAAAGATGTTATTCTATTGCAAAGCTCATCGCGATCGGGAACAAAATAAAGTTAGCTACGCATAATAGAGGAAGAAAACAAGAGAAAAGAAAATTGCATTATTATTAAACTAGGAATAAGAGTACATAAAAAAGATGAAAAATACTAAACTATTGCTTGGAAAAATGAAATAAAACAACAAGAAAGAAAGAAGAAAACTTGAACTAGCACTCCACTAAACTACTCTTCATTAGCATTCTAACAACTACAACAAAAACTCTCTCCAAAAACTACTTAACATAAACAAGAGGCAAGGGGTCCTTTATATAGGAGAGGGAGGAATGTTCTAGATGGCAATGAAGAGGGGGAAGATGAGAGGGTGGCCGGCCACATGCTAGGAGAAGGTTCATGCATACAATAAATAAAGGGGAGAGATAAAGGGCAAAGTGCATGCATTTCATTTTGGAAAATAAAAAGAAATAAAATAAATAATCAAGGGGGAATGGATGGGATTTAATTAAGGATGAAAGAGGGAGAAGGGGGGGTGAATGAGAATAAAAGAGGGGAGAAAGAAATAAAAGAGAAGAGAGGGGAGGTGGCAAGGTGCATGAATGATTTTTAATGAAGGGGGAGAATGCATGCATGCATGTGGAAATAATGAGGAGGAGAGAGGTGGCCGGCCACATGGGATAAAATGGGCTACATGTATGGGCTTTATGAGGGGCTCGGGTAGGGGGTTTGTTTGGTGGGCTCGGGTAGACTTCTTGGTTACTTGGGCTGCTCCAAGTAGGGCTCGAGTAGGGGCTTGAGGGCTGCATGGGGGCTGCTTTTGCATGTGTTGGGTTGCTCTAATGAAGAGCCGGGTTGCACATGTTGGAGGGCTGCACCAAAGACTCTTAAACCTACAAAATATAACAAACAAAACATTAGACACTTAAACAAAACACATAACATATCATGACATAAAATTAAACAAAACTAAACATAAAACATAATAATTCATACTATTAATTAGTTATAAAAATTAAACAAAATAAACATAACATTAGTTAATTTTTATTACATGACATTAATGAAAATAAAACATAACATATCGTAGATTATAATAACATAACATAACATAATATTGGTTAAACTAATCTTAACAATCATAATATAGTGCATAAATATTTATATTTAAAATAAAACACAAGTTAAACATAGAACATAAACATCATAAAATTAAACATAAAAATGCATAACACAAATAATTAAACTAGGAGTTTATACTTTATGAAAAGACATTTAAAACATGAAATAACAAGCATGAAATATAAATAAACTTAGACTTTTAGGCTACTAAATTACCCCAAAAACGATGACTAAAGCTAGTCATCACTGTTCCACCTCCTTCAGGAACAGATGCTGAAATAAAGATGTGGAAGACTGTAGATGCCAAGGCCATGAATATCTTAGCTCAGACAATGTCTGATGAGATATTTCAGAAGGTAGCTGAATACAACTCAGCCAAAGGAATTTGGGACAAACTTTCTGAGATTATCTCAGGATCTGCTGATGAGAGAAAAGATAGAAGATCCTATCTCATATCCCAATATGAGAACTTCAAGAAAGGAGAAGCTGAGTCAGTAGCAGACATGTACAACAGACTAAGTCTGATTGTCAATGAGTTAAAGACTCTGGATAAAGAAATCTCATTGACTGAGCTGAATGACAAAATCCTAATGTGCTTCCCCAGTACTTGGGATTCAAGAATCTGGACAATCAAAGATGTCAGAAGTCTAAATGAGATTACAACTGAAGCTCTCCTGGGCAAGCTCAAATCTTATGAGCTGCTCATTAAAAATAGAGAAGAAGAACCGAAGGCTTCCTCACCAGCCACAAGGAAAGAGAAGACCATAGCCTTCAAAGCTACAGAAGAGGAGCCTGAAGATAAAGCTACAGGAAATGATGAGCTCCTAAGTCTACTGGCCAAAAGATTCTACAAAATGGCCAAAAAAGACTTCAGAAAGAGCTCATATAAGGGACATGATAAGCCAAGGTATGATAAATCCAATAACAAAAAAGAAATTATATGTTTTGGTTGTAGGAAACTAGGCCATATTGTGCCTGACTGTCCAGAAAACAAAAACAAGGACAAGAAAGATAGAAGAGAAAGAAGAAAGGTGAAAGACTTCAAGAAGAACACCTCAGACAAACCCTCCTACAACAAGAACACACATATAAGGAAGGGATTTGTTGCTGAGACATGGAGTGAAACTGAAGAGGATTCTGAAGCCTCATCCAGCTCCAATGATGATGAGGATGATGCTGATGAAAAGGAATTTTGCATGATGGCTATCAATGACTATCAAACAGATTCAAAAGCAGAAGAGTCAGAATCAGATTCAGAAGTTCAACTAGAAGAAGATAAGGTAATCAATTCATTTGATTTCAATTCTGAGTACTTTAGACATGAGTTTAAAGTATTATGCCTAGATCTGTTGGAGTCTGAGAAAGAAATCACTTCCCTCAGAAAACAACTGTCTGAGTATAGCACTTTAAAATAAGAGAACCTCAAACTCTTTGAAGAGTTAGAATGCTATAGGGAGGAGATAGCTTCACTAAAGAGTGAACTATCCAAGGCCAAGCAGTTTGAAGAATCCCTTAATGGGAGAAGCATCAAACTGATGGATATCACAAGCACAGTGAACTCTAGACTTAATTGTACACTGGGCTTGGGAGCTTCATCCAGCCAGCCTATAGTTCTAACAACTCCAATCAAATTTATCTCTGATAAAGGGAAGGAAGTTGTAGAGGTAGCTAGGAAGAATGCAGATTTGTCAAAGAAAGATATAGTTCAACAGAATGCATCAAACAGAGCTCGATGATCGTCGAACGGCGCTCGATGATCCAAGAAACTATCGTCGAACTCATCTCGACAACACCTGAACTCTGAACTCCAGGACAGTCGATCTTCGAACAGATATCGACGATCTGACCCAAGATCGTCGACCTCAGCTCGACGATCGTCGAACAGAGATCAGGACTTTGAACAATCCTTCAAAGGTACATCTAGATTCAATCCTAGAAGTCCTACATCCCAAGGTTTCAACCCCTATACAGAATGGATAGTACCTCCTAGGAGATACCATCCTGAAGGTTATAAGAGTCAACCTGGGATGTCTTTCATTTCTGAATTTAAGGGATATCAACCTAGGCCCAAGGTAAACTGGGTCAAAAATATATAAGCTGTTTATGTGCAGGTGAAGACCTATCCAACATCAAACCAGCCATGGTATCTGGATAGTGGGTGCTCAAAGCACATGACAGGGAACAAGAACATCTTCACATCCTTTAAAGCCAAGCTTGGACCCAAAGTAATTTTTGGTGATTCAAACTTTGGAACAACAAAAGGATATGGTGCAGTCCAAATTGGAACAGTCACCTTCAAGAAAGTAGCTTATGTTGAAGGACTCAAGCACAACTTGATAAGTATCAGTCAACTTTGTGATGAAGGATATCAAGTGACTTTCAACAAAGCTATATGCAAGGTCAAGTCAGAGGACAACACAACTGTGTTGACAGGTAACAGAAAAGGTAATATTTACTTAGTAGATTTTCATTCATCTAAAGTAGATATTTGCCTGTTTAATTCCATATCTAGACCTAATATTCTATGGCATAAGAGACTAGGACATATTAACATTAGAACTATTGCTAGTCTATCCAAGGACAACCTTATTAGAGGACTACCTTCTGGCCCGTACAAGAAGAAAGGACTTTTCAAGGCTTGTCAATTAGGCAAGCAAACTAAAAATAGTTTTAAATCAATTAACAAGAGTGATTCACCTAGGATTTTGTATCTGTTACACATGGATCTTTTTGGACCCATTATAGTACAAATCCTAGGAGGGAAATCCTACACTTTAGTGGTTGTAAATGACTTCTACAAATTCACATGGGTGTTCTTTCTGAGGAAGAAGTCTGATAACTTCAAATGTTTGACAGAGTTTCTCAAATGTATACAGAGTGAGTTCAACACTTATATTACCCTGATCAAAAGTGATCATGGGACAGAGTTTGATTCTCTTCTTTTGCAAGAGTTCTGTCAGAGTGAAGGGATCAGGCATACATTCTCAGCTCCTAGAACTCCTCAACAAAATGGGGTAGCAGAAAGGAAAAATAGAACCCTAATTGAATCTGTAACTGCATTATTGTCAGATGCTCACCTTCCTCTATCCTTTTGGGCTGAGGCAGTGAACACATCCAACTATGTACTGAATAGAAGTTTGATACATAAACTGAAGGGCAAGACTCCCTATGAATTACTCAAAGGGAAGAAACCTAAAGTAGACTACTTCAAAATCTTTGGTTGCATTTGTTATATTCACAACAATGACAAGAGATATTTAGCAAAATTTCAAGCAAAAGCTGATGAAGGAGTGTTTCTGGGATACTCCATGATCAGTAAAGCTTATAGGGTTTATAATAAAACTACTCAAAAAATAGAAGAATCTGTTCATATTTCTTTTGATGAAACTAATATGTCTTTCAAGGAGAAGAATACTTCTACCATAGAACATTTGCAGGTACATTCTCTAGCTGAAGACTTGGACAGATTGCAAGTTACTCAAAAGGATGAAAGTAGTGAAGATGAAGAAGCTGCTCCACATCTGGAAGAAAATCTTCTTGAAGAGCCAGTTGCTGTTCCACAAGAGTAAACAGCAACACAGGTTGATGAACAATCAACACCCCCTGTTGATTTAGTAACATCAAGAGATCATCCAATCTCCCAAGTGATTGGAAACATCTCAGCTGGTGTGCAAACCAGAAATCAGGTCAACCAAAACCTGATGCACACTTGCTTTCTCTCTCAAATTGAACCTCAAACCATTCAAGATGCAAATCAAGATCCACACTGGATCATTGCTATGCAAGAGGAGTTGCATCAATTTGAAAGAAACAAAGTCTGGGAACTAGTGCCTAAGCCAAATGATCATTCCATTGTTGGAACAAAATGGGTATTCATAAACAAATTGGATGATCAAGGAATTATTGTAAGGAATAAGGCAAGGCTAGTTGCTCAAGGATATTCTCAAGAAGAGGGGATAGACTATGACCAGACCTTTGCACCAGTTGCATGGTTAGAGGCCATAAGAATCTTCCTGGCTTATGCTGCTCATAAGGGATTCAAAGTCTACTAAATGGATGTGAAGAGTGCTTTTCTCAATAGGGAGATCAAAGAAGAAGTCTATGTTAGACAACCCCCAGGTTTTGTCTCTCCAACTCAACCTGTTTATGTTTTCAAACTGCATAAAGCATTATATGGTCTAAAGCAAGCTCCTAGAGCATGGTATGAGACACTAGCATGCTTTCTTCTGGAAAATGATTTTATTAGGGGCAGAGTAGACCAAACTCTTTTTATTAGAACCCATAAGGCCCATACCCAACTAGTACAAATTTATGTAGATGATATTATATTTGGTTCTACTGATTTAAATTTGTGCAAAAAGTTTTCCAAGCTTATGCACTCTAAATTTGAAATGAGTAGCTTGGGTAAGCTATCCTTCTTCTTAGGATTGCAAGTCAAACAACATGGTGAAGGCATATTTATTTCTCAAACCAAGTATGCAAAAGAACTGGTTAAGAAATTTGGTATGTCTGATGCATCATGTATGAAAACACTCATGCCTACCAATGCTGTATTGGATGCTGATGAATATGGGAAACCAGTTGATCAGACAACATATAGAGCAATGATTGGCTCTTTATTGTACCTTACAGCAAGTAGGCCTGATATAATGTTTTCTACATGTATATGTACTAGATTCCAAGTTAGCCCTAGAGAGTCACACTTAACTTTAGTAAAGAGGATTCTTAGGTATGTTAAAAGCTGTACAAATCTAGGACTCTGGTATCCAAAAAATTCAGCATTTGACTTAACTGGATTTTCAGATGCTGATTATGCTGGATGCAGAATAGATAGGAAAAGCACCAGTGGAACTTGTCAGTTTCTTGGTGATAGACTTGTCTCATGGTTTTGTAAGAAACAAACATTTGTGTCAACTTCAACTGCTGAAGCTGAATACATGGCTGCAGGTAGTTATTGTTCACAAATCTTATGGATTCAAAATAAACTCCTATACTATGGTTACAACTTAGAGAAGTCTAAAATATTTTGTGACAACACCAGTCTATTTCCATTGCACAAAATCTAGTCCTCCATAGTAGGTCAAAACACAGAGAAATTATGCATCATTTTCTAACGGATAATGTTGAGAAAAATAAAATTGAACTTCAATATATCCCAACTGATTTGCAAAGGGGAGATATTTTCACCAAGCCTTTGGATGAAAAGAAACACAACTTCTTCCTCAATCAGTTAGGCATGTTAGATGGAGGAAGCCTAAAATAAATTACAAGATTTTGAAAAGCTAAAAACAGACCAAGATTAGGCTAAAAACTCATTTCTTTTTTGTGTCTGTAGGATAGTTTCTGTCTCTGAACTGCGCTCAATATTTTCCCCAGGAATCGTCGAATGTCCATCTATGGTTTCCCGAAAAACGTCGAACGGAGATCGACGTTTTCCAAAAACGTCGACCGGAGTTCAGAGCTTGTTAGATAGTTGTATACTATCTCTTTCAGGCCTTCGATCGTCGAACTGAGCTCGACGTTCTCTAGATCGTCGAACTGAGATCTACGATGTTGAAGACCTTTCCGCTTCCCTTAGGAGTCCTGATCGTCGACCGGAGATCGACGATCCTTCCTTTTTCGCATCGAACCCTAATATAAAATCATTTTTTGCCCGCCGTTCATCGTTTATGCTTTCGTACTCTCTGCAAATTTTTCTCTTTCCCTCCAAACTCTCTACACTTGGTCGTATTTGTTGAATCTTTGCAGGTACAGATGGCAGTATCGGTCGCCGCTCTTTCATAAATGAAATTTGATACAGGTTTTGACATAGATATGAACTCCTTCGATGGAAGCGATCAGCGATTCAAAGATATTCTGAATCTTTTCCGCGAACAACAGTTAGTTCAGTTGACGACCACCAGAATAAAGATTGCAGCAGATGAAGTAAAAGAATGGGTTTTTACTGCCACTAATGAGAATGAAAATTCTATAGTCGGCACCATCAATGGAACTCAGGTACCAATATCCCCCGCTCTTTTGACAGAAGTATTCGCCTTATGTACTGGGAATGACTCCATTGATTTGTCTGGAGAGGAATATGATTCATTGTTAGATCGAATGGGTCACTCTGCTGTGAACCCTAATAAACTGCTGAAAAAGAATCTATCAATTGAAATTCAATTTTTTGTTGATGTTGTTGGGAAAGTGCTTCTGGCAAAGAACTCAGCTCATGATACAATCTCAAGGTATCCGTTATGCTTAATGGGAGCATTAGTTGATAAGAAACATCTGGATTGGGGATCAATCTTCTTTAATTTGATCAAGAAGAAAATTAGCAAAAGCTGTGTCAGTTTGGGGAGGATTATAGGGGTTTACCTACATTACAGGTGCCCTGATCTACTGGTTTCAAGTGGGATGCACATCAATGCATCCAAAAGGATCACCTGTGCCCTTTTCAGCAGGTGGGACAGGCAGATTATCAACCCCAACAGGGCTGCTGCAGCAACATCTGCTTTAGGCACAAGGACAGCCTCAGTCACTCCGCCTCAGGTCTCTGCCCCAGCAGAAGATTCTCCTGCTTCTCCTCCTCCTCCAGTTGTCTCTGCCTCAGTCTCCACATCAACCTCACCACTCATCTCAACCATAGCCATATCTTCCCCCATTACAATCTCATCACCTATTTCACCTCCTCCAGCAACTACCTCAGAACCATTCCACCCTCTGTACTTCTATCCACCTGTCACCACTCCATCATTTCATCATCTGGATGACTCCTTCATGGATGATTCTCCTCCTACTCCTCCCGAGATTCCATCTACATCTTCCTACCAACAACTTCTACAGGACATACTCTCTCAATCATCCTTCACCCCATCCTTTTCCTCTCCCTTATCATCCATCTCCACTCCAGTAACATCGATCTCAACAATTCCTACTACTGAGCCATCAATCCCTAAACCTCCTACCTCCACACCATCCATTCCATAAGTTCCAGCCAACATCATTCCAGCTACATCAACTCCTACCTATACTCAAGCCCCTCTTGAGCATGTAGATCTTTCAGCTTTGGCAGACAGGTTGTATGAGCTGCTAGCCCCCAGGCTAACCCCATTGTTGGATACCACCTTGGCTCCACTTCTGAAAAATGTTCAGGAGCTGTCTACCAGGCTATCTACCTTCCTCTGGGTGCCTTGATCCAGTTTTCACTGAATCCAGGCAGGGGGAGATGCCTAATGAAGCTCTGGATTTGCTTGAGGCTGCTGATGTTTCAGAACCTGCTCCAATATTTGCAGTGGATCTTCAGAGCCTGCTGTCAGTTTTTGATACTGTGTACTTCAATTCTCTACCAGTTCAACAAGTTGAAGACCTTACTAAGGCCATTGTGCCTATTTTAGAATGTTATCCTAGCCTAATTGCATCATATGTCAACTCTTTCAAGGCTGAGGATATTGTTGCTTCTATTTTTACTACTGCTGCTACTGCTGTTACATCTATTGGATCTTCTGACATTGAAATGTTGTCTGTTGGTGCTGATGTTGCTGCTGTTGATGAACTTACTACTTATCTGGAAGAACCTAAACCTGCTGCTCCAATTACTTCTACTCTTATTGCTGCTTCAATAAGTTGTGTTTCTGCTGCTGTTGCTGCTCCTGCTCTGACTCCTGAACAACTGAAACAACAAGAGAAGTACATCAAAAGCATTGATGATCTGTATGATAGACCCCAGAGCTCAGAAAGTGATCAGTTTCACACTGACTCTGATGACTCTTCTGGTACCATTGCAAACAAAAGGAAGGACAGAAGCAAGTCTATGATGAAGGTCCCTCCTGCTAAGGCCAAGGATGCTAATGATATACCCTACTATATTCTGCATGATTGCCAGATAACTGAACCATGGATGCAATATTCTAAAAACCAACTAAAGGCCATAAAGAAGAAAAGAAAGTTTGATAAGTATGAGAAAGGTTCATCCCAGTTTCAGCCTCCTCCTCCTCCTCCAGATTTAGGATTAGGTGGAGGCTCAGCTTCTCAAACCTCAGCTCCAAAGCAAAGTTCCTCCCAATCCTCATAAAGATATCATCCCAGGTGGCAATATCAAAGGGGTTATCAGTCCAGAAGGGGACAATATAGAGGAAATCAAAGAGAACACAGATTTCAAGCAAGGGAAAGACAAAGACACATGGACTCAACTCAAGGTCTTTTCCCTTATAAACTCAGAGAAACTGTTGATACAAGAACTCCTACTGCTTCAGAAACTGTCACCAAATATGAGCCTGCAGTTCCTTTTGAAGATCCAGAGAACAATCCATTATCATGGACTGCTAGGATGAAAGAACTTGCTGTCTTAGATCAGCTGAAGAAGGCCAGAGAACAAGGGAAAGACACGTCCAACATTACTACCTTGTCCGATCAAAGAAAGGAAGAACTGGAAAGGTATGCATCAAGGAAATTCTTTGACCCAGTGGACTATATGAAACTGCATCCTGAGGCTGTTGTTCCCAGGGCTAGATCTCAAATCTCCTTAGGTGCAAAGGATGATAGAAGGTCAAAGAAAGAAGCTCTAAATCCCAACAGGGAAATCTTATTTAAGAAGGGAAGAGAAAAGAAATGACATTTGTAAGCAGACAGTATACTCATTTTGAACATTTGCTGATATTCCATCTGATTGCTGCTATGTTGCATGATCTGCTCTATTGTGTTAGATTTTTGTTTTTATGTATGTTGATTTTTTATTTATTACTGAGTTCTGTAAATAATAATCCTAACCCAAATAGGGGGAGAATGTTGGAACACCCTATTACTAATTTGGGCAAGGATCACTATGTTTTTAGGAAATCAGTTTGACCTAGATGTATAGTTGGAAAGGTCAAGTTAGAATGAGTCTAGGGCTTAGAATTTAGGTTTGAAGCTGCCCCCAGGACCATTCAAGGATTCAGACTTAGAGCTGAAGCAAAGACAGTTTTCGTCGAGCTCAGGTCGACGAAACGTCAAACTCTGTTCGACGCTCTCTGAGCTCAACTCTGCAAAATCGTCGAACTCCGGTCGACGATCTTCGAGCTCAGATCAATGATCTGCCTGCAGCTTGTTTCCAAATCTCTGAGCTCAGGTCGACGATCGTAGAGCTCAGGTCGACGTTTTCTATCTGATGTTCAATCCAGTCGCTGAGCTCAGGTCGACAATCGTAGAGCTCAGATTGACGTTTTTCTGAGAGATCGATGACTTTGAGGATTCAAATTCAGTCAGCTTTTGGAATGTTTTTCAAATTCTCTCAGCATTTATTTCAAGAGATTTGCTAGCCATTTTCATTTATTCTGGAGCAAGTTTCAAGGGATTTATCAGAGATTGTTTATTGGGCTTTCCTCCAGAAGACAAAATATTTATGGAGGACATTTATTGACTGCTAACGGCTATCTTGGAAAAAGGATCATCAGAGAATAAAACATCCTACAACATATCAAGAAAAAAATCTATCTATCACTCAATACAGACATACACAGATAGTCAGAAAAACTCAGAGGAAAATCAAGTGATCAATCCTGAAGAGTTTGAATAAATATTGGCATACTGAAAAGTGATCATAGCTTCAACATCAAGGACTCCAGACAATTCATATTTCAACCTCTGCTGAAACCATCTTCTGCTAGAGATCTGAAGCTTTTGAAGACCTATCACCCTAACGAAGCTTTCATCTCTGAACCATCTACATCTCAGGGGGAGCTTTGACATCACAATCAATCCACTAAGTCTTCTCTCAGTGATTGAGACAATGAAGACAACTTCACCTCTTCCTTTTTCTTTTCCTGCTGTAAAAGGGTTATCAAGACTCCATTCAAAAGTTTTGATTTTGGTTCAGAAAGCCTTGTCAAAACTCAGTGGTGGCAAGACACCTGATCATAAAATCCAGTTTGGTTTTTGAGCACCTTATCAAAATCTCATTAATGCCCAGGACAGCTGATCAACTCATCCTATAGTGGATTCCTACCAAGGGTGGTAGAAGAGTGGATGCACCCAGGTTTTTGGGGAACCACTATAGCTCCTTGTGTCTTCTTGTTTCTTATGCATATTCTTTGCTGTGTGCTGTGGTTTTTATTTTACTGCTTTAGTTTTATTTCTACATCAAAGCACCTTACACCTATACATAAATTAAGCCTTTACTGCTGTGCAATTTTAAATTGTAAATTTACTTTAAAATACTCTATTCACCCCCCCCCTATAGAGTTAAGATAGATCTTACCCTCACTTTCAGAGGGGTCGTTGGGTTATGCCTGTGAAGGGGAGTAGCAGGTAGTACTGGAATGTGGAATTCAAGGAAAATGCCCTTGTGTTGTTTGTGTTGTGGCTACGATGTAGCCAGTCCTTTATGGATAATGAAGTCAATCCTATTTGGACAGTGTGGCTAATGTGACGGCAGTCCTTGGCGGACGTTTTGGCGATTGCGAGCTGCGAGCTCTAAAAGGCCTCGTGCCGAAGAGTAAAGGTGAAGTCGACACACGTCTTTTATTATAGCCGCAAGTACGATGTGCTTGGTGATGGCAAGGCGATTTGAGCAAACGGGGGGGGGGGGGGGGGGTGGTGGATCTGTACCTGCGTTATGTTGGCTATACAAGGAAGTGCCAATGCATTGGGCTTTCGTATGCAGCATAATGAGAGTCTTAGGCCTGCACGCCATAAAGACTAAATGCTTAATGGTGTTGATCCCGGTTCACCGGTATACCCAAAAGTGTGCCTGGGAGCACAGATCGTCGAGCCAGGTGGCCGACGGTTGTAATGGATTGCTTGTGCGTGAGAGCACAATATGTATGATATCTATCTATTGATGTATTGCTCTATAGGGAAGGAATGCCACTACACCGGAAAAGGGGTAAGATTGTTATAAATTGGTTGGCTGATTGCTGACCGTAGCCTTGTTTGCCACCTTCTAGGTGGATTGTCCCTGTGCAGGTGCTGGAGATCCGAGCCGAAAGTGAAGGGCTGATGCCCCTGCTGCTGTTGTTGCCGCTCTTACTGTTGCAGCTAGCCCTTGAAGGCTAGCTAATATATTTTCTTTTGTTCATGTATGGCCGGCCTGCGCGCCGATGTCTATAATCCATACTATTTAAAGAGGTATTGCAAGGCCTTAAGGCAAAAGTGTGTTATTTGTTATCCCCTCGTTTGAGTGGTTGTATATATAACCTTGGTAATATATATAGTAGATATTCCTTGTTTGAGTTAAGCATACTGTTTATTATTCCGCTAGCATGCTCTGAGTTTGGATGCGTTAGTGGTATTAACTTATAACCTCACTGTCTGTTTTTGGCATATAGTGTGGGGCCCCGACCGGACCTTCTATTATATGTTGTTTAACGGGTGGAGTCATTACACGCATTGAAAAACATGGCCTGCCGATCCTGAGCAACCTTCATTTGCTCCTGAATTGTTCGCACGACCTTGCAAGCATTAGCCATCACCTATTTTCTCAAAAGTTTGGTGTCTCCCACCTCTATACATGATATCGGTGGTCAACACCGCCTTCCATACAAAGCCTTGTATGGCGCAATTTGATACTTGCTTTGAAACTATTATTGTAAGAAAACTCTACCATAAAAAGGTAATCTTCCCCCCTCTTGCCAAAATCAAGGGTACACATTCCTTGAACATCCTCCATTGTACGATTTGTCCATTCTGTTTGACCATCGGTTTGAGGATGGAATTTCGTACTAAACTTGAGCTTTGTGCCCAGACTCTTTAGTACCAATCCCCAGTCTTTAGATATGAACTGTCCATTGCGATCACTAATAACACTTTTTGAAATTCTGAACAGCCGCACAATATTGTGAATGTACAGTTCTACCAACTTTTCCACACTGTTCTCCTTCCGATTCGGGATGAAGTGAACTACTTTGGACAAGCGATCCACGATCACCCAAATCGCATCGTTATTCTACAGCGACCGAGGTAACCCATGCACAAAATCCATGGAGATATCATCAAATTTCCGCTCAGAGATAGGAAGATGATTTAGGAACCCGCTCGGCTTTTGACACTCAGGCTTCACTAAGGCACAAGTTTGGCATCAACTCACATACAAAGCGACATCCCTCTTCAAACCAGGCCACCAAATGGATTTCTTCATATCCAAGTACATCTTTGTACTCTCCGAGTGAATGGAGTATTTCGTGAAATGGGCCTTAAACATTAACTCCTCATGGAGGTTATCGAACTACGGTACACATACACTTTCATCCTTCTTTAAGATCCCACTAACCATCTCCAAGTTATTACCCTCTCCATTTTAAGCTTCCATCTCGAATGGCTGGTGTTGGAACACCCTATTACTAATTTGGGTAAGGATCACTATGCTTGTCTTAGGAATCCCAGTTGACCTAGTTGTATAGTTGAGAAGGTCAACATTAGAATGAGTCTAGGGCTTAGAACTTAGGTTTGGAGCTACCCCCAGGACCATTCCAAGATCAAGGTTGAAGAGCTAAGTCTATGGCAATTTTCGTCGAGCTCAGGTCGACGAATCGTCGAACTCCGTTCGACGCTCTCTGAGCTCAACTTCAATAAATCGTCAAACTCCGGTCGACGATCTTCGAGCTCAGATCGACTATCTGCTTTTGGCTAGCTTCTGCTTAGTCGTCGAACTCCCCTCGACTATCTTCTAGCTCAGTTCGACGATCCCTCCTTCAAGTTATTTCTCAGGTCTCTGAGCTCAGTTCGATGATCTTCGAGCTCAGATCGACGTTTTCTGTCTGCTTGTCTCATTTCATCTCTGAGCTCAGTTCGACGATCGTAGAGCTCAGATCGACATTTTTTTTGGAGAGATCGACGCTTTCAGGAATTCAAATGCTGCTGTTCTTTGGAATGTTTTTGAATATTATCAGCATTTATGTCAGAAGATCTCCCAGCCGTTTGTCTTTATTCTGGAGCAAGTTTCAAGGAATTATTCAGAGAATGTTTGCTGGACTTTCCTCTAGAAGACAAGACTCTTTTTAGAAGAACATTTATGACTCCCAACGACTAACTTGGACAAAAAATCTTCAGAAAATTTCAATTCCTCTCTTCTGTGTTTTTAAGATATACAGAATACACAAGAGAATAGACATAGATTGACAAGAAAGAAAGTGAACACACAGAATAGAGAATCCTGATAGCAAAAGAACAACAGAAGAACTGTGACTTCAAAAATCTTCTTGCTGACTGAAAAGTGTTCACAATCTCATCTCAGAACTCCAGACACCTCATTCTTCAGCCTTCTTGCTGAAACCATCCTTTGCTGGAGATCAAAGTTCTGAAGACCTATCACCCTAGAGCTAAGCTTCTTTTCCTGAACCTTTCTACATCTCAGGGGGAGCTTTGACATCATCAATCCACTTGTACTTCTCTCATTTGATTGAAAACAGAGAAGACACCCCTCACTCTTATTTTTCTTTTCCTGCTGTAAAAGGGTTCTTGAACTCCCTTCAAAAGTTCTGTCTGGTTCTGAGAGCCTTGTCAAAACTCAGTGGTGGCAAGACACCTTATCAAAAAATCTAGTTTTGGTTTTTGGGCACCTTATCAAAAGCTCATTGGTGTCAGGACACCTGATCAACTCATCCTGAGTGGATTCCTACCAAGGGTGGTAGAAGAGTGGATGTACCCAGGTTTTTGGGGAACCACTATATTTCCTTGTGTCTTCTGGTTTGTTTGTGTGATTTGTCTGCTGTGTGCTGTGCTCTTTACTTCTTGGTTTTTAACCTCTTACTAGCACTCTACACTATATCATAAATTGAATTTTATATGTGCTGTTTATTTTAACTGTGAAAAATTATTTTAAAATACTCTATTCACCCCCCCCCTCTAGAGTTGAGATAGATCTTACCCTCACTTTCAATTGGTATCAGAGGGAGGTTGGTTGCTCATACAGGCTAACACCTGAACCAAAAGATCCTTGATAAGATCAATCTCTTAAGAGGATTATTTTCTATACATCTAGCTTTTTATTTAAAGACATGACACAGAACAAAGATTATGCAAGCACCAGACCACCAGTGTGCAACCTTTCTAAGTTTGCACTCTGGAAGGCAAGGATTAGATTATACATGAATTCTATTGATGAAGACATTTTCAATTCTGTCTTGACAGTTTGTCCAACTCCACCAGCAAGCTCAAGTACAAGTGCTGTTCCACCTCCTTCTGGAACAGATGCAGATATAAAGAAGTGGAAGACTGCAGATGCTAAGGCTATGAACATCTTAGCCCAAACAATGTCTGATGAAATTTTTCAGAAGGTAGCTGAATGCCACTCAGCCAAAGAAATCTGGGACAAACTCTCTGAAATTGTCTCAGGATCTGCTGATGAAAGGAAAGATAGAAGATCTCATCTGATAAGCCAATATGAGAACTTCAAAAAGGGAGAAGCTGAATCAGTGGCTGACATGTACAATAGACTAAGTCTAATTGTCAATGAGCTAAAAACCCTAGACAAAGAAATCTCACTGACTGAGCTGAATGACAAAATCCTGATGTGCTTCCCCAGCACTTGGGATTCAAGAATCTGGCCAATCAAGGATGCCAGAAGTTTAAATGAGATTACTACTGAAGCTCTCCTGGGCAAGCTCAAATCCTATGAGCTGCTCATTAAAAATAGAGAAGAAGAACAAAAGGCTACCTCTCTAGCCACAAGGAAAGAAAAGACCATAGCCTTCAAAGCTGTAGAAGAGGAGCCTGAAGATAAAACTACAGGAAATGATGAGCTCATAAGTCTACTGGCCAAAAGATTCTACAAGATGGCCAGAAAAGACTTCAGAAAGAGACCATACAAGGGTCATGATAAACCATGGTATGATAAATAAAACAACAATAAAGAAATTATATGCTTTGGTTGCAGAAAACCAGGCCACATTGTGCCTGACTGTCCAGAAAACAAGAATAAGGACAAGAAAGAAAGAAGAGAAAGAAGAAAAGAAAAGGATTACAAGAAAAATAGCTCAGACAAAGCCTCCTCCAGCAAGAACAAACATACAAGGAAGGGCTTTGTTGCTGAGACATGGAGTGAGACTGAAGAAGAATCTGAAGCCTCATCCAGTTCCAGTGATGATGAGAATGATGTAGATGAAAAAGAATTTTGCATGATGGCTGTCAATGCCTCACAGCAAAACTCTGATGAAGAATCAGAATCAGACTCAGAAACTCAACCAGATGAAGATCAGGTAATCAACTCTTTTGACTTTAATTCTGAGGACTTCAAAGATGAATTTAAGACACTGTGTCTAGATCTATTAATGTCTGAGAAGGAGATAATCTCTCTTAGGAATCAACTATCTGAGCATAGTGTCCTAAACTCAAAGAACCTCAAACTCTCTGAGAAGTTAGAATGCTGTAGGGAGGAGATAGCCTCACTGAAAAGTGAACTATCAAAGGCCAAAAAGTTTGAAGAATCCCTAAATGGGAGAAGTATCAGACTGATGGACATCACAAGCACAGTGAACTCTAGATTTAATAGCACACTGGGCTTGGTTGCCTCATCCAGCCAACCTATAATTTTGACAACTCCAATCAAGTTTGTCTTTGACAAAGGAAAGGGAGTAATAGAGGTACCCAGGAAGAATGCAGATCTGTCAGAGAAAAATTCAGTTCAACAGATGGCGTCGAGCATAGCTCGACGATCGTCGAACAGAGCTCGACGATCTAACTACAGATCGTCGACCTCAGCTCGACGATATCCAAACTCTGAACTTCAGCATAATCAATCTTCGAACAGAGATCGACGATCTGACCCAAGATCGTCGACCTCAGTTCGACGATCGTCGAACAGAAATCAGGACTGTGAATATTCCTTCAATGGCACATCTAGATTCAATCCTAGAAGTCCCACATCCCAAGGCTTTAATCCCTATACTGAATGGATAGTACCTCCTAGGAGATACCATCCTGAAGGTTATAAGGATCAACCTGGGATGTCCTTTATTTCAGAATTCAAGGGATATCAACCTAGGCCCAAGGTTAACTGGGTCAAAAACAAATAAGCTATTTTTGTGCAGGTGAAGACCTATCCAGCATCAAACCATCAATGGTATCTGGATAGTGGGTGCTCAAAGCACATGACAGGGGACAAGGACAACTTCACTTCCTTCAAAGCCAAGCTTGGACCCAAAGTAATTTTTGGAGACTCAAGCTTTGGAACTAAAAAAGGATATGGTACAGTCCAAATTGGCTCAGTCATATTCAAGAAGGTGGCATATGTTGAAGGACTCAAGCACAACTTGATAAGTATCAGTCAACTGTGTGATGAAGGATATCAAGTGACATTCAACAAAGCCATATGCAAGGTCAAGTCAGAGGACAACACAACTGTGTTGACAGGTAACAGAAGAGGTAACATTTACTTAGTGGATTTTCATTCACCTATAGTAGATATTTGCCTGTTCAATTCCATTTCAAAATCTAATATTTTATGGCATAAGAGACTAGGGCATATTAACCTTAGAACCATTGCTAGGCTATCCAAAGACAACCTTGTTAGAGGACTACCTTCTGGTCCCTACAAGAAGGAAGAACTTTGCAAGGCATGTCAATTAGGCAAGCAAACTAAAAGTAGTTTTAAATCAATTAATAAGAGTGATTCACCTAGGATCTTGTACCTATTGCACATGGATCTTTTTGGACCCATATCTGTACAAAGCCTAGGAGGGAAATCCTATACTCTAGTGGTTGTAGATGACTTCTCAAGATTCACTTGGGTATTCTTTCTGAGGAAGAAGTCTGATAACTTCAAGTGTTTGACAGATTTTCTCAAATGCATTCAGATTGAGTTCAACACTCACATTGCCCTGATCAGAAGTGATCATGGGACAGAGTTTGATTCTCTTCTCATACAAGAGTTCTATCAAAGTGAAGGGATCAGGCACACTTTCTCAGCCCCTAGAACTCCTCAACAAAATGGGGTAGCTGAAAGGAAAAATAGAACACTCATTGAATCTGCAACTACATTATTGGCAGATGCTCACCTACCTCTATCCTTTTGGGCTGAGGCAGTGAACACCTCCAACTATGTGTTGAACAGAAGCCTGATACACAAGCTGAAGGGCAAGACTCCCTATGAATTGCTCAAAGGGAAGAAACCTAAAATAGGCTATTTTAAAGTTTTTGGTTGCACTTGTTTTATTCATAATAATGACAAGAAATATCTAGCAAAATTCCAAGCTAAAGCTGATGAAGGAGTGTTTCTGGGATACTCCATGATCAGCAAGGCCTATAGGGTTTATAATAAATCTTCCTGTAAAATTGAAGAATCTGTTCATATTATTTTTGATGAAGCTAACATGTCTTTCAAGGAGAAGAATGCTTCTACCATAGAACCTTTGCAGGTACATTCTCTAGCTGAAGACTTGAACAAATTGCAAGTTGCTGAAAAGAATGAGAGCAGTGATGATGAAGAAGAAGTTCAACATCTTGAAGAAAATCATCCTGAAGAGCCAGTTGCTGCTCCACTAGAGGAGACAACAACACAGGCTGGTGAACAATCAACACTCCCTGTTGACTTATTAACAACAAGAGATCATCCAATCACCCAAGTAATTTGAGAAATTTCAGCTGGTGTGCAAACTAGAAATCAGGTCAACCAGAACCTGATGCACACTTGCTTCCTATCTCAAATTGAGCCTCAATCCATACAAGATGCAGAGCAAGATCCACACTGGATCATTGCAATGCAAGAGGAGTTGCATCAATTTGAAAGGAACAAGGTTTGGGAACTAGTGCCTAAGCCAAAGGATCATCCCATTGTTGGAACAAAGTGGGTATTCAGAAACAAGCTGGATGATCAAGGAGTTATAGTCAGAAACAAGGCAAGGCTAGTTGCTCAAGGGTACTCTCAACAAGAAGGAATAGACTATGATCAGACATTTGCACCAGTTGCAAGGTTGGAAGCCATCAGAATATTCCTAGCCTATGCTGCTCACAAAGGTTTCAAAGTGTATCAAATGGATGTAAAGAGTGCATTTCTCAATGGGGACATCAAAGAGGAAGTCTATGTTAGAAAACCTCCAGGTTTTATCTCTCTAACTCACCCTGATTATGTTTATAAATTGCATAAAGCATTATATGGTCTCAAGCAAGCTCCTAGAGCATGGTATGAGACCCTAGCATGCTTTCTTCTAGAAAATGATTTTGTTAGGGGGAGAGTAGACCCTTTTTATTAGAACCCATAAGTCCCATACCCTACTAGTGCAAATTTATGTAGATGACATTACTTTTGGTTCTACTGATTCAAAATTGTGCAAAAAGTTTTCCAAGCTTATGCACTCTAAATTTGAAATGAGTAGCATGGGTGAGCTGTCCTTCTTCTTAGGACTGCAAGTCAAGCAACATGCTGAAGGCATATTTATTTCTCAAACCAAGTATGCAAAAGAATTGGTTAAGAAATTTGGTATGTCTGATGCATCATGTATGAAAACACCCATGCCCTCAAATGCTGTAATAGATGCTGATGAACATGGGAAACCTGTTGATCAGACAACATATAGAGCAATAATTGGCTCTTTATTGTACCTTACAGCTAGTAGGCCTGATATAATGTTTGCTACATGTATTTGTGCTAGATTCCAAGTTAGCCCTAGAGAGTCACATTTAATCTTAGTTAAGAGAATTCTTAGGTATGTAAAGAGTTGTCCAAGTCTAGGTCTCTGGTATCCAAAAGATTCAGCATTTGATTTAACTGGATTTTCAGATGCTGATTATGCTGGATGCAGAATAGACAGGAAAAGCACCAGTGGAACATGTCAGTTCCTTGGTGACAGACTTGTCTCCTGGTTTTGTAAGAAGCAAACATCTGTGTCAACCTCAACTGTTGAAGCTGAGTATATGGCTGCAGGCAGTTGCTGTTCACAAATATTGTGGATACAGAATCAGCTCTTAGACTATGGCTACAACTTAGAGAAGTCTAAAATTTTCTGTGATAATACTAGTGCTATCTCTATAGCACAAAATCCAGTCCTCCATAGTAGGGCAAAACACAGAAATTAGGCATCATTTTCTAAGAGATAATGTAGAGAAAAATAAAATTGAACTTCAATATATTCCTACTGATTTGCAAAGGGGAGATATTTTCACCAAACCTTTGGATGAAAAGAAACACAGTTTCTTCCTAAATCAGTTAGGCATGTTAGATGGAGGAAGCCTTAATTAAATTACAAGATTTTGAAAAGCTAAAACAGACCAAGACTAGGCCAAAAATCCTTCTTTTTGTGTCTGTAGAATGAGTTTAGACTCTGAACTGCGCTCGACGTTTTCCCCAAAATCATCGAACAGAGATCGACGTTTACCCCAAAATCGTCGACCAGAGATCGACGCTTTTGCAGTCGTCGATCTGAGTTCAGAGCCCTCGCTAGAACTAGGCTTTCTCTCTTTCTGACCAGAGGCCGTCGAGCTGAGCTCGACGTTTTTCAACATCGTCGAACGAAGATCACCGATTTTGAAGACTCTTCAGATTCCCTCTGTAGCCCAAATCGTCGAGCTAAGCTCGACGTTTCGTCGAGCTGAGCTCAACGATCTTCCTTTTCGCCATCGAACCCTAATATAAAATCTTTCTTTCAGCCGTCGTTCTCCTTTTGCGCTTTCATACTCTGCAACTTTCTTTCTTTTCCCTCCAAATTCTCTACGCTTGGTCGTTTTT
Source organism: Platanthera zijinensis (assembly GCA_039513925.1). NCBI lineage: Eukaryota > Viridiplantae > Streptophyta > Magnoliopsida > Asparagales > Orchidaceae > Platanthera > Platanthera zijinensis. The sequence continues at coordinate 136,958,722 of CM077081.1, forward strand.
GGTTTTCTGTTGCAGGTGAATATGGCTGAATCAAGTGCTGCTATTGCTAAGATGAAGTTCGACACAGGCTTTGACATCTACATAAACTCCTTCGATGGAAGCGACCAGCGCTTCAAGGACATCCTAAATTTATTCAGAGAACAACAGCTGACTCCAATAATGACTACAAGGATGAAGATCGCCGCAGAAGAAATTAAAGAGTGGTGTTATACCGCAACAGACGAGACTAAGAATTCTGTTGTCGGCACCATTAAGGGGACTCAGGTACTTCTATCCCTAGCTCTTTTATCAGAAGTTTTTCAACTCAGTACTGGAGAAGACTCCATTGAACTGTCTGGAGAGGAGTATGACTCCATGCTGGATAGGATGGGTCACAATACAGTCAACCCTCATAAGCTATTGAAGAAAAATCTGGCTATAGAATTTCAATTCCTGGCTGATGTAGTTGGGAAGGTGTAGTTGGCCAAGCACTCAGCCCATGACACCATATCCAGATATCAATTCTGCCTGATGGGAGCTTTATTAGATAAGAAACACCTTGACTGGGGCTCCATCTTCTTCACTCTGATTAAGAAGAAGATCAATAAGAATGCAGTTAGTTATGGGAGAATCTTAGGGGTCTATCTACACAACAGGTGCCCTGACCTTTTAACCTCCTCTGGCATGTTCATCAATGCATCCAAGAGGCTTTCCTGTGCCCTGTTCAGTAAATGGGACAGGCAGATCATAAACCCCTCCAAGGCTGCTGCACCACTTCATTCAGGCACAAGGACTATTTCAGTCACTCCTCCAGCAGAAGAGCTGCCTACTTCTTCCCCTCCTCCAGACATATCCACCCAAGCCGTCACCTCCTCACCACCAGTCACCACCATAATCATCTCATCCCCAATTACCATTTCCTCACCTATGTCATCCCCTCCTCTATCCACCTCAGAGGAATTCCATCCTCTCTTTTCCTATTCAACCTTCACCCTACCATCCTTCTCACTTATAGAAGATTCCTTCATGGTTGATACACCCTCTACTCCTCCTGAGCCACCCTCAACTTCCTCCTTTCAACAAATGCTCCATGACATTCTCTCTCAACCCTCCTTCACACCCTCTCTTACTTCCCCTATCTCCACCTCAACCTCCTCTATCTCCATAATTCCATCTTCTGAACCAACCATTCCCTCTCCACCTTCCTCCACATTTTCAGTTTCAGCCACCATCCCTCCATCCACCTTTGCTCCTACCTCTGCTCAAGCCCCACTTGAGCATGTGGATCTTCCTAGTTTGGTAGACAGGCTGTTTGAGTTGCTAGCTCCCAAGCTGGCATCTCTACTAGAGTCTTCCCTGGCTCCACTCCTGAAGCAAGTCCAGGAGTTGTCTACCAAGCTTGCCTCCATTTTCTCCTCCCTGGCTATCCTTTCTTCTGGGTGCCTTGATTCACCTCTCTCTGAACCAAGGCAGGGGGAGATGCCTTATGAAGAAGTGGTTGTGCCAGCTGCTGATCATATGTCTGCTCCAGGCTCCAGCTCTTGGATGTGCTTTTGCACTGAATCTGCAGAGGCTGCTATCTATATTTGATATAGTCCATTTCAGCTGTCTGCCTGCAACTCCTGCTGATGATTTATCTAAGGCCATTGTGCCTGTATCTATCTGTGATCCCAGCCTTATTGATTCCTACATCAACTCCTGGAAGGCTGTGGATATCTCTGATGCTGCTACTAAGGCCATTATGCCTCTTTCTGTTCGAATTGCTGCTGCTGCTACTGCTGACATAGAGATGATTCCAGCTACTGATGCTGATGAAATTACTGTTGAGACTGCTGATGAAGAGCTTGCCTCATACTTAGTAGATCCCACTCCTGCTGCTCCTGCTCTAGTGTCTGCTCCTGATTCTGTCTGCTCTGCTGCTGCTCTCTCTCCTCCTGCTCCTGCTGTTTCTGCAAAACTTAAAGCTCAAGAAGAGCTTATCAGAAGAATTGATGATCTGTATGATCAACCTCAAAGTTCTGAGAGTGATCAGTACAGGACTGATTCTGATGATTCTGCTAGCACTATTGCCAAGAAGAGAAAAGCGAGAAGTAAAGCAATGATGTCAGTCCCTCATGCCAAAGCCAAAGATTCCAATGATATTCCATACTACATCCTGCATGACTGCCCCATCTCTGAGCCTTGGATGCAATACTCCAAGAATCAACTGAAAGCTATGAAGAAGAAGAGGAAGCTAGACAAATATGAAAAAGGATCTTCTCAATATCAGTCTCCTCCTCCTCCTCCTCCAGATTCTGGCTCTGGCTCAGCCCCTCAAGCTCCAGTTTCCAGACACAGTTCTTCCCAGTATTATCAAAGATCATATCAAAGGGGACAGCATCAAAGGGGATATCAATCCAGAAGAGATCAATTTAGAGGAAGCCAGAGAGGGCATAGACTTCATCCAAGGGAAGGGCAAGGTCACTCTGACCCTTCTTCAAGTCCTTTCCCTTACAAGCTGAAAGACACAATTGTCTCCAGGACTCCTTCTACTGACTCTGAAATCATCAACAGATTTGAACCTCCTATTCCTTTTGAAGATCCTGAGAACAACCCTGTGTCCTGGACAGCCAGAATGAAAGAATTGGCTGCCCTTGATCAAATAAAAAAGGCCAGAGAACAAGGCAAGGATACTTCAAACATAACTACTTTATCAGAGCAGAGAAAGAAAGAACTGGAAAGATATGCATCAAGGAAATTTTTCAATCCAGAAGATTACATGAAGCTGCACCAAGAGATTGTTGTTCCAATGCCCAAATCTCAAACTTCTCTAGGTGTAGAGGATGACAGAAGGTCAAAGAAAGAAAGTCAGAATCCTAATAGAGAAATTTTATTTAAAAAGGGAACTGAAAGGAAGTGAACAGTGTAAGCTAAACATTTCATCCAACCTTTGGATATCTGCTACTATTTATCTGTGCTTTGCTGCTGTATATCTTCTCTGCAATTTTGTATTAGCTTCTGTTTTGTTGTATGCTTTTTATTCACTATGATTGTCTGTAAATAGTAATCCTAACCCAAATAGGGGGAGATTGTTGGAACACCCTATTACTAATTTGGGTAAGGATCACTATGCTTGTCTTAGGAATCCCAGTTGACCTAGTTGTATAGTTGAGAAGGTCAACATTAGAATGAGTCTAGGGCTTAGAACTTAGGTTTGGAGCTGCCCCCAGGACCATTCCAAGATCAAGGTTGAAGAGCTAAGTCTAAGGCAATTTTCGTCGAGCTCAGGTCGACGAATCGTCGAACTCCGTTCGACGCTCTCTGAGCTCAACTTCAATAAATCGTCGAACTCCGGTCGACGATCTTCGAGCTCAGATCGACTATCTTCTTTTGGCTAGCTTCTGCTTAGTCGTCGAACTCCCCTCGACTATCTTCTAGCTCAGTTCGACGATCCCTCCTTCAAGTTATTTCTCAGGTCTCTGAGCTCAGTTCGACGATCTTCGAGCTCAGATCGACGTTTTCTGTCTGCTTGTCTCATTTCATCTCTGAGCTCAGTTCGACGATCGTAGAGCTCAGATCGACGTTTTTTTTGGAGAGATCGATGCTTTATGGAATTCAAATGATGCTGTTCTTTGGAATGTATTTGAATATTATCAGCATTTATGTCAGAAGATCTCCAAGCCGTTTGTCTTTATTCTGGAGCAAGTTTCAAGGAATTATTCAGAGAATGTTTGCTGGACTTTCCTCTAGAAGACAAGACTCTTTTTGGAAGAACATTTATGACTCCCAACGACTAACATGGACAAAAAAATCTTCAGAAAATTTCAATTCCTCTCTTCTGTGTTTTTAAGATATACAGAATGCACAAGAGAATAGACATAGATTGACAAGAAAGAAAGTGAACACACAGAATAGAGAATCCTGATAGCAGAAGAACAACAGAAGAACTGTGACTTCAAAAATCTTCTTGCTGACTGAAAAGTGTTCACAATCTCATCTCAGAACTCCAGACACCTCATTCTTCAGCCTTCTTGCTGAAACCATCCTTTGCTGGAGATCAAAGTTCTGAAGACCTATCACCCTAGAGCAAAGCTTCTTTTCCTGAACCTTTCTACATCTCAGGGGGAGCTTTGACATCATCAATCCACTTGTGCTTCTCTCATTTGATTGAGAATAGAGAAGACACCCTTCACTCTTATTTTTCTTTTCCTGCTGTAAAAGGGTTCTTGAACTCCCTTCAAAAGTTCTGTCTGGTTCTGAGAGCCTTGTCAAAACTCAGTGGTGGCAAGACACCTTATCAAAAAATCTAGTTTTGGTTTTTGGGCACCTTATCAAAAGCTCATTGGTGTCAGGACACCTGATCAACTCATCCTGAGTGGATTCCTACCAAGGGTGGTAGAAGAGTGGATGTACCCAGGTTTTTGGGGAACCACTATATTTCCTTGTGTCTTCTGGTTTGTTTGTGTGATTTGTCTGCTGTGTGCTGTGCTCTTTACTTCTTGGTTTTTAACCTCTTACTAGCACTCTACACTATATCATAAATTGAATTTTATATGTGCTGTTTATTTCAACTGTGAAAAATTATTTTAAAATACTCTATTCACCCCCCCTCTAGAGTTGAGATAGATCTTACCCTCACTTTCAGCTGGAACTCTACATCCACACTGATCGCTTCCCGGATACGATAAGATATGTCATTCTGTAGCTATATCCAGTTCAACCGATCCATGCTATACTTTCCTCTTGCTACACATTCGATTCCAAGGGACACAAAATCCCGCACCAACCACTCATCATGAGCTTCAATCCAATTCCTTTTTCCAAAATATTTACTACTCAAGGCACCGGCCACCACATTAGCCTTGCCCAGCGTATACTGAATCGCCACATTGTAGTCTCCAAGGAACTCGGCCCACCTGAATTGTCGCATGTTCAAGTCATTTTCATCTAGAAGATACTTCAGCCTTTTGTTGTCCGTGAAGATCTCCAACTTCACATCGTACACGTAGTTCCGCCACAACTTTAATGCAAAAATTACCACTGGAAACTCTAAGTAAAGGACGGGGTAATTCCTCTCATGAAGTTTCAACTGTCTAGACCCAAAGGCTGTCACATTGTCATGTTGCACTAGCACGTAACCCAAACAGCAACCTAACGCGTCACTGAAAATATAAAATCATTCAGTCCCTTTAGGGAGACTAAGAATTAAAGCCGACATAACCCTTTCTTTCAAGATATTAAACGCTTATTTTCACTCCTAAGTCCAGACAAACTTCTAGTCTTTACGAGTAATAGTAGTGAGGGGAAAAACTATCCACAAAAAGATTTCCACAAATCATCTATAGTACCCGGCTAGTTCAAGAAAACTCCTGACTTCCGCCACGGTGCTAAAAACTGGCCAATCCCTGATGGACTCAACTTTCGTCGCATCCAAAATGTAAAACTCCCCTGTGATGACCATATAAAATAGCTCTGGTCGGGGCCCCACAACATATAGATGCCCCAGCTTTAGCATTAAAAGTGATATAAAAGAGCAATGCATCTCAAAACTCAGAACAACAACAGCGGAAATCCACAACACCCGAAGTTATCCACTATTAAAGGAGCATCAAAACCCCTTTAAGGACTTAAATAATCATGAGTCCAAAAGCTGAAACATCAAAAACAAAGTAACGTGCTTTAACACTCCTAGAAAACCTCGGCATGCAAGATGGAGTACAGTTCATGGAGCAAATAATTCAACAAAACATAATTAAACAAATGAGAATCCACTTCATGGGCTTAAGCCTTTTTGGCCAGCAAGCTTGCTCCTGCTTGCGATCCTTGCCCTGTAAAATATTATTGTAACTGGTGATCTCTTTCCGCTAAAAAAGAGAGCCGAACTAGCAATCCAATTAGGCAAGTATACCTATCGAACTATAGCTAGGGGGAACACGTATGGTTTTGAAATCCGGGAGCCGTTGAGTACACTTACTCACACGAAGACTATTATTTTATCGGCGAAAATCTTTAGGGTTGAAGAGAAATCTAAACGCACTAAATAAAGGAAATATTGCATAAAAAGAGAACTAATGCAGTTAAATAAAAAGCATAAAAGAAGCGATTACAACGAAGGATTGGAACGATGAAATCAAAATGCACTTGATCAATCTTTATGAAAGGCAAATAACACTAAAGAAGAACTAAATGTAGCTAAGTTAGATCATAAAAGAAGCGATTACTACGAAGGATTAGAACGATGAGATGGAAATGCACTCGATTGAGAATCACCTCGGCTAAAGTCGATTAAAAACACGATAAATAAACCTATGATCAATAGGGTAAAGGTCCTTGACCGTGGAGGTTCCTAAATGTAATGCCCCCGATTTTTCGATGATTCTATTTGATTTATTATCATTATATTTATGATGTCAAGTCATTACCCTTTTTACGCCATGTTGACGGCGCTGCACCGTTAGTCCGTTTTCGCGTCCGTTAGGTCTGATTGACCAGATTTTGGGATTTTCGTTGAAACTAAAAGTTTTCAAGTTGGTAAGTTAAGTTTAGTGATTTTGGACTTGCTCGTCATGTTTAGTCACGACCCGAGCATTTTTGGAGCCTCGGCGCGCGTTTGTAGTTTTTTGTCATTTACATTTGTCATAGAGTTTAGGAGTATATAACTCGAGATTGGCATGCCTGATTTTTGTTTTGACTTCACCGTTAAATTTGTAGCATCAGTGTTAGCCTTCGGTGCGAGTTTCATTTAATTCGGCATGCGTTTGTGTTTCCGTTCAGAGTCTTCTCGAGTAGCTATGGTTCTTCTCGAGTAGCCCGTTTCAGATTTCGCTCGGACGTCGTTTTAAGTGTCAAAACGGTGTCGTATCAAAAAATGGTAAACATAAAATTTGTTCGTCTCCACGATATCTACAACTTTATGTTGACTACTTTTTAATTAGGAGTCATCTTAGACTCCTATTTTCGATTTTCCCAAAACTTCTCATAAATAAGCTGTATTATTGATTTCAACTCGAGAACCATAGATCTACTCTAGTACTATTGTTTTATCTCGAGTATTATTGTTTTTCTCTCGAGTTATATTGAATTCTATCGAGTCCTAGTGATTTTACTCGAGCATTATATGTACCTCTTGAGTACTTTGCTCTCATTCTCCAGTAACCTTCATTCCTCTCGAGTAGTCATGTACAGTCTACGTTCGGGCGCACTTTTGAGGATCAAAACAGCATCGTATGGAAAAATGATCAACATAACAATTGTTCGTCTAGAAAAGATCTACAACTTTTATGTTGAGCACTATTCAATTGGAAGCCATCGTAGACCCCTATTTTCGATTTTACCATAGAAGCTCATGTCTCATACGAGTATACTTGATCCACTCGAGTTCTATGTCTTTTATCTCGAGTAGAATATATCCACTCGAGTTCTATACCTATCCTCTCGAGTTCCAGATGATTATATCGAGTTCCCAAGTCTCCATCTCGAGTAGATACCTCCCTCTCGATTCACCATCTCGAGTGGACCTATTCCACTCGAGTGGTTTTGTACAGTCAGAGTTCGGGCACTGTTTTGAAGGTCAAAACGGTGTCGTACGAAAAAATGGTCAACATTAAATTTATTCGTCTTGATGGGATCTACAACTTTTATGTTGAGAAATTTTTGTTTCGGAGCCATCTTAGACCTATATTTTTGATTCTCGCTAAACCGCTGGTAATAACCCGTTTTTGACAAAAAAATTTATAAACATAAATATATATATATATATATATATATATATATATTCTTACACTTAGGTTTTAGAACCGAACTTCATCTTCTCCGATAATATTCTCCTGAACCAGAGCAGTGAGCGAGAGAGAGAGTTTCTTTTTCGTGAATCTTCCGGTGGCCGCCGACGGTGCTCCGGTGCTCGAAATCTTCAACCAAACATAGATCCGGAAAGCTCTCACCGAGAGCTACACTATCATGGTAAATTTTCCCCCATTCCTTTAGTTTTCTCGTTAGGGTTTTTCGACCCTAACCTCCTTTTCGGCCATTTTTGTTCATATTTCAACTCCCGTGTTCTTTTGCCCCGATCTTCGACGTGGAGTGATTTGGAGGCTTTCTCTGGTAATGCCAAGGCAAGTGGCTCCTTTCCTCTCCTTTTCCCTAAGTTATTATGGTACGACTTTCATATTATATTAATGTTCCTGTTTCTTTTAGAGTAAAAGATGTTAAATCTTTTTAGGCTTGCGCTTAGGGTAAATTTTTTTCGACGTCGTTGAGCGTAGGATGCGTTGCGCTTAGTTTAGGTTGATTATAGGTCATGGCCTTCGATTTAGTGTTGTAATACTTAGGTGTTGTACAGATTTTGAGATGGTGATGTTGGGGATATGTGTGTTGGTTGTGGTTAGCATACCACCCAACCGGGAGGCCCCTTCTTTCTATGGATTATCACAGTATGTTTAGTTTCTCCTTTCATGGAGTGTTGGGTTCTTGTTGGCCCGGTTTGACCACGTTTGTGGAACACAGTACTGATTGTGAGAAATTTGAGGATCTGTAGTTTTTCTTAGGGCGCTAGAGGTCGTCGGTCTCCCCGGACTGCAATGCAGTCATACCATGTGTTGATGATCCACCCTCTTCCGAGCCGCATTGTGCCCATTTGGTTTTCTTGTGGTTTATGCCACAGTTTGCTAAATTTGGCTGATTATGCTCAGACATGTTCATTTTCGCACTTAGTGAATTTTATTCAAAGATATTTTATTGGCTAACCTTTCTCTACGTGATCAAATTTGGCAAATTGTTGGTGTGGTTTTTTTTTCAGCTTTCTGTTCCCCTTAGTTTGGGTTTAGTACACCCTCCTTTGTTAAATTCTTTTCATACTTGTTTACTTATACTCTTGACAATTATACTTTTTTGTTACTGAGGTGTTCTTCTTTTGATTGCCTCTGTTCTTGTTTCTCCTGAATGAGGAACTGGATACCCCTACATGCCCCAGGCCAGCTCCTTTGGCATGAGCAGAGAAGGTATCAACTAATGGAAGAACAGTTTTTGGCATAGAGAAGCTCTTGACGATCTTCCTTTCTGCCGCAAGTAGTTCTTCCAACTTGTCGACTTCCTCCTGCTTAAGATCAAGGAGCTTAAGAGACTCTGAATGCTTTGAAGTCAGGTCCAAGTGCTCCTATCGGAGGGAGATCAAACTGGTGATCTCTTCCCTCAGGGATACACTCTCACCTTTAAGGAATTTGACTTCCTTTTTCTCTGCCTTCAGTTTCTTTCGACATTTCAGGAATGTATTGAGCAGAAGCTCATACTTTTCGAGGAGCTCAGCTTCAAGGGCAGAAGGGCTATCCTCAGGGTCATCATCCTGAGACTCAGGATCAGAGTCAGAGTCGGAGAGAGGGGTGTGAGCTTTTACCTTCCCAGTAAATGGGGGGCATCCTCCTTCTGAGTCAGAGCGACTCATTAGCCCAAAGTAGGCTTCCTCATCATCGCTGGTGTCTGACGTGTCAGATTCACTCAGCGTCTTTGTCTTCTTTGCGATGTAACTCCTCTCCTTCTTCTTGTCTTTTGAGGACCTGTGCTCCTCTCCCTTTCCCTTTTCCCTCTTGCCTTGATGGCAATCGGCCACGACGTGTCCTGTCTTGTTGCAACCAAAGCATATAATGTCAGAAGAGCGGTGTTTGTTCGGTTTGGAAACATACCTGTCAGAGGAATAGTTCTTCTTCTGATCCCTTGAGGAGGAGCCATTTCTCTTTCTCTGATTCCTCAGCTTGAGGAACTTCTTGAATTCCCGTGTGATAAGGGATAAATCTTCCTCAGATAACTCTGAGCCGGAGGAGCTTGGCTCAGAGTCTTCCTCCTCATCCCTCTTCCACGCATGGGAAGAAGCGATACCCTTGCCCTTTCTGGATTGAATGGCTTTCAGTGCCACCGTCTTTTCCTTGGCCGCGGCTTTCTCTGCTTCCTCTTCAGCCTTCCTTCTGTTCAATTGAAGCTCATAGGACATGAGCTTCCCGAACAGAATCTGTGGATCAGTTTCCGCAAGTCTGCCAAACTCGCAGATGGCACAGATCTTTGTGTCCCATTCCTTAGTGAGGGACTTAAGGAACTTATCATTGAGTTCACCGTCAGTGAACACTCTTCCATATCCTTTGAGTGCATTGACGATCTTGAGGAAGTTTTCGAAGGTGACTCCGATCTCCTCCTTTGGCCCTTGTCTGAAGGCCTCATATTTCTGATTGAGGAGGGATCTCCGATCATCCCTCAATTCATCTGTGCCCTCCATTAGGACAATCAGACAGCTCCAGAGATCCTTGGCTGTCCTGCAGTTGCTGAAGTTCAGCATCATAGAGTCGTCAACTGCGCTCACCAGGATGTTCTGAGCTTTCTTGTCGAGTCCGAACAGCACCATTTCGTCCTTGTCCATTTCCGAAAGTTTCTTGGTACTTTCTTGGTAGGATCAATGGTGGAGGCCTTAGTGGGAATGAAAGGTCCCTCCTCCACTATCATGAAGTGCCGGGGGTCGACTGCTTCCATGTAAAATCTGATTCTTTCCTTCCAGATAGGAAAGTTCAGTCTGGTGCATACTGGGATTTTGCCGGAGTGCTTGAGTCCATCCATGGAAGATATCTGACTGCTTCTTGACACTGGTGGCAGGATTCTACTCAAGGTGTGAACCTTTTTGATGAGTAACCTCCCTCTGATACCACTTGAAAGTCCACCTAGTGTCAACTACCTTCACCTATGGGGGGGGGGGAATAGGTGTCTTTGCAGCGTGTTAGCGGAATTGAAATTATACCTGCACAAGAAAATAAAACAACAAAGCACAGAGAGGACACATGCAATTTATAGTGGTTCCCCGATTTGGGTACATCCACTTTCCCCCTTCGACCTATCTCCCAACCAGGGACGACTCGGTCACTTCACCAACAGGATTGAAATCCAATCCTTGCACTAACGGAAGGAACCCTTCCACACGTAGGAGTCACCACTCCTACAACACGGGTTGCACCCAACCCTTACAACTAGAGACCAATCGGTCCTTTACAAAGAAATTGAAACTAGCTTGTAAGAAATACAAACGACGTTTGGAGACTAAGGTGTCCCTCTTCGTTTGACGACGTGTTCTTGAAGTCAACGAAGAGTCCACAACCCTAGATCTCACTTGGATTGAATCTTCCCGAAACTGGCGGAGGCTTGGAGCGGCGGCAAGGTTCTCGGAATAACCGGCGGCGACGGAGAGCTGCTGCTGTGCTATCTTGATTCAAACTTCGTAGCAAAGGAAGCTAGGTCTTCCAACGGTCACACCAGGATCGGTCGTCTCGATCGATTCGGAAGGGAAAGGTTTTTCCCGATCAACGAATCAAGAGAAAAGGGATCTCTAGTTAGACGCGTGAGACGCTATGCTAACCTAAGCTTCTATCGCCGGTGATCTGGAAGAACTTGAGATCAACAGCGGCGACTACTGCACGAACGGCGGAGACGATCGGCGAAGCAAGATCGGGATCTAGGGCTCGACGGCGGCTCGTTCTTTTTGAATTCGCGTATATCGTGTGTGTCTATCTTGTTCATACATACGGGGTATATATATATTAGGTCAAGAGATGACCGTTGTGGTTCCCACCAAAGTAAAGACCAAAGTACGGTTCAAACAGCTGCAGGTAACGTGGACCGGTCCAGAAATTTCTGAAAATTTGCCAAGTCAAAGTCGGCGAGAATCGAAGGTGATTCTCGACGAATTGGCGAGAATCACCTACGATTCTCGCCGAATTCTACTTAGTGAATTCAGGCAACACAGGTTGTAGGGGCCGGGGAGAATCCGTGGGAATCACTTTTGATTCTCACCGAATCGTCGAGAATGCAAGGTCATTCTCAACGAATCGGTGAGAATCATAAGTGATTCTCGACGATTCTGCCTTAGATAATTTTCTTGTCTGTGTCAAGACAGCCGGCCCAACCCGGCGAGAATCAACTAGTGAATCTCAACGAATTACACTTAGACGATTTTCATCTTTCGACCCGTGAGCTGGTCTTTGGCCCATCCTTGCTCCTTGTCTGCTCTTGCTTTATCATAGCCCTGTACTTGAAATTAAGTACACCCCAATAGAGAGAGTACACGTAGGCCAACACACTGATCTGCTCAATGAGGGATTACGTTGCACAGACCCGTGTATATTGACCCACTGCACCTTGACATTGGTGTGTACTTAGCGTGGAATGACTGCAAGCACAACTAAAAAATATTTCATCAAATACATTGTCTATTTACCTTGGCTTGCACAGGGGCTTCTTCAAATCAGGTACATTGTGGATGCAATACCCAACAGTACTGGATTACACGGGCGTGTCAATCCTAACACGGGCGTGTCAAGTGCCCGTGTTCTTTTTGGGCCGCGACGTTTCGACGGCAAATAAGTGACACGTCCTTGGACACGGGCGTGTCGCGAGTCGTGTTTGGCCCAGGAAGTTTAATTTTTGGCTGAATCGCAGCCGTTCATTTCCTTATTTTTTGATCTAACGGCCCAGGGCTCTCCATGTTAGGGTTAAGGCCGGGATTGGGAGTTTAAACCTTCACTTTCACTTAGCCATTCTCTTTCTAAAACCTAGAGAGAAGGGAGAGCAAGGTGCTTCGAGGAAGCGGAAGATCCAGTCGTCGGATGAGATTCGGAGCGCCAAATCACAAACGGAGCCCAGATCTGCGGAGGCAAGATCATCGCGGTGCTTTTCATCCGCGTAATTTTCCATGGCGCCAAGGAAGAATGCTAGGGTAATGATTTCCATCTTGAGCATGTGAATATCTTCTTCCTTTGCATGGGAAAACCCTCTCCTGCGAGTATATGGTGAGTTTGCGGTGTTCCTTGGGGTAGATATATAAATTCCCCCTTTTTAGAGTCTGGAATTGTAGTACGGACATAGGCATGATGTATGAAGCATCCCGGACAAGTTGGTCTGGATCGGTGATATTGCATTGCATATTAGCCGGAGAAGACTCTGTGTCATTGATTGTTTTCGGGTTTCTACGAGGTAGATTGCAGTAGGGATCCTTAGGGATTAACCCCAAGGCGCACCCGGAAAACTAGGCGAAAATGCATTTCTGCCATCCTGGTGGCCTGGGAGCCAACCATGAACATAACTGGGTTATGTGCTTGTGGGATCGAATTGTGGGATCCGGGAGAAGCTTGGCCCACGCGTATGTCTAAAAGTGACTAGGCGATGTGAGCAACAGGCAAGTGGATTCGGACCCGGGCTATGTGGTTTGGTGTCAGATACCTGAAAAAAGGACTGGCTATTAGCATGGTCGTGCGAGTCTTAGTCTTAGAGCAGAAAGACTAATAATGCTCACGAGATTTGCCGTCCAAGGGATGGTGGTGAGACCATGGTTATGACCGGGTTCACCGAGTTAGTTCCTTTAGAGAACGGGGTGTGTGGCCGTGTGATCCTACACCTGTGATGTTGTGCTTATTCTCTATTTTACTTGCTATACTAACAAGTGCATGGAAGAAGCTTTACTGCCCCGAGTTTTGGGGCGAAATCATTATAATTTGGTCAGCTTTAGATGACCGTTATTCTTATTTGCCACCGTTGCGGTGATTTGTGCTTTCAGGTGCTGCGGAGCCGAGCGACAAATAGTGGGCCAAAGCCCAAGTTGCTGAGCCGACCCTTGAAGGCCTTGTGTGTTTACTTTATTAGTTCATGTGTGGCCGGCCTGCGAGCCGAAGTTTGGAAAACACAATTTTATTCAAGTGAACTGTTGTAAGGCCATAAGGCCAGTAATTCTTTGTACTTTATATTTCATTCCAGTTTGGTTTGTTAGTGGACATTCATGCTTGTTGGCTGGGTTCTTATTATTGCAACTTTATAAATTGCTTCCCTTAGATGCTCTGTGTTGGAAATTGTGTATGAAAGAATGGTTTCATTGAGTAACCCACCGATCTGTCCGTGGTATATGGCATCGGGCCCCTGCCGGACCTACTGTTATATGCTATGTGACGGATAGGGGTGTTACAATTTGGTATAAGACTACCGGTTTCAGTCAGGCTTAAATGAATTCGTGGATGAATTCACTTTAAGGGGTGGTGAGCACATGTGTGTGCGTCATCGTTATAACATGAAAAGAACCCATGAATGTCCACTTAGGAATGAAAATACACTTGTTTGAGGAACCTGTGTGTTCCTATAATTGCGTTTTGCAATGTTGTTTGGTCACTTATCGGTGTTTTGTACGATTATAGGTGACCAGAAGTGGTGCTGGGCCGTCAGATTGTCCAGTTTCTGAGGTGAGCAGCGCACAAAATAATTCTCCTGCAATACCTCCTTCAGTTGAGACAATTTGATTGGTAGCGGAGGCTGTGTTTGCGATGATCATAGCACAGCCTGCGAGGCAGGTGCAGCAGCCTGCTCCTGCTGTAGAGCAAGTACCGCTCCAAGCGGTAGAGCCAAGGAGAGTGGAACAGGTGGTAGTGGAGCCAGTGTTTCCTAGGAGAGCAAAGAAGAAGAAGCTTAAGCACGTGATGGGCTTCAATCCTCCAGTGTTCTCGGGGATGGGAACCCCAACTCAAGCATAGGATTAGGTCTCCAGAATTAAGAGAGTGTTGGTAGTTACTGAGACTGAAGAGTGGCAGAATACCACAATTGCCACGTTCTTGCTGGATGGTGACGCAAGATTATGGTGGGAGGGTTTGGAGCTACTCCATCTGAGGGGTAGTGTAACACTCCCATCCGTCACATTGCATATAGCAGTAGGTCCGGCCGGGGCCCGATGCCATATACTACGGACAGACTGGTCGGTTACGCGTTGAAACCATTCAACCAATCATGTCGTCCTACACAACACCTAGCGGAAGCAAATTATTTAGTTGCAAAAGAAATAAGAACCCTGCTACAAAGCATGAATGTCCACTACCAACTCAGGAATGTACTCATACACAAAAGAGAACTGGCCTTAAGGCCTTACATTGTTCACTTAACAAAATAGTGTTTTCCAAACTTCGGCACGCAGGCCGGCCATACATGAAAACGGGAAAGATACATAAGCAATTAGGCCTTCGAGGGCCGGCACAGCAACAAGGGCTTTAGCCCGCTATTTCCCGCTCTGCTCCGCAGCACCTATAAGCCACAAACCACCGCCCGGTGGCAAACAATAGCAACGGTCAGCAATGCTGACAAAATTATAACGATCCCGCCCCTAACTTCGGGGCAGCGATGCTCTTTCCCTGCACTTCATTAGTATAGGCAATATATTAATGTGAACACACATCAACACAGGCGTAGGTTCTCACGGCGACACACCCCGTGCACTCAGGGCACATTCTCAGTGAACCAGCCAACGTCAGGTCAATTCAAGCCATAGACGTTCCCAATCCACCACCGCCTCTTGGACGGTCAACCATATGAGCATTTTGCCTTCCTGGCCTTGGTCGCGGCAATTTAAGCCATAGACCGCCGAAGACCCTCATCCATGCCAACGGTCCTACCGAACGACATAGACCGGGTACGGTTCCGCCTGACCCGTGCTCATATCGCAACGGCAATTTAAGCCATATGCGCAGGTCAAGACTCACCGAGTCCCGTTTCTGCCACAACAATCACATAACCCGGTTATGTTCACGTTGGCTCCCCGGCCACCGTGTTGGCAAAATCCGCTTTTGCCCAGTTTTCCGGGTGCACCTTGGAGTTAATCTCCAAGGCTCCCTGATGCAATCTACCACGTAGAAAACCCGAAAAACACCCAAACACCCGGAGTCTTCCCCGGTTAATATGCAATGCAACATCACCGATCCGGCTCTACATGTCTGGATAGGCTTCACACACAATGCCTATGTCCGTTTTCGCATACGGACTCTACACAAGGGTGACTTTACATATCTACCCCAAGGAACGCTCCAACTCTTTGCTCACTCGTGAGAGAGGGCTTCTTATGCAAAGGAAAAGAGGGCTTCACATGCCCAAGGATGAGAAATCGTTACCCTTGCATTCTTCCGCGGCGCCATCGAAAACTATACGGTTGGAAAGCATCGCAACGGCGTCGCCTCCGCGGATCTGGACTCGGATCGCGATTCGGGGCTCCGAAGCTCTTCCTGCGGCCGAATCTAGCCCTTCTTCCTCCTCCTTGCTCTCTCCTCTCTCTATCTTTTAGAAAGAGAACCACTCAAGAGAAATGAGGGTTTCTAAACCCTATTCCCGGCTAAAACCCCCCAGGAGCAGCCCCCCACTGTCGGATCCAAAGCCAAGGAAATGAACGGCCACGATTAAGCCCCAAAATATAAAATCTGGGCCGAACAAGGGTTGGCACACGGCCGTGTGCCTGGCCGTGTAGCTCATTCACCGTCTCGACCCAAATTCAAAACCAGCACATGGCATGTGACACGGCCTCCGACACGCCCGTGTCGCCTGCGACACGCCCGTGTCGGGACCCGTGTCACGCCCCCCGTGTGAAATAAATCGACACTTTGCAGTCAGAGGGGTACACGGCTTGATGACACGGCATGGGACACGCCCGTGTCACATCTGACACGCCCGTGTCTGTGCCCGTGTCACGGCCCGTGTACCACTTCGACGATTCCCTTGAGTGACACGGCCTAGGACACGCCCGTGTCCTAGGCCGTGTCCCTCCACACGACCATCGTCGACCTACACTGGTCGACTACACGGCCAGTTCAACGACTCGAGCTCGACACGCCTGACACGGCCTCCGACACGCCCGTGTCGGGGCCCGTGTCACCTGCACCAAAAATCTGACTTGGCCAAAAACGATCCCCGTCGCTCCTACGAAAACTTTGGGGTGTTACAATTCTACCCCCCTTAAAGAATTTCGTCCACGAAATTAATAAAGGGAAAACAGGACTTAATGTAAAACAGTACCTGAGCGGAATAATTCCGGGTACTCCTCGAGCATAGTCTGCTCCCGTTCCCAAGAGAGCTCCTCACGCCCGCAGTTATCCCACCGGACCTTAACCATCCGGATCTCCTTGTTCCGAAGCCTCTTGACCTCAATATCTTCGATGCGAATGGGCTTGACCCTAGTCGTCAACCCTTCGTCCACCGGCACTTGGTCAACCGCGATCACCTGCGAAGGTTCTTGCGCTGCCTTCCGCAACACAGAAATGTGGAACACATCATGTAATCTACTCAACTCCACCGATAGCTTCAAACGGTATGCAGCTTCACCGACTCGCTCCAGAACCTCAAAAGGTCCAAGGTATCTTGGGCTCAGCTTCTTCAAGCGTCTCACCCGCGAAACCCCCTTGAACGGCTTCACTTTCAGGTATACCCAATCGCCTACCGCGAACTCCACATTCTGGTGCTTGGCATTGTAATACTTCGCCTGCCGGTCCTGAGCGATCAACAAGCGCTCCCGAGTGATCCGCACTAACGAGGTAGCACTCTCCACCTCCTGCTTCTTGTACAACCTTGCCTCACCCGTTTCAAGCCATGATAACGGCGTGCGACACTTCCTACCATACAGGGCCTCGAAGGGCGCCATTTGTATACTCGCTTGGTAGCTGTTGTTGTACGCGAACTCCACCAAATAAAGGTGGTCCTCCCAATGCTTCCCGAAGTCTAGAACACACATGCGGAGCATGTCCTCCATCGTTCTATTGACCCTCTCGGTCTGCCCATCCGTCTGCGGATGGAAAGATGTGATGAACTTTAACTTCGTTCCCAGCATCTGCTGCACCAACCTCCAATCATTTGACGTGAACCGCCCATCGCGATCACTTACAATGCTACGGGGCACACCATGCAGCCTAACAATATTGTCGACATACAACTTTGCCAATTTCTCCACTGGATCGTCCTTCCTATGCGGAATGAAATGCGACACCTTGGTTAGCCGATCTACGATCACCCAGATGGCGTCGTTCCCCTTCTACGACCTTGGCAACCCGTGCACAAATCCATAGATATATCGTCGAATTTCCACTCCGGTATAGGCAAGGACTTCAAAAATCCTCCCGGCTTTTGGCACTCCGCCTTAACCAAGGCGCACGTTTGGCACTTAGCTACGTACAACGCCACATCTTTCTTGAGCCCCGGCCACCAAAACAGCTTCTTGAGATCACGATACATCTTCGTGCTCCCTGGGTGGATTGAGTACTTGGTATGATGAGCCTCGTACATCAACTCCGCCCGGAGGTTACCCCCACTAGGGACGCACAACCGATGATCCTTCCTTAACAAACCATCATCCACCGAGAACTGGGAATTTGACCCATCCAGAGCGGCCTCCATAAGCTCCTTCATGGAGTCATCTAACTCCAATGCCTGCCGAACCCGGTCAGCCAGGTCATACTGCACTTCCGTCGAGTTTAACATTGCTTTGGCGCTCGTCTGCTTGTCAACGCAACAGATCTCAAGCTCCTCCAACTCCCGTACTAGCCGCTCATCATGCACCGACAACCAGTTGGCTTGGGTGGGAGCCCTGCGGCTCAGCGCATCCGCAACTGCATTGCCCTTCCCAGGTACATAATGTATTTTGAAGGTGTAGTCCCCTAGGAACTCCATCCACCTCCTCTGCCTCATATTAAGGTCCTTTTGATCCAACAAATACTTTAGGCTCTTGTGATCGGTGTATATATCGACCCTTACGCCGTATAGGTAGTGCCTCCACAATTTGAGTGCAAATATCACGGCCGCCAACTCCAAGTCGTGCACCGGATAATTTCTTTCATGCACCTTCAGCTGACGCGATCCATACGCTATCACGCTCCCATGCTGTATCAACACGCAGCCCAAGCCACTACCCGAAGCATCGCTATACACCTCAAAGCCCTCGGTCCCACTCGGCGAACTAAGCACTGGCGCCGTGGTCAACCGTCTCTTCAGCTCCTCAAAAGCTTGCACGCACTCTTGCGTCCACAAGAATTTCTGATCCTTCCTTGTCAACTTCGTGAGAGGTAATGCTAACCGCGAGAAGTTCTCTACGAAGCACCTATAGTATCCGGCAAGCCCAAGAAAACTCCGGACTTCCGCGACAGAAGATAACGCAGGCCACTCCCGTATTGCATCAATCTTCGCCGGATCCACCGCTATACCTTCCCCACTCACTATATGACCAAGGAACCCTACCGAGGGTAGCCAGAACTCACACTTGGAGAACTTTGCGTAAAGCTCATTCCTCCTCAATGTCTCCAATACCAAATGCAAGTGCTTGAAGTGGTCTTCTTCGCACTGCGAGTACACCAAAATATCGTCAATAAAGACGATCACAAAGCGATCCAGGAAATCTATGAACGTTCTGTTCATCAGATCCATAAATACCGATGGCGCATTCGTCAGTCCAAACGACATGACCGTGAACTCGAAATGCCCGTACCTCGTACTGAACGCCATCTTCGGGATATCACACTCCCTGATCCTCAGCTGATAGTACCCCGACTTCAAGTCCAACTTGGAGTATAACGACGATCCGACCAACTGATCAAAGAGATCATCAATCCTCGGGATCGGGTACTTATTCTTCTCCGTTAGCTTGTTCAACTCTCTATAGTCGATACACAGCCGCATACTCCCGTCCTTCTTCTTAACGAATAGGACCGGTGCGCTCCAAGGCGACGAGCTTGGATGCACATACCCTTGCTCCATCAGCTCCTCTAGCTGAACTTTCAACTCTGCCATCTCCTTAGGCGCCAACCTATACGGAGCACGTGACACCGGTTTGGCCCCCGGTACGAGCTCGATGGTGAAATCAATCACCCGCTACGGTGGGGCTCCGGGAAGACTATTCGGGAACACTTCGGGGTATTCGCAAACCACGGGGATGCTATCCAATGGAGACTTTGGCTTCACAGCCCCCACTATTGCGAAGAACAGCTCTGCACCAGTACGAACCGCGTTCACCACCTGAAGAGCAGACATCAGTGTCTTGCTCGACCCCTTTAGCCCCTCGAATGTAGTCTCCCGCCCTACACCCAGCTTGACCTCCTTTCGGTCACAGTCAATCCAAGCTTTCTGCTCTGACAGCCAATCCATTCTAAAGATCACGTCGAACTCTACTAGCGGTAGCAATGACGCTAGCAAATCGAACTCTTGGCTCCCAATGTGAACCTTTACGGCGCACACCCTGTCCGCACACATCGAGCACCCATTCGGTAGCAGCACATCCAACTTGTCCTTCGCCATCGAAGAAGGGACTCCGATGCGCGATATAAAGCTTTCGGACAAGAAGGAGTGTGAAGCTCCCGTATCGAACAGTGCCCGTGCCGGACTATCACTAATCACAACAAAGCCTATACAAACAATATTAGGCTAATAAGCAATAGATAACGGTATTAAAGCTAACTTGCTATAAATTAACTCATACCTGTCACCACATCCGCTTGCTTGATGGCCTCCTGCTGGCCCAAGTTATAGACTCTAGGTTGAGTCGGAGCATAGTGGGACGCGGTCGACTCCAGCGCTTTGCCCTTCTCCTCGTAGGTAGCTACTTGTTTCCTTTCGGACTTTGAGCGTCCACTCCAGCAATCACGGGCAAAGTGCCCCTGCTTTCCACACGTGAAACAAGCGCCCGGGGTTCGATTGGTAGTTGCCCCCGAGGCACCTGAAGCAGCTGGACCCGACGTCTTAGCTTTCTTATAGAATCTGCGGTAGCCCGACTTCGACGTAGTCGGTGCCTTGAACTCCGCTTTCTTGCTACCGGATTCCTTCTTTGCTTGGACATTCTTCATGTCCTTCTCCAAGGAACGGGCCGAACTGACCGGGGTCATGAAACCCTGCGTCTTGGGCCTCGACAGTAGCAGTCTTAGATCATCTCTTAGCCCTTCGTAGAAGCGGCTCGTCTTGCGCTCCTCATCAGCGAAGGTAGCGCCGGCATATCTCCCCAACCGAGTAAACTCGTGGAGGTAATCATCAACGGTGCAATCCCCTTGCACTAACTTCTGAAATTCTCTTTCTAGCGCAATCCTCTGCGCCGAGGGGAGGTATCGAGCCATGAACAGTCTCGCAAACTCCTCCATCGAAACTTCGGCCAACGGCCTTCCCCGCAACTGATCTAGCTCTAGGCCTTCCCACCATAACCTTGCGTCCCCATCCAAAAGGAACGTCGCTATAGTGGTCTTCTGCCACTCTTCCGTTTCTGTCGCTGTCATCACCCTGTTGACCCTTGAGAGCCAATCCTCTGCTTGGGTCGGGGTTTCTGCCCCCGTGAATACCGGTGGGTGAAAGCCCATCACGTGCTTCAGTTGTTTTTCCGTTGCTCTCTGAGGCAACTCTGGCTCCAACACTACTTGCTCAACCCTCCTTTGCTCTGCCGTCTGAAGCGGTACTTGCTCCATAACAGGAGCGGGCTGCTGCACCTGCCTTGCAGGCTGCGCATTGATCATTGTCATGACCGCTTCTGCCACCAGCCTAATGGTCTCGGCAGACAGCGGTGTTGCAGGCGCATCGCTTGGCGCACTGCTCGCCTCAAAACCTGGCCGTTCAGACGGCCCAGCACCACTTCTGGTCACCTATAATCGTGCAAAAACACCGATAAGCGACCCAAAAATTACTGCAAACAGCAATTATAGGAACACGCAGGTTCCTCAAATATGTATATTTTCATTGCTAAGTGGACATTCATGGGTTCTTTTCATGTTATAACGATGACGCACACATGTGCTCACCACCCCTTAAAGTGAATTCGTCCTCGAATTCATTTAAGTTTGACCGAAACCAGAAGTCTGATACCAATTTGTAACACCCCTATCCATCACATAGCATATAGCAGTAGGTCCGGCCGGGGCCCGACGCCATATACTACGGACAGACTGGTCGGTTACGCGTTGAAACCATTCAACCAATCATATCGTCCTACACAACACGTAGCGGAAGCTAATTATTTAGTTGCAAAAGAAATAAGAACCCTGCTACAAAGCATGAATGTCCACTACCAACTCAGGAATGTACTCTTACACAAAAGAGAACTGGCCTTAAGGCCTTACATTGTTCACTTAACAAAATAGTGTTTTCCAAACTTCGGCACGCAGGCCGGCCATACATGAAAACGGGAAAGATACATAAGCAATTAGGCCTTCGAGGGCTGGCACAGCAACAAGGGCTTTAGCCTGCTATTTCCCACTCTGCTCCGCAGCACCTGCAAGACACAAACCACCGCCCGGTGGCAAACAATAGCAACGGTCAGCAATGCTGACCAAATTATAACGATCCCTCCCCCAACATCGGGGCGGCGATGCTCTTTCCCTGCACTACATTAGTATAGGCAATATATTAATGTGAACACACATCAACACAGGCGTAGGCTCGCACGGCCACACACCCCGTGCACTCAGGGCACATTCTCGGCGAACCGGCCAACGTCACGTCAATTCAAGCCATAGACGTTCCCAATCCACCACCGCCTCTTGGACAGTCAACCATATGAGCATTTTGCCTTCCTGGCCTTGGTCGTGGCAATTTAAGCCATAGACCGCCGAAGACCCTCATCCATGCCAACGGTCCTACCGAACGACATAGACCGGGTACGGTTCCGCCTGACCCGTGCTAATATCGCAACGGCTATTTAAGCCATATGCGCAGGTCAAGACTCACCGAGTCCCGTTTCCGCCACAACAATCACATAACCCGGTTATGTTCACGTTGGCTTGCCGGCCACCGTGTTGGCAAAATCCGCTTTTGCCCAGTTTTCCGGGTGCACCTTGGAGTTAATCTCCAAGGCTCCCTGATGCAATCTACCACGTAGAAAACCCGAAAAACACCCAAACACCCGGAGTCTTCCCCGGTTCATATGCAATGCAACATCACATATCCGGCTCTACATGTCTGGATAGGCTTCACACACAATGCCTATGTCCGTTTTCGCATACGGACTCTATACAAGGCGGACTTCACATATCTACCCAAAGGAACGCTCCAACTCTTCGCTCACTCGCGAGATAGGGCTTCCTATGCAAAGGAAAAGAGGGCTTCACATGCCCAAGGATGAGAAATCGTTACCCTTGCATTCTTCCGCGGCGCCATCAAAAACTATACGGTTGGAAAGCACCGCAACGGCGTCGCCTCCGCGGATCTGGACTCAGATCGCGATTCGGGGCTCCGAAGCTCTTCCGGCGGCCGGATCTAGCCCTTCTTCGTCCTCCTTGCTCTCTCCTCTCTCTAGCTTTTAGAAAGAGAACCACTCAAGATAAATGAGGTTTTCTAAACCCTATTCCCGGCTAAAACCCCCAAGGAGCAGCCCCCCACCGTCGGATCTAAAGCCAAGGAAATGAACGGCCACGATTAAGCCCCAAAATATAAAATCTGGGCCGAACACGGGTTGGCACACGGCCGTGTGCCTGGCCGTGTAGCTCATTCGCTGTCTCGACCCAAATTGAAAACCAACACATGGCATGTGACACGGCCTCCGACACGCCCGTGTCGCCTGCGACACGCCCGTGTCGGGACCCGTGTCACGCCCCCCGTGTGCAATAAATTGACGCTTTGCAGTCAGAGGAGTACACGGCTTGATGACACGGCATGGGACACGCCCGTGTCACATCTGACACGCCCGTGTCTGTGCCCGTGTCACGGCCCGTGTACCACTTTGACGATTCCCTTGAGTGACACGGCCTGGGACACGCCTGTTTCCTAGGCCGTGTCCCTCCACACGACCATCGTCGACCTACACTGGTCGACTACACGGCCAGTTTGACGACTCGAGCTCGACACGCCTGACACGGCCTCCGACACGCCCGTTTCGGGGCCTGTGTCACCTGCACAAAAAATCTGACTTGGCCAAAAACGATCCCCGTCGCTCCTACGACAACTTTGGGGTGTTACAGGTAGTCAGTTGACGGACGTCTTGATGGATAAGTTTTCAAGATTGTTCTTAGCCTGCTACCTCCCCTCAGCTCAGAGGATAGCAATGGAAAATGAGCTCCAAAAGCTAGTGCAATGTGAAAGCAGCGTGGATGACTATCTCCATGAGTTTACTCGTCTAGGTCGATATGCAAGCGCTACATTTGCTGATGAGGAGCGTAAGACAAGCCGATTCTACAAAGTTCTAAGAGATGACTTGAGACTGCTACAATCGGGGTCGATGACGCAGGGTTTCCTGACCATGGTCAACACGGCCCGGTCTTTAGAGAAAGACATGAAGACTGTTAAGGCAAAGAAGGACTCTAGTGGTAGGAAGTAAGAGTTCAAGGTGCCAACTTCAAAGTCTTGTTTTCAAAGGTGGAATAAGAAGGCACAGACGTCGGGTCCAGCCACTTCTTCGGATGCCTCGGGGGCAACTACCAACCGCACCCCGGGCGCTTGTTTTACTTGTTAAAAGACGGAATATTTCGCCCGTGACTGTTAGAGCAGACGCCCAAAGTCTGAGAGAAAGCAAGGAGCAACTTATGAAGAAAAGGGCAAGGTGATGGAGTCAACCGTGTCCTAATATGCTCCGACTCAAACGAGAGTCTATAATTTGGGCCAGCAGGAGGCCATCAAGCAAGCAGATGTGGTGATAGGTATGGTTTAATTTATAGCAAGTTAGCTTTAAATACTGTTACATAGTGCTTGTTAGCTTATTACTGTTTGTATAGGCTTTGTTTTGATTTGTGATTGTCCGACAAAGGAACTATTCGATACGGGAGCTTCACACTCTTTTTCTTTCGAAGGTTTCATATCGCGCATCGTAGTCCCTTCTTCTATGGCGAAGGACAAATTGGACGTGTTGCTGCCGAATGGGTGTTCTATGCGTGTGGACAGAGTTTGTGTCATAGGGGTTCATATTGGAAGTAAGGAGTTCTACTTACTAGCATCATTACTGCCGCTAGTAGAGTTTGATGTTATCTTTGGTATGGACTCTCTTTCAGAGAAGAAGGCTTTTATTGACTGCAACCGTAAAGAGTTCAAGCTGGGTGTTGGGCAGGAGACAACATTTGCGGGATTGAAGGGGTTGAGCAAGACGTTGATGTCTGCTCTTTAGGTGGTGAAGGTGGTTCGTGCTGGAGCAGAGTTGTTCTTCATGTTAGTAAAGGTTGTAAACCCTAAGTCCACTTTTGATGGTATCCCAGTGGTATGCGAGTACCCCGACGTGTTCTAGACTATCTTCGTGGAGCCCCACCGCAGCGAGAAATCGATTTCACCATCGAGCTAGTGCCAGGTGCAAAACCTGTGTTACGCTCTCCTTATAGGATGCCGCCTAAGGAGATGGCGGAGCTAAAGGTTCAACTAGAGGAGTTGATGGAGCAAGGTTATGTGCGTCCGAGTTCGTCGCCTTGGAGCGCACCGTTGCTCTTTGTTATGAAGAAGGACGGGAGCTTGCGACTGTGTATCGACTATAGAGAGGTTAACAAGCTAATGGAAAAGAACAAATACCCCATCCAACGGATTGATGATCTTTTTGATTAGTTTGTCGGGTCATCAGTATATTCAAAATTGGATCTGAAGTTCGGTTACTATCAGCTGAGGATAAGGGAGAGTGATATCCCAAAGATAGCGTTCAACCCATGGTATGGGCATTTTGTGTTTACGGTCTTGCCGTCGGGCTGACTAATGCGCTATCCGTATTCATGGATCTGATGAACAGAACGTTCAGGGAGTTCCTAGACCGTTTTGTGATCGTCTTTATTGAAGACATATTAGTGTACTCGCAGTGCGCAGAAGATCACTTCAAGCTTCTTCATCTGGTTTTAGAGACGCGAGGAGGAACGAACTATACGCAAAGTTCTCTAAGTGCGAGTTTTAGTTATCCTCAGTGGCATTCTTTGGTTATAGAGTCAATGGAGAAGGGATTGCGGTAGATCCGGCGAAGATTGTTGCGATTCGAGAGTGTCCTGTGTTGTCTTCGGTAGCAGAAATCCGGAGTTTTCTGGGGCTTGTCGGCTATTACAGGCGCTTTGTGGAGAAATTCTTACGGATAACATTACCTCTCACGACGTTGATAAGGAAAGATCAGAAGTTTGTATGGACGCAGAAGTGCGCGCAAGCGTTCGAAGAGCTGAAGAGTCGGTTGACCACGGTGCCAGTGCTAAGTTCGTCGAGTGGGATCAAATGCTTTGAGATCTATAGCGATGCGTCGGGCAGTGGTTTTGGCTTCATGCTTCTGCAACATGGTAGTGTTATTGCGTATGGCTCGCATCAGCTGAAAGTACACAAAAGGAATTATCTGGTCCACGACTTAGAGTTGGCGGCCGTGATTTTTGTGCTAAAGCTGTAGAGGCATTATTTGTACGGCGTAAAGGTCGATATTTATACCGACCACAAGAGCTTGAAATACCTGTTGGATCAGAAAGATTTGAACATGAGGCAGCGGAGATGGATGGAGTTCCTGGGGAACTACACGTTCAAAATCCATTATGTGCCGGGGAAAGGAGATGCAGTTGTAGATGCGTTGAGTCGCAGGGCTCCCGCTTAAGCAACCTAGTTGTCGGTTCATGATGAGAGGTTAATTCGAGAGTTGGAGGTGTTAGAGATCTGTTTTGTGGACAAGCAGACTAGCGCCAAAGCGTTATTGAACTGAACGGAAGTTCAGTATGACCTCGCTGATCGCATTCGGCAGGCAATGGAATTGGATAGCAGTATGAAGGAGCTCATTGATGCAGCATTGGATGGGTCAAATTCCCAGATTTCAATAGAAGATGGGTTACTAAGGAAGGAGAATCGTTTGTGCGTCCCAAACGTGGGAAATCTACGGGCGGAGTTGATGTATGAGGCTCATCATACTAAGTGCTCAATCCACCCAAGGAAAATGAAGATGTACCGGAACCTAAAGATGTTATTCTGGTGGCCAGGGCTCAAAAAGGATGTGGCACAGTTTGTGGCTAAATGTCAGACTTGCTCCTTAGTAAAGGCAGAGTGCCAAAAGCCAGGGGTTTCCTGAAATCCTTGCCTATTCCGGAGTGGAAGTTTGACGACATTTCGATGGACTTTGTGCATGGCTTGCCAAGGTCGCAGAAGGGAAATGACGCCATTTCCATGATCGTAGATCGATTAACAAAAGTATCGCACTTCATTCCATATAGGAAGGATGATTCTATGGAGAAATTGGCCAATTTATATGTGGATAATATTGTGCGGCTTCACGATGTGCCCCGCAGCATCGTGAGTGAACGAGATGGGCGGTTCACGTCCAATGATTAGAGGTTGGTGCAGCAGATGCTCGGAACTAAGTTGAAGTTTAGCACAGCCTTCCATCCGCAGACGAATGGGAAGACTTAGAGGGTCAACAGAACCATGGATGATATGCTCTGCATGTGTGTTCTAGACTTCGGAAAGCATTGGGAAGACCACTTATATCTGGTGGAATTTGCGTACAACAATAGCTACAAGGCGAGTATACAAATGGCGCCCTTCGAGGCCCTATATGGTAGGAAATGTTGCACGCTATTGTCGTGTCTAGAAACGGGTGAGGCAAGGTTATACAAAAAGCTAGAGGTGGAATGTGCTACTTCAGTGGTACGAACCATTCGGGAGCGTTTGCTGATCGCTCAGGATAGACAAGCTAAATACTACAATGCAAAGCAACGGAACGTGGAGTTCGCAGTTGGCAATTGGGTGTATCTGAAGATAAAGCCGTTCAAGGGTGTGTCATGGGTATGACGCTTGAAGAAGCTGAGCCTGAGATACCTTGGACCGTTTGAGATTCTGGAGCGGATCGGTGAAGCGGCTTACTGTCTGAAGATCTCGGTGGAGTTGAGTGGTCTACAAGACGTATTCCACATATCAGTGTCGCGGAAGGCGGTGCAAGAGCCTTCACATGTGATCACAGTTAATCAAGTACCGGCGGACGAGGGGTTGACAACTAAGGTCAAGCCCGTTTATATTGAGGACTCTGAAGTCAAGCGACTTCGTCACAAGGAGATCAGAATGGTCAAGGTCCGTTGGGACAATTGTGGTCGTGAGGAGCTCTCTTGGGAACGGGAGCAGACCATGCTTGAGGAATACCCAAAGTTATTTCACTCAGGTACCGCTTTTGATTTTTTGTTTTCTTTTCCTTTGGTAATTTCGTGGACGAAATTCTTTTAAGAGGGAGAGAGTTTTAATGCCCCGAAACACAAAAGGGTGACGGGTGGCATTTTGAGCCAAATCTAGGATTTGGTAGAGATGACACGGCCTAGGACACGAGCATGTCCCAGGGCGTGTCGTGCTTTGTTTCGGCGTTACGGTCGTTGGGGGGGGGGTAAACACGGCCTTGGACACAGGCGTGTCCCAGGGCGTGTCAGCCACTCAAAGCTTTCCACTCAACGATCGTTGAGTGAGGGCGCACGACCTGAGACCAGGAATTTTTGGGCCCGACACGGCCGTGTGAAATTTGACACGGGCATGTCGAAAACCCGTATTCTTCTCGGGTCATTTGGCGAGTTGAGCTAAGACAGCTACACGGCCTGGGACACGGGCGTGTCTAAAACACGACATATGATACGGGAGTGTCACATAACCGTGTGGTGCTCTGGTTGTTTTGGACCTGTATCGTTGGAGGAACATGCCCAGCGACACGAGCGTCTACTGGATGACACGGCCTTGTCAAGCCTAAAACGGGCATGTCGAGTGCCCGTATTCTTTTTGGGGCATGACGGTTTCGACGGAGAATGAGTGACACGGCCTTGGACACTGGCGTGTTGTAAGCCGTGTTCGGCCTAGGAAGTTTAATTTCGGGCAGAATTGCAGTCGTTCATTTCCTTATTTTTGGATCTAACGGCCTAGGGCTCTCCATGTTAGGGTTAAGGCTGGGATTGGGGGTTTAAACCTTCACTTTCACTTAGCCATTCTCTTTCTAAAACCTAGAGAGAGGGGAGAGAAAGGAGCTTTGAGGAAGCAGAAGATCCGGTCGCCGGAGGAGATTCGGAGCGCCAAATCGCAAACCGAGACCAGATCTGCAGAGACAAGATCATCACGGTGCTTTTCATCCGCGTAGTTTTCCATGGCGCCAAGGAAGAATGCTAGGGTAATGATTTTCATCTTGAGCATGTGAAGCTCTTCTTCTTATGCATGGGAAAACCCTCTCCCGCGAATATGCGGTGACTTGGTGGTGTTCCTTGTGGTAGATATGTAAAGTCCCCCTTGTTAGAGTCCGGAATCGTAGTACGGACATAAGCATGATGTGTGAAGCCTACATGAACAAGTTGGTCTTGAGTGGTGATGTTGCATTGCATAGTAGCCGGAGAAGACTTGGTGCCATTGATTGTTTTCGGGTTTCTACGGGGTAGATTATAGCACATATCCTTGGGGATTAACACCAAGGCGTACCCGGAAAACTGGGCAGAAACGCATTTCTGCCATCCTGGTGGCATGGGAGCCAACCATGAATATAACTGGGTTATGTGCTTGTGCTATCGAATTGTGGGATCCTTGATAAGCTTCGCCCGCGCATACGTCTTAAAGTGACTAGGCGGTGTGAGCAACAGGCAAGTGGATCCGGACCCGGGCTATGTGGTTTGGTGTCAGATACCTAAAAAAGGGATTGGCCATTGGCATGGTCGTGTGAGTCTTAGGCTTAGACTGGAAAGTCTAATAATGCTCACGAGATTTACCGTCTAAGGGATGGTAGTGAGACCACGGTTATGACCGGGTTCACCGAGTTAGTGCCCTGAGAGTACGGGGTGTGTGGTCGTGTGAGCCTGCACCTGTGATGTTGTGCTTATTATATATTTTACTTGCTATGCTAAGAAGTGCAGGGAAGAAGCTATGCCGCCCCGAGTTTGGGGGCGAAATCATTATAATTTGGTCATCTTTAGCTGACCGTTACACTTGTTTTCCACCGTTGCGGTGATTTGTGCTTGCAGGTGCTGCGGAGCCGAGCTGCAAATAGCGGTCCATAGCCTAAGTTGCTGAGCCGGCCCTCGAATTCCTTGTGTGTTTACTTTATTAGTCATGTGTGGCTTTCCTGTGAGCCGAAGTTTGGAAAACACAATTTTATTCAAGTAAACTGTTGTAAGGCCATAAGGCTAGTACTTTTTGGTACTTTGTATTTCATTCCTGTTTGGTTTGCTAGTGGACATTCATGCTTGTTGGCTGGGTTCTTATTATTGCAACTTAACAAATTGCTTCTGCTAGATGCTCTGTGTAGGACGTGTGTATTGGTTGAATGGTTTCATTGAGTAACCCACCGGTCTATCTATAGTATATGGCATCGGGCCCCGGCCAGACCTACTGCTATATGCTATGTGACGGATAGGGGTGTTACAATACCACTCCTCCCCCCTTA
Organism: Platanthera zijinensis; assembly: GCA_039513925.1. Classification (NCBI taxonomy): domain Eukaryota; kingdom Viridiplantae; phylum Streptophyta; class Magnoliopsida; order Asparagales; family Orchidaceae; genus Platanthera; species Platanthera zijinensis. Next base: position 136,988,768 of record CM077081.1, read on the forward strand.
AAAGAATTTCGTCCTCGAAATTTAGCTTGTAAACAAACAACAAAGCATACCTAATGCAAATAGATCCGAAAAGTCTTCCCACATCGCTTGCTCACGCTCCAACGAGAATTTGCCTTGCCCGCAGTTATCCCATCTCACTTTTATAAGCTTTACTTCTCTAATTCGCAACTATCAAACTTCTAAATCCTCTATGCCGATTGAACAGACTTTCATCATCAAGTCCTCTTCTACCATCACTACCGCCGGCTCGACCACAACACTTGTCTCCCTCAATGCTTTCCATAAAACCAAAACATGGAAGACATCGTGTAATCCACTCAAATATGGGGTAAATGCCAACCGATAGGCTGCTTCTCCAATGCGTTCAACCACTTCGAACGGCCATTACCTCGAACACAACTTCTTGACTCAACGAATCTGCGAAACTCCTTTGAACGAATTAATCTTTTGATACACCCAGTCTCCTACCGCAAACTCCACATTCCTATGGCGCGCATTGCAACACCCCAAAAACCCTAAGTCCCAAAATGGGGTCAGGCTGGGTGATATGGCCTGGGACACGGGCGTGTCCCAGGGCGTGTCTAGTGCACACGGCCTGGGACACTGGCGTGTCCCAGGGCGTGTCCTTTACTATAGGCATCGACTTGAGTTCTTGAGACAACACGGTTGACGATCGTCGAGATACAACACGGCATGGGACACAGGCGTGTCCCAGGGCATGTCCTGCTCGGGTGAATACCGGGCGGCATTGAGTGGCATTGAGTGGAATGGTGTTGAATGGAGTTGAGTGTTGAACACGGACTATGACACGGGCGTGTCACAGGGGCGTGCTGGGCACACGACCAAGGACACGGGCGTGTGCCTTAGCCGTGTTCTTCTCTGGTGATTTGGTCCTGTGTTGAAAGGGTGACACGGCCAGTCACACGGACGTGTCAAAGTTGACACGGGCGTGTTTGCCCAGTGAAACAGGCATGTTGGAGCCCGTGTTCTTGTTCAATTTGAGTCGGTTTGTGCACCGCTTGGAGTACACGGCCAGGGACACGCGCGTGTCACAGGCCGTGTCAAGTCAAATTTGGAATTTTGGGCAGATCTTGGCCATCCAATTATTTCTATTTGGATCCAATGGCCCAGGTTCTTTCATGCAGAGATAAGGCTGAGGGTTTGCCTCTTCTCTCATTCTTATCAAGAGAGAAAATGAGAGAGCTTCGAGGAAGGAGAAGGAGAAGAAGAGCAAGGCCTTGGTGGTGCTCCTGCGGTCCGATTCGAGATCCGAGGCTAGTTCAGTGGAGGCAATGCTGCTGCGGTGCTTTCCAACAAGCAAGATTTTCGATGGCTCCCAAGAGATCGTCAAGGGTAACGATCTTCCTTCTTGGACATGTAAAGTCCTTCTTTATGCATGAGTAAGGAATCCTCTCCAACAAAAGGTGGAAAGAGTGAGTGATTCCGGTGGGTTGATAGTTACTATCCCCTGTTGAGACTGCATCTGTAAGGCCCCCCCCCTTTTTTTTTTCAACCACCGGGGTCTTAGGCCCAGAATCGCCGCTTTGCGGTGACACCTTCACGTCCTGAAGGGTCATCACCACAAGGCGCAGATTCCGCCGGCCATTTCGATCACAGAAAAGTAGCATAATTATAACAGTAAGAGCAATGCAGTCCACAATAATAAAATCACATATATAAATAATAAAGCTCCACAAAGGGAGTGTCCACAGAATCATCAGAGTACTATAAATACGGGCTTATGCCCGGTACAAAATGTCCTCACTACAAGTCTCTCATGCGGAAGCGAAACAGAATCTACTCAAGGTCGAGACTCACGGTCCCGGCTGTGTGAACTCCGGAGCTAGACTGCTCCATCTCTAGGAGCACCGATCTCTGGGGCTGCTCCTCCATGCTGGGCTCCACGATCCCCTAAATGATGCGGTTCGAAAATCGTTAGTCATAAAGACTAAGTCCTATCATCCCCTACCCCTTCCCCCATGGCTCCTAGGTACCGAGCGGGGAGGAAGAAAGGGAAGGACATGATGGTAGAGATTAAACATGAAACAGATGGCAGCGGAAACTAATCTAGCAAGTTGTGTTAGGTGAGCAGTTAATAAATTGTTATAATAGGTCTAGCAGTAAGAAAAGCAATTATAAGAATTTAAACCTTCACTTATGCGAGAACACATAAGCAAAAGGGATCTTTTGCAAGGCTCCCATCGTATAGAGTGTCCCATACCACTTATACGTTGGGGTGTCGGTTATCAAACAGCAATGGTTGTTATATATTGTTATTAACCTTTGATTTATAAACTTGCCCACACAAGCTTATAGACCAAGGGGTCGTTTTGCAGGTCCTAATGTATAAGCGTCCCATACCACTTATACTTTAGGTGTCAGGGTTAAATGAATCGATTATGCTATGACATGCTAGTGGGTATGATGAAACATGCAGTGCAACTCAGACACCCGACTCTGTGCACACAGACCTTTAGTTCCCCCTTTCGGAGCCGTTACCTCCCAGGATACCTCCGTAGTGGCAAACGGAAGCGGTAGGTTGGGCCTCGCCCACCTCCAAAACCAGTAAAAGCACCACTGGTCTGACCTATCGTACGCCTCAACGCTTGGTGCACTAAGCGGACGCCTGCGTACTCTTGCCGGCTGGCGCACCGGACTTCTGTTGGCGAAGTGCTAACCACCTCGCCGAGTCAACGATATCGGTGTCGGTGCAATCGAACTCCCCGATATCGGAAGACCCACCACCTTAACTTTTCCTATCTTATGCACATGCAAGTTTAATCGCAAACAAACAGAACCGAGCCGAAGCTCCCCGGACCAAACGTCCGTCTCCACCCAACCGAGCCGAAGCTCCCCGGACCAACCCGTCCGTCTCCAGAACAACCGAGCCGAAGCTCCCCGGACCATCCCGTCCGTTTCCCAATCACCCGAGCCGAAGCTCTCATCAATCTTCCTGTGCCAACAGTGTTTGTGAAAAGTGCAATCCTAGTTACTAGGTTACTCTTGCCAGTTTATTATTACAGTTTACGTTAGCCCAGGACTGCCCCCGGTATACCCCGTGAAGGGCTCTCAAGGGGCACTAGGAACCAAGACGGCGGCATTACGGCCCGAAGTTCCCTTTCGCAAGGCACTTATTGTTATTGGTTGTTTTCCCTTAGCCCGATTCCCTTCTCATATTACGATAGACTATCCTAGGGTGATTTTTAAACCTTCCACTCTTCGGGAAAAGCGATCTTTCGCCAAACCCGAGCACCTCTTAACTCTAACTATCACCACTACTCACTACTCTTTATATCTTCATCAGATTATGTTCTATTGCATTTCACAATTTACTAAATGCAGACCGACCTAGGCTACATGTCGAACCGGTTATGCAATGATCCATTACTCATCCAAATGCCCTAAACTATTTACTGGAGACTTACCATGACATGAATGACCTAAATCCAGAAAATGGAAATTTTCCTAATTTATTTGGCATTTAATTAAATTCCTCGAAATCCCAAAGGGCTACCGGTTTGAACATGAACTACCCTAATTATTCAAGCAAGTTGTCCAGCTAATTTATGATAAATAGTAGGTTATCTCAGAAGGCTAAATCTTAAGTATCATAATTTTTCTATCATCAAAATGGCATGAAATCTATTTTAGAAATAATCTCTAACTTCTATTGTCTATGAAGCAAGTACAGAAAATATTCTTCCAAAAATTAAAAATAAATTATGACATGCAGATAAAGGCCTAAAAGTAGCACTGGCAAAGTTTCATAATTTTCCAGCAAGTATTTTATCCATAATTAATTTTTAAACATAAAAGCCCTTTCTATCATCTGTGAATAAAGTACTAGATTTACTCAACATAAAAATTCTATAAAAATCCAGGGATCATTGTGCTACTAATCAAGATCTAAATCCAGAATTTCAACTGATTATAATTAATTTAAAACCTCCAAATAATTGAAGCAATAAATCGGGCAATTATTCCTTTAACACATGAAGTATAATATTTATCAATCATAAAATTCCAGGAAAATTATCATAAGTCTAAAACATCCTAAAACTCCCTCCTCCCGAGTTTCACAATTTTTGGATTAGATTTAGTGCTTAAAATAACTAAATTAAATTTTTATCCTAATCCGACATCTCAACTTTCGAGGTACCTAATTACCTCCAATTCCTTCACTATTCCAACCAGAGGGTTTTCATCATATCATCCCCCTCTCCTCCAAATTTCAAGGGCATACAAGAGTTTTTGCTCCTATATCCTTCACAAACCTCAAACTCCCACCCGTTGGATTTGAGCCAATCTCTTAGGGTAAAATCCACCCTAAGCCACACCATGTTACCCAAGAGGGTAGACATAGACCCAACAAATCAGTGGCCAACAACTTCAGCCTCTTTTGAGGAGATTTGTCCACTCCATCTCCAATCGTACTTTTCCCCAAAGTACCCCTCACCAAGACCTATCTAGGACTTGATACTTCCCTATTCAAAACTCGACCAATCGAGTTGAAATCTTGTACAGATCTTAATATTGATGCCAGGGACCACCACCCAAAATTTGGGGGAGTTTGGACTTAATTTCATCTCCTAATTAATTTCATATCGTTTATTAAATTTTTACAAAAACTTTAGGCAAAAGTTCTCCAAAAATTCTCATTTTTGGACAGCCTCTCGATATACATATTATAGACCTCCAGTCCAAATTCCAAGTTATTTGGACATGTTATGAACCGTGGGCAACCATTTTAATTTCTGGTTAGCCTAGGTCTTGATCCCACCAAAATGAGTGCTGTGGTCAAACCACTCACCCAAATTGAATAAAATCAATTTTAAATTAAAGTAGACCCCGAGGGCTACAACTTTTGTGTCTGGTCATTTTTCCGAAAACGGCCTCTACATGCCTCGTTTCGCAGCCTCAAAAATACATTCAAATAACCTATTTTCCATTATGTACTATATAATAATCTATGTATTATATATTAAATCTACTGTTCATCTTCTTCAAGAACCCGAACAGACACAGGAAAACCTTTTTCCTGTAAGCATTCCGTGGTCCGTCGCCGGCCGTTCGGTCACTTCCCTGGCCAGCCACCACCACCACCACCTCCGTTGAGGCGATGGCTATCGGTCGGCGGTGGTTTGGCCGCCGGAGGTGGCGGTTTCCGGCGAACTCAAAATACCCCTTTTCATGGTTTTTCCATGAAAACGAGAGACGGGTCCGGCTCCGTTGAGCGCGAACCTTCTTTCTAAGAATCCTAAGATCTACCCATGAAAGAGAAGGAGCAGAGGAGGACCTTGTTCGCGGTTTGAAGGCGAGAAGAACGTCGGGGTGCCATGGCGCAGTGGTGGCGTTTGCTGAACTTCTCCTACAGCAAGAACAAAGGTCTGTTCTGATTACTTGAGCGTGTAACCTTCTCCTCTTTCCCCAAGTGGGCTTTTATAAGTCAGATAGTGGGAAGATGAATGGGTAAAGCCATTATGGCCATGAAGTTTCCTCCCCTTAACGCTTCGGTTATGATGCAGGGATAAGAAACGGTGGAAACTGAACAGGTGTGTCCAGCTGGCGATTTTCTATTGGACCACCTTTTCCTCATTTATTATATAATTACGGAAGGAAAACGGCCGGAAGTTACTCATGGTGTAAATTCCCACACCAGCATTTATTACCACGCGTGTTGGAATAATTTCGGGCCTGAACCGTCGTTTCGGCCAATGTCACGGGCGTGACACATAGGTCACGGGCGTGACAGGCCCGGATAGCCAATTCTGGGTTCGACGATCGTCGAACTGAGATCGACGATCGTCGATGGATGGTCACGGGCGTGACACCTTGGGTCACGGGCGTGACAGGCCCGAACGGCAGATTTTGGGTCGACGATCGTCGAATTGAGATCGACGATCGTCGAAGGCTGGTCACGCCCTAGGTCACGGGCGTGACCTCTAGGTCACGGGCGTGACATGCCCGAACGGCAAATTTCGAGGTCGACGGCCGTCGAATTGAGATCGACGATCGTCGAAGGCTGGTCACGCCCTAGGTCACGGGCGTGACACTCATGTCACGGGCGTGACATGCCCGGGCGGCAAGCTCGACGATCGCTTCACGGCGATCGACGATCGTCGATGGGGTCACGCCCATAGTCACGGGCGTGACACCTTGGTCACGGGCGTGACATGCCCAGACAGCACGTTCGACGATCGTCTCGTGGAGATCGACGATCGTCGAAGTAGTCACGCCCAAGTCACGGGCATGACGGGTCGGTCACGGGCGTGACCAACCCTTGACCCGAAAACCCGGTCGATTTATTTTCACTTTTTGTGCTCCCTGGGGTTCTGACTCGACCAACCGACTCCTAGGGGTCTAGCCGGAAATGGGATGTTACAAATCCCAATAAACAAAACAAAAATTTCGTCCCCGAAATTGAGGTTGAGCCTAAGGGGATTTCTATCGGAGTAAATTAAACTTGTAACATCCCATACGATCTTTCTATTGGGTTCAGGCGACTGTCCGTTTGATAACTAAGACAATCTCCCCAATAAACAAAAGATTAGCCCCTACCTTTCTGATTAAGTGCGCATGCCTAGGTCCTGGATTTTCCTTATCTAGTCTTAACATTCCAAAACAAAAAGGCAATCTATAGTATACCGAGAGGTGGTGAGATGTACCTGACTGAACAACTCCGGGTATCTTTGCCTCATCAGATCCTGCGGTTCCCAGGTGTGCTCCTCCTGCCCGTGGTTTCTCCACAGAACCTTGACTAAGGGGATCTTTTTGCGGCGCAAGATCCGCACTCCTTTGTCGTCGATCCGAACCGGCTCCAAGTGAACAGATCGGTCTGAAGCTACCGGCTCTTCGGTGGTCAAAATCCGCTGCTCCGGGCGTAGTAGAGCCCTTCTCAGCGAAGAGATGTGGAAGACGTCGTGTAGAGCTGCCAGCTCTGGTGGTAACTCTAGCCTATAGGCTAGGGGTCTGATCCGCTCCAGGATCCGGTAAGGGCCCATATACCTAGGGCTGAGTTTCTTCCTCCGATCGCGCACCCGTGAGACTCCGTACATGGGTCGGATCTTCAAGAACACTCGATCCCCTACCCGAAACTCCACCTGACGATGCCGGGCGTCATAGTATTTGGCCTGTCTGCTCTGCGCCTCCAACATCCTATCTCTGATCAGTCTCACCTGAGCCTCGGTATCTTCCACAAAATCCGATCCCAACAGCTTCGGATCCTCGTCTTGAACCCATGAAAGCGGGGTCCTACATTTTCTTCCATACAGGGCTTCATAAGGTGCCATCCTGATGCTGGACTGGTAGCTGTTATTATAGGAGAACTCGACCAACGGTAACATCTTCTCCCACGGCTCCCCTCGGTCCAGTATACACAATCGTAGTAAATCCTCCAACGTCCTGTTGTTGCGCTCGGTCTGCCCGTCCGTCTGAGGGTGGAAGGTCGTGCTAAAAGTCAACCGGGTGCCCAAATATGCCTGCACTGACCGGCACTCCCTGGATGTAAACCGTCCATCGCGGTCTGATACTATCGTCCGGGGCACGCCATGATATCAGACATACTGCTCCACAAACTTCCGCACCAGCACTCCCACCGAGTCATCCTTCCTGATCGGTATAAAGCGGGCCACCTTCGTCAACCGGTCGATAATCACCCAGATCGAGTCATTCCCCATCCGAGACCGGGGAAGACCATGTATAAAATCCATAGCTATATCGTCGAACTTCCACTCCGGCACCGGGAGTGGCTGCAACAAACCTGCGGGATTCCTGCACTCCGCCTTCACCAACTGACACGCCTCGCAATGGGTCACGAAGTACGTAATGTCCTTCTTCATGCCCGGCCAAAACATCGTCTTCTTCAGATCAGCGGTCATCTTTGTGATCCCCTGGGTGCACAGAGTACCGGCTGCAATGCGTCTCCATCATAATATCCTCTCGGATCTGGCCTCCTGCGGGTATATATACTCTGCCTCTGAAGTGGAGCAAACCATCTCTCAGGGAATAATTTCCTGTCGAACCTTCCTCCAAAGCTCGGAACATCGGCTCTGCCCACGCATCTGTCCTCTGTCCGTCCCGAATGCGATCCCGAATATCGTCTACGGCCACCATCGATGCCAGATACTCCCTATACAGAACGGGGTCATCCTCGGACACTAGAGATATCTGCATATCTCTGAATGACCGGACTAGCTCCATGGACATAACTTGGGGCCCAGCTTTGGAAGTGCCACATTCCCTAAACTAGGTCCGAGGGAACCCAAGCCAATACTAATTTGCCCAATAAACAAAAGTTTAGCCCCCAATAAACAAAAGATAAGCCCCTACCTATCTTGGGCTAAGCATCTTTTATATTACCATGTTATCTCCGTCCCAGTTGGGTGCACAATCCCTAGGGCATCAATCTTCGACTTAGGGTTCCAACCTGAAACTTGTTGATATACTTCATACATAAATCTCTCTGAGTCACATTTATGACAACCTTATCCCGGTCAAGATGTTCCTAATCCCAAATGGGTATCTTCCGAACTTGAATTCCTATCCGACCCTCGGTGTTTGTCTTGGTGGTTGTCTCCGAGTAATCTTATTACCGATACGAGGGTTAAGACTACTTGTCTTCTACCATTCTGATAATGGATTATTGGTCAGTTCCAATAGATTGAGTAATCCTTGTTAGGGACACCAGAGTTTATGTCTTAGGTATCCATTCACCTATTAAACTCCTCCTTTAATCTCTTTAGGTATTTCCTTACCTAACAAATTCATACTTAAGGTCTGTTTCGGACTAGGGCACAGTATAAGTTGTCAGGTTAGTCACGTATCCTAGCGGTTGAGTCTAACCTATTGACTAGAGAATTACAAGAAGAGGTCTTTACAGCCGGAGGATCTCCCTGCTGGGGGTAGGGTTTGCCTCAAGCTACAAAGAAGAATTCCAATTGTTAGCTAATGTACAAATGGAATGGATGGAAAGTGGACAATTTATATGTGATTCCCCTTTGGGCACACCACTGCTTCCGCTGCTTAGTTTGTCCCCAAACTAAACTCGAGCTGGGGTGACCCAGGGTTTGTGGACTGCTACTTCCTTCCGATCGATGTTTGCTCTGATACCACTTGTAAGACCCCCCCTTTTTTTTTCTTTTTCAACCACCGGGGTCTTAGGCCCAGAATCGCCGCTTTGCGGTGACACCTTCACGTCCTGAAGGGTCATCACCACAAGGCGCCGATTCCGCCGGCCATTTCGATCACAGAAAAGTAGCATAATTATAACAGTAAGAGCAATGCAGTCCACAATAATAAAATCACATATATAAATAATAAAGCTCCACGAAGGGAGTGTCCACAGAATCATCAGAGTACTATAAATACGGGCTTATGCCCGGTACAAAATGTCCTCACTACAAGTCTCTCATGCGGAAGCGAAACAGAATCTACTCAAGGTCGAGACTCACGGTCCCGGCTGTGTGAACTCCGGAGCTAGACTGCCCCATCTCTAGGCGCACCAATCTCTGGGGCTGCTCCTCCATGCTGGGCTCCACGATCCCCTAAATGATGCGGTTCGAAAACCGTTAGTCATAAAGACTAAGTCCTATCATCCCCTACCCCTTCCCCCATGGCTCCTAGGTACCGAGCGGGGAGGAAGAAAGGGAAGGACATGATGGTAGAGATTAAACATGAAACAGATGGCAGCGGAAACTAATCTAGCAAGTTGTGTTAGGTGAGCAGTTAATAAATTGTTATAATAGGTCTAGCAGTAAGAAAAGCAATTATAAGAATTTAAACCTTCACTTATGCGAGAACACATAAGCAAAAGGGATCTTTTGCAAGGCTCCCATCGTATAGAGTGTCCCATACCACTTATACGTTGGGGTGTCGGTTATCAAACAGCAATGGTTGTTATATATTGTTATTAACCTTTGATTTATAAACTTGCCCACACAAGCTTATAGACCAAGGGGTCGTTTTGCAGGTCCTAATGTATAAGCGTCCCATACCACTTATACTTTAGGTGTCAGGGTTAAATGAATCGATTATGCTATGACATGCTAGTGGGTATGATGAAACATGCAGTGCAACTCACACACCCGACTCTGTGCACACAGACCTTTAGTTCCCCCTTTCGGAGCCGTTACCTCCCAGGATACCTCCGTAGTGGCAAACGGAAGCGGTGGGTTGGGCCTCGCCCACCTCCAAAACCAGTAAAAGCACCACTGGTCTGACCTATCGTACGCCTCAACGCTTGGTGCACTAAGCGGACGCCTGCGTACTCTTGCCGGCTAGCGCACCGGACTTCTGTTGGCGAAGTGCTAACCACCTCGCCGAGTCAACGATATCGGTGTCGGTGCAATCGAACTCCCCGATATCGGAAGACCCACCACCTTAACTTTTCCTATCTTATGCACATGCAAGTTTAATCGCAAACAAACAGAACCGAGCCGAAGCTCCCCGGACCAAACGTCTGTCTCCACCCAACCGAGCCGAAGCTCCCCGGACCAACCCGTCCGTCTCCAGAACAACCGAGCCGAAGCTCCCCGGACCATCCCGTCCGTTTCCCAATCACCCGAGCCGAAGCTCTCATCAATCTTCCTGTGCCAATAGTGTTTGTGAAAAGTGCAATCCTAGTTACTAGGTTACTCTTGCCAGTTTATTATTACAGTTTACGTTAGCCCAGGACTGCCCCCGGTATACCCCGTGAAGGGCTCTCAAGGGGCACTAGGAACCAAGATGGCGGCATTACGGCCCGAAGTTCCCTTTCGCAAGGCACTTATTGTTATTGGTTGTTTTCCCTTAGCCCGATTCCCTTCTCATATTACGATAGACTATCCTAGGGTGATTTTTAAACCTTCCACTCTTCGGGAAAAGCGATCTTTCGCCAAACCCGAGCACCTCTTAACTCTAACTATCACCACTACTCACTACTCTTTATATCTTCATCAGATCATGTTCTATTGCATTTCACAATTTACTAAATGCAGACCGACCTAGGCTACATGTCGAACCGGTTATGCAATGATCCATTACTCATCCAAATGCCCTAAACTATTTACTGGAGACTTACCATGACATGAATGACCTAAATCCAGAAAATGGAAATTTTCCTAATTTATTTGGCATTTAATTAAATTCCTCGAAATCCCAAAGGGCTACCGGTTTGAACATGAACTACCCTAATTATTCAAGCAAGTTGTCCGGCTAATTTATGATAAATAGTAGGTTATCTCAGAAGGCTAAATCTTAAGTATCATAATTTTTCTATCATCAAAATGGCATGAAATCTATTTTAGAAATAATCTCTAACTTCTATTGTCTATGAAGCAAGTACAGAAAATATTCTTCCAAAAATTATAAATAAATTATGACATGCAGATAAAGGCCTAAAAGTAGCACTGGCAAAGTTTCATAATTTTCCAGCAAGTATTTTATCCATAATTAATTTTTAAACATAAAAGCCCTTTCTATCATCTGTGAATAAAGTACTAGATTTACTCAACATAAAAATTCTATAAAAATCCAGGGATCATTGTGCTACTAATCAAGATCTAAATCCAGAATTTCAACTGATTATAATTAATTTAAAACCTCCAAATAATTGAAGCAATAAATCGGGCAATTATTCCTTTAACACATGAAGTATAATATTTATCAATCATAAAATTCCAGGAAAATTATCATAAGTCTAAACATCCTAAAACTCCCTCCTCCCGAGTTTCACAATTTTTGAATTAGATTTAGTGCTTAAAATAACTAAATTACATTTTTATCCTAATCCGACATCTCAACTTTCGAGGTACCTAATTACCTCCAATTCCTTCACTATTCCAACCAGAGGGTTTTCATCATATCATCCCCCTCTCCTCCAAATTTCAAGGGCATACAAGAGCTTTTGCTCCTATGTCCTTCACAAACCTCAAACTCCCACCCGTTGGATTTGAGCCAATCTCTTAGGGTAAAATCCACCCTAAGCCACACCATGTTACCCAAGAGGGTAGACATAGACCCAACAAATCAGTGGCCAACAACTTCAGCCTCTTTTGAGGAGATTTGTCCACTCCATCTCCAATCGTACTTTTCCCCAAAGTACCCCTCACCAAGACCTATCTAGGACTTGATACTTCCCTATTCAAAACTCGACCAATCGAGTTGAAATCTTGTACAGATCTTAATATTGATGCCAGGGACCACCACCCAAAATTTGGGGGAGTTTGGACTTAATTTCATCTCCTAATTAATTTCATATCGTTTATTAAATTTTTACAAAAACTTTAGGCAAAAGTTCTCCAAAAATTCTCATTTTTGGACAGCCTCTCGATATACATATTATAGACCTCCAGTCCAAATTCCAAGTCATTTGGACATCTTATGAACCGTGGGCAACCATTTTAATTTCTGGTTAGCCTAGGTCTTGATCCCACCAAAATGAGTGCTGTGGTCAAACCACTCACCCAAATTGAATAAAATCAATTTTAAATTAAAGTAGACCCCGAGGGCTACAACTTTGTGTCTGGTCATTTTTCCGAAAACGGCCTCTACGTGTCTCGTTTCGCAGCCTCAAAAATACATTCAAATAACCTATTTTCCATTATGTACTATATAATAATCTATGTATTATATATTAAATCTACTGTTCATCTTCTTCAAGAACCCGAACAGACACAGGAAAACCTTTTTCCTGTAAGCATTCTGTGGTCCGTCGCCAGCCGTTCGGTCACTTCCCTGGCCAGCCACCACCACCACCACCTCCGTTGAGGCGATGGCTATCGGTCGGCGGTGGTTTGGCCACCGGAGGTGGCGGTTTCCGGCGAACTCAAAATACCCTTTTTCATGGTTTTTCCATGAAAACGAGAGACGGGTCCGGCTCCGTTGAGCGCGAACCTTCTTTCTAAGAATCCTAAGATCTACCCATGAAAGAGAAGGAGCAGAGGAGGACCTTGTTCGCGGTTTGAAGGCGAGAAGAACGTCGGGGTGCCATGGCGCGGTGGTGGCGTTTGCTGAACTTCTCCTACAGCAAGAACAAAGGTCTGTTCTGATTACTTGAGCGTGTAACCTTCTCCTCTTTCCCCAAGTGGGATTTTATAAGTCAGATAGTGGGAAGATGAATGGGTAAAGCCATTATGGACATGAAGTTTCCTCCCCTTAACGCTTCGGTTATGATGCAGGGATAAGAAACGGTGGAAACTGAACAGGTGTGTCCAGCTGGCGATTTTCTATTGGACCACCTTTTCCTCATTTATTATATAATTACGGAAGGAAAACGGCCGGAAGTTACTAATGGTGTAACTTCCCACACCAGCATTTATTACCACGCGTGTTGGAATAATTTCGGGCCTGAACCGTCGTTTCGGCCAATGTCACGGGCGTGACACATAGGTCACGGGCGTGACAGGCCCGGATAGCCAATTCTGGGTTCGACGATCGTCGAACTGAGATCGACGATCGTCGATGGATGGTCACGGGCGTGACACCTTGGGTCACGGGCGTGACAGGCCCGAACGGCAGATTTTGGGTCAACGATCGTCGAATTGAGATCGACGATCGTCGAAGGCTGGTCACGCCCTAGGTCACGGGCGTGACCTCTAGGTCACGGGCGTGACATGCCCGAACGGCAAATTTCGAGGTCGACGACCGTCGAATTGAGATCGACGATCGTCGAAGGCTGGTCACGCCCTAGGTCACGGGCGTGACACTCATGTCATGGGCGTGACATGCCCGGGCCTCAAGCTCGACGATCGCTTCACGGCGATCGACGATCGTCGATGGGGTCACGCCCATAGTCACGGGCGTGACACCTTGGTCACGGGCGTGACATGCCCAGACAGCACGTTCGACGATCGTCTCGTGGAGATCGACGATCGTCGAAGTAGTCACGCCCAAGTCACGGGCGTGACGGGTCGGTCACGGGCGTGACCAACCCTTGACCCGAAAACCCGGTCGATTTATTTTCACTTTTTGTGCTCCCTGGGGTTCTGACTCGACCAACCGACTCCTAGGGGTCTAGCCGGAAATGGGATGTTACAGCATCTAGACCCGGAAGTGTGTAGTACGGGATAGGCATGCTGTGTGAAGCTCATATGGACATGTTGGTCTGGATTGGTGATGTTGCATTTACACACCGGAGAAGACTCTGTGTATACTTGTGTAGTTAGTGGGGTCATTGGGTTGTGCCTGTGAAGGGGAGTAGCAGGAAGTACTTGAATGTGGAATTCCAGGAAAATGCCCTTGTGCAGTTTGTGTTGTGGCTACAATGTACCCAGTCCTTGATGGACAATTAATCCAGTCCTATTTTGACAGTATGGCTAATGTGAAGCCAGTCCTTGGCAGAAGTTATGGAGATTGTGAGCTGCGAGCTCTAAAAGGCCTCGTGCCGAAGGGGAAAGGTGAAGCCGACCCGCGTCTTTTATTATAGCCGCAAGTACGATGTGCTTGGTGATGGCAAGGCAATTTGAGCAACGGGGGGTGGTGGATCTGTACCTGCGTTATGTTGGCTCTACAAGGAAGTGCCAAGGCATTGGGCTTTCGTCAGCAGTATAATGAGAGTCTTAGAACTGCACGCCAATAAGACTAAATCCTCAATGGTGTTGATCCCGGTTCGCCGGTGTACCCAAAAGTTTGCCCTAGAGCACAAATGGTCGGGCCGGGTGGTCGATAATTGTGATGGATTGCTTGTGCGTGAGAGCACAATATGTATGATATTTGTCTATTGATGTATTGCTCTGCAGGGAATGAATGCCACTGCCCCGGGAAAAGGGTTGGATTGTTATAAATTGGTCAACTGAATGCTGACCATTGCCTTGTTTGCCACCTTCTGGGTGGATTGTCCCTATGCAGGTGCTGGAGAGCCGAGCGGAAAGTTAAGGACTGATGCCCCTGCTGCTGCTATTGCCGCTCTTGCTATTTCTGCTAGCCCTTGAAGGCTAGCAAATGTATTTTCTTTTGTTCATGTATGGCCGACCTGTGCGCCGATGTATGTAATTCATACTATTTAAAGAGGAACTATAAGGCCTTAAGGCCAAACTGTGTTATTTGTTATCCCCTCGTTTTAGTGGTTTTATATATAACCTTGGTAATATATATATAGTGGATATTCCTGGTTTGAGTTTTGCCTACTGTTTTCTATTCTGCTAGCATGCTCTGAGTTAGGATGTGTTGGTGGTATTAACCTGTAACCTCACTGTCTATTTGTGGCATATAGTGTGGGGCCCCGGCCGGACCTTCTATTATATGTTGTTTAACGGGTGGAGTCGTTACATTTTGGTATCATCTTGTCTCGATCTTCCTCTTTCGAATTCGTGGTCGAATTATTTTGTTGTGTGGAGAGCACATGTCTGTGCGACCCGTTGTAACTCTAATGAACTCTGGAATATCCACTAAGGAATGCAAATACACTTGTTTGAGGAATCTGCGCGTTCACTTTGTTGTTATTTCTTGCGTATTGTCGCTAATGTGTGTCTTGTCCACCCATAGGTGACTCGTAGCGGTGCTGGGAATCTGAGCCCCAGCGCTCTGATGAGAGTGCAGCACCAGCTGAGGTGCCAACACCTCCTTAATCTGCGGAAACTGTTCGATTAGTTGTTGAGGATCTATTTTCAATGATTTGGCCGACCGGGCAGGCGCCGGTGGCAGTGGTGCCAGATCGTGTTGGTGTCCGACCCGAACCGATTGAGGCTATGGATCCGCGAGCAGCTAGAAGACAATTGAAGCAATTCATGAGCTTCAATCCGCCTACGTTCACGGGACTGGGATCCCCAACGCAGGAAAAGGACTGGTTATCGCGAGTCATATGTATCTTGATGGCTATCATGATGGAGGAAACTCAAAAGATCACTTTGGCCACCTTCTTGTTAGAAGTAGAGGCGAGGTTATGGTGGGACGAGGTTGAGTTACACCATTAGGCGGGTAGGCAATTGACTCAAGTATCAATTGTGGATTTCTCTCATATGTTTTTGGCAATACATCTACTAGCGGCACAATGCATTGCTATGGAAAATGAGTTTCAGCGGCTAACGCAAGGAGAAAATAGCGTTGATGTGTACATACATGAATTTACAAGATTGGGACGGTATGCAGGAACAATCTTCGTTGATGGACAAAGAAAAACAAATCGGTTCTATGAAGGATTGCGGGACGAGTTAAGGTTCCTGCTTTCTAGTTTATTGAACCAGGGATTTCAAGCTCTGGTTGATACGGCGGGTGCGCTGGAGAAGGACATGAAGCGGGTGCAAGGTAGGAAGGACTTGGCTGTGGTAAAGCCCGAATTCAAAGCATCCCGCTCTAGCAAATCATAGTACCAGAAGAAGTGGGGCAAGAGGTTCAAGCCTTCCGGGCAACGTCTGTGATGGATGCATTGGGAGCAACGTCAAGGCTGGAGTCTCGTAAATGCTTTACCTGTGGTAAAGTGGGGCATATAGCCCGTGATTGTCGGGTTTCTCAAGCCAAAGGAGAAAAGAAGGCGGGTGCATCTTATGCTTAGAAGGACAAAGCAGTAGTTGATTCCTCCACATCTATGGCACAGCCCAGAGTCTAAAATCTTGTCCAATAGAAGGCTGTCAAGCAAAGTGATGTCATCACAGGTACGAGTTAAGATAATGCTTGTTGTATTGATTGCATATTTTGTATGTAGCTTGTGCATTATATGTGTGTGTTATAGGCTTTGTCCTGATTTGGAATAATTCGGCGAGAGCCCTGTTTGATACGGGTGCTTCGAATTCTTTTCTGTTTAAGGACTTTATAACTCGAGTTGGAGTACCGAGTCACGTGACGATAGATGGTGTAAAGGTGCTATTACCGAATGGTTGTATCATGCTTGCGGATAGGACGTGCGATGTGGAAGTGCATATAGGAAATCGGGATTTCGGATTGAGGGCATCTGTATTGCCGCTATTGGAGTTTGATGTGATCTTTGGCATGGACTGTCACTTGGAGCAGCGTGCCTTTATTGATTGCAACTCAAAGGAGATCACACTTGGCTAGAATACCGAACTTGAGACGAAGTTCGCTGGTATGCGTGGGGTAGGCGGGACCTTGTTGTCTGCAATCCAAGTCATCAGTGCGGTTCGGAAGGGCGCGGAGTTATTCTTCACGCTTATTAAGGCTTTTGAGCCAAAGGCCAATGTAAGTTAAGTTCTGATTGTGTCGGAGTTTGCCGATGTATTTCCTAAGGATCTTCCTGGGTTACTGATGAGTCCATATTTTATACCTATTTGCGGACTCATCTGGGCTCATTTTCTTGTCTTTGCACACCGTTTAGCGTCATTTGCACTCCTTTTGGTTCGCTACGGTTTTCCACGCCCTGTGCACCTTTTTAGCCCATTTTCTGTGCTTGTGTGCATTTACTTTCTTGCTATGTTTATCACTGTTTGCTGTGGCTGCCACGATCGATGTCCCGTGCAGTTTTCCTGCAGGTTTGGGGATCGTGAGGGCATTCGGGATAGGCGTTTCACTATTTTTGGCAAAGGAGTCAGTGGTCGTGCGTTTTTACCCATGCACGACCATCGACCTCCTAGCGCACGATCACTGATCGTGCGCAGCCCGGTCTCATTTGTGAAAACTCTGTCTTGAACCTTCTGCACGATCACTTGCCATACCGCGCACGACCACTGCTCGTACGCCGACGATCGTGCGCAGTCATACCCATTTTGCAAAAGACTGTCTGGCTATTTCCGCACTATCATCAGCATTGCCTCGCACGATCACTGATCGTGCGCTGCTGATCGTGCGCGACCACTGATTTTCTGATGCAGGTCTACAGGTTGCTCACGCACGGGCGCTGACCTTGGTCGCGCACGACCACTGGTCGTGCGCCAGTGGTCGTGCGCCCTATTTATTCTGCAAGCTATAAATACGCTGTTCTGCGAATTAGGGCGAGAGCATCGTTACGGAACCTTCGCCAGTCCGCCGTTTCGCCCTCCAGCAGTCCCATTCACCTCCACCTTCATTCCTACCAACGGGAGGACCTTCTCCGGTGATTCCGAAGCATTTCGCATCCTCCGGCGATCCTCCCGGCCATTGAAGCATTCTTCTCCGAGCTTTCCACCAAGGAAGAAGACGAAGCATTCCTAGAGAACGGAGTAACAGGCCCTCGAGGTGACAGCTCGGTGGTACCGGAAGCCCTCCTCGGACTGCGCTTGGAAGCGGATTGACAACCCGCACCTCCGGCCAACAACCGCGGTGGATCTTCAATCTCGTGGTTTTGCATTTTCTCTCTTTTCTTGTTGTATGGAATGTTTGTGCTTGTAATGAACATCAACTTCTAGTGTTATTTCGTTTGGTTGTGTTTCATCTTGCTTTAGAAATTTATTCTTCGATGCGCCTCGCTCCATCTCGCTCCACTCCACACGTTCGTTTCACTCAAGCTCGCTTCGCACTAATCACCTCACTCGCTAGACTTCCGTCCACTCGTCAACCGAAGTACGGCATCGCGGCCGCTACATCCATCTCGCCTTGAGAAGCGGTGATTGCGACCCGCATAGTTTACATTAGTGTAATCGGTCGTAAGACCACCAACCAAAGCCCCTTTCTTTTTCTGTTTATTTCAATTAACTCTCATAACGATAGTTTTAGAGTCTAAATCGTTCGACGCCAATTGCATTCCTCAAGAGACCGACATCCGGGGATTCATTCCCAACTTTATTACTTGTGCGACCGGTACGCTTGCTGTATTTTACGCGCATCAAGTTTTTGGCACCGTTGCCGGGGAATGCAACTGTTGAACGATCATGATTTCTGAAAATATTGGTATTCGAGTTAATTTGTTTTGCTCTGTTTCATTTCTTTTCTCTTCTGCTGTAGTTCATTGTTGGAATTGTAAGTTTTGCGCGATGAATCTTTGCAAAGTAGTTGCTTCCGTTTGACTTTGATATTTCCGCAATGTGGGCCAATTTCAATATTCGTTGCCCTCATTGTGGAGATATCTCGCATGCAAGTGATCGATGTCCCCAGAAGTATAGTTCCCAGGAAATTCATGACTCTACATTTCGTAGACATAAGCCGGTCATCCACCGACCAGCGGAGCCATTACCGCACTACTTTTTCTCGGCTTCAGTAAACGCTTCACCGCGGAAGCCGGCTAAGCAGTGCATCTTTTGTCGAAGCTGGGATCATGCATTGAAGGACTGCACTGCTTATTTAGCTGAATTGGAAGTGGATAATGAGCCGGACTTCCGGATTATTCCCACTTCCACCGTGGGCAGCACCCCTTCAGCCTCGGGATATGCATCGATGCCATCTCCATGTTTTGGAGAAAGCACTTCCAGTACATGCCCCGATGCTTGTGTCGATCCCCATCCCGGCATGGATACGTATACTTCTGATGAACATGCATCACCTAGCATCGAGCCCGGTTGCGAAGAGACAGTTCTTGACTCCCCGTTGAGTTCTGTACCTCCGCCTTCCGCTTTGCATAGTATTCATTCTTTTTCTGATGTTTCTGTTGAGGCTGATTCGCAGGTGGAAACTAGCACTCTCAGCTTTCTGTTAGATCCGGTCGAGGAGGACATTTCCGTGGTTGAGGTTGCTACCTTCACCCCATGTGAGGATGTCCAATGCGCGGACGAAATGGATGCTGCGCTAGGAACTTCTCGCACCATCCTGGACAGTGGTGTTCAGATTTCTGCAATTCTACCAACGGGAGATGATTCCGGGATCATTTCCAAGATTAAGGATTGTTTATGTTATTCTTCTGATTTATTTCTTGACCCCGTTCTTGTTTCCACTTCCCTGCAGGATTCCATCTTGGAACCGGTTCAACCAGTGCACGGGCTTGTAATGCGGCCTATGTCTGCTAGCAACCAGATGCAGGTGGAGTTGGAGATGAAGAACTTCACAAGTTATGTCTTGCCCATGCCTGACACTCTCGGCAGGTGTACTTATACAGGTAGTGGGGCATTTGTTCTGTCTCCATACCGGTACCCGCTACCAACACGCGAGCAAGAACAATTGCCTGGGCATTTCCATTTCCATACGCCAATCAGTTAAGCAAAGTCGAGAATTTGAATAAGTCCTGTTGGGAGACAGAAAACCCAATAGTTATCTAGGTAGCGTATTCTTTTCTTTTCTTTTAGAATTTTTGGGCAATTTTCTTCCACTTTTCTCATCTCATCTTATATATTCTTGCCTTTTAGTCTAAAAATGCTTGCGGTAGCTTTGCCTCATTTCTGTATCCCCCTAGCGCACCCTCAGCGTTATCCGAGAGATCTTGGTACAAAAATTGGCTGCCTGTAATTTTTAAGTATCGCGCACGATCAGTGATCGTGCGCGCTATTTCTTTTCGCACGATCAGTGATCGTGCGGTCGGCCCAGTTTTTATAAAAAGACCGCTCGGGCTGTGCCGAGCGTGCGCCCTAATTCCCCGCTCCCGAGCTTTCGTCGTGCGTCGTTCTCTCGAGCTTCCGATGGAGCAGGTTACCCGAGCAGGTTACCGCCGATGGGATAGTTTGCCGCCGATGGAGCAGGTTACCACCCCTTCTGTCATCACCCGAGCCAACATGGTCAGTTTTCATCTGCTGCGTGTTATTGGGAGGCGATCCGATCGTCGATTCGAGATTGTTATGCCAGGTGACGCCCGAGGAGCTTTGCAGGAGGACGAGGATGAAGTTGCTCCAGAATCTTCCGCCATGGGTAGGCGGAGAGCTACAGGAGGCACTCAGCCACGTCGTTCTAGGCCACCATCTGCTGAGCCGGAGAGGCAGCCCGACCCTCATTTCAGTACTGCGCAGGGTCAGAACATTCCATTTCTGAATGAGTGCCTTGCGGACATCGAGGCCTCCTAGTTGTGGGTGCAAAACTTGGTATATCAGCAGGCGTTGCGTGGTGGCCTGAGCATCCCTCCGCCGCCAGTTCATTCCGCTCCCGCTCCCGCTCCCCGCCCGCCGCCTGTTGAGATCGACAGCAGCGACGAGGAATGAGTGCAATTCCTCCACCCCACAGCTACCTCTGCATTTGTGTCTTCAGAATCTGTGTTTCTTGTTTGTCCGATTTATTTTATTTTATTTTTGGTCGTTATTTATCTATTTTGCTGCAAAAACATTATATACAACTGCTAATACAGGTATTTGGTCCACCTTAAGGACGGTAAACAAAAGGGCTATTCGGGAGACAACCCAAGCTTGGACCTTTTGGTCCCCTTGTTTATGTTTTATTTTATTTTATGTTTTCTATCTTTTTTGTATTTTCTGTTGTTCGGCCTAATTCGCAGGTTCAGCTTATCTTTTGTGCGAAGCAGCAACTCCCGCGAATCATCACACAATCTTCTGGCATGCTCCCCTCTTTGGAGCATCGGTACTCTCTCTCGCTTCAGATTTCATTCCTTGGTCGAATGTCTATTTTTCTTGCTTATGTTTTCAATCAATTCTGGGGGGAAGAGCCGCTTGTGCACTCCACGAGCACATTTAATTTCGCATGCCAGTAGTTTTCCTTTTTGCTTCATTGTGTTAGACTCCTGTGCACACCACTGCACCCACTTGAGCGCGAGCTTAGCGGTTTGCGTGTCACGAGTTGAACCTGTATCTTTGTTCGATTTGGAAAATTTCTGTGCTAGTTGAGGATTGTGCGACGGAGTAAAATGTTGGCCTTGCTGTGTTTCTCGTCAACTGCTCTCGTTTTGTGTAGAAATTTGAGTAGATTTAATTTTTCTGTATGCTTATAGTTTATATTTTTCTATCTGCGTAAATTCTTTTATTCTACTCAAAAGTTGGTGAATCCTGTGTGAATCAAACGGTAGCGTAGGAATGTGTGTAGCCGCCACTAGACTCATATTGCTTGAGTCGGGAGGAAGGATTATCTTTCTCGATTGCTAAGAACTTGCCCCAAGCTATTCTTGAAGCATTGGTACACGGTTAGTCTAGCGTGAGAGTGATGTAGGCCACCTTTTGGCCCGGTTGAGCTTTGTACCCATTCCTAACTTCGCCCTTGCTAGCCCCGTTGTGCCTACCCTTCTTTTGATTCAGCTCCACTAGTATTTCACCAAAGCCTTATAGCCTATCCTAGTCGCACACCCAATTCGAGCTTTAGTAGTTTACATTTTATGTTGGGTTGTGATGTGGTGATTCGTATTTGTGATATGTGGTTGTGCCCAAAAGAAAAAAAATGTGCTGATTTTGTAAAAAGAAAAAGAAAATATTTAAAAGAGAAAAAGAGAAAAGAAAAAGAAAAAAAAAGAGTTTGATTGAAAATATTTATTTGAGAAGATTTGGATTTGGAGTAGGCGGTGCACACACCCATGTTGTACAAATCAAGTCTGGGGGTGTGGTGCACCTGGTTATATTGTGGTTTGCCGAGGGATTCTTTTAGGCAAGCTCATTTGGGTTAGGTGCATAGCCTTTCTTTTTATCATTGTTTATCTCACCGTAACCCAAGCCCCATTATTACCCGAAGTCCTACGGACTTGCGCTTGAGTTGACTAGTGCCGTGGAGAGAGTGCGAACGGGCAAGCTTATGGTTTCCGACATTGGTGGATTCCTTTGGGGGTAATCTTGGGCCCCGGTCTTCGGCAATGCTCACCTTAGTGGCCTGTCTACTTTCTCCCTGCGTAAGACCGGATGATTCACCGTGATTCTACTTTGGAGTAATAATAAATTTTTGTTACGCATTGTGAAAAATATAAAATATTTTGTATACTTAAGAATTTCCTCTACTTTATTTTTATGCACGCGAGCATGCGACTTCGCATGGTACTCCGTTCTGCAATTTCTTTCTTAGCTAGTTCATTTTCCCCGTCTACTTAGGTTTTGTTTGCTCGGGGCGCGCAAACAGTTAAGTCTGGGGGTGTGATGAGTCCATATTTTATACCTATTTGCGGACTCATCTGGGCTCATTTTCTTGTCTTTGCACACCGTTTAGCGTCATTTGCACTCCTTTTGGTTCGCTACGGTTTTCCACGCCCTGTGCACCTTTTTAGCCCATTTTTTGTGCTTGTGTGCATTTACTTTCTTGCTATGTTTATCACTGTTTGCTGTGGCTGCCACGATCGATGTCCCGTGCAGTTTTCCTGCAGGTTTGGGGATCGTGAGGGCATTCGGGATAGGCGTTTCACTATTTTTGGCAAAGGAGTCAGTGGTCGTGCGTTTTTACCCACGCACGACCATCGACCTCCTAGCGCACGATCACTGATCGTGCGCAGCCCGGTCTTATTTGTGAAAACTCTGTCTTGAACCTTCCGTACGATCACTTGCCATACCGCGCACGACCACTGCTCGTGCGCCGACGATCGTGCGCAGTCATACCCATTTTGCAAAAGACTGTCTGGCTATTTCCGCACGATCATCAGTATTGCCTCGCACGATCACTGATCGTGCGCTGCTGATCGTGCGCGACCACTGATTTTCTGATGCAAGTCTACAGGTTGCTCACGCACGGGCGCTGACCTTGGTCGCGCACGACCACTGGTCGTGCGCCAGTGGTCGTGCGCCCTATTTATTCTGCAAGCTATAAATACGCTGTTCCGCGAATTAGGGCGAGAGCATCGTTACGGAACCTTCGCCAGTCCGCCGTTTCGCCCTCCAGCAGTCCCATTCACCTCCACCTTCATTCCTACCAACGGGAGGACCTTCTCCGGTGATTCCGAAGCATTTCGCATCCTCCGGCGATCCTCCCGGCCATTGAAGCATTCTTCTCCGAGCTTTCCACCAAGGAAGAAGACGAAGCATACCTAGAGAACGGAGTAATAGGCCCTCGAGGTGACAGCTCGGTGGTACCGGAAGCCCTCCTCGGACTGCGCTTGGAAGCGGATTGACAACCCGCACCTCCGCCCAACAACCGCGGTGGATCTTCAATCTCGTGGTTTTGCATTTTCTCTCTTTTCTTGTTGTATGGAATGTTTGTGCTTGTAATGAACATCAACTTCTAGTGTTATTTCGTTTGGTTGTGTTTCATCTTGCTTTAGAGATTTATTCTTTGATGCGCCTCGCTCCATCTCGCTCCACTCCACACGTTCGTTTCACTCAAACTCGCTTCGCACTAATCACCTCACTCGCTAGACTTCCGTCCACTCGTCAACCGAAGTACGGCATCGCTGCCGCTACATCCATCTCGCCTTGAGAAGCGGTGATTGCGACCCGCATAGTTTACATTAGTGTAATCGGTCGTAAGACCACCAACCAAAGCCCCTTTCTTTTTCTGTTTATTTCAATTAACTCTCATAACGATAGATTTAGAGTCTAAATCGTTCGACGCCAATTGCATTCCTCGAGAGACCGACATCCAGGGATTCATTCCCAACTTTATTACTTGTGCGACCGGTACGCTTGCCGTATTTTACGCGCATCAGTTACCGCCCCAGCGGGAGATTGACTTCTTGATTGAGTTGGTGCCAGGTTCGAAATATGTGGCCCACTCACCATATCACGTCACGCCAAAAGAAATGACTGAACTTAAAGTCCAATTGCAAGAGTTGTTGGAGCAGGGATACATACGCCCTAGTATGTCACCTTGGAGCGCGCCTGTTCTATTTGTGAAAAAGAATGATGGTAGTTTGCGTTTGTGTATTGACTACCGCGAATTGAATAAGCTGACAAAAAAGAACAAATATCCAATTCCACGGATCGATGACCTATTTTATCAACTAGCGGGGTCAACTGTCTATTCAAAGTTGGATTTGAAATCGGGATATTATCATTTGTGGATTCAGGAAGGTGACATTCCTAAGATAGCATTTGGGACACGCTACGGTAATTATGAATTCACGGTGAGGCCATTTGGCTTATATAATGTGACTTTGGTATTCATGGATTTAATGCACCGGACGTTCCGAGAGTACTTGGATTTGTTCGTAATTGTGTTTATTGATGATATTCTTGTGTACTCTCAGTCGGGAGATGATCATGCAAATCATTTGTAGTTGGTATTGCATACCCTGTGGAGGAATAATCTGTATGCCAAGTTCTCAAAGTGTGAGTTCTGGTTATCATCAGTGGCTTTTCTGGGCCATGTGGTAAGTGGAAAGGGTATAGCAGTAGATCCGGCAAATATAAGTGCCATATGGGATTGGCTAGTAATGTCTTCAGTGGCCGAAGTCATGAGCTTCGTTGGACTGGTAGGAAACTATAGACGGTTTGTGGAAAACTTCTCACGGATTGCTTTACCTCTGACCACGTTGACGTGAACAAATCAGAAGTTCGTTTGGACGTCGGAGTGCGCGCGAGCTTTTAAAGAGCTAAAGAGTCGTTTGACTACGGCACCTGTGTTGACATCGCCATATGGTACAGACGGCTATGAGATCTACAGTGATGCTTCATGGAGCAGCTTAGGCTACGTTCTTCTGCAATTTGGTAAAGTTATTGCTTATGGCTCACGCCAGTTAAAGGTGCATGAACAGAATTACCCCATCCACGATTTGGAGTTTATGGCGGTAATCTTTGCGCCAAAGCTGTTGCGGCACTATCTTTATGGAATTAAACTAGATATCTATACAGATCACAAGAGCCTAAAGTATTTTTTAGATAAGAAATATCTGAATATGCAACAACGGAGGTGGATGGAGTTCCTTGGGGACTACACTTTCAATATTCACTATACTCCCGGAAAGGGAAATGTTCTCGCTGATTCTTTGAGTCGTAAGACGCCAGTATGGGCAAACTGGTTGCAGAGACATAATGAGCGGCTAATCTAGGAGATAGAAGCATTAGTGATATCTTGTGTTGACAAAGATGCTACGGCCGACGCATGCTTGAACTGGACGGAGGTACAATATGACCTTGCGGATAGAGTTCGGCGAGCAACGGAGCATGATGAAAGTCTCCAACGCTATGCAAAGGATGGTCCTGGTGATGCAATTCTCCTAGGATGATGGCTTGTTACGAAAAGTTTGTCGGTTATGCGTCCCAAGTACAGGGAAGTTGAGAGAAGAGTTGATTTACGAAGCACACTATGCCAAGTACTCAATTAACCCTGAGAGCACAAAAATGTACAGAGACATGAAAAAGTTGTTCTGGTGGCCTGGATTAAAGAAATACATAGCATGTTATGTGGCAGAATGTCACACTTATGCTTTTGTAAAAGCGGAATGCCAGAAGCCTGGTGGTTTCCCGAAGTCGTTATCGATTCCGGAGTGGAAGTTTGATAATATTTCAATGGATTTCGTGCACGGGTTTTCGTGATCTCAACGCGGTCATAATTCTATCTGGGTGATTGTAGACCGGTTGACAAAAGTGGCTTACTTCCTTCCAAATAAGAGAGATGATTCAGTGGAAACCTTGGCTAAGCTCTATGTGGAACAGATTGTTCGATTGCACAGTGTTACTCGGAGCATTGCAAGTGATCGTGATGGTTGATTCACCTCAACTGATTGGAGGCTAATTCATCACATGTTGGGCACAAAATTAGCATTTAGTACGACCATTCATCCCGAAACGGATGTCCAGACTGAGCGAACAAACAGGACGATTGAAGATATGCTCTGTATGTGCGCCCTGGATTTCTGTAAGAAATGAGAGGAGTACATTTATTTGGTAGAATTTCAATATAAAAACAGCTACCAAGAGAGCATCGGTATGTCACCGTTTGAGGCTCTATATGTTCGTAAATGTCGTACACCATTAACTTGGGATGAAGTAGGCGAATCCAAGCTGAATGGGAGAAAGGAAGTCGAAGAAGCTACCTCGATAATACTCTCTATTTAGGAAAGGCTATTCATAGCCCAGGATCGATAATCAAAGTACTACAACGGCAAGCATTGGAACGTGGAGTTCGTAGTGGGCGATTGAGTCTATTTAAAGATCAAACCATTCAAAGGCTTGTCTAGGAATCGGCAATTCAAAAAGCTAAGTCCGAGATACCTTGGTCCGTTTGAAGTGGTGGAGCGAGTCGGGAAAGATGCTTATCGGCTTATGCTTTTAGTAGAGTTGAGTGGATTGCACGATGTAGTCCACATCTCAGTACTTCGCAAAGCCGTCAAGGATCTAGCTCAAGTAGTTGAGAAAGATCGTGTACCGGTCGAGTATAGGCTAACGAAGAAGGTTAGACCCATTCAGATCGAGGATCGAGCCGAGAAATAGTTGCGGAACCAGATAATCAGGATGTTCAAAGTCCGATGGGACAATTGTGTCAGTGAGGAGCTTACATGGGAGCGAGAGCAGACCATGCGAGCTGAGTTTCCCGAACTTTTTGTATAAATTGGGGACCGTGTACATTTTATTATAACAGATATTTTAACGTTATAGATTTTTGATTCTTGTTTCCTTGCTGAGTACAAATTTCGGGACAAAATTAAACTTAAGTAGGGGAGGATTGTAACACCCCAAAAACCTTAAGTCCAAAAATGGGGTCAGGCTGGGTGACACGGCCTAGGACACGGGCGTGTCCCAGGGTGTGTCTAGTGCACACGGCCTGAGACACGGGCGTGTCCTTTACTGTAGGCGTCGACTTGAGTTCTCGAGACAACACGATCGACGGTCGTTGATAAGCAACACGGCCTGGGACACAGGCGTTTCCCAGGGCGTGTCCTGCTCGGGTGAATACCGGGCGACATTGAGTGTCATTGAGTGGAATGGTATTGAATGGCGTTTAGTGTGGAACACGGCCTGTGACATGGGCATGTCATAGGGGCGTGTTGGGAATATGACTAAGGAAACGGGCGTGTGCTTTAGCCGTGTTCTTCTCGGGTGATTTGGTCCTGTGTTGAAAAGGTGACACGGCCAGTCACACAGTCGTATCAAAGTTGATACGGGCGTGTCTGTCCTGTGATACGAGCTTATTGGAGCCCGTGTTCTGGTTCAATTTGAGTCGGTTCGAGCACCGCTTGGAGTAAACGGCATGGGACACGGGCGTGTCACAGGCCGTGTCAAGTCAAAATTGGACTTTTGGGCGAATCTTGGCCATCCAATTATTTCTATTTGGATCCAATGGCCCAGGTGCTTTCCTGTAGTGATAAGGCTTAGGGTTGGCCTTTTATCTCATTCTTATCAAGAGAGAAAAAGAGAGAGCTTGGAGGAAGGTGAAGGAGGAGAAGAGCAAGGCTTTGGTGGTGCTCCCGCTGTCCGATTCGAGATCCGAGGCTAGTTCAGTGGAGGCAAAGCTGCTGTAGTGCTTTCCAACAGGCCAGATTTTCGATGGCTCCCAATAG
The DNA here is from genome assembly GCA_039513925.1 of Platanthera zijinensis. Taxonomy (NCBI): domain Eukaryota; kingdom Viridiplantae; phylum Streptophyta; class Magnoliopsida; order Asparagales; family Orchidaceae; genus Platanthera; species Platanthera zijinensis. The sequence continues at coordinate 137,016,816 of CM077081.1, forward strand.
ATCGTCAAAGGTAACGATTTTCTTCTTGGACATGTAAAGTCCTTCTTTATGCATGAGTAAGGAATCCTCTCCAACAAAAGGTGGAAAGAGTGAGTGATTCCGGTGGGTTGATAGTTACTATTCCCTGGTTAGTCTGCATCGAGACACAAAAGTGTGTAGTACGGGATAGGCATGTTGTGTGAAGCCCATCTGGACATGTGGGTCTTGATTGGTGATGTTGTATTTACGCATCGGAGAAGACTCCGCATATACTCGTGTAGTTAGTGGGTGTTGGAACACCCTATTACTAATTTGGGAAAGGATCACTATGTTTTTAGGAAATCAGTTTGACTTAGATGTATAGTTGGAAAGGTCAAGTTAGAATGAGTCTAGGGCTTAGAATTTAGGTTTGAAGCTGCCCCCAGGACCATTCAAGGATTCAGACATAGAGCTGAAGCAAAGATAGTTTTCATCGAGCTCAAGTCGACGAAACGTTGAACTCTGTTCGACGCTCTCTGAGCTTAACTCTGCTAAATCGTCGAACTCCGGTCGACGATCTTCGATCTAAGATCGACGATCTGCCTTCAGTTTGTTTCCAAATCTCTGAGCTCAGGTTGATGATCGTAGAGCTCAGGTCAACGTTTTCTGTCTGATGTTTAATCCAGTCGCTGAGCTCAGGTCGACGATCGTAGAGCTCAGATCGACGTTTTTATGAGAGATCGACGACTTTGAGGATTCAAATTCAGTCAGCTTTTGGAATGTTTTTCAAATTCTCTCAGCATTTATTTCAAGAGATTTGCTAGCCGTTTTCATTTATTCTGGAGCAAGTTTCAAGGGATTTATCAGAGAATGTTTATTGGACTTTCCTCCAGAAGACAAAACATTTATGAAGGACATTTATTGACTGCTAACGACTATCTTGGAAAAAGGATCATCAGAGAATAAAACATCCTACAGCAGATCAAGAAAAAATCTATCTGTCACTCAATACAGACATACACAGATAGTCAGAAAAACTCAGAGGAAAATCAAGTGATCAATCCTGAATAGTTTTATTGAATATTGGCATACTGAAAAGTGATCATAGCTTCAACATCAAGGACTCAAGACAATTCATATTTCAGCCTCTGCTGAAACCATCTTCTGCTGGAGATCTGAAGCTTCTGAAGACCTATCACCCTAGCAAAGCTCTCATCTCTGAACCATCTATATCTTAAGGGGAGCTTTGACATCACAATCAATCCACTAAGTCTTCTCTCAGTGATTGAGAAAGAGAAGACAACTTCACCTCTTCCTTTTCCTTTTCCTGCTTTAAAAGGGTTATCAAGACTCCCTTCAAAAGTTTTGATTCTGGTTCAGAGAGCCTTGTCAAAAATCAGTGGTGGCAAGACACCTGATCAAAAAATCCAGTTTGGTTTTTGAGCACCTTATTAAAAGCTCATTGGTGCCCAGGAAACCTGATCAACTCATCCTGCAGTGGATTCCTACCAAGGGCGGTAGAAGAGTGGATGTACCCAGGTTTTTGGGGAACCACTATAGCTCCTTGTGTCTTCTGGTTTCTTGTGCATATTCATTGTTGTATGCTGTGGTTTTTATTTTACTGCTTTAGTTTTATTTCTGCATCAAAGCACCTTACACCTATACATAAAGTAAGCCTTTACGGCTGTGCAATTTTAAATTGTAAATTTACTTTAAAATACTATATTCACCCCCCCTCTAGAGTTAAGATAGATCTTACCCTCACTTTCAATTGGTATCAGAAGCAGGTTGGTTGTTCATACAGGCTAACACCTGAACCAAAAGATCCTTGATAAGATCAATCTTTTAAGAGGGTTATTTTCATTATATTTATTTTTATATAAAGACATGGCATAGAACAAAGATTATGCAAGCACCAGGCCCCCAGTGTGCAATCTATCCAAGTTTGCACTTTGGAAAGCAAGGATTAGACTTTATATGAACTCTATTGATGAAGACATATTTAATTTTGTTTTGACAGTGTGCCCAAGTACACTAGCAAGCTCAAGTACAAATGTTGTTTGATGGGCTAAAACCCGAACAGGCAAGCGTACCTGTCGAATCGTAGTATCAAGGTCGTATTTAAAACTCGGGGCAGGCAAGTATTATTACTCACAATGACTCTATTATCCTACCGAACGATTAATGAGTTTTAAAATTAAAATAAACTAAACTTAAAGAGAAATAAACTATTACGAGAAAAAAGTGCTCGATCGACGATTCACTTTGAAATAAAATAACGGAATAAATTAATTTAGCATTTGTAAATCTATTAAGACCGTGACGGATCCGATATTAGGAAGTAATCTCGCTAGAGCATTAAATCCCCTGACTTGTAGACGTTTTGACCGAAATCTCTTTACAAGTCAAAAAGGCCTAAAGTCGCATTATCGAAGTGACCCGCACTATTGGATTTGACTCCAATCCGGAGGATTTACGTCATCCTATCTCTAGGGGTGCGTTCAACTCCTTCCTTCCTTGAGTGATCTTTCATATTCACGAGTCTCTCGGCTACTCAAATATGAGATCGGATGCCTACTACCGTATACCGGAATATGAAGTCCACACAAAATAAATTAAGGAAGAATCAAAAATAGAAAAATACAAATGCAAACATGAAATGAAAGATGTTATTCTATTGCAAAGCTCATCGCGATCGGGAACAAAATAAAGTTAGCTACGCATAATAGAGGAAGAAAACAAAAGAAAAGAAAATTGCATTATCATTAAACTAGGAATAAGACTACATAAAAAAGATGAAAAGTACTAAACTATTGTTTGGAAAAATGAAATAAAACAACAAGAAAGAATGAAGAAAACTTGAACTAGCACTCCACTAAACTAGTCTTCATTAGCATTCTAATAACTACAACAAAAACTCTCTTCAAAAACTACTTAACATAAACAAGAGGCAAGGGGTCCTTTATATAGGAGGGGGAGGAATGTTCTAGATGGCAATGAAGAGGGGGAAGATGAGAGGGTGGCCGGCCACATGCTAGGAGAAGGTTGATGCATACAATAAATAAAGGGGAGAGAGAAAGGGCAAAGTGCATGCATTTCATTTTGGAAAATAAAAAGAAATAAAATAAATAATCAAGGGGGAATGGATGGGATTTAATTGAGGATGAAATAGGGAGAAGGGAGGGTGAATGAGAATAAAAGAGGGGAGAAAGAAATAAAAGAGGAGAGAGGGGTGGTGGCAAGGTGCATGAATGATTTTTAATGAAGGGGGAGAATGCCTGCATGTGGAAATAATGAGGAGGAGAGAGGTGGCCGGCCACATGGGATAAAATGGGCTACATGTATGGGCTTTATGAGGGGCTCGGGTAGGGGGGTTTGTTTGGTGGGCTCGGGTAGACTTCTTGGTTACATGGGCTGCTCCAAGTAGGGCTCGGGTAGGGGCTTGTGGGCTGCATGGGTGCTACTTTTGCATGTGTTGGGTTGCTCCAATGAAGGGCCGGGCTGCACATGTTGGAGGGTTGCACTAAAGACTCTTAAACCTACAAAATATAACAATCAAAACATTAGACACTTAAAAAAAACACATAACATATCATGACATAAAATTAAACAAAACTAAACATAAAACATATTAATTCATACTATTAATTAGTTATAAAAATTAAACAAAATAAACATAACATTAGTTAATTTTTATAACATGACATTAATGAAAATAAAACATAATATATCGTAGATTATAATAACATAACATAACATAATATTGGTTAAACTAAACTTAACAAACATAACATAGTGCATAAATATTTATATTTAAAATAAAACACAAGTTAAACATAGAACATAAACATCATAAAATTAAACATAAAAATGCATAACACAAATAATTAAACTAGGAGTTTATACTTTATGAAAAGACATTTAAAACATGAAATAACAAGCATGAAATATAAATAAACTTAGACTTTTAGGCTACTAAATTACCCCAAAAACGATGACTAAAGCTAGTCATCAAACACCCCCATGCTTAGGCTTTTGCTATTGCAGAGCAAAAGTAAGAGAAATATTTATAAGGCATTACAAAATTTGCAATTGAACTAAAAATTTATTTACATCAAAATCTAGCCAATATTAAAATTTTGGGATTTAAGAATCAAGTCCTAAATTATGAAATTAAAGTGAAAAGAGAGAAATATTTAGCCAAAAATTCTCTAATAAATGAACTAGCACTCAAAATGGAGTAAAGTGCAAACAAGGTTAGATTGAAATTATAAAAACCATAACTTGAAAGAAACTTAAGGAAAAATGCAACCTACTACTTATGCTCTCCCAATATTTTAATTTAAAAACTAAGATAATAATATTGGCTAAGGGGTTTAGGGAGGAAATTAACATGAAGAGGTCTTTGATTGGAGGTGGTCATAAATATTTTTTTTTTCACACCCCACATAATTTTATTTTTTTGAATAATATATTTGTAATACCAGAAAATGATAGACTAACATCCTATCACTTCCCACGACATATATGAACTTTTAATTCCTCTCTTCATTTTTGGGTTGCATATGTGTACCAGAGAATAAGGAACTAACATCTCCTTATTCCCATGACATATGATCTAACAATAAAAGAAAAAAAAAGAATTGGGTAAGGATAGGGGTTAAACAACATTTTAGAAAATAAACTAAAATACTAGAGAGCAACTACTAGTAGATTGAGATTTCCTAAGAATCTAAAAGCATGAAGTAATAATAATTAGAATCCAAAATTATTAAGCCAAATTACTACAAAATTGAAACTATTTAAAATCAAAGAGACAAAGTGCTAAATAAATTACTTTAAGCAAAGTAAAATCATAAGATGATCCTCAAAACTAAATCACTAAATATTAGATTTACCTAAACATGATGAAATAAAAAATTAGCAAATAAAATAAAATGCTTATAAACAAACTCAAACAAAATTTCTAAAAATAACAAAAAGCTAAGCATGAGGTTTATTATATTTTTGATTTTTTGATATTTTTCATTTTTTGGGGTTTTGAAATATGATCTTTTTTTTGGAATTTTTTGATTTTTCTAACTTTTTTTTTGTTTTTTGATAAGGCTAAATAAAAGCATTACTAAAAAAAACTTAATAAAACTAAATATTTTTTTTTAGAAAAGAAAGAAGAAGAAAACAACCAAACCCTCCCCCATGCTTAAATTTTGCATTGTCCTCAATGAAAAATAAAAAACAAGAAAGAAAAAGGAAGAACAAATGGGAGGGGGATGCAATAAAGTAAAATAAAAAAAAATGAAAACGACTTCCCCAGAGTCGTAAGGCCGAATACAGATGTCGCTCCCCCATGCTTGAGCTGGACACCGGCTCAGGCATAAGGAAGAGAGGAAATGATGGAGCCAAACGAACCGCCGGAGGGGGTTTTATTCCTGCAAAACAAAACAAAACAAAAAGAAAAAACAAAAAGGATAAGCAAGGGGTGCCTCCCAAGAGCGCTCTTTGTTTAACGTCGTTTGAGCCCGACGTTATTTGTTAGCTAAATGGATAATAAAAATTAAGGTGAAGTGGTAACTCCCTAAGTATGCGCTTAGGGGAGTAAATCAAAAAAAAAGAAATGAAGAATCGCACCGACATGCGGTGGAATCTTCATGGGAATGACGCCCAAAAATGAACGGACGGAGTTATAAAAGAACTCTGCCGTATGTAGAACGGGAAAGAAGGGGTCGTCAAAAGAAGAAGAAAAAAAAAGAAGAAGAAATAGAAAGAGGAATAAAAGAAGTAAAAGAAGAAATTTCATCATCGGAAATTTCACAAGAAGAAGAAGAGTCTTGTGAAATTTCGGGAGAGGAAGGGGAAGAAAGAATTAAAGGAGAGTCATCAAAAATAAAAGAAGAAGAAAAAGAAGACTCGCTAAAACTACAAAAATTTGGAACAGTTGAAAATTGAAGTGAAAGGGAATCACCGACGTCTTCAGAAGGAGAAATATGAGACTTCTCGTCATCCTCAACGGGTAAGAAGCACACCGGAATATCCATAGAGGTGTCTTCCAAAGGAGGAAGAAAACAATTCAGAATATCCAAATAGTTATCCTCCTCGAGAGGAATAAGACAAATCGGGATATCTGGTGACTCATTACATGAAGAAATTGTAGGAGACGGAGAAGAAGACGCAGAAAAAGATGCGGCCTCACGAGAAAGATAATCCATAATGGTCTTGAAATGCGAATTAATATTTTTAATAGAAGTTTGCAATTCAAGATACCCATTATCGATAGAATTAAAATTAAAATTTGGAGGCGCGGCGCTTTGCGGGGCAAAATCATGCGTAAAATAATACGGGTTCCCCATCTCCCAAGTAGGATAAAAATTGGAGTAAGGGTCAAATTGGCCATTTTGACCTTCCCCCGAAAAATTAAAATCAAAAGAGGGAGGGGTTCCCGAAAGACATTCAGAATAAAAGTGGTCGGGTGACCCGCAAGAAGCAAAAAAATACGATGATTCCATAAAAATAAACTGTTACTAAAAGGAAAAAGAAAAATTAATTTTTTTTGATTTGTTTTTTTAAGATATATATATTTTTTGAAAATAGATTTTTTTTTTTAATGGATTGGCTCCCAAACTTCCCAAGGGCTACCCGGTGAAGGGTTCGCAAGGTACTAGGTAAAATGGTGGCGCTTAAAGCCCCTTACCCTTTTCGAGTGATTTTAGGTTGGGTAGAAATAAGATGATGTGGGTGGATTATAATATATAGAATAATAAAAATAATAATATATATATTTTTTGAATTTTAGTAGAAGTAATAAATTCGATGCTTTCGTAATATTGCCAAAAAATATCCCCGACAACGGCGCCAAAAACTTGATGGGCTAAAACCCGAACAGACAAGCGTACCTGTCGAATCGTAGTATCAAGGTCGTATTTAAAACTCAGGGCAGGCAAGTATTATTACTCACAACGACTCTATTATCCTACCGAACGATTAATGAGTTTGAAAATTAAAATAAACTAAACTTAAAGAGAAATAAACTATTACGAGAAAAGAGTGCTCGATCGACGATTCACTTTAAAATAAAATAACGGAATAATTTAGTTTAGCATTTGTAAATCTATTAAGACCGTGACGGATCTGATATTAGGAAGTAATCTCGCTAGAGCATTAAATCCCCTGACTTGTAGACGTTTTGACCGAAATCTCTTTACAAGTCAAAATGGCCTAAAGTCGTATTATCGAAGTGACCCGCACTATTGGATTTGACTCCAATCCGGAGGATTTACGTCATCCTATCTCTAGGGGTGTGTTCAAGTCCTTCCTTCCTTGAGTGATCTTTCATATTCACGAGCCTCTCGGCTACTCAAATATGAGATCAGATGCCTACTACCGTATACCGGAATACGGAGTCGACACAAAATAAATCAAGGAAGAATCAAAAATAGAAAAATACAAATGCAAACATGAAATGAAAGATGTTATTCTATTGCAAAGCTCATCGCGATCGGGAACAAAATAAAGTTAGCTACGCATAATAGAGGAAGAAAATAAGAGAAAAGAAAATTGCATTATCATTAAACTAGGAATAAGAGTACATAAAAAAGATGAAAAATACTAAACTATTGCTTGGAAAAATGAAATAAAACAACAAGAAAGAAAGAAGAAAACTTGAACTAGCACTCCACTAAACTACTCTTCATTAGCATTCTAACAACTACAACAAAAACTCTCTCCAAAAACTACTTAACATAAACAAGAGGCAAGGGGTCCTTTATATAGGAGAGGGAGGAATGTTCTAGATGGCAATGAAGAGGGGGAAGATGAGAGGGTGGCCGGCCACATGCTAGGAGAAGGTTCGTGCATACAATAAATAAAGGGGAGAGATAAAGGGCAAAGTGCATGCATTTCATTTTGGAAAATAAAAAGAAATAAAATAAATAATCAAGGGGGAATGGATGGGATTTAATTAAGGATGAAAGAGGGAGAAGGGGGGGTGAATGAGAATAAAAGAGGGGAGAAAGAAATAAAAGAGAAGAGAGGGGAGGTGGCAAGGTGCATGAATGATTTTTAATGAAGGGGGAGAATGCATGCATGCATGTGGAAATAATGAGGAGGAGAGAGATGGCCGGCCACATGGGATAAAATGGGCTACATGTATGGGCTTTATGAGGGGCTCGGGTAGGGGGTTTGTTTGGTGGGCTCGGGTAGACTTCTTGGTTACTTGGGCTGCTCCAAGTAGGGCTCGAGTAGGGGCTTGAGGGCTGCATGGGGGCTGCTTTTGCATGTGTTGGGTTGCTCTAATGAAGAGCCGGGTTGCACATGTTGGAGGGCTGCACCAAAGACTCTTAAACCTACAAAATATAACAAACAAAACATTAGACACTTAAACAAAACACATAACATATCATGACATAAAATTAAACAAAACTAAACATAAAACATAATAATTCATACTATTAATTATTTATAAAAATTAAACAAAATAAACATAACATTAGTTAATTTTTATAACATGACATTAATGAAAATAAAACATTACATATCGTAGATTATAATAACATAACATAACATAATATTGGTTAAACTAATCTTAACAAACATAACATAGTGCATAAATATTTATATTTAAAATAAAACACAAGTTAAACATAGAACATAAACATCATAAAATTAAACATAAAAATGCATAACACAAATAATTAAACTAGGAGTTTATACTTTATGAAAAGACATTTAAAACATGAAATAACAAGCATGAAATATAAATAAACTTAGACTTTTAGGCTACTAAATTACCCCAAAAACGATGACTAAAGCTAGTCATCACTGTTCCACCTCCTTCAGGAACAGATGCTGAAATAAAGATGTGGAAGACTGTAGATGCCAAGGCCATGAATATCTTAGCTCAGACAATGTCTGATGAGATATTTCAGAAGGTAGCTGAATACAACTCAGCCAAAGGAATTTGGGACAAACTTTTTGAGATTGTCTCAGGATCTGCTAATGAGAGAAAAGATAGAAGATCCCATCTCATATCCCAATATGAGAACTTCAAGAAAGGAGAAGCTGAGTCAGTAGCAGACATGTACAACAGACTAAGTCTGATTGTCAATGAGTTAAAGACTCTGGATAAAGAAATCTCATTGACTGAGCTGAATGACAAAATCCTAATGTGCTTCCCCAGTACTTGGGATTCAAGAATCTGGCCAATCAAAGATGCCAGAAGTCTAAATGAGATTACAACTAAAGCTCTCCTGGGCAAGCTCAAATCTTATGAGCTGCTCATTAAAAATAGAGAAGAAGAACTGAAGGCTTCCTCACCAGCCACAAGGAAAGAGAATACCATAGCCTTCAAAGCTACAGAAGAGGAGCCTGAAGATAAAGCTACAGGAAATGATGAGCTCCTAAGTCAACTGGCCAAAAGATTCTACAAAATGGCCAAAAAAGACTTCAGAAAGAGCTCATATAAGGGACATGATAAGCCAAGGTGTGATAAATCCAATAACAAAAAAGAAATTATATGTTTTGGTTGTAGGAAACTAGGCCATATTGTGCCTGACTGTCCAGAAAACAAAAACAAGGACAAGAAAGATAGAAGAGAAAGAAGAAAGGTGAAAGACTTCAAGAAGAACACCTCAGACAAACCCTCCTACAACAAGAACACACATATAAGGAAGGGATTTGTTTCTGAGACATGGAGTGAAACTGAAGAGGATTCTGAATCCTCATCCAGCTCCAATGATGATGAGGATGATGCTGATGAAAAGGAATTTTGCATGATGGCTATCAATGACTATCAAACAGATTCAAAAGCAGAAGAGTCAGAATCAGATTCAGAAGTTCAACTAGAAGAAGATAAAGTAATCAATTCATTTGATTTCAATTCTGAGTACTTTAGACATGAGTTTAAAGTATTATGCCTAGATCTGTTGGAGTCTGAGAAAGAAATCACTTCCCTCAGAAAACAACTGTCTGAGTATAGCACTTTAAAATAAGAGAACCTCAAACTCTTTGAAGAGTTAGAATGTTATAGGGAGGAGATAGCTTCACTAAAGAGTGAACTATCCAAGGCCAAGCAGTTTGAAGAATCCCTTAATGGGAGAAGCATCAAACTGATGGATATCACAAGCACAGTGAACTCTAGACTTAATTGTACACTGGGCTTGGGAGCTTCATCCAGCCAGCCATAGTTCTAACAACTCCAATCAAATTTATCTCTGATAAAGGGAAGGAAGTTGTAGAGGTAGCTAGGAAGAATGCAGATTTGTCAAAGAAAGATATAGTTCAACAGAATGCGTCGAACAGAGCTCGATGATCGTCGAACGGCACTCGATGATCCAAGAAACTATCGTCGAACTCATCTCGACGACACCTGAACTCTGAACTCCAGGACAGTCGATCTTCGAACAGATATCGACGATCTGACCCAAGATCGTCGACCTCAGCTCGACGATCGTCGAACAGAGATCAGGACTTTGAACAATCCTTCAAAGGTACATCTAGATTCAATCCTAGAAGTCCTACATCCCAAGGTTTCAACCCCTATACAGAATGGATAGTACCTCCTAGGAGATACCATCCTGAAGGTTATAAGAGTCAACCTGGTATGTCTTTCATTTCTGAATTTAAGGGATATCAACCTAGGCCCAAGGTAAACTGGGTCAAAAATATATAAGCTGTTTATGTGCAGGTGAAGACCTATCCAACATCAAACCAGCCATGGTATCTGGATAGTGGGTGCTCAAAGCACATGACAGGGAACAAGAACATCTTCACATCCTTTAAAGCCAAGCTTGGACCCAAAGTAATTTTTGGTGATTCAACTTTGGAACAACAAAAGGATATGGTGCAGTCCAAATTGGAACAGTCACCTTCAAGAAAGTAGCTTATGTTGAAGGACTCAAGCACAACTTGATAAGTATCAGTCAACTTTGTGATGAAGGATATCAAGTGACTTTCAACAAAGCTATATGCAAGGTCAAGTCAGAGGACAACACAACTGTGTTGATAGGTAACAGAAAAGGTAATATTTACTTAGTAGATTTTCATTCATCTAAAGTAGATATTTGCCTGTTTAATTCCATATCTAGACCTGATATTCTATGACATAAGAGACTAGGACATATTAACCTTAGAACTATTGCTAGTCTATCCAAGGACAACCTTATTAGAGGACTACCTTCTGGCCCCTACAAGATGAAAGGACTTTTCAAGGCTTGTCAATTAGACAAGCAAACTAAAAATAGTTTTAAATCAATTAATAAGAGTGATTCACCTAGGATTTTGTATCTGTTACACATGGATCTTTTTGGACCCATTATAGTACAAATCCTAGGAGGGAAATCCTACACTTTAGTGGTTGTAAATGACTTCTACAAATTCACATGGGTGTTCTTTCTGAGGAAGAAGTCTGATAACTTCAAATGTTTGACAGAGTTTCTCAAATGTATACAGAGTGAGTTCAACACTTATATTACCCTGATCAGAAGTGATCATGGGACAGAGTTTGATTCTCTTCTTATGCAAGAGTTCTGTCAGAGTGAAGGGATCAGACATACATTCTCAGCTCCTAGAACTCCTCAACAAAATGGGGTAGCGGAAAGGAAAAATAGAACCCTAATTGAATCTGTAACTGCATTGTTGTCAGATGCTCACCTTCCTCTATCCTTTTGGGCTGAGGCAGTGAACACATCCAACTATGTACTGAATAAAAGTTTGATACATAAACTGAAGGGCAAGACTCCCTATGAATTACTCAAAGGGAAGAAACCTAAAGTAGACTACTTCAAAATCTTTGGTTGCATTTGTTATATTCACAACAATGACAAGAGATATTTAGCAAAATTTCAAGCAAAAGCTGATGAAGGAGTGTTTCTGGGATACTCCATGATCAGTAAAGCTTATAGGGTTTATAATAAAACTACTCAAAAAATAGAAGAATCTGTTCATATTTCTTTTGATGAAACTAATATGTCTTTCAAGGAGAAGAATGCTTCTACCATAGAACATTTGCAGGTACATTCTCTAGCTGAAGACTTGGACAGATTGCAAGTTACTCAAAAGGATGAAAGTAGTGAAGATGAAGAAGCTGCTCCACATCTGGAAGAAAATCTTCTTGAAGAGCCAGTTGCTATTTCACAAGAGGAAACAGCAACACAGGTTGATGAACAATCAACACCCCCTGTTGATTTAGTAACATCAAGAGATCATCCAATCTCCCAAGTGATTGGAAACATCTCAGCTGGTGTGCAAACCAGAAATTAGGTCAACCAAAACCTGATGCACACTTGCTTTCTCTCTCAAATTGAACCTCAAACCATTCAAGATGCAGAGCAAGATCCACACTGGATCATTGCTATGCAAGAGGAGTTGCATCAATTTGAAAGAAACAAAGTCTGGGAACTAGTGCCTAAGCCAAAGGATCATTCCATTGTTGGAACAAAATGGGTATTCATAAACAAATTGGATGATCAAGGAATTATTGTAAGGAATAAGGCAAGGCTAGTTGCTCAAGGATATTCTCAAGAAGAGGGGATAGACTATGACCAGACCTTTGCACCAGTTGCATGGTTAGAGGCCATAAGAATCTTCCTGGCTTATGCTGCTCATAAGGGATTCAAAGTCTACTAAATGGATGTGAAGAGTGCTTTTCTCAATAGGGAGATCAAAGAAGAAGTCTATGTTAGACAACCCCCAGGTTTTGTCTCTCCAACTCATCCTGATTATGTTTTCAAACTGCATAAAGCATTATATGGTCTAAAGCAAGCTCCTAGAGCATGGTATGAGACACTAGCATGCTTTCTTCTGGAAAATGATTTTATTAGGGGCAGAGTAGACCAAACTCTTTTTATTAGAACCCATAAGGCCCATACCCTACTAGTACAAATTTATGTAGATGATATTATATTTGGTTCTACTGATTTAAATTTGTGCAAAAAGTTTTCCAAGCTTATGCACTCTAAATTTGAAATGAGTAGCTTGGGTAAGCTATCCTTCTTCTTAGGATTGCAAGTCAAACAACATGGTGAAGGCATATTTATTTCTCAAACCAAGTATGCAAAAGAACTGGTTAAGAAATTTGGTATGTCTGATGCATCATGTATGAAAACACTCATGCCTACCAATGCTGTATTGAATGCTGATGAATATGGGAAACCAGTTGATCAGACAACATATAGAGCAATGATTGGCTCTTTATTGCACCTTACAGCAAGTAGGCCTGATATAATGTTTTCTACATGTATATGTACTAGATTCCAAGTTAGCCCTAGAGAGTCACACTTAACTTTAGTAAAGAGGATTCTTAGGTATGTTAAAAGCTGTCCAAATCTAGGACTCTGGTATCCAAAAAATTCAGCATTTGACTTAACTGGATTTTCAGATGCTGATTATGCTGGATGCAGAATAGACAGGAAAAGCACCAGTGGAACTTATCAGTTTCTTGGTGATAGACTTGTCTCATGGTTTTGTAAGAAACAAACATCTGTGTCAACTTCAACTGCTGAAGCTGAATAAATGGCTGCAGGTAGTTATTGTTCACAAATCTTATGGATTCAAAATAAACTCCTATACTATGGTTACAACTTAGAGAAGTCTAAAATATTTTGTGACAACACCAGTCTATTTCCATTGCACAAAATCTAGTCCTCCATAGTAGGTCAAAACACAGAGAAATTATGCATCATTTTCTAACGGATAATGTTGAGAAAAATAAAATTGAACTTCAATATATCCCAACTGATTTGCAAAGGGGAGATATTTTCACCAAGCCTTTGGATGAAAAGAAACACAACTTCTTCCTCAATCAGTTAGGCATGTTAGATGGAGGAAGCCTAAAATAAATTACAAGATTTTGAAAAGCTAAAAACAGACCAAGATTAGGCTAAAAACTCATTTCTTTTTGTGTCTGTAGGATAGTTTCTGTCTCTGAACTGCGCTTAATATTTTCCCCAGGAATCGTCGAATGTCGATCTACAGTTTCCCGAAAAACGTCGAACGGAGATCGATGTTTTACCAAAACGTCGACCGGAGTTCAGAGCTTGTTAGATAGTTGTATACTATCTCTTTCAGGCCTTCGATCGTCGAACTGAGCTCGACGTTCTCTAGATCGTCGAACTGAGATCTACGATGTTGAAGACCTTTCCGCTTCCCTTAGGAGTCCTGATCGTCGACCGGAGATCGTCGATCCTTCCTTTTTCGCATCGAACCCTAATATAAAATCATTTTTCGCCCGCCGTTCATCGTTTACGCTTTCGTACTCTCTGCAAATTTTTCTCTTTCCCTCCAAACTCTCTACACTTGGTCGTGTTTGTTGAATCTTTACAGGTACAGATGGCAGTATCGGTCGCCGCTCTTTCATAAATGAAATTTGATACAGGTTTTGACATAGATATGAACTCCTTCGATGGAAGCGATCAGCGATTCAAAGATATTCTGAATCTTTTCCGCGAACAACAGTTAGTTCAGTTGATGACCACCAGAATAAAGATTGCAGCAGATGAAGTAAAAGAATGGGTTTTTACTGCCACTAATGAGAATGAAAATTCTATAGTCGGCACCATCAATGGAACTCAGGTACCAATGTCCCCCATGTTGAAGCCAAAAATAACCTCAACAAATGTTCACGAACCAAAGTGCAGTCAATGCCTACTTCTCTCAAACCTCGACCCCTGACAGGCTGCTAAGGCCCTAACACAGACCCAAAGCCTCAGCTGGGAGGTCCCACCACACACCCGGAAAATCTCTGAGAGATTCCCCTCCAAAGCCAAATGCTGGGCTGGGAGCTCTTCAGAAGGCACTAGAGTGGGAGGAAAAAAATGATAAGCCTGCCTTCCAAAGAGCCCCTATGGGTCTTTTTATAGTCTTTCTTTGACCTGAAAATACTGAAATACCCCTGAGGGGTCTGCCAATAGCCAAATCCCGTTGTCATTCCAAGGGCATTTGGGTAATTTTACCTCGGGATAATATACGTTATAAACTAATCCCCTTTACGAGCGCCGGGCCCTACCACGTGGGCCCACTTGGCGAGAACCCTGGCCGAGAAGGCTCTCGCTGGACCCCCACCCGGGCCAACCTTGGCGAGACCCCTTGCCAGGGAGGTTCGCGCTCTTCACGGTCTTTAAACTATCGCGACCGAAGGCCTACCTGGGGCCTTCTCGCCTCCCCTGGGCGGGAGCCAGCCCTAAGGCGGAAGCTTCCGTGGTCAGGCCCTCTGCTTCGGTCGTTCGACGATCTCTCCTGCCGAGAGGTCGACCATCTGCCCTGGTCGGTCGACGATCTCTCCTGCCGCGAGGTCGACTACCTGCCCTGGTTCCCTCAACTTTCGCCTGCCCTTGGCGAGAGCTCCTATAGGGCGAGAACTCCACAAGCATGCCTCAGGGTTAACCCGAGGTTAGCCTGAGACTAACCCAATCCTGACTGTTGAAGCCTTTGGGTCCCTCCCAGCGAATATGGGGTTGTACACAATCCCCGCTCTTTTCGAGCTAGCCCTGCGCTCGACAAGACAAGTCCAACCCCTGAAATATTCGCTGGACACGTGCCAACTAACCAGGGGAATCTTTTGGTGGGTCCTACTGCGGCTATAAATATGCACCGATAGGCGACCATATGCCTCGCCCTTGAAATACTGTTTTTACGACTGAGCTCTCGCCCCTTGGGACCTTTGCGCGAGCTTACCATGCATCCCAAACGTGCTGCCAAACCGCTTCCGCAAGACCTCCAAGACCGATTGGCCACTGCCCAAGCGCGGGCCTTGGCTAACTGTGCGGCGGTGGCTCCATGGTTAGCGAAAAAGACTTCAACCGCCGGGCCTTCGGAGCTGAAGAAGAAGGAAAAGAAAAGGGCGAAGGTGGTCCGGCGGGACCTTTCTCGCGAGAACAGGGATCCTCCTTCCCCCACTCCCAATCCTGCGGGGGATCCTTCTCCGTAGAAGGTAAGCCTTTCAACCGTTCCTATCGAGCTGATTGTGCACTAGATCCGACGGTTAAAGTAAGCTTTCGCAGGAATCCGCTCCTAACGATGACGCCGAGATCCCGCCAAGTTCTTCGAACCTGCCCGCTCATTCACCCAAGGACCAAACGCGGGTCTCGGAGAGGATTCCTCCGGCCGAAACCGGAACGATAGGTACATTTTCCCTTGTCAATATTTCAACCCGACCCTTTCTTTTCTGAACCGTCTTCTCGCAGTGCCAGCTCCCGCCGACCCGGGTCTAACCACCCGGGAAGATGAAGCGAGAACCGTCGAAGTGCCTCCCGCGGTGGCCAATCCTATCCTGCAGGCGGGAGGGGCGGCTTCTGAACCTTCCGCTACTCTCAAGGATGCTGATCGTCCCTTGAGAGAAGACAACTCCCCTCATGCTTCCGGCCAGGCCGGGATCATCGTGCGCGAGCCCTTCCGCCCGGGGCTGGGCAAGCCTCTTCACCTCCTTTATGGAACCAACGGAGGGGCCGGGCCTTCTCGTCCAACTTTGGTTGACGGTTCTCGCCCAGCCGCAGGTATGCGAAAACTTTTCTGGACTGTCGATTGTCATGCCTTGACCAAAATTCTCGTGTGTTTCTTCCGCAGGTGATCCTGGCTTGCGGTCGGGAGTCAATGAGGAAGGAGAAGAAGAAGAAGAAGAAGAAGACGAGGAAGAAGAGGATGAAGAGTCCCCCCTCCCTTCGTCTGGCGAGATAGAGGAAACCCTGAACAGTGCTGGGAGCGCGAAGGGGAGACGGAGGAAGATCTCGGTCATCCTGGCCAAGCTTGTCCAGCGAGACCGTGACCATACTGCCGCGGCGAAAGCATTCCGCGAATCTATGGAGCAAAGGCTGGAGGCTCTGGAGCGGGATTTCTTCTTGGGCGAGACTGATTGCCCGCGCGGGCCTTCCGCCGAGTCTTCGCCAAGGAGGTGCATCTCGCAGATCCGGGATTACGCCAGGCGGATCAACCTTGGGTGTACCACGCTATCGTCTTACTTCAACCCGTTGGCGCCCCCAAGAACTAGGCGGCGAGAACGGGGACGATGGAGCTGGAAGCCCTACTAGCCCTCACGCTCTGAATCTCAATGTCTCTTTTTTCTTCTTCTTTTTTTTTCTTTTTCAATGTCTGTAATAAACATTATTACTAATTAAGTTTTATCCAGCTTGCGCTAGCGAGAATCCCGCTTCTACTCATGTCTCTCTTTTCCTTTTTCTTTTTATCGCTCTGCGAGGCTTTTTAATTAAGACGCTTACACCAATCTGGGATGCTTGCGCTGATCTAGGAGGTTTGCGTTAACCTAGGAGGCTTGCGCCGGTCTAGGAGGCTTGCGCCAATCTAGGAGGCTTGCGCCAATCCAGGTAGTCGCGTCGAAACCCGAAGCGACCGTTGACCGCTGTCATCCTGAGGGGGAGAACCGAGGCGTCGTTAGCCCGGATTCTGACAGCTGTACTCCGCTGCCACTTTCTCTCTCTGCCGGATGAACTCATGATGATTACGATTCCCTATAAATAGAGAAGTCTACCAACCGCATTTACTTCTTCGATCCGGAACCTCAGCCTTCCCTCCGTGCTCTCGCGTTCCTGCTTCCGCTTCGACCCCCCTCCAGCTCTCGCTCTTACTCACGAACTAGCCATGCCTGGCGAGAACAAGGGTCGCGCCCATTGTGCGGAAGCCTTCCAGAAACACCTCTTCCCTTCTTGCAAGCTCACCCTCGACGAATACAACATGATCGTCGACCGCTACGTTCCCGCCGGCTTCTCGGCGCGGAACCCGGGGAATCACGATAGGGTGAATACTCTCGGGGCGGGAGAGCTTGCCATCCCCCTCGAGCATTTCGAGGTGGGCTTCCGCCTCCCCCTTTGGCCGGAGGTTCGGCTAGCTCTCCGCTATTATGGGGTGGTTCCCGCCCAGCTAAACCCAAACTCAGTCGCGATACTTATAGCATTCATATGCTATATGCGATCCGAGAGGATCGAGTTTAGCCTGCCCATCTTCCGAAAGCTATCCAACTTCCGTGCCAAGGGGGGGGGGGTGTAGTTTTCTTCTCTGGACAACAGCTCGAGGTTACCGGTCTCGCCAACAAGCACCACCATTGGGGCGAGAAGTTCGTTTACATCAGCGGGGACTTCGGCAACGTCCCGCTTCAGCCCGTCCAGTATGAAGACGCTGCCTACAAGCCGCCCGCTCTGGGATCGCGCGAGAGCGCAATCCTGGAATTCTTCGGGACCAAGGAGTTCGACGTCCCCTATCTTCTGCGGGACGTCGACTCCCTCCCACTTGTTCACTCGGGCGAAGGTACGGTCTCGCCTCAGATTCCCTTTTTTGTCAAAGATTTTCTTGCGCTGAAGTGCTAAAGCGTTTTAACTTTGCAGGAGAGCGGGAGGTCCCTCTGCGCCAACCCTTCGCTGAAGGCCGGGGTGTTGAGGGTCTGGCGGCGAGAGGCTCCCTTGCGCTCGCGGAAGCTAGCGCCAGCGCCTGCCGAGAAGATCCAGCTCCTTCCATGCCGCCACCGGCCAAGAAGCGAAAGGCCACCCTTCCTCCTCTCCGCGCGCTGAAGAGGCCCAAGCCTTCTGCCGCCGAGAAGGGAAAATCGTTGGCGGTCTCGCCCGTCCAACCTCCTCCCGAGGGCAAGTCCTTTGAAGCGATCCTTCAGATGGCCAGCGAGATGGATGCCGCCGCCAAGAGCCGTGCCGAGGCTTCCGCCAGGAATATATCGGCCGCAAGCGAGGCTGGTGGAGAAGTGGTCGCCGCCGAAACCTCCGCCAGCGTCCCGCCCCCGGAGGTGCCGAGAGGGCACCGGAACTTTGGCTTCGGCGTTAGATACGCCGACTCGGAGGGGAAGCCTCAGATGGAATGGGACCCCGAGTCAAACTCGATCAGGGTTTCGACCCTCCTTCCCAGATGGGCGGAGGGAGAGAATGTGACCGGCGAGGCCTTCTCGCTTGGGTATGGTCTCTACAGCCGGGAGGATGCCGGCGTGTTTGACCAGATGTCCACCCGCCTTCTAGCCTTCGACGCCACCCGGGCTTTATTTTGCGCATTCGAGCTCATGCATATGTGTGCGCGTCGAAGTATCACCATTGACAAGAACTTCACTGATATGCTCAAGGCGAGGGAGGACGCGGTGGCTCGCGCGCACGCCGCGGAAGAAGAACTCGCGAGAGCTCAACAGGAGCTCGCGGATGCTAGACTGGCGCTGTCTCTGCGCCCCGCGACCGAGGTAGGCGAGATCCTCCTGAACCCTTGCCCCCGTTCCCCCGAAGTTACCACTGTGTAATGTGTCTAGACTGAATTCTTTTAATCCTTTTGCAGGATTCTGCCCAAGTCAGGGAGCTTCGCGCAGAGCTGGCCAACGCGCGCTGCGAGAGCGTCCTCCTGAGGGAACAGCTCCGCGCAGAGCTGGCGAAGGTCCCGCCTCCGGAGCTAGATGCGAGGCTGCGGAGTCATTACCTCTCGGAGTATGACGTGGACAAGCTGCTTCAAGCCAACGCTCAGGCGACCGTCAAGCTGACGCTCGAGACGCTGCGAGACGTCGAGCTGCTCCGGGAGGACGGCGCGACCATCGACGCTCGCCAACTTCTCCCTTGGCTCTACGACCCAGTTCCCAAACCCCCGGGCGCGCCGGACTCGCCTCTCTCAGACGCCCCGAGGTCTTCTACCGCCGTTGGCGAGACATACGAAGAGGGCTCTGGCGATGACTCCAGCGAGAGCACCAGTGGGGATTACAGCGCGTCCCCTTAAGGTGTCTTTTATTTTGAATACCCTTTTGTAATGAGCGAGAAGCTCCTCACTTCTGTAATTAACTTTATATAAAGTAATGCTTCATTTTTCACTGTCATTGTGTTTTAAACGTATATTACTCTGCCGAACGGCTTCCGCGCGAGCTCCCGCCGAGACCCTTAGTCTCTTTAGGGTGACCTTCCTTAGATATCAGTTAGGCGGGAACCTTGCGCCGTTGATTAAGTCGTCCTGCCCAGGTCTGCCGGGAGCCTCCTTTTGCGAGAACCCCCCCTTCGACCGAGACCTTTACTGGCCGCGACCTTTGAGCCGAGACCCTTACTGGCCGAGGCCTTTGGGGCGAGACCCTTACTGGCCGAGACCTTTAGGGCCTTGCCTTCAGTCTAGGTCAGGGCCCTTCCCTCGTATTTTTCCAACCAATTAAACCCCTACCCCTTCGGCGAGCCGTCGGACCTGCTAGCTTATATGGGAGCCTGCGCAGCGGGTCTACCGGGGTTCGAGCCGAGCTCGTTGTAACGTAGTAACTACCAACCAAGAACCAAGGATCAAAAAGTCAAGGACTCCACCTATCCCCCGCAAGCGAGCCTTCGGACCTGCCAGCTTGATGAGAGCCTGCGCAGCGGGTCTACCTGGGGCCGAGCCGAGCTCGGGGTGTCGTAGAAGTGGCTAAGAACAAAGTATTACAAGAGCCAACCTTTATTACAAGAGCCAACCTTTCCCCCACAGGCGAGCCTTCGGACCTGCCAGCTTGATGAGAGCCTGCGCAGCGGGTCTACCTGGGGCCGAGCCGAGCTCGGGGTGTCGTAGAAGTGGCTAAGAACAAAGTATCACAAGAGCCAACCTTTCCCCCACAGGCGAGCCTTCGGACCTGCCAGCTTGATGAGAGCCTGCGCAGCGGGTCCACCTGGGGCCGAGCCGAGCTCGGGGTGTCGTAGAAGTGGCTAAGAACAAAGTATCACAAGAGCCAACCTTTCCCCCATAGGCGAGCCTTCGGACCTGCCAGCTTGATGAGAGCCTGCGCAGCGGGTCTACCTGGGGCCGAGCCGAGCTCGGGGTGTCGTAGAAGTGGCTAAGAACAAAGTATCACAAGAGCCAACCTTTCCCCCACAGGCGAGCCTTCGGACCTGCCAGCTTGATGAGAGCCTGCGCAGCGGGTATACCTGGGGCCGAGCCGAGCTCGGGGTGTCGTAGAAGTGGCTAAGAACAAAGTATTACAAGAGCCAACCTTTCCCCCACAGGCGAGCCTTCGGACCTGCCAGCTTGATGAGAGCCTGCGCAGTGGGTCTACCTGGGGCCGAGCCGAGCTCGGGGTGTCGTAGAAGTGGCTAAGAACAAAGTATCACAAGAGCCAACCTTTCCCCCATAGGCGAGCCTTCGGACCTGCCAGCTTGATGAGAGCCTGCGCAGCGGGTCTACCTGGGGCCGAGCCGAGCTCGGGGTGTCGTAGAAGTGGCTAAGAACAAAGTATCACAAGAGCCAACCTTTCCCCCACAGGCGAGCCTTCGGACCTGCCAGCTTGATGAGAGCCTGCGCAGCGGGTCTACCAGGGGCCGAGCCGAGCTCGGGGTGTCGTAGAAGTGGCTAAGAACAAAGTATTACAAGAGCCAACCTTTCCCCCACAGGCGAGCCTTCGGACCTGCCAGCTTGATGAGAGTCTGCGCAGCGGGTCTACCTGGGGCCGAGCCGAGCTCGGGGTGTCATAGAAGTGGCTAAGAACAAAGTATCACAAGAGCCAACCTTTCCCCCACAGGCGAGCCTTCGGACCTGCCAGCTTGATGAGAGCCTGCGCAGCGGGTCTACCTGGGGCCGAGCCAAGCTCGGGGTGTTGATGAAGATTCCTTCAACCAGGCCTATCCTATCACTGAGACGAGGAGTCATAGTCAGTTAAAACAAAAACGTAAAGATAGCTCACTCAGCGATAGTCAACATTCTGAAATAACTTATTGAAAATGCAATAGTTGTTTACAATATTACAATCCTTCTTTCCCTCCTACGGGTAGAAGCGCTTCAGGTCATCACCATTCCAGGTGTGACTCAAGGTCCTTCCCTCCGCATCCTGGAGATAATAGCCTCCGTTAACCAGAGCCTTCTCTACTATGTAAGGCCCTTCCCAGCTAGGGTTGAGCTTACCAACCGCGGCCGACCTTCCCGTAGCGTCGACCTTTTTCAGTACTAGATCCCCCTCGGCGAATTGCTTGACTCTGATGTGCTTATCGAAGTACCGGGCCATTCGCCGTTTTATTTCTTCTTGCCTGATAGCGGCAACATCCCGCAGCTCTTCCACCATATCTAATGAGAGGCGCAACCCTTCCTCATTCTCCACCCTCCAAGCTTCGCTTCCCTCAGCTGCGGCCGTGACCCTCGGGGACCGAACCTCGAACTCCACAGGGAGGACGGCCTCACACCCATGAGAGAGCTTGAAGGGGGTCTCTCCTGTGGCCGTGTTCAGAGTTGTTCGCAAGGCCCACAGGACGGAAGGGAGCTGTTCCACCCAGCTACCCTTCAGGTTTTCCACCTTCTTTTTGAGTAAGTTGACAATGACTTTGTTTGCCGCCTCCACCTGGCCATTGCTCCGTGGATGATGGACAGAGGCGAACCTGAGGTCAATTCCCAATTGGGTGCAGAAACTAATGAATTCTTCGCTGGCAAACTGAGGACCGTTGTCCGTCACTATCGCTTGGGGCAATCCGTGCCTGCAAATGATTTCCCCCCAAACGAAGTTTCTGATGACCTGGGAGGTTACCTTGGTTAACGGCTTGATCTCCAGCCATTTGGAGAAGTAATCAATCATAACTAGGAGGAACCTCCTCTGCCCGCTAGCTGGGGGAAAGGGTCCAACCAGATCCATTCCCCAAATGGCGAAGGGCCATGGCGCCGTGATGCTTCGAAGCCTTTGGGCGGGCAAGAGCTGGAGAGGAGCGTGTACTTGGCACTTCTGACACCTCCTTGCGAATTCAGCTGTATCCTTCCTTAAGGTCCGCCAGAAATATCCCTGCCTTACCACCCTTGCTTCCAATGTCCTTCCCCCTGAATGACTGCCGCATTCTCCAGAATGCACCTCTTTCAGGATCCTCGGGACTTCCTCCTCGGTTACGCATCTCGCGAGGAGCCCTGACAGCATCTTCCGATGCAAGCTCCCCTCCAGCATCAGGTAATGAGCCGCCTTGTGCCTAAAGCTCTTTGCATCCTTAACTTCTTCCGATAGTTCTCCCGTGGTCAGGAAAGTCACCAACGGATCCACCCATGAGGACCGCCGATTCACTTCCATCAACTCCCCCTCTTCAATGGCTGGTCGGAACAGTTCGGTTAGGGTACCTCCTCCCCGAGGCCCGAACTTCGCTAATCGATCAGCTGCCGCGCTTTCCTCCCTGGGGACATGTTGAATAGAGAATGAACGAAAACCCCCAATGAGGGCTCTTACCTTAGATAGATACCTCGCGAGAGTCGGCTCCCGGGCCTCAAACTCACCTCGGATCTGTGATGCTACCACCATCGAGTCGGTGAAGGCCTCCACATGCTGTATTTCCAGCTCCTTTGCCAAGCGAAGGCCAGCGATCACAGCCTCATACTCTGCTTGTTTGTTGCTTACAGGGAAGTGGAAAGTCACTGCTTGCTCTATGGTAACTCCCTGAGGGCTTACCAACACCACACCTCCTCCCAGGGAGTGCCTTCCTGAGGCCCCGTCGACCACCATCTTCCACGCTTCTTGCGGCCTTAGCTCTTCAGTCTCGGCCTCGGTAACATAGTCTGCCAGAAAATCCGCTACGGCCTGGGCTTTGATGGAGAGCCTCGGGACGAAAGAGATGTCAAACTCGCTTAGCTCGATGGACCACATCGCCAACCTTCCTGAATGTTCCACCCCCTCCAAGACCTTGCGAAGGGGATGGTCTGTTACCACCCTAATCGAGTGTGCTTGAAAGTAAGGGCGAAGCTTCCTAGCTGAGATGACCAAAGCATATGCTAGCTTCTCCAGGATGGGGTATCGGAGCTCCGCCTTTTTTAAGATTCGGCTTACATAATAGACGGGTAATTGCTTCTTCCCCTCTTCCCTAACCAAGACGGAGCTCACTGCCTCTCCTCCCACTCCGAGATAAGAGGCTAGGTCCTCCCCCTCCTTCGGGCTTTGAAGTAACGGAGCTTGGGAGAGTTGCCTCTTCAGCCCCTGAAAATCCTCTTCACACTCGGCCGTCCATTCGAATGCTTGGTTGCCACGAAGTACCTTGAAGAAAGAGGAACATCTATCCCCTGACCGAGAGAGGAACCTGCTCAGCCCGGCCAACTTCCCGGTCAAGCGCTGGACCTCCTTGGCACTGCGAGGCGATTCCAGGTCTAGGATAGCCTGAACCTTATCGGGGTTAGGCTCTACCCCCGCGGGAGTCAAGAGGTGTCCGAGGAATTTCCCGCGACTAGCCCCGAAGACACACTTCAAGGGGTTCAACCTCATCTTGAACCTTCGCAGGGTGGCAAATGTCTCCTCCAAGTCTCGCAGGTGGGAATCAACACACCTGCTCTTGACCATGAGGTCATCCACATAGACCTCCAGGTTCCTTCCCCTTTGATCTCGAAAGATTCGATCCATCATACGTTGGTATGTCGCCCCTGTGTTCTTCAATCCGAAGGGCATCATCTTATAGCTGAAGCATCCCTCTCTCGTGATGAAGGAAACATCCTTGACATCAGGAGGGTGAATCCGGATCTGGTGATAACCTGAAAATGCATCTAAAAAACTCATAAGAGAAAAACCAACGGCTGAGTCAACCAGTGCGTCGATTCGAGGCAAGGGGTAGCAATCCTTGGGACATGATTTATTTAATAACGAAAAATCAACACACATGCGCCATTTTCCTCCTCCCTTCTTCACCATTACCACATTGGAGATCCAGCCTGGATACTGGATCTCTGAGATGAAGCCTGCGTCCAGGAGCTTTTGGACCTCCTCTCGGATGGGGGCTTCTAGCTTGGTGGCGATGGCCCTCATCTTTTGGCGTATGGGGCGGGCTCCGGGATCCAGGTTCAAGCGATGACAGGCCACGTCCGCGTCGATGCCCGGCATGTCTGTCGCGCTCCAAGCGAAGATGTCGACGTTGCTTTGGATGCAGGCTCGCATCCGCTCCTGATCCTCGAGGCTCAAGCCTCCGCTGATCCGAATCCTTTGCGCCTCCCCCGCTCTTGTAAGCACCTCCATCTCCACCACTTCTTCGGCCGGCTCCAGCCCCGACCGCTCCCAACTTACCCTTGCCTCCTCCTGCTCAAACTCGAGCTCCTCTCCCCCAACCTCATCGACTTCCATCGCCTCCTCCAGACTCTCCTCCTGCCTCTGCTCTTCTTCATCCATCACTCCTCTCGCCTCTTCTAGGCTGATCTCCTCCACCTCTGCCAACTCCTCAACAATCTCCATCGCCTCTCCCAGGCTTACCTCCCCTTTCTCAACCCCTTCCTGCTCAGCCATCTCCTTCTCCAACTCCTCTGCCTCCGCCATCCACGACACGGTATTAACCGCCGTCACATAGCATTGCCTTGCCATCTTCGGATCCCCCCTGATCCTAACCTGCACCCCTCCATTGTTGAACTTGAGGCATTGGTGGTACGAGGAGGGTACACAGCGAAAGGCGCTGATGAGGGGGCGCCCAAAGATGGCATTGTAACTACTCGGGGCGTCCACGATTACGAACCGACAGTTCCGTGAGACGCCCCCAAGCCTCACATGCAGGCCTACTCCTCCTTCCACCTCTTTCCTTTCGCCGGAGAAGCCAAAAAGCGGTCCATCAGAAGCCAGGACCCTTTTTCCTTCCACCCTCATCTCATCGAAAGCCTTCTTGAAGATCACATTCACCGAGCTCCCATTATCCACCAGTATCCGGGAGACGGTGTAGTTCTCCACCGCTGTCTAGATCACAAGCGCGTCGCAGAACGGATCCTCGTAGTCTGGCATATCCGCGGATGAGAAAGTGATCTTCTCCTCTGGGGGGGGGGGGAGCCTGGGAGGTCGAGGCGACCCCTCGGCGGAACATGGTTTGAAGGCTCCCCTTGCGGGTTGCCTCGATCCCTACTCCCCCGTGGATCACTCCGATCCCTCCTCGGGTCCCCACGTCAATCCTGTCTTCACATCTGTCTTCCACCTCTTCCCGCTGTACTTCAACGATCCTTACAGGCGGATCCTGCCTTCCGGCCCCTCTGGCCCCTCTAATCTCCAGAAACTCTGGGCATGTGGCCGTTGCGTGACCTTCCTCCTGATGGAAGTCACAATAAGGCAACCCCACTCTGCCCCCTCTTCCTTCTCCTCCTCTCCTTCTTCCGGCTCCCCGAAATCTTCTTCCTCTTCCCCTTCCCACCTCCATAGCCTCCTGCGGCGGTGGGAAATGACCCCTTGGTCCTTGTCGCCATCCTCCCTGCTCCAGCCTTCTGGGCTCCCGGAAGTTATCTCTTCCCTGAAGTCCTCCCTGGCCCTGGGGGCGACCCTCCTGAGGCCTCCAACCCAGTCGGTTGTTTGGCTCCCTGGCCCCCCCATGCTGTTGCCCCTGCCCTCGGGGCTCTTCTCTTCTTCTATCTTCCCTCGGCTCCCTCTGCTCTCTCTGCTCTCTCTGCCTTCCCACCACCGGCTCCTTCACGTCGTCCTCGGCCAACCTGGCCAGCTTCCTCGCGAACGCGGGGTTTGCCCTCTCGAAGTCTATCTCCTTTGCCGCCCTCTCCATGAGCTCCTCAAAAGAGAGAGGGGGCACTCTCTTCAACTCCATGCTGAAAACCCTGGTCTCAGCCCCAGGGTGAAGGCGAGCATCAGCGCGTACCCCGGGACCTCCTGGACCAGGAGAATCTCCTCTTGGAACCGGTCAACATAATGACCCAGCGTCTCCTCCGGCCCTTGCCTCACTGCAAACAGGCATTCAGCCTCCTTCTTCCGCTTCTTTTAAGTCGAGAACCTCAGCAAGAAACCTCTGCGCAGATCTTCGAAACTGTAGATGGAACTCGCCGGCAACTGGTGGAACCAGTCCCTGGCCTTCTCTTTCAGAGTGATGGCAAAAAGCCTACACTTGAAGGCATCCGACATTTGCCTGATGGACACCACGTCCTCGAACCATTGCACGTGCTGAACCGGGTCATCCTTCCCGGTGTAGTAGGTCATGTCCGGCTCCCGGAACCCCTCCGGCACTGGAGCCGAGACAATGAGCTCGCTAAAGGGGGTCTCGCCTCCCGCCTAGCGAGAAGGCCCGTCTCGCGACCTCGGTTGGCTGGACCGGTCCGCGAGACCATGCCCAGGGAAGAGTTCCCGCACCGTCGCCTCCTTCTTTCCCAGATCCGCCGGAAGCTCCTTCTCGAGACGTTGGCCTGGGAAAAGCTCCCGCGTGGCTACGTCCCTCTCGCCTGCCTCCACCGGGACCTCCTTCCCGGGGCGCTGCCCTGGAGCGTTCTCGCCTAGCAGCGGAACCACCTCCACCGGAACCTGCGGCGTCTCCCACTCATTCCTTGCCGAGAAGGCCAAGTTGATCGTCTGCATGACTTCCCGCCTGAAGTCCTCAAACATTTTCTTCGTCGCCTCGTCCACCCGGGTGGGGGATCCTCCTGCGCCTGATCCTTCACCTTCGCCTCCTGCCATGGGACTTAACTCGAGATTTTCTTACACCGACTGCTTCCACGCTCACCGCACCAGAACTGTTGAAGCCAAAAATAACCTCAACAAATGTTCACGAACCAAAGTGCAGTCAATGCCTACTTCTCTCAAACCTCGACCCCTGACAGGCTGCTAAGGCCCTAACACAGACCCAAAGCCTCAGCTGGGAGGTCCCACCACACACCCGGAAGATCTCTGAGAGATTCCCCTCCAAAGCCAAATGCTGGGCTGGGAGCTCTTCAGAAGGCACTAGAGTGGGAGGAAAAAAATGATAAGCCTGCCTTCCAAAGAGCCCCTATGGGTCTTTTTATAGTCTTCCTTTGACCTGAAAATACTGAAATACCCCTGAGGGGTCTGCCAATAGCCAAATCCCGCTGTCATTCCAAGGGCATTTGGGTAATTTTACCTCGGGATAATATACGTTATAAACTAATCCCCTTTACGAGCGCCGGGCCCTACCACGTGGGCCCACTTGGCGAGAACCCTAGCCGAGAAGGCTCTCGCTGGACCCCCACCCGGGCCAACCTTGGCGAGACCCCTTGCCAGGGAGGTTCGCGCTCTTCACGGTCTTTAAACTATCGCGACCGAAGGCCTACCTGGGGCCTTCTCGCCTCCCCTGGGCGGGAGCCAGCCCTAAGGCGGAAGCTTCCGTGGTCAGGCCCTATGCTTCGGTCGTTCGACGATCTCTCCTGCCGAGAGGTCGACCATCTGCCCTGGTCGGTCGACGATCTCTCCTGCCGCGAGGTCGACTATCTGCCCTGGTTCCCTCAGCTTTCGCCTGCCCTTGGCGAGAGCTCCTATAGGGCGAGAACTCCACAAGCATGCCTCAGGGTTAACCCGAGGTTAGCCTGAGACTAACCCAATCCTGACTGTTGAAGCCTTTGGGTCCCTCCCAGCGAATATGGGGTTGTACACCCCACTCTTTTGACAGAAGTATTCGCCTTATGTACTGGGAATGACTCCATTGATTTGTCTGGAGAGGAATATGATTCATTGTTAGATCGAATGGGTCACTCTGCTGTGAACCCTAATAAACTGCTGAAAAAGAATTTATCAATTGAAATTCAATTTTTTGTTGATGTTGTTGGGAAAGTGCTTCTGGCAAAGAACTTAGCTCATGATACAATCTCAAGGTATCAGTTATGCTTAATGGGAGCATTAGTTGATAAGAAACATCTGGATTGGGGATCAATCTTCTTTAATTTGATCAAGAAGAAAATTAGCAAAAGCTGTGTCAGTTTGGGGAGGATTATAGGGGTTTTCCTACATTACAGGTGCCCTGATCTACTGGTTTCAAGTGGGATGCACATCAATGCATCCAAAAGGCTCACCTGTGCCCTTTTCAGCAGGTGGGACAGGCAGATTATCAACCCCAACAGGGCTGCTGCAGCAACATCTGCTTTAGGCACAAGGACAGCCTCAGTCACTCCGCCTCAGGTCTCTGCCCCAGCAGAAGATTCTCCTGCTTCTCCTCCTCCTCCAGTTGTCTCTGCCTCAGTCTCCACATCAACCTCACCACTCATCTCAACCATAGCCATATCTTCCCCCATTATAATCTCATCACCTATTTCACCTCCTCCAGCAACTACCTCAGAACCATTCCACCCTCTGTACTTCTATCCACCTGTCACCACTCCATCATTTCATCTTCTGGATGACTCCTTCATGGATGATTCTCCTCCTACTCCTCCTGAGATTCCATCTACATCTTCCTACCAACAACTTCTACAGGACATACTCTCTCAATCATCCTTCACCCCATCCTTTTCCTCTCCCTTATCATCCATCTCCACTCCAGTAACATCGATCTCAACAAATCCTACTACTGAGCCATCAATCCCTAAACCTCCTACCTCCACACCATCCATTCCATAAGTTCCAGCCAACATCATTCCAGCTACATCAACTCCTACCTATACTCAAGCCCCTCTTGAGCATATAGATTTTTCAGCTTTGGCAGACAGGTTGTATGAGCTGCTAGCCCCCAGGCTAACCCCATTGTTGGATACCACCTTGGCTCCACTTCTGAAAAATGTTCAGGAGCTGTCTACCAGGCTATCTACCTTCCTCTGGGTGCCTTGATCCAGTTATCACTGAATCCAGGCAGGGGGAGATGCCTAATGAAGCTCTGGATTTGCTTGAGGCTGCTGATGTTTCAGAACCTGCTCCAATATTTGCAGTGGATCTTCAGAGCCTGCTGTCAGTTTTTGATACTGTGTACTTCAATTCTCTACCAGTTCAACAAGTTGAAGACCTTACTAAGGCCATTGTGCCTATTTTAGAATGTGATCCTAGCCTGATTGCATCATATGTCAACTCTTTCAAGGCTGAGGATATTGTTGCTTCTATTTTTACTGCTGCTGCTACTGTTGTTACATCTATTGGATCTTCTGACATTAAAATGCTGTCTGTTGGTGCTGATGTTGCTGCTGTTGACGAACTTACTACTTATCTGGAAGAACCTAAACCTGCTGCTCCAATTACTTCTGCTCTTATTGCTGCTTCAATAAGTTGTGTTTCTACTGCTGCTGCTGCTCCTGCTCTGACTCCTGAACAACTGAAACAACAAGAGAAGTACATAAAATGCATTGATGATCTGTATGATAGACCCCAGAGCTCAGAAAGTTATCAGTTTCACACTGACTCTGATGACTCTTCTGGTACCATTGCAAAGAAAAGGAAGGCCAGAAGCAAGTCTATGATGAAGGTCCCTCCTGCTAAGGCCAAGGATGCTAATGATATACCCTACTATATTCTGCATGATTGCCAGATAACTGAACCATGGATGCAATATTCTAAAAACCAACTAAAGGCCATAAAGAAGAAAAGAAAGTTTGATAAGTATGAGAAAGGTTCATCCCAGGTTCAGCCTCCTCCTCCTCCAGATTCAGGATTAGGTGGAGGCTCAGCTTCTCAAACCTCAGCTCCAAAGCAAAGTTCCTCCCAATCCTCATAAAGATATCATCCCAGGTGGCAATATCAAAGGGGTTATGTAACGACCCTATCCGTTAAATGACGTATAGTAGAAGGTCCGGCCGGGGCCCCACACTATATGCCACAAACAGACGGTGAGGTCACAGGATAATACCAAACCATACGAATCCTAACTCAGAGCATTCTAGCGGAAGCTTTAAGTTACAACTTTGAACTCTCAACCGGAATGTCCAATATATAAAATCACCTTTATATATAAAACTATGGAATGTACAATAAAGGTCTTGGCCTTAAGGCCTTACAGTTCCTCTTTACATACAACATGTTTTACAAACCTCGGCGCGCAGGCCGGCCATACATGAGTAAAAGAGAACAACCAAAACATTCGCTTAGCCTTCAAGGGCTAGCCGCAGCAGCAGCAGCAACAGTAGTAGGGCTTCAGCCCATCACTTACCACTTGGCTCTCCAGCACCTGCACGGGAACAATCCACCCAACCGGTGGCAAACAATGCAACGGTCAGCATTCAGCTGACCCAATTATAACAATCCTACCCCTTTCTCGGGGCATGAGCATTCTTTCCCTGCAAGCATGGCATCATCAAATAGCAACTATGTGCGCGCAGGCACATTCAAGCCATCACAACTATCGGCCACACGGCCCGACAGTCCGTGCACTCAGGGCACATTCTTGGTGTACCGGAATACCAGGGTCAACACCACCGTCTATACGGTATTTGAGCATTCTAGTCTTTCCGGCGCGCGGGCCTAAGACTCTCATTAGGCGCTCCAACAAAACCTATAACCAGGCTTCCAAGTCGGACGGACCTAATGCAGGTACGGATCAGCCACCCCCCGTTGCTCAAGTCGCCGTGTCACCTCGAATACGGAAGTATCCATGGCTATTTATAGGCGCGGGTCGGTTTCACCTTTCCTGTTCGGCAATCTGCCTTTTCATCGCGTTGCAGCCCAACGGCTCAACCACTCACAAAGTGGCAACACACGGCCACAAGAGTTGCATCCAACCCTCTTCATTTCCTGGACATCGTCTAGTACTTCCTGCCGCACCAAGCAATAGGTAGGCACAAGGCATCACAAGCCATAATCACGGAGCCTTCTCCGATATGCAAACAAGCATCACCAATCTAGACTACATCCAGATGGGCTTCACACAGCATGCCTAGAGCCGTACTCCAATTCCGGCCTCTAACAAGGGGGACTTCACATATCTACCCCAAGGGACACCATAACCCACCGCACACTCGCGGGGAAGGGATTTCCCTATACAATGCAGAAAAGAAGGACTTCACATGTCCAAGGAGGGAGATCGTTACCCTTGTCGATCTCTTCGGAGCCATCGAAAACTAGCTGGTGAGAAGGACCGCAGCAGCCTTGCCTTCACAACGCCGGCTTCGGATCACGAATCGGACCACGGGAGCTCCGCCGGTGGCTTGCTCTCCTCCTCCTTCTTCTTCCTCCTTTCTCTCTTCCTTAAGCACAAATGAAGAATGACTTCTTCCTTGACGAATTTAATCCAGCCAAGAATCACCTGAGCCCTTGGATCCAAAGAGAGAATCTGAACGGCCACGATCTGCACAAAAAAACCCAATTTTTGGCTGACACGGCCTGTGACACGCCCGTGTCACAGGCTGTGTACCCTTAAGCGGCACACACAGTTTGAACCGACTGAACAACACGGGTATCGACACGCCCGTGTCAAACCTGACACGCCCGTGTCAAACCTGAGACACGCCCGTGTCAAACCTGCTTCATCGATTGCACCCAGTACACGGGTCGGAACACGGCATCGGACACACCCGTGTCCCACCTGACACGCCCGTGTTCACGGCCGTGTTCAAGGCCGTGTACCATTCTGACTCAAACAGGCCAATTTCGAAATTTAATTCGAACACGCCCTGGGACACGCCTGTGTCGGAGGCCGTATCCCAGGCTCGACAATCGTCGACTCCCAATCATCGACTAACCTGAACACGCCCTGGGACACGCCCGTGTCCCAGGCCGTGTACCCCCGACACGCCCTGGGACACGCCCGTGTCCCAGGCCGTGTAAAATTTCATGTACCTCAAAAATCATTTTGAGTCCTTTGGGGTCTTTTTGGGGTGTTACAACCCTCCCCCCTTAACAAAATTTCGTCCCGAAATTTGCACGGTAAGGAAACAAGAACCAGCAATGCTATAACTATGTTATAACAAAAAGTACATGGTCTACAGTTTATACAAATAACTCGGGAAACTCAGCTTGCATGGTCTGCTCTCGCTCCCATGTTAGCTCTTCACGGCCACAATTGTCCCATCGGACCTTGACAATCCCGATCACTTTGTTCCGCAACTGTTTCTCGGCTCGATCCTTGATCCGAATGGGTCTAACCCTCGTCGTTAGCCCATACTCGACCGGTACCCGATCATTCTCCACTACTTGAGCTGGATCCTTCACCGCCTTACGAAGGACTGAGATGTGAAATACATCATGTAATCCACCCAAGTCTGCTGAAAGTGCTAGTCGATAAGCAGCTTCCCCAACTCGCTCCACCACCTCAAACGGACCAAGATACCTCGGACTTAGCTTTTTCAAACGCCGAATCCTGGACACACCTTTGAAGGGTTTGATCTTCAAATATACCCAATCACCCACCGCGAAGTCCACGTTCCGGTGTTTGGCATTGTAGTACTTTGCTTGACGATCTTGGGCTATCAATAGCCTCTCCCGAATAGAGCGTATGAGCGAGGTCGCTTCTTCGACTTCCTTTTTCCCATTCAGCTTAGATTCGCCTGCTTCTGCCCAAGCTAACGGTGTACGGCATTTCCGACCATACAACGCCTCAAATGGTGCCATACCAATACTCGCCTGGTAGCTATTATTATAGGCAAATTCGACGAGAAATATATAATCTTCCCATCTCTTACCAAAGTCTAGGGCGCACATGCGGAGCATGTCCTCCATCGTCCTGTTGGTTCGTTCAGTCTGGCCATCCGTTTGGGGATGAAAGG
This sequence comes from Platanthera zijinensis, assembly GCA_039513925.1. NCBI lineage: Eukaryota > Viridiplantae > Streptophyta > Magnoliopsida > Asparagales > Orchidaceae > Platanthera > Platanthera zijinensis. The sequence continues at coordinate 137,050,005 of CM077081.1, forward strand.
CCGTACTAAACGCTAACTTTGTACCCAACATTTGATGAACGAGCCGCCAATCATTCGATGTGAACCGCCCATCACGGTCACTAACGATGCTCCGAGGAACACCGTGCAGTCGAACAACCTGCTCCACATAAAGCTTGGCCAAGGTTTCCACTGAATCGTCTCTTCTGTTTGGAAGGAAGTGCGCCACTTTCGTCAACCGGTCCACAATCACCCAGATTGAATCATGACCGCGTTGAGATCTCGGCAACCCGTGCACGAAATCCATCGAAATATCATCGAACTTCCACTCCGGAATAGGTAACGACTTCAGGAAACCGCCAGGCTTCTGGCATTCTGCTTTCACTAACGCACAGGTATTGCATTCAGCCACATAACGTGCGACATCTTTCTTTAGTCCGGGCCACCAGAACAACTTTTTCATATCTCTGTACATCTTTGTGCTCCCTGGGTGAACTGAGTACTTTGCAAAGTGAGCTTCGTACATCAACTCTTCCCTCAATTTACCCACACTTGGGACGCACACTCGGCCATTTCTTCTTAACAACCCGTTATCCCAAGAGAATTGGTCATCCGGCCCATCTTTAGCGTAGCGCTGGAGACTTTCATCAAGCTCCGTTGCTCGCCGAACTCTGTCCATAAGGTCATATTGCACCTCCGTCCAGTTCAAGCATGCATCGGTTGACGCACCCTTATCAACGCAAGATATCTCCATTGCTTCCAATTCCTGGATCAAGCGCTGATCATGCTTCTGCAACCAGCTTGCCCGCACCGGAGTCTTCCGACTCAAAGCATCAGCGACCACACTTCCCTTCTCGGGAGTATAGTGAATCTCGAAGGTGTAGTCCCCGAGGAACTCCATCCATCTTCGTTGTCACATATTCAGATCCTTCTGATCCAACAAATACTTTAGGCTCTTGTGATCCGTATAGATATCCACTTTAACGCCATATAGATAGTGCCGCCACAACTTGAGCGCAAAGATTACCGCCGCCAACTCCAAATCATGGACGGGGTAATTCCGCTCATGCACTTTCAACTGACGCGAGCCATAAGCAATCACTTTACCAAACTGCAAAAGAACGCAGCCTAAGCCGCTCCCAGATGCATCACTATAGATCTCATACCCATCGGTACCACATGGCGATGTCAACACAGGCGCCGTGGTCAAACGACTCTTCAAGTCTTCAAAAGCTCGCGCGCACTCCGGCATCCAAATGAACTTTTGATCTTTTCTCGTCAGCGTGGTCAGAGGTAAAGCAATCCGTGAGAAGTTTTCCACAAACCGTCTATAGTAGCCCGCAAGTCCAAGGAAGCTCCTGACCTCGGCCACTGAAGACATCACTGGCCAATCTCGGATGGCACTTATCTTCAACGGATCCACCGCGATACCCTCTCCGCTTACCACATGGCCTAAAAAGGCTACTGAAGAGAGCCAGAACTCACACTTTGAGAACTTGGCATAAAGCTTATTCCTCCGCAGGGTATGCAAAACCAACCGCAAATGGTTTGCGTGATCCTCTTCCGACTGAGAGTATACTAAGATGTCATCGATAAACACAATAACAAACAAATCCAAGTACTCTCGGAACGTTCGATGCATTAGGTCCATAAATACCGAAGGCGCGTTACATAGGCCAAACGGCATTACCGTGAACTCATAATGACCGTAGCGTGTTCCAAACGCCGTCTTGGGAATGTCACCTTCCCGAATCCTTAGCTGATAATATCCCGATTTCAAATCCAACTTGGAATAGACCGTTGATCCCGCCAGCTGATCAAAGAGGTCATCAATCCGTGGGATCGGATATTTGTTTTTCTCCGTCAGCTTATTCAACTCGCGGTAGTCAATACACAACCGTAAGCTACCGTCTTTCTTTTTCACAAAGAGGACAGGCGCGCTCCAAGGTGACATACTTGGGCGTATATATCCCTGCTCCAACAACTCTTGCAATTGGACTTTCAACTCAGCCATCTCTTTTGGCGCGATGCGATATGGAGAGCGGGCCACAGGTTTCGCACCTGGCACCAACTCAATAGAGAAGTCAATCTCCCGCTGGGGTGGTAACCCAGGAAGATCTTTAGGAAACACGTCGGCAAACTCTGACACAACTGGCACTTCACCGACACTGGCCTTTGGCTCAACAGCCTGAATTAGCGTGAAGAATAACTCCGCGCCCTTCCGAACAGCATTGATGACTTGGAGTGCAGACAACAGAGTCCCGCCAACTCCTCGCATACCAGCGAACTTCGTCACAAGCCCGGTATTCTGGCCCAGTGTAATCTCTTTGGAGTTGCAATCAATAAAGGCACGCTGCTCCGAGAGCCAGTCCATACCAAAGATCACATCGAACTCCGATAACGGTAGCACAGCTGCACTCAAACCGAAATCCCGACTTCCTATTTGCACATCCACATCGCAAGCCCTATCCGCAAGCATCACACAGCCATTCAGCAATAGCACCCCTGTACTATCCACCGTCACATGACTTGGTACCCCAATTCGAGATACGAAATCCTCAGACAGAAAAGAATGCGAAGCACCCGTATCAAACAGGGCTCTCGCCAAATTATTCCGAATCAGGACAAAGCCTGCAGCACACACACATGCACAAGCTAAACATAACCAAAACCATAGCACATAAGCAAGTAAGCTAACTCAACTCGTACCTGTGACGACGTCACTTTGCTTAATCGCTTCCTGTTGGCCAAGTTGATAGATTTGGGGCTGCACCTGAGACGCAGAGGAATCAACCACCGCTTTGCCCTTCTCAGCATACGACGCACCCGTCTTCTTGTCCCCTTTGGGCTGTACAACCCGACAGTCACGAGCTATATGCCCCACCCGGCCACAGTTATAGCATGTACGAGCATCCGGCCTTGATGTCGCTCCCGACACAACGGTCGTAGTCACTTGCCCAGATGGCTTGGACCTCTTGTCCCCTTTCTTCTGGTAAAATGATTTGCTTGGGCGAGGTGCTTGAAACTCTGGCTTCGACACCACCAAGCCCTTATTCCCTTGCACTCGCCGCATGTCCTTCTCCAATGCGCACGCAGTATCAACCAATGCCTGAAACCCTTGGCTCACAGAACTCGAAAGCAGGAATCGCAACTCATCCCGCAATCCTTCATAGAACCGATTCGTTTTCCTTTGGTCATCCGCGAAGATTGTACCCGCATATCATCCCAACCTGGTAAACTCATGCAAGTAGATATCCACACTATCTTCCCCTTGCTTTAACCGTTGGAACTCATTTTCCATCGCAATGCGTTGCGCCGCTGGGACATGTTTCGCCAGAAATATCCGAGAGAACTCCTCAATCGACACTTGCGTTAATTGCCTGCCCGCCAAATGGTGTACCTCAACCTCGTCCCACCACAACCGCGCCTCTCCTTCAAGCATGAAGGTGGCTAAGGTGACCTTTAGAGTTTCCTCCACCCTGATCGCTGTCATTATCCTCTTGACACGCGATAACCAATCTTCCGCCTGCGTTGGGGATCCCATTCCCGCAAACGTAGGAGGACTGAAGCTCATGAATTGCTTCAACTGTCGGTCAGCTGCTCGTGGATCTACAGCCTCAACCGGCTCGGGTCTTACATCAACACGAACTGGCACTACTGCCGGCTGTGCTTGCCCGGTCGGCTGAATCATGGCAAATAGCGCCTCAGCAACTAAACGAACAGTTTCCGCAGATGGAGGAGGTATTGGCACCTCAGCTGGTGCCGCACTCTCATCAGAGCGCTGGGGCTCAGACTGCCCAGCACCACTACGTGTCACCTATAGGTGGACAAGACACACATTAGCGAACGTATACAAGCAAAACAACACAAAAAGGAACGCGCAGATTCCTCAAACAAGATTTTGTACATTCCTTCATGGACATTCCAGAGTTCATTAGCGTTACAGCAGGTCGCACAAACACGTGCTCGCCACCCCACAAAAGAATTCGACCACGAATTCGAAGGAGGAAGACCGACAAAAGCTGATACCAAAATGTAACGACCCCATCCGTTAAATGACGTATAGTAGAAGGTCCGGCCGGGGCCCCACACTATATGCCACAAACAGACGGTGAGGTCACAGGATAATACCAAACCATACGAATCCTAACTCAGAGCATTCTAGCGGAAGTGTTAAGTTACAACTTTGAACTCTCAACCGGAATGTCCAATATATAAAATCACCTTTATATATAAAACCATGGAATGTACAACAAATGTCTTGGCCTTAAGGCCTTACAGTTCCTCTTTACATACAACATGTTTTACAAACCTCGGCGCGCAGGCCGGCCATACATGAGTAAAAGAGAACAACCAAAACATTCGCTTAGCCTTCAAGGACTAGCCGCAGCAGCAGCAGCAACAGCAGTAGGGCTTCAACCCATCACTTACCACTTGGCTCTCCAGCACCTGCACGGGAACAATCCACCCAACCGGTGGCAAACAATGCAACGGTCAGCATTCAGCTGACCCAATTATAACAATCCTACCCCTTTCTCGGGGCATGAGCATTCTTTCCCTGCAAGCATGGCATCATCAAATAGCAACTATGTGCGCGCAGGCACATTCAAGCCATCATAACTATCGGCCACACGGCCCGACAGTCCGTGCACTCAGGGCACATTCTTGGTGTACCGGAATACCAGGGTCAACACCACCGTCTACACGGTATTTGAGCATTCTAGTCTTTCCGGCGCGCGGGCCTAAGACTCTCATTAGGCGCTCCAACAAAACCTATAACCAGGCTTCCAAGTCAGACGGACCTAACGCAGGTACGGATCAGCCACCCCCCGTTGCTCAAGTCGCCGTGCCACCTCGAATACGAAAGTATCCATGGCTATTTATAGGCGCGGGTCGGTTTCACCTTTCCTGTTCGGCAATCTGCCTTTTCATCGAGTTGCAGCCCAACGGCTCAACCACTCACAAAGTGGCAACACACGGCCACAAGAGTTGCATCCAACCCTCTTCATTTCCTGGACATTGTCTAGTACTTCCTGCCGCACCAAGCAACAGGTAGGCACAAGGCATCACAAGCCATAATCACGGAGCCTTCTCCGATATGCAAACAAGCATCACCAATCCAGACTACATCCAGATGGGCTTTACACAGCATGCCTAGAGCCGTACTCCAATTCCGGCCTCTAATAAGGGGGACTTCACATATCTACCCCAAGAGACACCACAACCCACCGCACACTCGCGGGGAAGGGATTTCCCTATGCAATGCAGAAAAGAAGGACTTCACATGTCCAAGGAGGGAGATCGTTATCCTTGTCGATCTCTTCGGAGCCATCAAAAACTAGCTGGTGAGAAAGGACCGCAGCAGCCTTGCCTTCACAACGCCAGCTTCGGATCACGAATCGGACCACGGGAGCTCCGCCGGTGGCTTGCTCTCCTCCTCCTTCTTCTTCCTCCTTTCTCTCTTCCTTAAGCACAAATGAAGAATGACTTCTTCCTTGACGAATTTAATCCAGCCATGAATCACCTGAGCCCTTGGATCCAAAGAAAGAATCTGAACGGCCACGATCTGCCCAAAAAAACCCAATTTTTGGCTGACACGGCCTGTGACACGCCCGTGTCACAGGCCGTGTACCCTTAAGCGACACACGCAGTTTGAACCGACTGAACAACACGGGTATCGACACGCCCGTGTCAAACCTGACACGCCCGTGTCAAACCTGAGACACGCCCGTGTCAAACCTGCTTCATCGATTGCACCCAGTACACGGGTCGGAACACGGCATCGGACACGCCCGTGTCCCACCTGACACGCCCGTGTTCACGGCCGTGTTCAAGGCCGTGTACCATTCTGACTCAAACAGGCCAATTTCGAAATTTAATTCGAACACGCCCTGGGACACGCCCGTGTCGGAGGCCGTGTCCCAGGCTCGACGATCATCGACTCTCAATCGTCGACTAACCTGAACACGCCCTAGGACACGCCCGTGTCCCAGGCCGTGTACCCCCGACACGCCCTGGGACACGCCCGTGTCCCAGGCCGTGTAAAATTTCCTGTACCTCAAAAATCATTTTGAGTCCTTTGGGGTCTTTTTGGGGTGTTACAGGTTATCAGTCCAGAAGGGGACAATATAGAGGAAATCAAAGAGAACACAGATTTCAAGCAAGGGAAAGACAAAGACACATGGACTCAACTCAAGGTCTTTTCCCTTATAAACTCAGAGAAACTATTGATACAAGAACTCCTACTGCTTCAGAAACTGTCACCAAATATGAGCCTGCAGTTCCTTTTGAAGATCCAGAGAACAATCCATTATCATGGACTGCTAGGATGAAAGAACTTGCTGTCTTAGATCAGCTGAAGAAGGCCAGAGAACAAGGGAAAGACACGTCCAACATTACTACCTTGTCCGATCAAAGAGAGGAAGAACTGGAAAGGTATGCATCAAGGAAATTCTTTGACCCAGTGGACTATATGAAACTGCATCCTGAGGCTATTGTTCCCAGGGCTAGATCTCAAATCTCCTTAGGTGCAAAGGATGATAGAAGGTCAAAGAAAGAAGCTCTAAATCCCAACAGGGAAATCTTATTTAAGAAGGGAAGAGAAAAGAAATGACATTTGTAAGCAGACAGTATACTCATTTTGAACATTTGCTGATATTCCATCTGATTGCTGCTATGTTGCATGATCTGCTCTATTGTGTTAGATTTTTGTTTTTATGTATGTTGATTTTTTATTTATTACTGAGTTCTGTAAATAGTAATCCTAACCTAAATAGGGGGAGAATGTTGGAACACCCTATTACTAATTTGGGCAAGGATCACTATGTTTTTAGGAAATCAGTTTGACCTAGATGTATAGTTGGAAAGGTCAAGTTAGAATGAGTCTAGGGCTTAGAATTTAGGTTTAAAGCTGCCCCCATGACCATTCAAGGATTCAGACTTAGAGCTGAAGCAAAGACAGTTTTCGTCGAGCTCAGGTCGACGAAACGTCAAACTCTATTCGACGCTCTCTGAGCTCAACTCTGCAAAATCGTCGAACTCCGGTCGACGATCTTCGAGCTCAGATCGACGATCTGCCTGCAGCTTGTTTCCAAATCTCTGAGCTCAGGTCGACGATCGTAGAGCTCAGGTCGACGTTTTCTATCTGATGTTCAATCCAATCGCTGAGCTCAGGTCGACAATCGTAGAGCTCAGATCGACATTTTTCTGAGAGATCGATGACTTTGAGGATTCAAATTCAGTCAGCTTTTGGAATGTTTTTCAAATTCTCTCAGCATTTATTTCAAGAGATTTGCTAGCCGTTTTAATTTATTCTGGAGCAAGTTTCAAGGGATTTATCAGAGATTGTTTATTGGGCTTTCCTCCAGAAGACAAAATATTTATGGAGGACATTTATTGACTGCTAACGGCTATCTTGGAAAAAGGATCATCAGAGAATAAAACATCCTACAACAGATCAAGAAAAAATCTATCTATCACTCAATACAGACATACACAGATATTCAGAAAAACTCAGAGGAAAATCAAGTGATCAATCCTGAAGAGTTTGAATAAATATTGGCATACTGAAAAGTGATCATAGCTTCAACATCAAGGACTCCAGACAATTCATATTTCAACCTCTGCTGAAACCATCTTCTGCTGGAGATCTGAAGCTTTTGAAGACCTATCACCCTAACGAAGCTTTCATCTCTGAACCATCTACATCTCAGGGGGAGCTTTGACATCACAATCAATCCACTAAGTCTTCTCTCAGTGATTGAGACAGAGAATACAACTTCACCTCTTCCTTTTTCTTTTCCTGCTGTAAAAGGGTTATCAAGACTCCATTCAAAAGTTTTGATTTTGGTTCTGAAAGCCTTGTCAAAACTCAGTGGTGGCAAGACACCTGATCATAAAATCCAGTTTGGTTTTTGAGCACCTTATCAAAAGCTCATTAATGCCCAGGACACCTGATCAACTCATCCTATAGTGGATTCCTACCAAGGGTGGTAGAAGAGTGGATGCACCCAGGTTTTTGGGGAACCACTATAGCTCCTTGTGTCTTCTTGTTTCTTATGCATATTCTTTGTTGTGTGCTGTGGTTTTTATTTTACTGCTTTAGTTTTATTTCTACATAAAAGCACCTTACACCTATACATAAATTAAGCCTTTACTGCTGTGCAATTTTAAATTGTAAATTTACTTTAAAATACTCTATTCACCCCCCCCCTATAGAGTTAAGATAGATATTTCCCTCACTTTCAGAGGGGTCGTTGGGTTATGCCTGTGAAGGTGAGTAGCAGGTAGTACTGGAATGTGGAATTCAAGGAAAATGCCCTTGTGTTGTTTGTGTTGTGGCTACAATGTAGCCAGTCCTTTATGGATAATGAAGTCAATCCTATTTGGACAGTGTGGCTAATGTGACGGCAGTCCTTGGCGGACGTTTTGGCGATTGCGAGCTGCGAGCTCTAAAAGGCCTCATGCCGAAGAGTAAAGGTGAAGTCGACACGCGTCTTTTATTATAGCCGCAAGTACGATGTGCTTGGTGATGGCAAGGCGATTTGAGCAAACGGGGGGGTGGTGGATCTGTACCTGCGTTATGTTGGCTATACAAGGAAGTGCCAATGCATTGGGCTTTCGTATGCAGCATAATGAGAGTCTTAGGCCTGCACGCCATAAAGACTAAATGCTTAATGGTGTTGATCCCGGTTCACCGGTATACCCAAAAGTGTGCCTGGGAGCACAGATCGTCGAGCCAGGTGGCCGACGGTTGTAATGGATTGCTTGTGCGTGAGAGCACAATATGTATGATATCTATCTATTGATGTATTGCTCTATAGGAAAGGAATGCCACTGCACCGGAAAAGGGGTAAGATTGTTATAAATTGGTTGGCTGATTGCTGACCGTAGCCTTGTTTGCCACCTTCTAGGTGGATTGTCCCTGTGCAGGTGCTGGAGATCCAAGCCGAAAGTGAAGGGCTGATGCCCCTGCTGCTGCTGTTGCTGCTCTTACTGTTGCAGCTAGCCCTTGAAGGCTAGCTAATATATTTTCTTTTGTTCATGTATGGCCGGCCTGCGCGCCGATGTCTATAATCCATACTATTTAAAGAGGTATTGCAAGGCCTTAAGGCAAAAGTGTGTTATTTGTTATCCCCTCGTTTGAGTGGTTGTATATATAACCTTGGCAATATATATAGTAGATATTCCTTGTTTGAGTTAAGCATACTGTTTATTATTCCGCTAGCATGCTCTGAGTTTGGATGCGTTAGTGGTATTAACTTATAACCTCACTGTCTGTTTTTGGCATATAGTGTGGGGCCCCGACCGGACCTTCTATTATATGTTGTTTAACGGGTGGAGTCATTACACGCATTGAAAAACATGGCCTGCCGATCCTGAGCAACCTTCATTTGCTCCTGAATTGTTCGCACGACCTTGCAAGCATTAGCCATCACCTATTTTCTCAAAAGTTTGGTGTCTCCCACCTCTATACATGATATCGGTGGTCAACACCGCCTTCCATACAAAGCCTTGTATGGCGCAATTTGATACTTGCTTTGAAACTATTATTGTAAGAAAACTCTACCATAAAAAGGTAATCTTCCCCCCTCTTGCCAAAATCAAGGGTACACATTCCTTGAACATCCTCCATTGTACGATTTGTCCATTCTGTTTGACCATCGGTTTGAGGATGGAATTTCGTACTAAACTTGAGCTTTGTGCCCAGAATCTTTAGTACCAATCCCCAGTCTTTAGATATGAACTGTCCATTGCGATCACTAATAACACTTTTTGAAATTCTGAACAGCCGCACAATATTGTGAATGTACAGTTCTACCAACTTTTCCACACTGTTCTCCTTCCGATTCGGGATGAAGTGAACGACTTTGGACAAGCGATCCACGATCACCCAAATCGCATTGTTATTCTACAGCGACCCAGGTAACCCATGCACAAAATCCATAGAGATATCATCAAATTTCCACTCAGAGATAGGAAGATGATTTAGGAACCCGCTCGGCTTTTGACACTCAGGCTTCACTAAGGCACAAGTTTGGCATCAACTCACATACAAAGTGACATCCCGCTTCAAACCAGGCCACCAAATGGATTTCTTCATATCCAAGTACATCTTTGTACTCTCCGAGTGAATGGAGTATTTCGTGAAATGGGCCTTAAACATTAACTCCTCATGGAGGTTATCGAACTACGGTACACATACACTTTCATCCTTCTTTAAGATCCCACTAACCATCTCCAAGTTATTACCCTCTCCATTTTAAGCTTCCATCTCGAATGGCTGGTGTTGGAACACCCTATTACTAATTTGGGTAAGGATCACTATGCTTGTCTTAGGAATCCCAGTTGACCTAGTTGTATAGTTGAGAAGGTCTGTAAGGCCCCCCTCCCGGAACTCAACACACGGCACGAGGGGAGTCTTATGCCCGAAATAGCCGCCTTGCGGTAGCACTAACACACGGGTTAGCCTTTACCACAAGACTCCTATTCCGCCGGCTACAATCCATATCACAATAATTATGCCAACCCAACCATAACAGAAAAGTAAAACTAAAAGCAGTTCAGTTCACAGCTAAGTTAAAGTCCAAAAGTAGCGGAAGATAACAAGCACAACAGGCTTGTACAAAAGAAACAAGAGTCTAGAAATGTTTTGCCAAACGGCTACATGAAAACACTCACTACTGTCACTGACGGTGCCGATGGCACCACCACCTCAGGTCCTATCATCCGGGCCTAGCTGTCCTGCAGCATAGTCCGTTGCCGCTCTACCTGCGGGGTTTCCTCCTAAAAAGGAAGACGTAGCAACCGTTAGTCATAAGACTAAGTGGCTTCACATCCGCTCCCCCGGCGACTCTGATGCGCGTAAAATACGGCAAGCGTACCGGTCGCTCAAGTAATAAAGTTGGGAATGAATCCCCGGATGTCGGTCTCTTGAGGAATGCAATTGGCGTCGAACGATTTAGACTCTGAAACTATCGTTATGAGAGTTAATTGAAATAAACAGAAAAAGAAAGGGGCTTTGGTTGGTGGTCTTACGACCGATTACACTAATTAAACTATGCGGGTCGCAATCACCGCTTCGCAAGGCGAGATGGATGTAGCGGCCGCGATGCCGTACTTCGGTGGGCGAGTGGGCGGTAAGCTAGTGAGTGAAGTGTGTGATGTGAAGTGAAATGAAGTGAAGCAAATGCGTGGAGTGAACGAAAGAGAGCGAAGCGCGTTAACAACGAATCTCACAAGCAAGATGAAAGCATAAACATTTCATTGCAAAAGAGATTAATCCATTCATACATGCATACATAAACCATACAACAAGAAAGGTTGGAGAAAGCTAAACCACAAGAGTGAAGATCCTTCGCGGGTGTTGGCCGGAGGTGCGGGTTGTCAAACCGCTTCCAAGCGCAGTCCGTGGAGGGCTTCCGGTACCGCCGAGCTGTCACTTCGGTGGCCTTTAAGTCCGTTCTTGAGGCAAGCTTCGTCGTCTTCCTCGGTGAAGAACTTGGAGAAGAGCTTTAATGGCCGGAGGATCGCCGGAGGATGAGGGATGCTTCGGAATCACGGGAGAAAGTCCTCCCGTTGGTAGGAATGGAGGTGGAGGTGAATGGGACTGCTGGAGGGCGAAACGGCGGACCGGCGAAGGTTCCGTAACAATCGTCTCGCCCTAATTCGCGGAACAGCGTATTTATAGCTTGCAGAATAAATAGCGCGCACGACCACTGGCGCACGACCAGTGGTCGTGCGCGACCAAGGTCAGCGCCCGTGCGTGAGCAACCTGCAGACCTGCATCAGAAAATCAGTAGTCGCGCACGATCAGCAGCGCACGATCAGTGATCGTGCGAGGCAAGGCTGATGATCGTGCGGAAATAGCCAGACAGACTTTTGCAAAATGGATATGACTGCGCACGATCGTCGGCGCACGAGCAATGGTCGTGCGCGGTATGGCAGTGATCGTGCGGAAGGTTCAAGACAGAGTTCCACAAATGAGACCGGGCTGCGCACGATCAGTGATCGTGCGCCAGGAGGTCGATGGTCGTGCGTGGGTAAAAACGCACGACCACTGACTCCTTTGCCAAAAATAGTGAAACGCCTATCCCGAATGCCCTCACGATCCCCGAACCTGCAGGACAACTGCACGGGGCATCGATCGCGGCAGCCACAGCGAACAGTGATAAACATAGCAAGAAAGTAAATGCACGCAAGCACGGAAATGGGCTAAAAAGGTGCACAGGGCGTGGAAAACCGTAGCGAACCAAAAGGAGTGCAAATGGCGCTAAACGGTGTGCAAAGACATGGAAATAGGCCTAGATGAGTCCAAAATATAGTATAAAATAGGGACTCATCACACCCCCAAACTTAACCATTTGCACGTCCCGGGCAAATAATCACGTTGTGGGCTCGAAAACGGCTAGCTGACGTAGTAATTACAACCTACAGTAGGACGAGAAATCGAGAAGCTCACATGCGTAAAAAAAATATAATAGAAAGAGTTTCTAATCATGCAATGCAATTTATAATTTTCGAAAAACGTAAATAGATACTGTCACTACTCAAAGAATGAATTCCGGAGAATCGCACGGTCATGGGAAGGCAGAAAGTAGGCAAGTCGGATGGCGAGGTATTGCCAAAGACCGGGGCTCAAGATCACCTCCAAAGGAATCCACCAATGTCGGGGGCCATATGCTTGCCCGTTCGCACTTTCTCCACGATGCGGGTTTGACTCGAGCGTGAATCCGTAGGACTTGAGGTGAAGAGTGGGGCTTGGGTGTAGATGTAGGTATGGATGGACAAGATAAAGACGAAGGCTACGCACAACCCAACGGAGCTCGCACACATCAGAATTCTCGCTAACAACATGAATGCGAGTGCACCACACCCCCAAACTTAGCTTTTACAACATGAGTGGGTGCACCGCCTACCATAAAACAAATTTCTCAATTTCAGATTTTTTCATTTATACTTTTTCTTTTCTCTTTTCTTTTCTTGGTCACATTTTTCTTTTCTCTTTTCTTTTCTCAATAATTCAGCATTTAAAAACTTTGCGGCATATCCACACGTTCACAAAATCCGCCCATCACAACAACCCAACGAGAAATTAACGAAACAAGAGCTCAACGCGGGTGTGCGACTAGGAGTGGCTTGAGGCTTTGGTGACTTGCATGTGGAGCTGATCAAAAGGGAAGGTAGGCTCAACGGGGCTAGCGAGGGCTATGTTAGGACGGGTGCAAGGATCAACCGGGCCAAAATGATGGCCTACGTCCCGCTCACGCTCGACTAACCGGGCACCAATGCTTCGAAAGTCGCTTGGGGCAAGTTCTTAGCCACCGAGAAAAGTGATCCGTCCTCCCGACTCGAGCAAAACAAAGCCAGCGACGCTTACACACATGCCTACACTACCGCGAGATCACTCCGGATTCAGAAGTTGAGTAGGACAGACAGTATTTACGAATATAGAAAAAAATATAAAATGCAAGCATGAGAAGAAACTAGCTCTATACAATTCCTACACAACGTGAGCACTCGATTAGGAGCACTGCACGAGTTTCGAACTACTGTACGACAAAATCCTACGTCAGCACCACAATCTTAAAACTTACACAACATAAGTACTCAACCCGAGCCGCGCGCGTGGTAAGAGTGCGCGCTCATGTGGGTGCAAATGTGTGCGCACAGCAGGAGTCTACAAACATGAAGCATAAATAAATCTACCGGTGTGCGAATGAAATGTGCTCGTGAGTGCATAGGCGGCTCTTCCCCCCAAACTTGAATGAAAACAAGAACAACATGCAAAATAGCACTAGAATAAAGTCTACAGGGAAGAGTGTACCTATGCTCCGCAGAGGGAGCATACCGGAAGATGGCGTTATGAGTTGATGGAGTTGCTGCGCCGCACCAAAGAGAAGCTGAACCTGCGATTTGGGCCAAAGACAAGAAAATACAAAAATAGAAAATTAGAAAAAGAAAGGGGACCGAATGGTCCGAGCATGGGTTGTCTCCCGGATAGCCCTTTTGTTTACCGTCCTTAAGGTGGACCAAATACCTGTTTTAGCAGTTTATAAATAATGTTCGTGCAGAAAAAGAAAATAAAAGTGCAAGAATATAAAACACAGAATAACGTCTAAGCAGAGCGACGAAAAAGCAATCAACTCGGCGCCGATTTGGGGCGAGTCTCTCCGGTGGAGTGCGAGGGGGGAGCAGAATTTTTCATGGAATCATGAGGGAGGGATTTCCCCTTGCTCAGCTTATACGCTTCCTCGCGCCGGAAGGTGGAATAACGCTTATCGCGTAGGCGCTTAGCCTCCTTCATCTTCTCCACCGTGGGAGACTTCCACGCAGATTTTTCCACAGTTTTCGCAGATTTTGAAATCAATGGCGTCATGTCCGGCACCGCGACGGCGACCGGATCGGCCCAAGCAACATTACGCCTAACACAGTCATTAGAATTATTACAAACTGAATTGTTCAGGGATTTCTCCCGAATAAAACTACTAATGTCATTGTCTTCAGTCGCTTTTGGGGGACATGGAACAATCGCCGTGTCTTCCACTGACTCGATCTCCTTCACGGTCACTACCACTTGCTCTACATCGGTCTTCTCGGGAGGTGCTTCCTTGATCATTTCGTCCAAACGGGCGGCGTTCAAAACTTGAAGTCCCAAATTTTCCTTGGATCCTGCATTTCTTAGCAAAACAATTTTTTGAATGTTGGAGGGGTGTGAGGAAATATCATCGAAGGCGGACGCAGCCTCCACTTCGTCCGTGCATTGAACATCCTCACGTGGGGTAAAAGCAGCAACTTCGACCACGGAATCGTCCTCCGCAGCAGGATCTGACAGAAAACTGGAACTGCTAGGTTCCACCTGCGAACCAAGCTCAACAGAAATATCAGAAAAAGACAGAATATTGTGCAAAGAAGAAGGTGAAGGTACAGAACTCAACGGGAAGTCAAGAACTGGCTCTTCGCAACCGGACTCGATGCGAGGTGATGCATGTTCATCAGAAGTATACGTATCCATGCCGGGATGGGGATCAACATAAGCATCAGGGCATGTACCGGAAGTGCTTTCTCCAAAACATGGAGACGGCGTCGATGCATATCCCGAGGCTGAAGGGGTGCTGCTCACGGTGGAAGTGGGAATAATCCGGAAGTCCGGCTCATTATCCACTTCCAATTCAGCCAAATAAGCAGTGCAATCCTTCAATGCATGATCCCAGCTTCGACAAAAGATGCACTGCTTAGCCGGCTTCCGCGGTGAAGCGTTTGCTGAAGCCGAGAAAAAGTAGTGCGGTAATGGCTCCGCGGGCCGGTGGATGACCGGCTTATGTCTACGAGACGTAGAGTCGTGAATTTCCTGGGGACTATACTTCTGGGGACATCTATCACTTGCATGCGAGACATCTCCACAATGAGGGCAACGGATATTGAAATTGACCCACATTGCGGAAATATCAAAGTCAAACAGAAGCAACTACTTTGCAAATATTCATCGCGCAAAACTTACAATTCCGACAATGTACTACAGCAGATGAGAAAAGAAATGAACAGAGCAAAACAAATTAACTCATATACCAATATTTTCAGAAATCATAATCGTACAACAGTTGCATTCCCCGGCAACGGCGCCAAAAACTTGATGCGCGTAAAATACGGCAAGCGTACCGGTCGCTCAAGTAATAATGTTGGGAATGAATCCCCGGATGTCGGTCTCTTGAGGAATGCAATTGGCGTCGAACGATTTAGACTCTGAAACTATCGTTATGAGAGTTAATTGAAATAAACAGAAAAAGAAAGGGGCTTTGGTTGGTGGTCTTACGACCGATTACACTAATTAAACTATGCGGGTCGCAATCACCGCTTCGCAAGGCGAGATGGATGTAGCGGCCGCGATGCCGTACTTCGGTGGGCGAGTGGGCGGTAAGCTAGTGAGTGAAGTGTGTGATGTGAAGTGAAATGAAGTGAAGCAAATGCGTGGAGTGAACGAAAGAGAGCGAAGCGCGTTAACAACGAATCTCACAAGCAAGATGAAAGCATAAACATTTCATTGCAAAAGAGATTAATCCGTTCATACATGCATACATAAACCATACAACAAGAAAGGTTGGAGAAAGCTAAACCACAAGAGTGAAGATCCTTCGCGGGTGTTGGCCGGAGGTGCGGGTTGTCAAACCGCTTCCAAGCGCAGTCCGTGGAGGGCTTCCGGTACCGCCGAGCTGTCACTTCGGTGGCCTTTAAGTCCGTTCTTGAGGCAAGCTTCGTCGTCTTCCTCGGTGAAGAACTTGGAGAAGAGCTTTAATGGCCGGAGGATCGCCGGAGGATGTGGGATGCTTCGGAATCACGGGAGAAAGTCCTCCCGTTGGTAGGAATGGAGGTGGAGGTGAATGGGACTGCTGGAGGGCGAAACGGCGGACCGGCGAAGGTTCCGTAACAATCGTCTCGCCCTAATTCGCGGAACAGCGTATTTATAGCTTGCAGAATAAATAGCGCGCACGACCACTGGCGCACGACTAGTGGTCGTGCGCGACCAAGGTCAGCGCCCGTGCGTGAGCAACCTGCAGACCTGCATCAGAAAATCAGTAGTCGCGCACGATCAGCAGCGCACGATCAGTGATCGTGCGAGGCAAGGCTGATGATCGTGCGGAAATAGCCAGACAGACTTTTGCAAAATGGATATGACTGCGCACGATCGTCGGCGCACGAGCAATGGTCGTGCGCGGTATGGCAGTGATCGTGCGGAAGGTTCAAGACAGAGTTCCACAAATGAGACCGGGCTGCGCACGATCAGTGATCGTGCGCCAGGAGGTCGATGGTCGTGCGTGGGTAAAAACGCACGACCACTGACTCCTTTGCCAAAAATAGTGAAACGCCTATCCCGAATGCCCTCACGATCCCCGAACCTGCAGGACAACTGCACGGGGCATCGATCGCGGCAGCCACAGCGAACAGTGATAAACATAGCAAGAAAGTAAATGCACGCAAGCACGGAAATGGGCTAAAAAGGTGCACAGGGCGTGGAAAACCGTAGCGAACCAAAAGGAGTGCAAATGGCGCTAAACGGTGTGCAAAGACATGGAAATAGGCCTAGATGAGTCCAAAATATAGTATAAAATAGGGACTCATCAGACTCCTCGGCACCGGGCGGAGAAAGGAACAAGGTACAATATGTATATATATATAAGCAAGTAAACAAGCAGGTGACAGTAACTATAGTGGAGTATAAACTACGCTACACAACTAGCAGTTCTACAAATATCAATAGTAAATGACAGTAGGTATAAGTACTCAGAATAGTAACTTAACTTATAAGAGTGCCCATACAAACTTATAAGTTAAGGATCGGCTTAACAGTAAAGTAACTCATCGTATAAGAGTGCCCATACAAACTTATACGATGAGGATCTTGTGTATGCAATGAATGACATGAAATGAATGTTATGCTATGACCGAATCATGCGCACGCACATGCAAGTTTGCTATGTCGACACAGACTAGAAGTTCCCACTTTTCGAGCAGGTAGCTAACCTCTCAGGCGTCGTCCGTCGTGGCCAGACGGCGACAGTGGAGCGGGCGTCTCCACTACTAGGTGGTATCACACTACCTATCCTAGGCCCCCGTACGCCTCAACGCTAAGAACACAACAGCGGAGCTCACATGCGTACTACGGCTCAGAAGGGGTCTTGGGTAAATGTGCACCAAGAACACAGCTCAACCTGGCCTTTGATTTCGAACCGGATGGAACCTCGGAAACGCACGAGGTGCAAGCCCAACCGTTCTCATGGCACGGAGGAGATCTCGGGTTATGGACACCAAGTATCTAACCCTACCGCCCAAGGTCTACCCATTGGCTCCCATCGGTGTGACGACTGGCGAACCCGTAGACCTGCCACATTCATTATCTCAACACCGCGACACGATGAATCGTCGCACATCACATGCCCCAAAACAACTCACTCGATGCTACCCGTAGGGAGACTACCACTCTAAGCATCGGTTGTTAATAAACCCCTTGGGCTCGGATTACGGTTACAAAATACTCCTCACATAGTGTTCATCATATTCACGCCCCTCTATTCACTGATTTCACCTCAATACTTCGCATAATTAATATGTTCAACATCAAACTATATAAATAAATTCAATACCAATCTCAACTCTTAATTACTAGCCTTCCCATCCAATCCATTTCTCTACCATTGCATGGTTATCCCTTATTACACAACCAAATGAGTAACCATACTAAATTATAGTAACAACGACATTATAGTTATATGGGAGCAAGATATCACATGAGCAAATCACAATCATTGCAAGAGTGCTAACATTATAATTTAACAAGTGCATTAACATAGGATAGTCCAATACTAAAACTGGGATTCCCGGAGCTACAGGAATCCGATCACAATGCACAACCCCTCGTTGGAAAGGTATTCGCGAGGGCTACGACTTTCGTGTTGAGTCGATCACCCAGATCTGGTTGCAACATACCAGAAATTCAACTCGAATGCGTACAGGAAATAGTTTCCTGTACAGGAATTTTCCCGAACGCAGCGGA
Source organism: Platanthera zijinensis (assembly GCA_039513925.1). Classification (NCBI taxonomy): domain Eukaryota; kingdom Viridiplantae; phylum Streptophyta; class Magnoliopsida; order Asparagales; family Orchidaceae; genus Platanthera; species Platanthera zijinensis. The sequence goes on from CM077081.1 coordinate 137,068,510, forward strand.
CTCGAACCAGCTTTCCCGTGGCTACAGGTATTGCATGGAAACGAGCAACCACTCGTTGGAAAGGTAATTTCGAGGGCTACGACTTTCGTGTTGAGTCGTTCACCCAGATTTGGCCAGAACACCTCCGAAATTGGCCACGAAGGTCGCTGCGTGCAGAAATCAGATTTCTGCACGCATCTTAAGGCGAGATGAACGGCATCCGTTCATCTTCTTCCTTGCAACGGCCTCGCATAAACTTCTCCAGAAATCACCCAGCCTTATTTCTCCTTTCAAAGCCAAACCCTCAACGAAAACCCCTCTCATCTCCTCTTTGAATGATGAGAAGGTTGAGGGAGACTAAACCTAGAAAACCTAGGTATGGCTTTAACCTAAGAACTCTCCTCCTCACATCAAGACTCTATGGAGTCGATGTCTCTCCTAACATAACTATAGATCTAGCACCAAGGGAGAGGGGAGGAAGCTCACCTCAAGTCCAGCGGTACCACCATGGCCGGCCATGAGCCTCGCACTCCTTCGCGGCGGCATTATTTTTCCCTTGACGATGGCGGCGTTTTGATTCCTCCAAAGATGGCTCCGGCAAGCTCTTCCTCCTCCTCCAGCCAAGAACTCTCTCAGGAATTTCGGGGCAGAAGAAAGGAGAATGAATGCTAGGGTTTCCAACTTTTTCCTTTTTATACATCGCAGACACGGGTAGGCACACGGCCGTGTTCCTACCCGTGTTCAGGTGACACGGCCGTGTGGCATGCCGTGTCTAGGGCCGTGTTCCTCCCAGATCCACTTTCTGCCGGGTCAGGGTTGCGGCACACGGGTAGGGACACGGCCGTGTCCCGACCCGTGTCCTTGGCACACGGCTAGGGACACGCCCGTGTCCCAACCCGTGTCCTTGGCACACGGCTAGGGACACACCCGTGTCCCAATGCCCGTGTACCTCTCTGACTGGGAGCCTATTTTTATGAGGCACACGGGTATGGACACGGCCGTGTCCATACCCGTGTCAGCCAGAAATGCTGTTTTGCCTTGTTTTCCTCATTTCCCGTACGTCCGCACCTGTTCACCCACATCCCCCATTGGGCTCACCACAGCCCCCTTGACTCAAATACGCAATCAAGGGGCCTAGCGCGAATTGGGACGTTACAAATCCTATAAACAAAATAAAAGATTTCGTCCCCGAAATCAGGGTAAGGCTATGGGAGTGAAACACATAAAAAGGGAACTATGCTTTCAAATAAAATTTTTACCTGGAGTAAATAGTTCCGGGTAGCGCTCTTGCATCAAATCCCTTGGCTCCCATGTGCACTCTTCCTTCCCGTGATTAGACCATAGCACCTTCACCAAGGGAACACTCTTGCGGCGCAAGGTTCTTGTCTCGTTATCAACGATCCGCACCGGCTCCAGTCGCACAGACCTATCAGACGCCACGGCACCATCCGCCGTGGGGATATACTGTTCAGGTCGCAACAAAGCCTTCCGAAGCGACGATACATGGAACACGTCGTGAAGGTTCTCCAGCTCCGGTGGTAACTCCAATCGATAGGCCAGAGGGCCAATCCTTTCCACTACAACATAGGGCCCAACATACCTTGGGCTGAGCTTCTTGACCCCACGTACTCGTGACACTCCGTGCATCGGTCGAATCTTCAGGAACACCTTATCACCCACTTGAAACTCTACCATACGGTGCCTTGCGTTGTAATATTTCGCCTGTCGGCTTTGAGCCTCTAGCATTCGATTCCGGATCAACCTAACCATCGCGTCCGTGTCATCGATATACTCGTTTCCCAATGTCTTCGGATCTTCGTCTTGCACCCAGGACAAGGGTGTTCTACACCTCCTTCCATACAAAGCTTCATGAGGTGCCATTCCAATACTGGCTTGATGACTGTTATTATAAGAGAACTCCACAAGAGGTAAGAGCCTCTCCCATGGTTCTCCTTTATCTAGCACACACAACCTCAGAAGGTCCTCCAATGTTCGGATAGTTCGTTCAGATTGCCCGTCCGTTTGTGGGTGAAAGGCTGTGCTAAAGGCGAGGCGCGAGCCCAAATAAGCCTGTACAGCCCTCCATTCTCTTGAAGTAAACCGACCATCCCGGTCGGAGACGATCGTCTTTGGCACACCATGGTACCGCACAAATTGTTCCACAAAGAGACGCACTAAGACGCCCACTTGCGCCTCCTTCTTCATTGGGATAAATCGGGCTACCTTGGTCAACCGGTCAACTATCACCCACACAGAATCATTCCCCGAGCGCGAGCGAGGTAACCCGTGGACGAAGTCCATGGAGATGTCCTCAAATTTCCATTCGGGGATGGGCAACGACTGTAGCATTCCACCGGGGCTTCGGCACTCTGCCTTCACCATTTGGCAGGCCACACAATGAGTAACAAAGTACTTGACATCCCTCTTCATGCCCGGCCAACACATCGTCTTTCTCAAATCGGTGTACATCTTCGCGATCCCCGGGTGCACCGAGTACTTGGAGCAATGGGCCTCCTTTAGAATATCCTCCCGAATGTTGTCACCTTCGGGGATGTAAAGCCGGCCACGAAAATGGACGAGGCCGTCTTTTAGGGAGTATTCTTCCGTAGTCCCATCCTCCATTGACTTGAAAGCCGGGGTTAAAGCCGCATCCTTCTTTTGTTCCGTACGGATCCGGTCTCGTATGTTGCAAACTATACTCATCGCGGCCAAATATTCGGTATACTCTTCCGGTTGATTCTTAAAGACCAAAGTGATTTCCATCTCTTGCAACGTCCGGATTAACTCCATCCTCATCAAGCGGGATTCCGTGCTCGCTTCCGGCGCTTTCCGGCTCAAGGCATCAGCTACGGAATTAACCTTCCCGGGGTGGTAGTTCAAGGTGAAATCATAGTCGCACAAGAACTCCAACCACCGCCGCTGTCTCAAGTTTAACTCCTTTTGGGTGTGAACGTACTTCAGATTTTTGTGATCCGAGTAGATCTCGCAGTGGACGCCGTATAAATAATGCCTCCACATCTTCAAGGCGAATACCACCGCTCCCAACTCTAGATCATGCACCGGGTAGCTGGCTTCATGCTTCTTCAACTGTCTTGAAGCATAAGCGATCACATGCCCATTCTGCATCAATACAGCTCCCATCCCTTGGTACGACGCATCCGTGTAAACTTGAAAGCCCTCCTTCCCAGATGGAAGAGCTAGGATGGGTGCAGTCGTCAATCTGTCTTTCAACTATTGGAATGCAGCTTCGCACTGGGGTGTCCATTCAAACGGCACACCCTTCTTGGTCAGCGTAGTAAGGGGAAGGGCGATCTTCGAGAAGCCCTTCACGAACTTGCGATAGTACCCGGCAAGTCCAAGAAAGCTTCGTATGTCGGCCGCTGACTTCAATGGCGACCACTCCTTCACGGCCCGCACCTTGGCCGGATCTACTGCTAGCCCCGCCCCACTAATCACATGGCCCAAGAACGCGACCTCTCGAAGCCAAAACTCACATTTGCTGAACTTGGCAAACAAAGTGTGCTCCTTTAGTTTCCTCAGCACTAAAGTTAGATGTTCGGCGTGTTCTTCTTCAGTCTTGGAGTAGACTAGGATATCATCGATAAACACGATGACAAAGATGTCCAAATAAGGGCTGAACACCTTGTTCATCAAGCTCATAAAGGCGGAAGGGGCGTTTGTGAGCCCAAACGGCATCACGGTGAATTCATACAAACCATATCTCGAACTGAACGCCGTCTTCTGAATGTCATCTTCTTGTATTCTCAGCTGATAATATCCCGAACGCAGATCTAACTTGGAGAACCAATACGATCCCACCAATTGATCGAATAATTCATCAATGCGCGGTAGGGGATAGGTGTTCCGCACCGTTAACCGGTTCAACTCTCGATAATCAATACATAACCGCAAGGTGCCATCCTTCTTTTTGACGAACAAAACGGGCGCTCCCCAAGGCGACGAGCTTGGGCGAACGAACCCTGCTTCCACCAATTCCTGAAGCTGGACTCTAAACTCTGCAAGTTCCTTCGGAGCCATTCGGTATGGAGCTCGCGAGACGGGCTTGGCACCCGGAATTAGCTTGATTTGGAAGTCCACTTCCCTATGCGGGGGTAGTCCTGGCAATTTCTCGGGAAATACCTCGGGAAATTCTCGCACCACCCGCACATCCTTGACCTCTAATGTCAATTTCTTCAACTCGAAGCAAATTACATATACCTCGTCCCCTTCCATATGAGATTTCATAACTTGGATTGAAGATAATAATTTACGGGGTGCGAATTTAATACCTTGGAAGATGACTTCCGAGTCTCCATGCCTCAACATAACTTGCTTCTCCGCACAATTGATCCTGGCGTGGTGCCAGTCCAACCACTTCATGCCCAGGATGAGATCGAACTCCGAGATTCTTAACACTGTAGCCGGAGTTTCAAAGAACTTTCCTCCAATAAGGGTGTCGAAGTCGCAACTTGCTGACGACGTCATCTCAGAGCCGTCCGGAAGGCGCACCCTTTGAGTAATGCCCGTGAAGTGTTGCACTCCCTCCAAGTCCTTCACGAAGTCCTCCGAAATGAACGAGTGAGACGCACCCGTGTCAAATAACGTATAGGCGGGTCTCCCGCTAACCACGACAGTGCCTAGGTTCCAAAAGGGTAATCACTATTCAGAATAGCGCGTATCATTTGTATCATAAATCCAAAAGTCATATAATATTAAAACAATTTTGCACGTACCGGTGATGACTTCCTGCGGATTTCTCTCCTGAGTCATATCCAATGCGAATACATGCTCCCGTGCATGTCCTTGATTTCTCCCTGGTGGTCCTCTTCCTCGGCCACGCATGTGCCCTCGTCCCCGTGGAGCTACTGGAGGGGGAGCAATAGGGGCACCACCGATCAGTCGCGGGCAAACTCGTCGGACATGCCCCGGTTGGTTGCACTCAAAACATATCATCTCACGTCGGCCCCCAGGTTGTTGATAATATTGCTGCTGCGGTGGTGGTGGTAAAGGTAGTGGTTGCGGAGTTGGGTACTCCACCCGATAGTTCCGGTTGACCCACCGACCGCCTCTGTGGTTTCCCCTTCCTCTGCCATGATCATTCCGCCTTCTATTACTAGGGCCGACTTCAATTACTCCTTCCGCAGGTCTCTTGCCACATCCCATGTGGTCCGCCTCCAGTCTCTTTGCCATGTCAATGATTTCTGCCAGGCTTCCATCGGCTATAAACAAAAGGGCCTGCCTCAGGGGGTCCCTTAACCCTTTGTAGAAGCGCTTCGCATAGCCTCTATCGTCCAACTCATAGGAATCGGCAAACCTAGCGAGGTGTTGGAACTCCCTCTGGTACTCCGTTACCGAATTCGATCCCTGCTTCAGCTGCAGAAATTTTTCTTCAAGTCCATCCCGAGCAGAAGAAGGGATGAAGTGCTCCAGAAAAGCCTCGGTGAACTCGTTCCAACCGATGTCCGTGTACAACCGCCCTTGGAAGATGGAGCCCATGAGGGACTTCCACCACCTTTTGGCGTGCAGCTCTAGCAGCGTCACTACCAATGTCACCGCCATGCTGTTCGGACATCTTATGCCAGCCATCAATTCCTGCACGGTATCAAGCCATTCCTCGGTGCGCACCGGCGATTCTGTCCCAAGATAGGCAGGAGGGGACAGGGCACGGAAGGTGCTCAACCAGTTGGAGCTTGGCGCTTGTTGCTGCACCGGAGCTTGCTGGGCTTTAAATGCATCCAATATGGCTGACAGCGTTTGTCCCAGTTCCGACTGCTGGAATTGTGAAGGGACGGAAGGGGTAGGAGTGCCCCCAACCGGCTCCACCTGCGTTGGGACCTATACGCAAGGTACAAACTAGGGTCAGGTTGGCTAAAACTAATGTCAAAGTTGGACAACTTAGTGTGAATTACATATGGGCACACCACTGCTTCCGCTAAGTCGGTTTGTCCCCAAACCGACTAATCGAACGGGAGTGGCCCATTGTTACCTGACTGCTGTAGGTGAAGATCGGCTTAGTCTGATACCATTTGTAAGACCCCCCTCCCGGAACACAACACACGGCACGAGGGGAGTCTTATGCCCGAAATAGCCGCCTTGCGGTAGCACTAACACACGGGTTAGCCTTTACCACAAGACGCCTATTCCGCCGGCTACAATCCATATCACAACAATTATGCCAACCCAACCATAACAGAAAAGTAAAACTAAAAGCAGTTCAGTTCACAGCTAAGTTAAAGTCCAAAAGTAGCGGAAGATAACAAGCACAACAGGCTTGTACAAAAGAAACAAGAGTCTAGAAATGTTTTGCCAAACGGCTACATGAAAACACTCACTACTGTCACTGACGGTGCCGATGGCACCACCACCTCAGGTCCTATCATCCGGGCCTGGCTGTCCTGCTGCATAGTCCGTTGCCGCTCTACCTGCGGGGTTTCCTCCTAAAAAGGAAGACGTAGCAACCGTTAGTCATAAGACTAAGTGGCTTCACATCCGCTCCCCCGGCGACTCCTCGGCACCGGGCGGAGAAAGGAACAAGGTACAATATGTATATATATATAAGCAAGTAAACAAGCAGGTGACAGTAACTATAGTGGAGTATAAACTACGCTACACAACTAGCAGTTCTACAAATATCAATAGTAAATGACAGTAGGTATAAGTACTCAGAATAGTAACTTAACTTATAAGAGTGCCCATACAAACTTATAAGTTAAGGATCGGCTTAACAGTAAAGTAACTCATCGTATAAGAGTGCCCATACAAACTTATACGATGAGGATCTTGTGTATGCAATGAATGACATGAAATGAATGTTATGCTATGACCGAATCATGCGCACGCACATGCAAGTTTGCTATGTCGACACAGACTAGAAGTTCCCACTTTTCGAGCAGGTAGCTAACCTCTCAGGCGTCGTCCGTCGTGGCCAGACGGCGACAGTGGAGCGGGCGTCTCCACTACTAGGTGGTATCACACTACCTATCCTAGGCCCCCGTACGCCTCAACGCTAAGAACACAACAGCGGAGCTCACATGCGTACTACGGCTCAGAAGGGGTCTTGGGTAAATGTGCACCAAGAACACAGCCCAACCTGGCCTTTGATTTCGAACCGGATGGAACCTCGGAAACGCACGAGGTGCAAGCCCAACCGTTCTCATGGCACGGAGGAGATCTCGGGTTATGGACACCAAGTATCTAACCCTACCGCCCAAGGTCTACCCATTGGCTCCCATCGGTGTGACGACTGGCGAACCCGTAGACCTGCCACATTCATTATCTCAACACCGCGACACGATGAATCGTCGCACATCACATGCCCCAAAACAACTCACTCGATGCTACCCGTAGGGAGACTACCACTCTAAGCATCGGTTGTTAATAAACCCCTTGGGCTCGGATTACAGTTACAAAATACTCCTCACATAGTGTTCATCATATTCACGCCCCTCTATTCACTGATTTCACCTCAATACTTCGCATAATTAATATGTTCAACATCAAACTATATAAATAAATTCAATACCAATCTCAACTCTTAATTACTAGCCTTCCCATCCAATCCATTTCTCTACCATTGCATGGTTATCCCTTATTACACAACCAAATGAGTAACCATACTAAATTATAGTAACAACGACATTATAGTTATATGGGAGCAAGATATCACATGAGCAAATCACAATCATTGCAAGAGTGCTAACATTATAATTTAACAAGTGCATTAACATAGGATAGTCCAATACTAAAACTGGGATTCCCGGAGCTACAGGAATCCGATCACAATGCACAACCCCTCGTTGGAAAGGTATTCGCGAGGGCTACGACTTTCGTGTTGAGTCGATCACCCAGATCTGGTTGCAACATACCAGAAATTCAACTCGAATGCGTACAGGAAATAGTTTCCTGTACAGGAATTTTCCCGAACGCAGCGGACTCGAACCAGCTTTCCCGTGGCTACAGGTATCGCATGGAAACGAGCAACCACTCGTTGGAAAGGTAATTTCGAGGGCTACGACTTTCGTGTTGAGTTGTTCACCCAGATTTGGCCAGAACACCTCCGAAATTGGCCACGAAGGTCGCAGCGTGCAGAAATCAGATTTCTGCACGCATCTTAAGGCGAGATGAACGGCATCCGTTCATCTTCTTCCTTGCAACGGCCTCGCATAAACTTCTCCAGAAATCACCCAGCCTTATTTCTCCTTTCAAAGCCAAACCCTCAACGAAAACCCCTCTCATCTCCTCTTTGAATGATGAGAAGGTTGAGGGAGACTAAACCTAGAAAACCTAGGTATGGCTTTAACCTAAGAACTCTCCTCCTCACATCAAGACTCTATGGAGTCGATGTCTCTCCTAACATAACTATAGATCTAGCACCAAGGGAGAGGGGAGGAAGCTCACCTCAAGTCCAGCGGTACCACCATGGCCGGCCATGAGCCTCGCACTCCTTCGCGGCGGCATTATTTTTCCCTTGACGATGGCGGCGTTTTGATTCCTCCAAAGATGGCTCCGGCAAGCTCTTCCTCCTCCTCCAGCCAAGAACTCTCTCAGGAATTTCGGGGCAGAAGAAAGGAGAATGAATGCTAGGGTTTCCAACTTTTTCCTTTTTATACATCGCAGACACGGGTAGGCACACGGCCGTGTTCCTACCCGTGTTCAGGTGACACGGCCGTGTGGCATGCCGTGTCTAGGGCCGTGTTCCTCCCAGATCCACTTTCTGCCGGGTCAGGGTTGCGGCACACGGGTAGGGACACGGCCGTGTCCCGACCCGTGTCCTTGGCACACGGCTAGGGACACGCCCGTGTCCCAACCCGTGTCCTTGGCACACGGCTAGGGACACACCCGTGTCCCAATGCCCGTGTACCTCTCTGACTGGGAGCCTATTTTTATGAGGCACACGGGTATGGACACGGCCGTGTCCATACCCGTGTCAGCCAGAAATGCTGTTTTGCCTTGTTTTCCTCATTTCCCGTACGTCCGCACCTGTTCACCCACATCCCTCATTGGGCTCACCACAGCCCCCTTGACTCAAATACGCAATCAAGGGGCCTAGCGCGAATTGGGACGTTACAAGGTCAACATTAGAATGAGTCTAGGGCTTAGAACTTAGGTTTGGAGCTGCCCCCAGGACCATTCCAAGATCAAGGTTGAAGAGCTAAGTCTAAGGCAATTTTCGTCGAGCTCAGGTCGACGAATCGTCGAACTCCGTTCGACGCTCTCTGAGCTCAACTTCAATAAATCGTCGAACTCCGGTCGACGATCTTCGAGCTCAGATCGACTATCTGCTTTTGGCTAGCTTCTGCTTAGTCGTCGAACTCCCCTCGACTATCTTCTAGCTCAGTTCGACGAGCCCTCCTTCAAGTTATTTCTCATGTCTCTGAGCTCAGTTCGACGATCTTCGAGCTCAGATCGACGTTTTCTGTCTGCTTGTCTCATTTCATCTCTGAGCTCAGTTCGACGATCGTAGAGCTCAGATCGACGTTTTTTTTGGAGAGATCGACGCTTTCAGGAATTCAAATGCTGCTGTTCTTTGGAATGTTTTTGAATATTATCAGCATTTATGTCAGAAGATCTCCCAGCCGTTTGTCTTTATTCTGGAGCAAGTTTCAAGGAATTATTCAGAGAATGTTTGCTGGACTTTCCTCTAGAAGACAAGACTCTTTTTGGAAGAACATTTATGACTCCCAACGGCTAACTTGGACAAAAAAATCTTCAGAAAATTTCAATTCCTATCTTCTGTGTTTTTAAGATATACAGAATACACAAGAGAATAGACATAGATTGACAAGAAAGAAAGTGAACATACAGAATAGAGAATCCTGATAGCAGAAGAACAACAGAAGAACTGTGACTTCAAAAATCTTCTTGCTGACTGAAAAGTGTTAACAATCTCATCTCAGAACTCCAGACACCTCATTCTTCAGCCTTCTTGCTGAAACCATCCTTTGCTGGAGATCAAAGTTCTGAAGACCTATCACCCTAGAGCAAAGCTTCTTTTCCTGAACCTTTCTACATCTCAGGGGGAGCTTTGACATCATCAATCCACTTGTGCTTCTCTCATTTGATTGAAAACAGAGAAGACACCCCTCACTCTTATTTTTCTTTTCCTGCTGTAAAAGGGTTCTTGAACTCCCTTCAAAAGTTCTGTCTGGTTCTGAGAGCCTTGTCAAAACTCAGTGGTGGCAAGACACCTTACAAAAAATCTAGTTTTGGTTTTTGGGCACCTTATCAAAAGCTCATTGGTGTCAGGACACCTGATCAACTCATCCTGAGTGGATTCCTACCAAGGGTGGTAGAAGAGTGGATGTACCCAGGTTTTTGGGGAACCACTATATTTCCTTGTGTCTTCTAGTTTGTTTGTGTGATTTGTCTGCTGTGTGCTGTGCTCTTTACTTCTTGGTTTTTAACCTCTTACTAGCACTCTACACTATATCATAAATTGAATTTTATATGTGCTGTTTATTTCAACTGTGAAAAATTATTTTAAAATACTCTATTCACCCCCCCTCTAGAGTTGAGATAGATCTTACCCTCACTTTCAATTGGTATCAGAGGGAGGTTGGTTGCTCATACAGGCTAACACCTGAACCAAAAGATCCTTGATAAGATCAATCTCTTAAGAGGATTATTTTCTATACATCTAGCTTTTTATTTAAAGACATGGCACAGAACAAAGATTATGCAAGCACCAGACCACCAGTGTGCAACCTTTCTAAGTTTGCACTCTGGAAGGCAAGGATTAGATTATACATGAATTCTATTGATGAAGACATTTTCAATTCTGTCTTGACAGTTTGTCCAACTCCACCAGCAAGCTCAAGTACAAGTGCTGTTCCACCTCCTTCTGGAACAGATGCAGATATAAAGAAGTGGAAGACTGCAGATGCTAAGGCTATGAACATCTTAGCCCAAACAATGTCTGATGAAATTTTTCAGAAGGTAGCTGAATGCCACTCAGCCAAAGAAATCTGGGACAAACTCTCTGAAATTGTCTCAGGATCTGCTGATGAAAGGAAAGATAGAAGATCTCATCTGATAAGCCAATATGAGAACTTCAAAAAGGGAGAAGCTGAATCAGTGGCTGACATGTACAATAGACTAAGTCTAATTGTCAATGAGCTAAAAACCCTAGACAAAGAAATCTCACTGACTGAGCTGAATGACAAAATCCTGATGTGCTTCCCCAGCACTAGGGATTCAAGAATCTGGCCAATCAAGGATGCCAGAAGTTTAAATGAGATTACTACTGAAGCTCTCCTGGGCAAGCTCAAATCCTATGAGCTGCTAATTAAAAATAGAGAAGAAGAACAAAAGGCTACCTCTCCAGCCACAAGGAAAGAAAAGACCGTAGCCTTCAAAGCTGTAGAAGAGGAGCCTGAAGATAAAGCTACAGGAAATGATGAGCTCATAAGTCTACTGGCCAAAAGATTCTACAAGATGGCCAGAAAAGACTTCAGAAAGAGACCATACAAGGGTCATGATAAACCAAGGTATGATAAATCAAACAACAATAAAGAAATTATATGCTTTGGTTGCAGGAAACCAGGCCACATTGTGCCTGACTGTCCAGAAAACAAGAATAAGGACAAGAAGGAAAGAAGAGAAAGAAGAAAAGAAAAGGATTACAAGAAGAATAGCTCAGACAAAGCCTCCTCCAGCAAGAACAAACATATAAGGAAGGGCTTTGTTGCTGAGACATGGAGTGAGACTGAAGAAGAATCTGAAGCCTCATCCAGTTCCAGTGATGATGAGGATGATGTAGATGAAAAAGAATTTTGCATGATGGCTGTCAATGCCTCACAGCAAAACTCTGATGAAGAATCAGAATCAGACTCAGAAACTCAACCAGATGAAGATCAGGTAATCAACTCTTTTGACTTTAATTCTGAGGACTTCAAAGATGAATTTAAGACACTGTGTCTAGATCTATTAATGTCTGAGAAGGAGATAATCTCTCTCAGGAATCAACTATCTGAGCATAGTGTCCTAAACTCAAAGAACCTCAAACTCTCTGAGGAGTTAGAATGCTGTAGGGAGGAGATAGCCTCACTGAAAAGTGAACTATCAAAGGCCAAAAAGTTTGAAGAATCCCTAAATGGGAGAAGTATCAGACTGATGGACATCACAAGCACAGTGAACTCTAGATTTAATAGCACACTGGGCTTGGGTGCCTCATCCAGCCAACCTATAATTTTGACAACTCCAATCAAGTTTGTCTTTGACAAAGGAAAGGGAGTAATAGAGGTACCCAGGAACAATGCAGATCTGTCAGAGAAAAATTCAGTTCAACAGATGGCGTCGAGCAGAGCTCGACGATCGTCGAACAGAGCTCGACGATCTAACTACAGATCGTCGACCTCAGCTCGACGATATCCAAACTCTGAACTTCAGCATAATCGATCTTCGAACAGAGATCGACGATCTGACCCAAGATCGTCGACCTCAGTTCGACGATCGTCGAACAGAAATCAGGACTGTGAACATTCCTTCAATGGCACATCTAGATTCAATCCTAGAAGTCCCACATCCCAAGGCTTTAATCCCTATACTGAATGGATAGTACCTCCTAGGAGATACCATCCTGAAGGTTATAAGGATCAACCTGGGATGTCCTTTATTTCAGAATTCAAGGGATATCAACCTAGGCCCAAGGTTAACTGGGTCAAAAACAAATAAGCTGTTTTTGTGCAGGTGAAGACCTATCCAGCATCAAACCATCAATGGTATCTGGATAGTGGGTGCTCAAAGCACATGACAGGGGACAAGGACAACTTCACTTCCTTCAAAGCCAAGCTTGGACCCAAAGTAATTTTTGGAGACTCAAGCTTTGGAACTACAAAAGGATATGGTACAGTCCAAATTGGCTCAGTCACATTCAAGAAGGTGGCATATGTTGAAGGACTCAAGCACAACTTGATAAGTATCAGTCAACTGTGTGATGAAGGATATCAAGTGACATTCAACAAAGCCATATGCAAGGTCAAGTCAGAGGACAACACAACTGTGTTGACAGGTAACAGAAGAGGTAACATTTACTTAGTGGATTTTCATTCACCTATAGTAGATATTTGCCTGTTCAATTCCATTTCAAAATCTAATATTTTATGGCATAAGAGACTAGGGCATATTAACCTTAGAGCCATTGCTAGGCTATCCAAAGACAACCTTGTTAGAGGACTACCTTCTGGTCCCTACAAGAAGGAAGAACTTTGCAAGGCATGTCAATTAGGCAAGCAAACTAAAAGTAGTTTTAAATCAATTAATAAGAGTGATTCACCTAGGATCTTGTACCTATTGTACATGGATCTTTTTGGACCCATATCTGTACAAAGCCTAGGAGGGAAATCCTATACTCTAGTGGTTGTAGATGACTTCTCAAGATTCACTTGGGTATTCTTTCTGAGGAAGAAGTCTGATAACTTCAAGTGTTTGACAGATTTTCTCAAATGCATTCAGATTGAGTTCAACATTCACATTGCCCTGATCAGAAGTGATCATGGGACAGAGTTTGATTCTCTTCTCATACAAGAGTTCTGTCAAAGTGAAGGGATCAGGCACACTTTCTCAGCCCCTAGAACTCCTCAACAAAATGGGGTAGCTGAAAGGAAAAATAGAACACTCATTGAATCTGCAACTACATTATTGGCAGATGCTCACCTACCTCAATCCTTTTGGGCTGAGGTAGTGAACACCTCCAACTATGTGTTGAACAGAAGCCTGATACACAAGCTGAAGGGCAAGACTCCCTATGAATTGCTCAAAGGGAAGAAACCTAAAATAGGCTATTTTAAAGTTTTTGGTTGCACTTGTTTTATTCATAATAATGACAAGAAATATCTAGCAAAATTCCAAGCTAAAGCTGATGAAGGAGTGTTTCTGGGATACTCCATGATCAGCAAGGCCTATAGGGTTTATAATAAATCTTCCTGTAAAATTGAAGAATCTGTTCATATTATTTTTGATGAAGCTAACATGTCTTTCAAGGAGAAGAATGCTTCTACCATAGAACCTTTGCAGGTACATTCTCTAGCTGAAGACTTGAACAAATTGCAAGTTGCTAAAAAGAATGAGAGCAGTGATGATGAAGAAGAAGTTCAACATCTTGAAGAAAATCATCCTGAAGAGCCAGTTGCTGCTCCACTAGAGGAGACAACAACACAGGCTGGTGAACAATCAACACTCCCTATTGACTTAGTAACAACAAGAGATCATCCAATCACCCAAGTAATTGGAGAAATTTCAGCTGGTGTGCAAACTAGAAATCAGGTCAACCAGAACCTGATGCACACTTGCTTCCTATCTCAAATTGAGCCTCAATCCATACAAGATGCAGAGCAAGATCCACACTGGATCATTGCAATGCAAGAGGAGTTGCATCAATTTGAAAGGAACAAGGTTTGGGAACTAGTGCTTAAGCCAAAGGATCATCCCATTGTTGGAACAAAGTGGGTATTCAGAAACAAGCTGGATGATCAAGGAGTTATAGTCAGAAACAAGGCAAGGCTAGTTGCTCAAGGGTACTCTCAACAAGAAGGAATAGACTATGATCAGACATTTGCACCAATTGCAAGGTTGGAAGCCATCAGAATATTCCTAGCCTATGCTGCTCACAAAGGTTTCAAAGTGTATCAAATGGATGTAAAGAGTGCATTTCTCAATGGGGACATCAAAGAGGAAGTCTATGTTAAACAACCTCCAGGTTTTATCTCTCTAACTCACCCTGATTATGTTTATAAATTGCATAAAGCATTATATGGTCTCAAGCAAGCTCCTAGAGCATGCTATGAGACCCTAGCATGCTTTCTTCTGGAAAATGATTTTGTTAGGGGGAGAGTAGACCAAACTCTTTTTATTAGAACCCATAAGTCCCATACCCTACTAGTGCAAATTTATGTAGATGACATTACTTTTGGTTCTACTGATTCAAAATTGTGCAAAAAGTTTTCCAAGCTTATGCACTCTAAATTTGAAATGAGTAGCATGGGTGAGCTGTCCTTCTTCTTAGGACTGCAAGTCAAGCAACATGCTGAAGGCATATTTATTTCTCAAACCAAGTATGCAAAAGAATTGGTTAAGAAATTTGGTATGTCTGATGCATCATGTATGAAAACACCCATGCCCTCAAATGCTATAATAGATGCTGATGAACATGGGAAAACTGTTGATCAGACAACATATAGAGCAATAATTGGCTCTTTATTGTACCTTACAGCTAGTAGGCCTGATATAATGTTTGCTACATGTATTTGTGCTAGATTCCATGTTAGCCCTAGAGAGTCACATTTAATCTTAGTTAAGAGAATTCTTAGGTATGTAAAGAGTTGTCCAAGTCTAGGTCTCTGGTATCCAAAAGATTCAGCATTTGATTTAACTGGATTTTCAGATGCTGATTATGCTGGATGCAGAATAGACAGGAAAAGCACCAGTGGAACATGTCAGTTCCTTGGTGACAGACTTGTCTCCTGGTTTTGTAAGAAGCAAACATCTGTGTCAACCTCAACTGTTGAAGCTGAGTATATGGCTGCAGGCAGTTGCTGTTCACAAATATTGTGGATACAGAATTAGCTCTTAGACTATGGCTACAACTTAGAGAAGTCTAAAATTTTCTGTGATAATACTAGTGCTATCTATATAGCACAAAATCCAGTCCTCCATAGTAGGGCAAAACACATAGAAATTAGGCATCATTTTCTAAGAGATAATGTAGAGAAAAATAAAATTGAACTTCAATATATTCCTACTGATTTGCAAAGGGGAGATATTTTCACCAAACCTTTGGATGAAAAGAAACACAGTTTCTTCCTAAATCAGTTAGGCATGTTAGATGGAGGAAGCCTTAATTAAATTACAAGATTTTGAAAAGCTAAAACAGACCAAGACTAGGCCAAAAATCCTTCTTTTTGTGTCTGTAGAATGAGTTTAGACTCTGAACTGCGCTCGACGTTTTCCCCAAAATCGTCGAACAGAGATCGACGTTTTCCCCAAAATCGTCGACCAAAGATCGACGCTTTTGCAGTCGTCGATCTGAGTTCAGAGCCCTCGCTAGAACTAGGCTTTCTCTCTTTCTGACCAGAGGCCGTCGAGCTGAGCTCGACGTTTTTCAACATCGTCGAACGAAGATCACCGATTTTGAAGACTCTTCAGATTCCCTCTGTAGCCCAAATCGTCGAGCTAAGCTCGACGTTTCGTCGAGCTGAGCTCAACGATCTTCCTTTTCGCCGTCGAACCCTAATATAAAATCTTTCTTTCAGCCGTCGTTCTCCTTTTGCGCTTTCATACTCTGCAACTTTCTTTCTTTTCCCTCCAAATTCTCTACGCTTGGTCGTTTTTGGTTTTCTGTTGCAGGTGAATATGGCTGAATCAAGTGCTGCTATTGCTAAGATGAAGTTCGACACAGGCTTTGACATCGACATAAACTCCTTCGATGGAAGCGACCAGCGCTTCAAGGACATCCTAAACTTATTCAGAGAACAACAGCTGACTCCAATAATGACTACAAGGATGAAGATCGCCGCAGAAGAAATTAAAGAGTGGTGTTATACCGCAACAGACGAGACTGAGAATTCTATTGTCGGCACCATTAAGGGGACTCAGGTACTTCTATCCCCGGCTCTTTTATCAGAAGTTTTTCAACTCAGTACTGGAGAAGACTCCATTGAACTGTCTGGAGTGGAGTATGACTCCATGCTGGATAGGATGGGTCACAATACAGTCAACCCTCATAAGCTATTGAAGAAAAATCTGGCTATAGAATTTTAATTCCTGGCTGATGTAGTTGGGAAGGTGTTGTTGGCCAAGCACTCAGCCCATGACACCATATCCAGATATCAATTCTGCCTGATGGGAGCTTTATTAGATAAGAAACACCTTGACTGGGGCTCCATCTTCTTCACTCTGATTAAGAAGAAGATCAATAAGAATGCAGTTAGTTATGGGAGAATCTTAGGGGTCTATCTGCACAACAGGTGCCCTGACCTTTTAACCTCCTCTGACATGTTCATCAATGCATCCAAGAGGCTTTCCTGTGCCCCGTTCAGTAAATGGGACAGGCAGATCATAAACCCCTCCAGGGCTGCTGCACCACTTCATTCAGGCACAAGAACTATTTCAGTCACTCCTCCAGTAGAAGAGCTGCCTGCTTCTTCCCCTCCTCCAGCCATATCCACCCAAGCCGTCACCTCCTCACCACCAGTCACCACCATAATCATCTCATCCCCAATTACCATTTCCTCACCTATGTCATCCCCTCCTCTATCCACCTCAGAGGAATTCCATCCTCTCTTTTCCTATTCAACCTTCACCCTACCATCCTTCTCACTTATAGAAGATTCCTTCATGGTTGATTCACCCTCTACTCCTCCTGAGCCACCCTCAACTTCCTCCTTTCAACAAATGCTCCATGACATTCTCTCTCAACCCTCCTTCACACCCTCTCTTACTTCCCCTATCTCCACCTCAACCTCCTCTATCTCCATAATTCCATCTTCTGAACCAACCATTCCCTCTCCATCTTCCTCCACATTTTCAATTTCAGCCACCATCCCTCCATCCACCTTTGCTCCTACCTCTGCTCAAGCCCCACTTGAGCATGTGGATCTTCCTAGTTTGGCAGACAGGCTGTTTGAGTTGCTAGCTCCCAAGCTGGCATCTCTACTGGAGTCTTCCCTGGCTCCACTCCTGAAGCAAGTCCAGGAGCTGTCTACCAAGCTTGCCTCCATTTCCTCCTCCCTGGCTATCCTTTCTTCTGGGTGCCTTGATTCACCTCTCTCTGAACCAAGGCAGGGGGAGATGCCTTATGAAGAAGTGGTTGTGCCAGCTGCTGATCATATGTCTGCTCCAGCCTCCAGCTCTTGGATGTGCTTTTGCACTGAATCTGCAGAGGCTGCTATCTATATTTGATACCGTCCATTTCAGCTATCTGCTTGTAACTCATGCTGAAGATTTGTCTAAGGCCATTGTGTCTGTATCTATCTATGATCCCAGCCTTAATGATTCCTACATCAAGTCCTGGAAGGCTGTGGATATCTCTGATGCTGCTACTAAGGCCATTGTGCCTCTTTCTGTTGGAATTGCTGCTGCTGCTACTGCTGACATAGAGATGATTCCAGCAACTGATGCTGATGAAATTGCTATTGAGACTGCTGATGAAGAGCTTGCCTCATACTTAGTAGATCCCACTCCTGCTGCTCCTGCTCTAGTGTCTGCACCTGATTCTGTCTGCTCTGCTGCTGCTCTCTCTCCTCCTGCTCCTGCTGTTTCTGCAAAACTTAAAGCTCAAGAAGAGCTTATCAGAAGAATTGATGATCTGTATGATCAACCTCAAAGTTCTGAGAGTGATCAGTACAGGACTGATTCTGATGATTCTGCTAGCACTATTGCCAAGAAGAGAAAAGCGAGAAGTAAAGCAATGATGTTAGTCCCTCCTACCAAAGCCAAAGATTCCAATGATATTCCATACTACATCCTGCATGACTGCCCCATCTCTGAGCCTTGGATGCAATACTCCAAGAATCAACTGAAAGCTTTGAAGAAGAAGAGGAAGCTAGATAAATATGAAAAAGGATCTTCTCAATATCAGTCTCCTCCTCCTCCTCCTCCAGATTCTGGCTCTGGCTCAGCCCCTCAAGCTCCAGTTTCCAGACACAGTTCTTCCCAGTATTATCAAAGATCATATCAAAGGGGACAGCATCAAAGGGGATATCAATCCAGAAGAGATCAATTTAGAGGAAGCCAGAGAGGGCATAGACTTCATCCAAGGGAAGGGCAAGGTCACTCTGACCCTTCTTCAAGTCCTTTCCCTTACAAGCTGAAAGACACAATTGTCTCCAGGACTCCTTCTACTGACTCTGAAATCATTAACAGATTTGAACCTCCTATTCCTTTTGAAGATCCTGAGTGCAACCCTGTGTCCTGGACAGCCAGAATGAAAGAATTGGCTGCCCTTGATCAAATAAAAAAGGCCAGAGAACAAGGCAAGGATACTTCAAACATAACTACTTTATCAGAGCAGAGAAAGAAAGAACTAGAAAGATATGCATCAAGGAAATTTTTCAATCCAGAAGATTACATGAAGCTGCACCAAGAGGCTGTTGTTCCAAGGCCCAAATCTCAAACTTCTCTAGGTGCAGAGGATGACAGAAGGTCAAAGAAAGAAAGTCAGAATCCTAATAGAGAAATTTTATTTAAAAAGGGAACTGAAAGGAAGTGAACTGTGTAAGCTAAACATTTCATCCAACCTTTGGATATCTGCTGCTATTTATCTGTGCTTTGCTGCTGTATATCTTCTCTGCAATTTTGTATTAGCTTCTGTATTGTTGTATGCTTTTTATTCCCTATGATTGTCTGTAAATAGTAATCCTAACCCAAATAGGGGGAGATTGTTGGAACACCCTATTACTAATTTGGGTAAGGATCACTATGCTTGTCTTAGGAATCCCAGTTGACCTAGTTGTATAGTTGAGAAGGTCAACATTAGAATGAGTCTAGGGCTTAGAACTTAGGTTTGGAGCTGCCCCCAGGACCATTCCAAGATCAAGGTTGAAGAGCTAAGTCTAAGGCAATTTTCGTCGAGCTCAGGTCGACGAATCGTCGAACTCCGTTCGACGCTCTCAGAGCTCAACTTCAATAAATCGTCGAACTCCGGTCGACGATCTTCGAGCTCAGATCGACTATCTGCTTTTGGCTAGCTTCTGCTTAGTCGTCGAACTCCCCTCGACTATCTTCTAGCTAAGTTCGACGATCCCTCCTTCAAGTTATTTCTCAGGTCTCTGAGCTCAGTTCGACGATCTTCGAGCTCAGATCGACGTTTTCTGTCTGCTTGTCTCATTTCATCTCTGAGCTCAGTTCGACGATCGTAGAGCTCAGATCGACGTTTTTTTTTGGAGAGATCAACGCTTTCAGGAATTCAAATGATGCTGTTCTTTGGAATGTTTTTGAATATTATCTGCATTTATGTCAAAAGATCTCCAAGTCATTTGTCTTTATTCTGGAGCAAGTTTCAAAGAATTATTCAGAGAATGTTTGCTGGACTTTCCTCTAGAAGACAAGACTCTTTTTGGAAGAACATTTATGACTCCCAACGGCTAACATGGACAAAAAATCTTCAGAAAATTTCAATTCCTCTCTTCTGTGTTTTTAAGATATACAGAATACACAAGAGAATAGACAAAGATTGACAAGAAAGAAAGAGAACACACAGAATAGAGAATCCTGATAGCAGAAGAACAACAGAAGAACTGTGACTTCAAAAATCTTCTTGCTGACTGAAAAGTGTTCACAATCTCATCTCAGAACTCCAGACACCTCATTCTTCAGCCTTCTTGCTGAAACCATCCTTTGCTGGAGATCAAAGTTCTGAAGACCTATCACCCTAGAGCAAAGCTTCTTTTCCTGAACCTTTCTACATCTCAGGGGGAGCTTTGACATCATCAATCCACTTGTGCTTCTCTCATTTGATTGAGAACAGAGAAGACACCCTTCACTCTTATTTTTCTTTTCCTGCTGTAAAAGGGTTCTTGAACTCCCTTCAAAAGTTCTGTCTGGTTCTGAGAGCCTTGTCAAAACTCAGTGGTGGCAAGACACCTTATCAAAAAAATCTAGTTTTGGTTTTTGGGCACCTTATCAAAAGCTCATTGGTGTCAGGACACCTGATCAACTCATCCTGAGTGGATTCCTACCAAGGGTGGTAGAAGAGTGGATGTACCCAGGTTTTTGGGGAACCACTATATTTCCTTGTGTCTTCTGGTTTGTTTGTGTGATTTGTCTGCTGTGTGATGTGCTCTTTACTTCTTGGTTTTTAACCTCTTACTAGCACTCTACACTATATCATAAATTGAATTTTATATGTGCTGTTTATTTCAACTGTGAAAAATTATTTTAAAATACTCTATTCACCCCCCCTCTAGAGTTGAGATAGATCTTACCCTCACTTTCAGCTGGAACTCTACATCCACACTGATCGCTTCCCGGATACGATAAGACATGTCATTCTGTAGCTATATCCAGTTCAACCGATCCATGCTAGACTTTCCTCTTGCTACACATTCGATTCCAAGGGACACAAAATCCCGCACCAACCACTCATCATGAGCTTCAATCCAATTCCTTTTTCCAAAATATTTACTACTCAAGGCACCGGCCACCACATTAGCCTTGCCCAGCGTATACTGAATCGCCACATTGTAGTCTCCAAGGAACTCGGCCCACCTGAATTGTCGCATGTTCAAGTCATTTTCATCTAGAAGATACTTCAGCCTTTTGTTGTCCGTGAAGATCTCCAACTTCACATCGTACAGGTAGTTCCGCCACAACTTTAATGCAAAAATTACCACTGGAAACTCTAAGTAAAGGACGGGGTAATTCCTCTCATGAAGTTTCAACTGTCTAGACCCAAAGGCTGTCACATTGTCATGTTGCACTAGCACGTAACCCAAACAGCAACCTGACGCGTCACTGAAAATATAAAATCATTCAGTCCCTTTAGGGAGACTAAGAATTAAAGCCGACATAACCCTTTCTTTCAAGATATTAAACGCTTATTTTCACTCCTAAGTCCAGACAAACTTCTAGTCTTTACGAGTAATAGTAGTGAGGGGAAAAACTATCCACAAAAAGATTTCCACAAATCATCTATAGTACCCGGCTAGTTCAAGAAAACTCCTGACTTCCGCCACGGTGCTAAAAACTGGCCAATCCCTGATGGACTCAACTTTCGTCGCATCCAAAATGTAAAACTCCCCTGTGATGACCATATAAAATAGCTCTGGTCGGGGCCCCACAACATATAGATGCCCCAGCTTTAGCATTAAAAGTGATATAAAAGAGCAATGCATCTCAAAACTCAGAACAACAACAGCGGAAATCCACAACACCCAAAGTTATCCACTATTAAAGGAGCATCAAAACCCCTTTAAGGACTTAAATAATCATGAGTCCAAAAGCTGAAACATCAAAAAACAAAGTAACGTGATTTAACACTCCTAGAAAACCTCGGCATGCAAGATGGAGTACAGTTCATGGAGCAAATAATTCAACAAAACATAATTAAACAAATGAGAATCCACTTCATGGGCTTAAGCCTTTTTGGCCAGCGAGCTTGCTCCCGCTTGCGATCCTTGCCCTGTAAAATATTATTGTAACTGGTGATCTCTTTCCGCTAAAAAAGAGAGCCGAACTAGCAATCCAATTAGGCAAGTATACCTATCGAACTATAGCTAGGGGGAACACGTATGGTTTTGAAATCCGGGAGCCGTTGAGTACACTTACTCACACGAAGACTATTATTTTATCGACGAAAATCTTTAGGGTTGAAGAGAAATCTAAACGCACTAAATAAAGGAAATATTGCATAAAAAGAGAACTAATGCAGTTAAATAAAAAGCATAAAAGAAGCGATTACAACGAAGGATTGGAACGATGAAATCAAAATGCACTTGATCAATCTTTATGAAAGGCAAATAACACTAAAGAAGAACTAAATGTAGCTAAGTTAGATCATAAAAGAAGCGATTACTACGAAGGATTAGAACGATGAGATGGAAATGCACTCGATTGAGAATCACCTCGGCTAAAGTCGATTAAAAACACGATAAATAAACTTATGATCAATAGGGTAAAGGTCCTTGACCGTGGAGGTTCCTAAATGTAACGCCCCCGATTTTTCGATGATTCTATTTGATTTATTATCGTTATATTTATGATGTCAAGTCATTACCCTTTTTACGCCATGTTGACGGCGCTGCACCGTTAGTCCGTTTTCGCGTCCGTTAGGTCTGATTGACCAGATTTTGTGATTTTCGTTGAAACTAAAAGTTTTCAAGTTGGTAAGTTAAGTTTAGTGATTTTGGACTTGCTCGTCAAGTTTAGTCACGACCCGAGCATTTTTGGAGCCTCGGCGCGCGTTTGTAGTTTTTTGTCATTTACATTTGTCATAGAGTTTAGGAGTTTATAACTCGAGATTGGCATGCCTGATTTTTGTTTTGACTTCACCGTTAAATTTATAGCATCAGTGTTAGCCTTCGGTGCGAGTTTCATTTAATTCGGCACGCGTTTGTGTTTCCGTTCAGAGTCTTCTCGAGTAGCTATGGTTCTTCTCGAGTAGCCCGTTTCAGATTTCGCTCGGACGTCGTTTTAAGTGTCAAAACGGTGTCGTATCAAAAAATGGTAAACATAAAATTTGTTCGTCTCCACGATATCTACAACTTTATGTTGACTACTTTTTAATTAGGAGTCATCTTAGACTCCTATTTTCGATTTTCCCAAAACTTCTCATAAATAAGCTGTATTATTGATTTCAACTCAGAACCATAGATCTACTCTAGTACTATTGTTTTATCTCGAGTATTATTGTTTTTCTCTCGAGTTATATTGAATTTTATCGAGTCCTAGTGATTTTACTCGAGTATTATATGTTCCTCTCGAGTACTTTGCTCTCATTCTCCAGTAACCTTCATTCCTCTCGAGTAGTCATGTACAGTCTACGTTCGGGCGCACTTTTGAGGATCAAAACGGCATCGTATGGAAAAATGATCAACATAACAATTGTTCGTCTAGAAAAGATCTACAACTTTTATGTTGAGCACTATTCAATTGGAAGCCATCGTAGACCCCTATTTTCGATTTTACAGTAGAAGCTCATGTCTCATACGAGTATACTTGATCCACTCGAGTTCTATGTCTTTTATCTCGAGTAGAATATATCCACTCGAGTTCTATACCTATCCTCTCGAGTTCCAGATGATTATATCGAGTTCCCAAGTCTCCATCTCGAGTAGATACCTCCCTCTCGATTCACCATCTCGAGTGGACCTATTCCACTCGAGTGGTTTTGTACAGTCAGAGTTCGGGCACTGTTTTGAATGTCAAAACGGTGTCGTACGAAAAAATGGTCAACATTAAATTTATTCGTCTTGATGGGATCTACAACTTTTATGTTGAGAAATTTTTGTTTCGGAGCCATCTTAGACCTATATTTTTGATTCCCGCTAAACCGCTGGTAATAACCCGTTTTTGACAAAAAAATTTATAAACATAAATATATATATATATATATATATATATATATATATATATATATATTCTTACACTTAGGTTTTAGAACCGAACTTCAACTTCTCCGATAATATTCTCCTGAACCAGAGCAGTGAGCGAGAGAGAGAGTTTCTTTTTCGTGAATCTTCCGGTGGCCGCCGACGGTGCTTCGGTGCTCGAAATCTTCAACCAAACATAGATCCGGAAAGCTCTCACCGAGAGCTACACTATCATGGTAAATTTTCCCCCATTCCTTTAGTTTTCTCGTTAGGGTTTTTCGGCCCTAACCTCCTTTTCGGCCATTTTTGTTCATATTTCAACTCCCGTGTTCTTTTGCCCCGATCTTCGACGTGGAGTGATTTGGAGGCTTTCTCTGGTAATGCCAAGGCAAGTGGCTCCTTTCCTCTCCTTTTCCCTAAGTTATTATGGTATGACTTTCATATTATATTAATGTTCCTGTTTCTTTTAGAGTAAAAGATGTTAAATCTTTTTAGGCTTGCGCTTAGGGTAAATTTTTTTCGACGTCGTTGAGCGTAGGATGCGTTGCGCTTAGTTTAGGTCGATTATAGGTCGTGGCCTTCGATTTAGTGTTGTAATACTTAGGTGTTGTACAGATTTTGAGATGGTGATGTTGGGGATATGAGTGTTGGTTGTGGTTAGCATACCACCCAACCGGGAGGCCCCTTCTTTCTATGGATCATCACAGTATGTTTAGTTTCTCCTTTCATGGAGTGTTGGGTTCTTGTTGGCCCGGTTTGACCATGTTTGTGGAACACAGTACCGATTGTGAGAAATTTGAGGATCTGTAGTTTTTCTTAGGGCGCTAGAGGTCGTCGGTCTCCCCGGACTGCAATGCAGTCATACCATGTGTTGATGATCCACCCTCTTCCGAGCCGCATTGTGCCCATTTGGTTTTCTTGTGGTTTATGCCACAGTTTGCTAACTTTGGCTGATTATGCTCAGACATGTTCATTTTCGCACTTAGTGAATTTTATTCAAAGATATTTTATTGGCTAACCTTTCTCTACGTGATCAAATTTTGCAAATTGTTGGTGTGGTTTTTTTTCAGCTTTCTGTTCCCCTTAGTTTGGGTTTGGTACACCCTCCTTTGTTAAATTCTTTTCATACTTGTTTACTTATACTCTTGACAATTATACTTTTTTGTTACTGAGGTGTTCTTATTTTGATTGCCTCAGGTCCAGGGTTGTAGCTGGTGGTGCGGGTGTGTGGTGTTGTCGCTGTGTGTGCCTCTTGTTTGCGAGGTAGCTTTTGGTGCTCTTATTATTTGGTTAAGACTTGAGAACTTTTAGTGGGTTCGTGTATGGTGTTTGACGCCCACTGATTGTTTATTGTTTTTCTTGGATATTTTGCTAATTGCTAGTACCTATTTTTGTGGTAGTAGTTCTTGCTCTCTGGGAAGGATTTTTGCTAGGATGTCTATATGTATTTTCAATTATAAAAAATACCATTATTACTATATCATGTGCAACATGTTTTAAAACTCTAAATCACTATATTTAAATTCCGTAAAAACTACTTCAATATCATTATTATAAATTTAGTATAATGCATACCTTGAGTTTTTTTGGGGATGTTAGCCTCATGTAGGATGCCTAACCTGTTTACTATAGTATTTTCCACTGCGTTTAACTACTTTTCTTCTGGTGGACACGTGAGCCACTAAGTTGAGGGATACGGCTAATTGCCTAACCTAAAATAAACTTCTTCAGTAAAAACACATTAATCATATTTTTAGTATTGAGTCGGAGTGTTGTTTGAGCGTCTGCAGTTATCCACTACTGACGTGGCATCATGACGCGCATTTTCCCTTACTCTGATATTTCGTCGTTGTGGTGAAAATGCGGGTTATTACACTAAAGCTTTAACACGCTTCTCTCGAAGTCAAGCCCAACTGAGTTTAAAAAGGTCCGACTGACTCTCGTCTAAATCAGAGGCCTAAAGCTCGCTTTACGCGGTGAACCCCACTTTTCGATTTTACTCTAATCCGGGAAATTTGGACGTCTGCATCTCTCGAGGGATGCGTATAACTCTATTTACTCTTGAATACTCACTTCAAACTATTCGCCTCTCGGTTAGCAAAGAATGAAAGCTATATTGGAAATTATATATCGACAATATAATTCCAAACGAGAATAATCAAGAGTAATCCAAGGTATAAAACCTTAAAAAATGGTAAATTCAAAACATCATAACTTAATCACTCGAACCTCGGATCATCAAGATCGAGTACAAGGAGGATTAGTTAATCATAGCTAAGTGGAGGGGGATGAGTTGTAATGCATAGAACACAGGTATAAGAAAAGAGCCTTTTTATTCATATTAAAGAGAGCTACAATAACATGAAATAGAAATTACAATTGCATGGAATGAAAATCCTATTCTAACCCAACAATTAGCAACTAGAGCAATTACAAAGCTATTATAAAAGATTACACTAGGCTAGGGTTAAGAAAATACAACATAAGAAAGGGAGAGAGAGGGAAGAAAACATGAAAAAACACTAAAAAACCAAGGAACAAAGGGGCAGCACCTCCCCCTCTCAACAAAAACAGGTTCTGAAATGGATGGGGGGACATCTGAATTTATAAATTTTCCACGGGTTGGTCATGCCCTAGGTCACGCCCAGGGAGGGTGTGTCAGGGGGCGTGACATGTACGGGGTTGACCTAGGGTTTTGGATTCTGGTGGGAAGGATGATTGTTTCTGTAAGATGGCTGACACGCCCTGCGTCACGCTCGTGTAGGGGGGGGGGGGGCGTGACATGTACGTCAAGTCTCAATCATTCGTCAGATATCCGTCAGTCTTAGAAAAGGGGGGCGAACACACCCTGGGTCATGCCCATGACGGGGGCATGATAGGTATGATTTGCATGTGGAGGCGAAAATGTATTTAATGCGGCAGCACACTTCGGGCAGAGGGCGACACGCCCCGTATCATGCCCTGGGACACGCACGAGGAGGGCGTGTCAGGGGGGCGTGACAGCCATTTTTCCTATTATTTATTCTCTGTCAGCTAGCTTCCTCGAGATCGGGTGACACGCCCTGTGAAACTCCCAGGGAGGGCGTGACATGGGGGCGTGTCAGGTCATTTTTTGCCAAAATTTTGGAAACCTGCAAAAAACAAGAAAATGTTAGTGACAATAATATTTATATAAGAAAGATAAAAATTATGCTAATAAGACACGATTAGCGCCTACAAAACTAGAAAATACGATAATAGTTTAGGCTACAAAACGTATTATCAGTAACATGGGTCAGCAAAGGCTGACCACAACTATGTAACCAACACATCTCCTCCAGGCTGTGCCTAGCGGACCCCGGGGAACTCCACAATGCAATTCAACACTTTGTATGCAAATGTATATAAATATATAGAGTAAAAAAACATATTAGGATGTCCCACACATCAAACACGTTTCTAGGTTGAGCAGTTAAAAAAAAGGGGCCTACAATGCAGCATGTATACAAACCTGTGTTTCACCCAAGGCACCTAATAGCGCATGAATATAACACATCGTCATGCGCCATTACATCTCATAACACAGGTACTTCCATTTTCCCCTAACGACATTCAAGCCAGCACACAGAACTCTTGCCTAGGACCTACCTTCTCGTGGTTCTAAAACCCAGGCTTGCCTACAAGCTCTGACTTCTCACATCATGATTCTGTCTCACAAACAACAAACCGATACTAAGAACCCTTGCTTGACCCCACCCGCTCGTGGCCTTAATCGCTCGGGCATGTCAAAAGCTTGGCATTCTCGTTAGTTTCACGCAAGAGCACTTGTCTCGCCAGGACAATCTCCACACATGACTTGCACGTCATGGACATGCCAGCCGACCATAGATACAAACCACGCTTTTGCACATCAATCAACAAACATAGCCTTTCCCACGCAAATCCACCATTCATTCTCGCATGAAATAAAGGGGGGCAAACATCACAAACAGCTTATTTCTGCAAACAGATTTCTAGCAAAATACTTAAGGCTTGTTATGCAATATCACCGAGTTAGACTAAAGGTCACGACCACGGCTTCACTTACCATGCCTAATACACTAGCGAAACGGATTTCTAATGCAACATCATGCCGGCGACGGACACAAACGAACTGGTGGATCTTATTGCATCATGGCAACCCGAACCCTCTCATTTGAGAGATCCGATGCCTAAATGCTTGATAAAAAAACAATATAAAATGAATGTTATGCACAGATCCTAAAGACTAAGAGGAGAAATATCGTTACATTACGACTCCTCTTCCTAGCCATGGAGATCTTGCTTTGCATGGATGAAAATGTGCGCCTTCAAGTCCTCTCTACGGATCTGGACTAAGTTCGAAAAAGGAGGCTCGGAGCTTCGCTAATGGCAGAGAAAGTCCTTCTTCCTCCTCCAAATCCTCTCTCCCAAACCATAACTCCCACTCAAAATGTGAAAAATGTGGCAAAACGACCTTTCAGCCCTACTTAAGTCTCTTGGACACAGTGTACTA
Organism: Platanthera zijinensis; assembly: GCA_039513925.1. Classification (NCBI taxonomy): domain Eukaryota; kingdom Viridiplantae; phylum Streptophyta; class Magnoliopsida; order Asparagales; family Orchidaceae; genus Platanthera; species Platanthera zijinensis. Next base: position 137,097,025 of record CM077081.1, read on the forward strand.
GGCCATATGAGTACATCCAAAGAAGGAACAGACGACCAAAACTCAGTTATTACGAAACATCTCCCGCATGCTACCGCCGGGCGGTAGCTACCTACCGCACCGCGATAATATCCCGAGTCGTCGGTCAAAAAATAATGCATCGCAATCACCGGCAGTAGCAATACCGCTACGCGGTAGCTCACTCAATGCTTCTATTTCAATGCAAGAAGTCTACCGCAAGGTGGTAATTAGATAACATCGCGAGCTACCTTTCGACGCACCCAACGCATACTACTCAATGCACTCAACGCCTACCACTCAACGCCTCTACTCAATACAAGAAGGCTACCGCCGAGCGATAGAGACCCACCGCCGCGTGGTAAAGTCCAGAGCCTCAAGTCCATAATACTGGGATGTTTCATCAGTATTCTGTTAAAGTGGGTCACTTTTCCATAGATTACTGGCACAATCTAAATGTGCCTAGGGCATGAGTTCGTCATCCTGTCAGAAAAGCTGTAGGTAGACATGTTCAATTTAAGACTAACATGCACCAAGGACCAAAACCCTCTCAGGGACCTAAGGTTACCTAAATTATGTTTTGCAGGATAGTCCAAATACCCATACTCCTATATAGTACTTGGATAATTGATGTTCCAGGCATATATTTGGAACAAGATGTCACTTGAAGGACTACACTCCAATGAAGAATGGACCTAAATTTTCTTTTGAGGTTCAGACAGAGGAGTCACTAAGTGATATTGTATGATTACCAATGGCGTAGTGTCAATTTCAAAAGTGGCTTATGTGGAAGGGTTGCAACATAACATGATTAGCATAAGCTAACTATGTGATCTTGGCTATGTCATTATATTCCACAAGGATGAGTGTCACATGAAGAGGTAAAGTAACCAAGAGGTCATCTTGACTGGCACTAGGAGTGGAAATGTTTATTGTTTAAACATTATAAGTTTAATTAAATACTCCCCTATATGTCTAGTTGCTAATGAGAAAGTATCATATTGTTTGCATTGGCACAAGAGACTAGCTTACTTGAATTATAAGAGTACAAGTAAGCTCTTCAATGAAGAGCTAGTTCGGAATGGTCCTAATATGAAATGCAGCAAGGAGGGAATTTTCTCTACATGCCAAAATGGCAAGCAGTCCAAAGATTCTATTAAGAGCATTGGGGCCAAGGACTCTGTGAGGTGTTTATACCTCCATCATATGGACTTGTTTGGTGTTATGCCAGTTCTTAGTCTAGGTAGGAAAGTCTATACATTTTTAATGGTTCATGACTTCTCTAGGTTTGCTTGGGTCTTCTTCTTGAAGAAAAAGTCTGAAACCCTTAACATCTTCAGGACCTTTGTCAAGCAAATTCAGAATGAATTGGATAATTATGTAGTCAAAATAAAAGTGACCATAACACTAAATTTCAGTCTTATGGCATGATAAAATTCTATGAAGCAAAATGGAGTCTCCAAGAATATACTTTTCCAAGAACACATAAGAAAAATGGGATCGCTGAGAGGAAAAAAAACACTCATAGAAGTTGGAAGGACACTACTAAGTGACATATCTCTCCTAGAATATTTCTGGGCTAAGGCAGTAAATACTACATGTCATGTCCTTAATAGGGATTCTGTCAACAAATATCACCAGAAGACTCACTATGAAATCATGAAAGGCAGAAAACAAAACAATTCCTATTTCAGGATCTTTGGTAGTAGATGTTATGTGATCAACAATGGGAAGTAATATTTGACTAAGTTTGCTGTCAAATCCTATGAAGGAATATTTGTTGGGTACAACAACTAGAGAAAGCATATAGAGTCTACAACTTGAAAAGTAAAGTTGTTGAAGAGTCGACAAATATAGTTTTTGATGAATCTTTTATGATAAACAGTGAGATGCCTAGGTCCTCATCTAGATCAATAAGTATAGAACAGGTGATGGACAAACTAACCATAAAGGATACTCCTCCTGCTGCCCATGATGAAGATGAGGGAGTATGCATTTCAAAAGGAGGACAAGGCACACAAGATGAGGATGAAGATCTGCATGATCCAACCATTGAATTCAATGATGCTGAAGAGAGATTGCCTCCATCAGTTAGACATTTAAAGGATCATCATAGACATCAAAAAATTGGAGATGCCCGCCAAGGGGTTATAACAAGGAGAAAAAGCATGAACATAGCTATGTATTCTAGCTTTTTGTCTCTGGTTGAGCCCAAGAGATTTGAAGATGCAAACATAGACCAATATTGGAATGTGGCAATGCAAGAGAAACTGAACTAGTTCAAGAGATGTAAGGTCTGGAAGCTTGTTCCCAGACCATAAGAACATAACATCATTATAACCAAGTGGATCTACAGGAACAAGTTGTATATAAATGGCTTTATAATTAAGAATTAAGCTAGATTAGTTGCCAAGGGTTATAGACAAGAAGAAGGTATTGATTTTGATCAAACCTTTGCCATAGTAGCTAGGCTAGAATCCATCAGACTATTCCTTGCATATGCTATCTACAAGGGATTCAAAGTCTACCAGGTGGATGTGACGTCAGCCTACCTAAATGGTGACTTAAGAGAAGAAGTCTATGTTGAGAAGCCATTGGGTTTTGTTATTCCTAACTCTCCTAAATATGTTTATAGACTTAGGAAAGCTTTGTATGTGTTGAATCAAGCTCCTAGGGCATGGTATGAGACACTGTCTAGCTTTCTTATTGAGAATAAATTATCAAGGGTAAAGATAGGCAAGACTCTATTCTTAATGGAATCCAAGGGTAAGATCATACTATTCCAAAGTTATGTAGATGACATAATCTTTCGGTCTACTGAGGATAACCTTTGCAAGAAGTTTGCAAAAATTATATAAGGGAAATTAAGATGAGCAGTATGGGTGAGCTCAAGTACTTCTTTGGCCTCCAAGTAAGACGGTCTATGGATGGATTATCCATCTCTCAGTCTAAGTTCACTAGGGATTTAATTAAAAATTTTGTATGAAGAGTGCTTCCATAATAAAAACTCTCATGGGGTCAAACATGTCAATATACAAGGATGAAATAGGAAAACCTATTGATGAAATAATGTATAGAGGCATAGTTGGATCCCTCATCTATCTTACTACAAGTTGGCCAGACATCATGCATGTGACATGTATTTGTGCTAGATACCAATCTTGACCTAAGGAGTCTCACTATTCTACTGCTAATAGAATTATGAGATTTCATAAGGGCACACTAGATCTTGGCCTTTGTTACCCTAGGAATACTGATTTTGTGCTACTAGGTATTCATATGTAGATTTTATAGGTTGTAGAGAAGACAAGAAAAGTACTTCAGGCTCTTGTCAGGTCTTGGGTGGAAGACTTATATCTTGGAGCAGTAAGAAGCAAACTAGTGTTGCAATATTAACAGCAGAGTCAAAATATATATTAACACGAAGTTACTGTGCTCAGTTGTTGTAGATCCAACACCAGCTCCAGGATTACAACCTAAAGATAAATAACACTCAATTATATTGTGATTCAACTAGTGCAATCTCTATTTCTAGGAATCCTATCTCTCACAATAGGACTAAGCATATAAAGATTAGGTATCACTTCATTAGAGAACATGTGGAAAGTGAAGACATAAGTCATGAATTTGTCCCTATAGTTAAGAAAGTGGCTGACATCTTCACTGAGCCACTAGATGAAGCAAAATTCAACACCATCAAATTTGAAGTGGGCATGTTTAATTTAGCTGAGCTTTAGTAGATCTCCATATAGTTTTTTTTTGCAGGTAGTTATAATCCCTGCAGGATAAATAAAAGAGAAATGGACTAAGTTTCTAGGGATCGAGTGCACTAACTCTATGTTCTCAGGCGTCGAGTGCGTTTAATGAATTGCAAGCGTCGAGAGAGTTGAGTGTGTCGAGTTCAATCAATGCAATATCCCAGTGAGTCTATTTTACAGCTAAGTATCAGAATCAATCCCAGTAATTGATCAGTTCTAGATCATAAATATGTACACGCATCTTCACTTTCTAAAAATAAAAAACACGATAAATAGAAGGCTATGTGTGAAAGCAAAATACATTGTTCCTCGCCCTTCTCTGCCTCTTACGATGAATTGACGAAAGCTTGGAATATCTTTAATGATTCCCAGAAGAAATGGTGTTGAAAGGATTGGATTTCTTGATTGAGGGTTTAGAGCTGGTGCAAAATGGATTCCAGGATTCGCTTGAGGAAGTACAGTTTGTTCTCCACTAGCTTCAGGTTGATGACTTAGAATTTGTTATGCCTGAGCCCAGTTTGCTATGGAATCGAGAGGTACTTGAGTTATACTCAAATGATAATGTCGACTCATCATCTAGTAAAACAAGGACCTTCATTAGTGGTAACAAGATTAAGATTACCCTGAAAAGACAGATCAAGGCACTACAACTTCCAAAGTTCAAAGAGTTAGATGAAGAAGATGAACTGGATCAGACTGATATCAAAACTACTCTGACGTGGTATGGACTCTATAAACACACCACTGGATCGATTCTAAGGAAGGTGTTGAATCTCAAGGGAAAATTCTTGGCTGATGTAATTGGGAAAGTCTTATTGTGCAAGATTGGCTCATATAATAATATCTCCAAGAGAATGCTCGAACTAATGGCAAGGATAATATTTTCCAAGAAGAATATTAGAGAAAGATATTATTTCGAAAGATAGTTGACTATATAACAGAGCCAAACATGGGAAGGATTCTTTCTCTATTTCTGCTAAAGAGTGTTCCAGGGATCCTTAATATAAGGCTAGGTGATGAGTCCATATTTTATACTTAATTCCGGACTCATCTAGGCTTATCTTCTTGTCTTTGCACACCGTTTAGCGTCATTTGCACTCCTTTTGGTTCGCTACGGTTTTCCATGTCTTGTGCACCCTTTTTAGCCTATTTCTATGCATGTGTGTATTTCCCTTTTGCTGTGCATTATATTTATGTCTGTGACTGCCATGTCGACATCCCGTCCAATTTTCCTGCAGGTTCTGGGATTGTGTGGGCGTCCGGGTTAGGGCTTTCACCATTTTTTGACAAAGGAGCCAGTGGTCGTGCGTTTTTACCCACGCAAGACCATCGACCTCTTTGGCGCACGATCATTGGTCGTGCGCAGTCTGCCCTCTTTTATGAAAGTTCTGCCCCTGCCATATCGCACGATCACCAGCTATACCGCGCACGATCACTGCTCGTGCGCTGTCAGTCATGCGCAGTCATGACATCTTTTTCCACTTTTCTGCCTCCATATCGCCCGATCACGGACCATATCGCGCACGACCACTGGTCGTGCGCCTGTGATCGTGCGCCCTATTTATTCTGCTTTCTATAAATACGCAGGTTCCGCCCTAATTTCGGGAGATCGCCAAAGTCCGCCGTTTTTCCGCCATTTTCGTCTCCAAGGAGGGTTTCCGCCGCCCTCCATCGTCCTCCACCATAGGGAGTTGCTCCGGGCAAGCCTTCAATGCCAAATCAAAGCCGGAGCATCCCCTCGGCCTCCTCCTTCATCCCCAAGCTTCAAGCGGAGTTTTGACCGAGCTTTCTCCATCAAGCTAGGAGGGGCTGGAGCCACAATCTACCGGGTCATTTCAACGAAGAAGACGGATCCATTGGGAGTGAGTGACAGCCTCCTCTACCCCGGACGCAGTTGAGGACCGAGCTTGGAATCGGATTGACAACCCGGGATTCCAACCGTGAACCCTCAATAAGGCTTCGGATTCGGTCGATTCGCACACCTCTTCCTCATGTTGTTGATAGATTAGTTTAATTTCTATGTATTGATGAAGTATTTTTATTGATTAGCATTTTCACTTAATCATGTCTATGAGAGTTATTGTGATTTTGTTATTATTTCTTGAGGTGCGCCATATTCCATCCACCCTTGCCGCACTAGCAATTGCTAGTGGCGTGCGTAGCGAAGAGGTGCTTAAGACCCTCATTCCGCCGTTCTCTCCACCTCATCCGCTAGCCTACTCGTCCATCCGCCAAGCGATTCGGTGCATAGCGGCCCGTGTAGTTTCCATCCCGCCTGGCGAAGCATTGGAGTAGCTTGTAGATTTTTACTTTATTTTCCGCAACCATCAAAACCCCCATTTCATTACCTCCGACCCGAGGACTTCAATCTCAAATACACCTCGACATTAACTCATCCCTTACTGTGTTCCTCAAGAGACCGACACTCGGGGATTAATTCCCAAACATTATTACTTGTGCGACCGGTGCGCTTGCCGTATTTTCCACGCATCAAGTTTTTGGCGCCGTTGCCGGGGAACACAGTCGTTTGAGTTTTTGAAGAGGTAAATGTGAGATAGTTGCCCTTGTCCATTTGTTCATACCCTATTTTGTCTTTATTTTAGTTTTTGAAATTATTTAATTTATTTTTCCTGTCCCTTCCTTGTTTTCTTTTTTTTTTAATATTGCAGATCCGAGTTGTTTTATTCTTGTGTGTAGTAATTTTCGGTAAATATTTCTGTTTGCGATAGATTCTGCTGCTAAGTGCCGTATTTTTGACGCTTTGCGGAGTTGCATCGATGCCATGGCTATTTCTAATGCCGAGCACTGTTTTCGGTGTATTCTATATCAAGGTGTGGGCCATATGTTGAAGGATTGCCCTCGCTTGTGCAAGCCTTCTACCTCTGTGGACGCATCCGCAGCAGTCCCCTGTTCGCGGGAGACTACTGTGGATGGGCCTACCAGGGTGTTGCCTGGCCCATACACTGACATGGCGCACCTTGCTCGATCTTTGCCCGTTGAGATTACGGAAGAATCTCTCGCCGCATATAGTTCCTTCATGGGTTCCTCAACCCCTTTTTACGAGCTTCCTTTGAGTGATAACTCTCACTCGGATGTTAGCCATCAAGGAGTGGATCGGGAACTCATGGACGATCCTGTATGGGACGATGAGAGTGTTCCGGTCGTCGACGGGGTGGCATCTGCGGATGATGTTGCGAAGGGGCCTGCGCATTCTATGCCTGATTTTGAGAGCAGCTTTGCCCCTACGCAGTATTTGCCGGAGTTTTCTACTCCTTTTTCTTGTGAGTCGGCTGATGAGGCCATTATTGTGGATGATTCAGTGCCTGAGGTTGTGCCGATGTGGGATGACGATTCTGTTATCTCCGATGGAGAATGTGGATCTTCGGACCACTATGACGCACCCCGGTAGGACGAGGAGTATTACCTTTCGGATGCGGAGGTTTGCACCTCCCTATCTGACGAGGCGGTCCCCCTTTCCATCGCGGACTTCGAGTTCTCGGATTCTCCCCAATACGACTCATATGACACTGACGATGATGATTGTTTGGATCCTGCTGGGGGTGATACCGGGACCACTCCCCTGATTATTTCCTTATGTTCTTCGTCTCTTTTATTACTTGATCCCCCTTCTTTATCTGAGCCTGTGCAGGTGGAATCTCCACGGGTATGTGAGGTTGTCGAAGCGCCTGGCATTTTTGTCGCTGCCGTCGCTTCCTACGAACCTGTGGTGGACGATACCTTGCTAGGCAAGGATATTTTTTGTGGTGGGATGAGTGAGGAGGCCTCCTCATCTTACTTCCTATTCCCTCTGCCTGCGAGGAATAGGTATGATTATTTAGGCAGAGGGGTAACTGTTCTATCACCGTATCGGTACCCGTTACCGCAACGGATATTAGGACAGTTGCCTGTGCACTTTTCTTTTCATAGGCCCATTAGCTAGAACTTTTCTTTTGCTGAATAAGTCGTGCTGGGATGACAATAACCCCAGTACTTATCTTTCACTTTCTGTAATTTTTATTTTTTTATGTCTAGCTTAGTTTAGTATTTATTGTTTTTTTTTGTCTTTTCTTTTCTTTTGTTTTTGCGGAGCTCACCCCTGTAGGTTTCCATTGCGAATTCATTCTGGCGGGGTTGTGATCCTTCGTTTGGCGGGCCTGCTTCTACTTTTCATGCGTCTTCTGGTATGCTCACTAGCTGAGCATTAGGTAACCTCTTCCCTTAGCTCTTTTTGATTTAAATTTCTATATCGTATGCTATGCTGCTTAGTTTAAGTCTAGGGGAGAGCTACTAGTTGTTGCCTTTTGTACGTGCACATTGCATGCGCATACTAGAAGCTTTTATAGTTATTATTTTGTTTAGTTCATTTCTTGCACACCACTACACCCACATGAGCGCGTGCTTAGCTTTTAGCGTGCCACGAGTTGAACTTGTATCTTTGTTAGATTTGGAAAATTTCTGTGCTAGTTTAGGATTGTGCGACGGAGTAAAATGTTGGCCTTGCTGTGTTTCTAGTCAACTGCTCTCATTTTGTATAGAAATTTGTGTAGATTTAATTTTTTCGTATGCTTATAGTTCTATATTTTTCTATTTGCGTACATATTTATTACTCTACACAAAAGTTGGTGAATCCGGTGTGAATCAAACGGTAGCGTAGGAATGTGTGTAGCCGCCACTAGACTCGTATTGCTTGAGTCGGGAGGAATGATTATCTTTCTCGGTTGCTAAGAACATGCCCCAAGCTATTCTTGAAGCATTGGTACACGGTTAGTCTAGCGTGAGAGTGATGTCGGCCACCTTTTGGCCCGGTTGAACTTTGTACCCATTCCTAACATCGCCCTTGCTAGCCCCTTTATGCTTACCCTTCCTTTTGATTCAGCTCGACTATATTCGCCAAAGCCTCATAGTCGATCCTAGTCGCACACCCAAGTCGAGCTTAGTGTTTTATATTTTCATGTTGGGTTGTGATGTGGTGTTATTATTTGTGAAAATGTGGAAGCGCTTTCAAGTTATATCTGCTGAAATATTTGAAAAAGAGAAAAAGAGAAAAGAAAAAGAGAAAGAAAAAGTTTGATTGAAAATCTTTATTTGAGATGATTTGGATTTGGAGTAGGCGGTGCACACACCCATTTAGTAAAAGTTAAGTCTGGGGGTGTGGTGCACCCGTGTTTATTTTGTGGGCAGCGGGTACTAGTTTTGTACGTTAGCTCATTTGGGTTAGGTGCATACCCTTCATGTTTATCATTGTTTTCCTCACCGTAACCCAAGCCCCATTATTACCCGAAGTCCTACGGACTTGCGCTTGAGTTGACTAGTGCCGTGGAGAGAGTGCGAACGGGCAAGCTTATGGTTTCCGACATTGGTAGATTCCTTTGGGGGTAACCTTGAGCCCCGGTCTTCGGAAATGCTCACCTGAGTAGCCTGTCTACTTTCTTCCTGCGTAGGACCAGATGATTCACCGTGATTCCACTTTTGAGTAATAATAAATTTTTGATACGCATTGTGAAAAATATAAAATATTTTGTATACTTAAAAATTTCCTCTACTTTATTTTTATGCACGCGAGCATGCGACTTCGCATGGTACTCCGTTTTGCAATTTCTTTGTGTTGGAACACCCTATTACTAATTTGGGTAAGGATCACTATGTTTGTCTTAGGAAACCAGGTTGACCTAGTTGTATAGTTGTAAAGGTCAACATTAGAATGAGTCTAGAGCTTAGAACTTAGGTTTGAAGCTGCCCCCAGGACCATTCCAAGATCAAGGATATAGAGCCATGTCTAAGGCAATTTTCGTCGAGCTCCGGTCGACGAAACGTCGAACTCGGTTCGACGCTCTCTGAGCTCAACTTCGATAAGTCATCGAACTCCGGTCGACGTTCTTCGAGCTCAGGTCGACGATCACTCTTCAGCTATTCTTCAGGTCGCTGAGCTCGGTTCGACGATCTTCGAGCTCAGTTCGACATTTTCTGTCTGTTTGATCTGTTTCCATCTCAGAGCTCAGTTCGACGATCGTAGAGCTCAGATCGATGATCTTTCTGAGAGATCAACGATTCTAAGGATTCAATTGCTGCCAGTCTTTGGAATGTTTTTGAATTCTCTCAGCATTTATGTCAAGGAGATCTGCCAGCCATTTGTCTTTATTCTGGAGCAAGTTTCAAGGAATTATTCAGGGAATGTTTTATTGGACCTTCCTCTAGAAGACAAGACTTTTTATGGAAGACATTTATGACTGCCAACGGCTATCTTTGACAAGAATTTTTTTAGAGAATCAGATCTTCCTTTTTATCTTCAGTCAGAAAGAATATACAACAGAATACACAGAGAGCACAACAACAAGAATTAAGCTGTGACAGATAACAAGTGATCAATTCTGAAGAATCAGAATAACAATCTTTTTTATTACAGAAAAGTGATCACAGCTTCATCTCAAGAACTCCAGACACCTTATCTTTCAGCCTTTTTGCAGAAACAATCTTTTGCTGGAGATCTAAACTTCTGAAGACCTATCACCCTAGAGCAAAGCTTCCATTCCTGAACTTGTCTACATCTCAGGGGGAGCTTTGACAACAAAAGATCCACTAGTCTTCTCTCATTTGATTTGAGAACAAAGAAGACAATTTCACCTCTTTATCTTTTCTTTTTCTACTGTAAAAGGGTTCTTGAACTCCCTTCAAAAGTTCTGTCTGGTTCTGAGAGCCTTATCAAAACTCAGTGGTGGCAAGACACCTTATCAAAAAATCCAGTTTTGGTTTTTGAGCACCTTATCAAAAGCTCATTGGTGTCAGGACACCTGATCAACTCATCCTGAGTGGATTCCTACCAAGGGTGGTAGAAGAGTGGATGTACCCAGGTTTTTGGGGAACCACTATATTTCCTTGTGTCTTCTGGTTTGTTTGTGTGATTGATTTTCTGTGTGCTGTGCTCTTTACTTCTTTGTTTTTAACTCTTTACTAGCACTCTACACTATACTATAAATTGAATTTAATATGTGCTAATTATTTCAAAACTGTGAAATTAATTTAAATAAACTCTATTCACCCTCTCTCTAGAGTTGAGATAGATCTTACTCTCACTTTCAATTGGTATCAGAGCCAGGTTGGTTGCTCATACAGGCTAACACCTGAACCAAAAGATCCTTGATAAAATCTATCTCTTAAGAGGGTTATTTTCTTTATATCTTATATTATTCAAAGACATGGCACAGAACAAGGATTATGCAAGCACCAGACCTCCAGTGTGCAACCTTTCCAAGTTTGCACTCTGGAAGGCAAGGATTAAACTTTATATGAATTCTATTGATGAGGATATATTTAATTCTGTTTTGATAGTGTGCCCAACACCTCCAGAGACCACAAGCACAAGTACTATTCCACCTCCCTCAGGAACAGATGCAGACATAAAGAAATGGAAAACTGCAGATGCAAAGGCCATGAACATCTTAGCTCAGACAATGTCTGATGAGATATTTCAGAAGGTAGCTGACTGCAACTCAGCCAAAGGAATTTGGGACAAGCTCTCTGAAATTGTCTCAGGGTCTGCTGATGAAAGGAAAGACATGAGATCTCATCTTATAAGCCAATGTGAGAACTTCAAAAAGGGAGAAGCTGAATCAGTGGCTGACATGTACAATAGACTAAGTCTGATTGTCAATGAGTTAAAGACTTTGGATAAAGAAATCTCATTGACTGAGCTTAATGACAAAATCCTAATGTGCTTCCCCAGCACTTGGGATTCAAGAATCTGGCCAATCAAAGATGCCAGAAGTCTAAATGAGATTACCACTGAAGCTCTCCTAAGCAAGCTCAAATCCTATGAGCTGCTCATTAAAAATAGAGAAGAAGAACAAAAGGCTACTTCTCCAGTCACAAGAAAAGAAAAGACCATAGCCTTCAAAGCTGCAGAAGAGGAGCCTGAAGATAAAGCTACAGGAAAAGATGAGCTCCTAAGTCTACTAGCCAAAAGATTCTACAAGATGTCCAGAAAAGACTTCAGAAAGAGATCATACAAGGGTCATGATAAACCAAGGTATGATAAATCAAATAACAATAAAGAAATCATATGTTTTGGTTGCAGGAAACTAGGCCATATTGTGCCTGACTGTCCAGAAAATAAGAACAAGGACAAGAAAGATAGAAGAGAAAGAAGAAAGGAAAAAGACTTCAGAAAGAACAGCTCAGACAAACCCTCCTTCAGCAAGAACAAACATACAAGGAAGGGATTTGTTGCTGAGACATGGAGTGAAACTGAAGAAGACTCTGAACCTCATCCAGCTCCAGTGATGATGAGGATGATGCTGATGAAAAGGAATTCTGCATGATGGCTATCAATGCCTCTCAAACAGACTCAGAAGAAGAAGAGTCAGAATCAGATTCAGAAGCTCAACTAGAAGAAGATCAGGTAATCAATTCATTTGATTTCAGTTCTGAGGATTTTAAACATGAGTTTAAGGTACTATGCCTAGATCTGTTGGAGTCTGAGAAGGAAATCACTTCCCTCAGAAAACAACTATCTGAGTATAGCACTATAAAATCAGAGAACCTCAAACTCTTTGAGGAGTTGGAATGTTGTAGGGAAGAGATAGCTTCACTGAAAAGTGAACTATCAAAAGCCAAAAAGTTTGAAGAATCCCTAAATGGGAGAAGTATCAGACTGATGGACATTACAAGCACAGTGAACTCTAGACTTAATAGTACACTGGGCTTGGGTGCTTCATCCAGCCAACCTATAATATTAACAACTCCAATCAAATTTATCTCTAACAAAGGAAAGGGAGTAGTAGAGGTAGCTAGGAAGAATGCAGATCTGCCAGAGAAAATTTCAGTTCAACAGATTGCGTCAAGCAGAGCTCGACGATCGTCGAACTGAGCTCGACGATCTAACCCAAGATCGTCGACCTCAGCTCGATGATATCCAAACTCTGAACTCCAGAATAATCGATCTTCGAACAGAGATCGACGATCTAACCCAAGATCGTCGACCTCAGCTCGACGATCGTCGAACAGAGATCAGGTCTGTGAACATTCCTTCAATGACACATCTAGATTCAATCCCAGAAGTCCCACATCCCATGGCTTTAACCCCTATACTGAATGGATAGTACCTCCTAGGAGATATCATCCTGAAGGTTATAAGAGTCAACCTGGGATGTCTTTTATTTCTGAATTCAAAGGATATCAACCTAGGCCCAAGGTTAACTGGGTCAAAAACATATAAGCTGCTTTTGTGCAGGTGAAGACCTATCCAACATCAAACCAGTTATGGTATCTGGATAGTGGGTGCTCAAAGCACATGACAGGGAACAGGGAAAACCTATCATCCTTCATAACCAAACTTGGACCCAAAGTGATATTTGGTGATTCAAATTTTGGCAAAACCAAAGGATATGGTGCTGCTCAGATAGGCTCAGTCACTTTCAAGAAGGTGGCATATGTAGAAGGACTGAAGCACAATCTGATAAGTATTAGTCAGCTATGTGATGAAGGATACAAGGTGACTTTCAACAAATCCCTGTGCAAGATCAAGTCAGAGGATAACACAACTGTGTTAACAGGTAAAAGGACAGGTAACATTTACTTAGTAGATTTTCTTTCATCTAAAGTAGATATCTGTTTATTCAATTCCATATCTAAGCCAAATGTTTTATGGCATAAGAGATTAGGACATCTAAACCTTAGAACCATTGCTAGTCTATCCAAGGACAACCTTGTTAGAGGACTACCTTCTGGCCCCTACAAGAAGGAAGGACTTTGCAAGGCTTGTCAATTAGGCAAGCAAACTAAAAATAGCTTTAAGTCACTTAATAAGAGTGATTCACCTAGGATTTTGTATCTGCTACACATGGACCTTTTTGGACCCATTATAGTACAAAGATTAGGGGGAAATCTTATGCTTTAGTGATTGTAGATGACTTCTCTAGATTCACATGGGTATTCTTTCTGAGGAAGAAGTCTGATAACTTTAAGTGTTTGACAGAGTTTCTCAAATGTATACAGATTGAGTTCAACACTCACATTGCCCTGATCAGAAGTGATCATGGGACAGAGTTTGATTCTCTTCTTATGCAAGAGTTCTGTCAAAGTGAAGGGATCAGGCACACTTTCTCAGCTCCTAGAACTCCTCAACAAAATGGGGTAGCTGAAAGGAAAAATAGAACCCTAATTGAATCTGCTACTACATTGTTGACATATGCTCTCCTACCTCTATCCTTTTGGGCTGAGGCAGTGAACACCTCTAACTATGTGCTAAACAGAAGCCTGATACATAAACTAAAGGGCAAGACTCCCTATGAATTGCTTAAAGGGAAGAAACCTAAAATAGATTATTTTAAAAATTTTGGGTGTACTTGTTATATTCATAATAATGACAAGAAATATCTAGCAAAATTCCAAGCTAAAGCTGATGAAGGAGTGTTTCTGGGATACTCCATGATCAGCAAGGCCTATAGGGTAAATAATAAATCTTCCTATAAAATTGAAGAATCTGTTCATGTTACTTTTGATGAAACTAACATGTGTTATAAGGAGAAGTCTACTTCTACCATAGAACCTTTGCAGGTACACTCTATTTTAGAAAGTATGGACAGATTACAGGTTAAAGAAGAGGATACAGCCACTCAACCTATTCTACAAAAGAATGAGAGCAGTGATGATGAAGAAGAAGTTCAACCTCTTGAAGAAAACCATCCTGAAGAGCCAGTTGTTATTCCACAAGAGGAAACAACAACACAGGTTGGTGAACAATCAACACCCCCTGTTGATTTAGTAATGACAAGAGATCATCCAATTTCACAAGTAATTGGAGACATCTCAGCTGGTGTGCAAACCAAAAATCAGGTCAACCAAAACCTGATGCACACCTGCTTCCTATCTCAAGTTGAGCCTCAATCCATTCAAGATGTAGAGCAAGATCCACACTAGATCATTGCAATGCAAGAGGAGTTGCATCAATTTGAAAGGAATAAAGTTTGGGAACTAGTGTCTAAGCCAAAGGATCACTCCATTGTTGGACAAAGTTAGTGTTCAGAAACAAGCTGGATGATCAAGGAGTTATTGTCAGAAACAAGGCAAGGCTAGTTGCTCAAGGCTATTCTCAACAAGAAGGAATAGACTATGACCAGACCTTTGCACCAGTTGCAAGGTTAGAGGCCATTAGAATATTCCTAGCTTATGTTGCTCACAAGGGATTCAAGGTCTACCAGATGGATGTGAAGAGTGCATTTCTCAATGGGGACATCAAAGAGGAAGTCTATGTTAGACAACCTCCAGGTTTTATCTCTCTAACTCACCCTGATTATGTTTTCAAATTACATAAAGCATTATATGGTCTCAAGCAAGCTCCTAGAGCATGGTATGAGACCCTAGCATGCTTTCTTCTAGAAAATGATTTTGTTAGGGGTAGAGTAGACCAAACTCTTTTTATTAGAACCCATAAGTCCCATACCCTACTAGTACAAATTTATGTAGATGATATCAAATTTGGTTCTACTGATTCAAACTTGTGCAGAAGGTTTTCCAACCTGATGCATTCCAAATTTGATATGAGTAGCATGGGTGAGCTCTCCTTCTTCTTAGGATTGCAAGTAAAACAGCATGCTGAGGGCATATTTATTTCCCAAACCAAGTATGCTAAAGAATTGGTTAAGAGATTTGGTATGTCTGAGGCATCTTATATGAAAACACCCATGCCTACCAATGCTGTATTGGATGTTGATGAACATGGGAAACCAGTTGATCAGACAACATATAGAGCAATGATTGGCTCTCTATTGTACCTTACAGCTAGTAGACCAGATATAATGTTTGCTACATGTATATGTGCTAGATTCCATGTAAGCCCTAGAGAGTCACACCTAACTCTAGTTAAAAGGATTCTTAAATATGTAAAAAGTTGTCCAAATCTAGGACTCTTGTATCCAAAAGACTCAGGATTTGAACTAACTGGATTTTCAAATGCTGATTATGCTGGATGCAGAGTAGACAGGAAAAGCACTAGTGGAACTTGTCAGTTCCTTGGTGACAGACTTGTCTCCTACTTTTGTAAGAAGCAAACATCTGTGTCAACCTCAACTGCTGAAGCTAAATATATGGCTGCAGGCAGTTGCTGTTCACAAATATTGTGGATACAAAACCAGCTCATAGACTATGGCTACAACAAAGAGAAGTCTAAAATTTTTTGTGATAATACTAGTGCTATCTCTATAGCACAAAATCCAGTCCTCCATTGTAGGACAAAACACATAGAGATTAGGCATCATTTTCTAAGGGATAATGTAGAGAAAAATAAAATTGAACTTCAATATTTCCATACTAATTTGCAAAGGGGAGATATTTTCACCAAGCCTTTGGATGAAAAGAAACACAGTTTCTTCCAAAATAAGTTAGGCATGTTAGATGGAGGAAGCCTAAACTAATATACAAGATTTTTGAAAAGTTAAAACACACCAAGACTAGGCTAAAAAATCAGTTCTTTTTGTGTCTGTAGAATAGGCTTTGTCTCTGAACTGCGCTCGACGCTTTCCCAGAAATCGTCGAACGTAGATCGACGTTTTTCTAAAAAACGTCGACCAGAGATCGACATTTCCAAAATCGTCGATCTGAGTTCAGCGCCTCCGTTTGCTCCAGGTTTTCTCTGCTTCTGTTCAGAGGTCGTCGAGCGGAGCTCGACGCTTTTCAACATCGTCGAACGGAGATCGATGATATTGAAGTCTCTTCAGATTTCTTCTGTAGCCCAAATCGTCGAGCTGAGATCGACGTTTTATCGAACCAAGCTCCACGATTTTTCGTTTCACCGTCGAACCCTAATATAAAATCATTTCTTCAGCCGTCGTTCATCTTTGCGCTTTCATACTCTCTACAACTTTCTTCTTTTTCCCTCCAAATCTTCTACGCTTGGTCGTGTTTGGTTCTTTGTTGTAGGTACAAATGGCTGGCTCCAGTGCTGCGATTTCCAAAATGAAATTTGACACCGGGTTTGATATCGACATGAACTCATTTGATGGA